>OU611908.1:2852032-4052032 GCA_914767705.2 Tenthredo notha | reverse complement strand
CAGTCGCATTTTGCCTAGCCGTTCTTTACTTTCACTGTCACACCTGGATTTGTTATCAACATTGATTCATTTATTAGCGTACTGAAACGGGGTGAGCCAATACTAGAAACTCTAGTATTTTGGGATTTCTCCTCTCTCGCCCCGATTTCGTTTAAATCAATTCATCCAGCGATCGGAGTGAGCCAATACTAGAAACTCTAGTATTTTGGGATTTTCCCTCGCTCACGCCGATCTAGTTGGTGTCACATATGTATTAGGTTTAAAATCAGTATAACGAATATGGGACTCGGATCAGCCTACGACAGTCTTTAAGACTTTGGGATTGCCCTAGTCGTAGGATTCTTAGGGATCCTCACCCCAAGATTCGATTTAGATACCTACCCATTATGGGATCGTCAATCGACAAAGAGAGAGAGAGTTACGGCTACCTGTAGAAGTATTATCCATATCGTCTGAGTTCAGATTATATTAGTTTATACAATTTGCTGTGTGATAGATTCAAAATCAGGCCTATGACCCCGGGACTCAGATCAATCTGCGACAGTCTCTGAGACTTTGGGATTTCCCTAGTCGCAGGATTATTAGGGATCCTCGTCCCGAGGCCTTAATTCGAAACGCAATACTGTTAAAACTTCATTGTTCTACCTCACAATTATTCTCTAATCGTTTTTAGAATATACTTTGATTTTACCAGTCAATCCCTGTTTTATATTATTTCATTTTCCTTCATTATCTTTATATTTATATATATATATTAAGTTAGAGCCTCAACCATTTTGGACAGGTCGTACGACTCCGTACTAGGGTTCCGCAACAACGTTCCTACATACCTAATCATTATTGGTTATTTTAAATTATTTGGTAGTTGCGTGGATAAATATTAGTTTTCCGCTCGAATACATGCTCCGCACGTAACAAGTGCTAGAAAAGTCAGCAAATCTAGTCTTGCTGACTATGCACCAATAGTCGATTCACCGTAACTCCTCTCATTCATAACACAATCAGACAAGAACAAATAGGGGTATCCATTGGGGGTGAGCGACCCGTAATTAATGGATACAACTAGATTAAGGAATGGAGGAATGTATGCCAATTATTGACAGAATCAGAATGCATAAATTTATAATTATTATTGTCAACCGACTGTGGCGGAACAGGGAGCCGCAAGTCGCGGACCACGGATCTTCTCTAGGATGCAACGCGTCTAATTCATCCGCGAATAGACTGAGCCTCTAATTGGCTAATTAACCGCGCGGATTAATACATACATTGTCTCGCGCGGCTATCTGGCTGCATCTTTCCAGCAAACAGCGTCTTTCGTCTGTCAAATCGCGAGTCGCGTTGACGTAAACCCGAAGAGCAATAGTCAAGTAGAGTCTTGTACCGTAAGTCTTTTAGTGCCGGTCTTGAGAACTTGCGGTCTTCGTAGTGAATAGACACACGTTACTTCTTTTCCAATCATAAAAACTCAGTGCTGAGGACACATATATATATATTATTCATCGAGGATTATTGAACAATAAAAGGTTTTCTTTCATTAATTTTTCTTCTCTTTCGATATTAATCTCCGTATTAGCTTTCTATAAATTTATTTACAACGAAATCGCGATATAAAATCAGTTTGAATATATAAAGTTTGTGAAGTGTCGTAAAAACCCAGAAATTAGGACACACTCTGGACCACCCGACTGGCTCCCGATTCCACCACAGTCAGACGTCGAAAGCTAAGTCTCCCGCCTGTTTCACGATCGGCCATCAGCCCAACAAAAGTCAATCAATCATATTTTACCTAGCCGTTATTTTTCACTGTTACACCTGGATTTGTTATCAATATTGATTCGTTTATTAGTGTATAAAAACGGGGTGAGCCAATACTAGAAATTCTAGTATTTTGGGATTTTTCCTCTCTCGCCCCGATTTCATTTAAATTGATTCATCCAACGATCGGAGTGAGCCAATACTAGAAATTCTAGTATTTCGGGATTTTCCCTCACTCACACCGATCTAGTTGGTGTCACGTATGTATAGCTTTAAAATCAGTGTAACGAACTCGGGACTCGGATCACCCTACGACAGTCTTTGAGACTTTGGGATTTCCCTAGTCGTAGGATTATTAGGGATCCTCATCCCGAGGTTCGATTTAGATACCTACCCATAGGATCGTCAAAACGACAAAGAGAGAGAGAGTTACGGATACCTGTAGAACTGTTGTCCATATCGTCTGAGTTTAGATTATATTACTTTATACGATTTGCTGTATGATAGATTTAAAATCAGGTCTATGGCCTCGGGACTCAGATCAATCTACGACAGTCTCTGAGACTTTGGGATTTCCCTAGTCGTAGCATAATTAGGGATCCTCGTCCCGAGGCCTTAATTCAAAAACGCAATACTGTTAAACTTCATTGTTCTACCTGACCAATTATTCTATAATCGTTTTCTAGAATATACTTTGATTTTACCAGTTAACCAATATCTTATATCATTTCACTTTCCTTCATTATTTTTATATATTAAGTTAGGGGCCTCAACCATTTTAGACAGGTCGTACGACTCCGTACAAGGGTTCCGCAACAACGTTCCCACATACCTGATCTGACTCAAGTCAGGTCATTTTAATCATTATTCATTATTTTATTATTTGGTAGTTGCGTGGATAAATATTAGTAATCCGCTCGAATACATGCTCCGCACGTAACACTTGCATACTCCAGCGTTGCCATCGACCTGTTGCGATGATTGATATAGACCTCCTTGATCCTCTTCAATTGCCCACGCACCGACCTTCGTCCAGCATTGAGTATTGAGCTTGTGACTGAGACCGCTCGTACTACCTTCTGGCCCTCTGAGCTTTGAAACAAGCCGTACACCGCAAGGTATAGAACTCGTTCCAACTGTATATCATAAAAAGAAACGATAAATTGTTGGTTATTCTAACCGAGTGATAACTGATTAGAGAATATCCACATTTTTTCAACTGAATATCAACAAGCGATAATTTAATATTATATTAATTTTTCAATATGAACATCAACAGCTGATAATTGATCTGAATTTTTTTTAACAAATTTTAACACATTAAATTATATAAATTATATCTTTGAAAATATAGCAATAAATGTAGGTGATATAGTGAAAACAAGAAATTTTAAAACAAGAAATTTTAAAACAAGAAATACAGATGATCTCAGATTATTATGAGTCGACGCCCCAGCTGAAACAAATATAAAAAAAATCAGATTATTGAAATGAATATGAACAGGACAATTTGGAAAAAGCATTTAAATGAAGATAAAAAATGGCGTTGATTTTGAGCACAATAGATATTAATTAAAAACGAATCAATTTGGAAAAAATACGCAATAGTTTAGTAAAATCGGTTAATGGGGAGCAACAGCGGGCATTGTCACATTTGCAGAAAACACAAAAAAAAAAGGTAAAAACCTAAATTGAAAACTAAACCACAGTGATCGCCTTACTACACCTACTTCAACGAACGCCAAGAAATACCGTATCCCAGAATAGCTGATTGCTTTCAGTGATGGCGTTATCATCCCTACCGACCAAGACATAGCTGCGTCCAACAGAGCAGCGGAAAATGGAAGGGGCACCTAAGCGAAGGCCGATGCATTCAGGGAATACCTCCGCAAGCATAGCCGTATCATATTGCTGATTGATGTAAGGGGTGCTGTCCTCGGCTAGCAGTTTTAGATGCACAGCGTGACCAGAGTTCAATACTCGGTCGTGCCACCCTGTGCATCTAATACTGCTTGCAGTCTGCGAGGCATCGATGCAGCTAAGCTTTCAGTATACTCCGGACTTGCTCGAAGGTCTTCCCATTTTGCAGCAATCCTGCGCCAGAGTGCATCTGCCGTCTCCCTGTGCACCGGCTGCATCCGCAGAACCATTTTTGCCCAAAAGTGTTCAATGATATTTAGGTCTGGGGATGCGGGTGGCCAGTCGAATCGCTGAACCTCGGGATGGCGGGCGTACCATTCCCGAACGATTCTTGCCCGGTGCACCACACTGTTGTCTTCAACGATGCGTATGATCGGCATTTCTTTACGGGATAAAGCGCCCTCACTGACGCGGACGGTATCATCACGTCCTCAAGAATGCGAATGTACTGCTCAGCGTTCATTCGACGTTCTATCCTGTGAATCTCGCCTGGACCAGCTGCGCTGATCCAGCCCCAGGCTGCCGTAGTAACGCGACCACCGCGACGATTGGGAATGATATTACGCGGGTTGTAACGCTGCCCTGCTCTCCTCCATACCAAAAACCGCCCGTCCTTATCCGATGAGAATACCTTCTCATCGGTGAATATAACGCTTTTCCATTCTTCCACAGGAATTGCCAGGCACTCCTGGGCGAACTCCATCCGCCTTTCCTTGTGCTGCTCGGTCCTAATTGTCTTCTTCGCGGCCCGTCGAGAGCGGACACCAGCACGTCTGCACCGGCGCCTGACGATCCAGGGCGAGGCTGTTGGTATGCCCACGGCAGGTCCCACCGATGTCGCAGGTTCGAAGTTGGACCGCAATGCCTCGGCGACGATCCGCTCATCCTCCGCAGGGGTGGTCTTCGGTCGTGCTCCATTCGTGCGCCGTCCATCTGTGAGAGCCTCCATACCTCCGTTGTTGAATTTGCGGATACACCGCTGGACCGACGACAGGCTGCAACCCGTTTGATCTAAAGACACGAGAATAGTAGATTACGATACGAGTGCGCGAAGTACGTGATTCTCACACGAGTGTAGCTTGTCGCCCGAGCGAAGCGAGGGTGACAAAAACACGAGTGTGAGGATCACGTACGCGCACGTGTGTCGTATACTATTTTTTGTAACACTGCATGGAAGTTCGCACTTCGTGTACACAACACGCGGTGACGAACAGTGACGATGCCCCAACCTGAATGTTGCAGACAGTGATTGTAGCCACCACTTGTTTCGTTCAATGGCGTTAGTTACGCTCGTTTTGCTCGGATTAGCGTTTGGTAATAGTACATTACAGTACGAGTCCGGTAAAACTTTTTCTGACGAGTGTGAGGTTGCAGCACGAGCCGAAGGCGAGTTTTGCAATCACACGAGATCAGGAGAAGTTTTTCCGTCGAGTATTGTACAAAATTTTACTTTAGGAGGTGTGAAAATTGGGGTTTTAGCCACGCGAAGCGTGGGTAAAACGTCCAAAATCACACTGAGTGAAGTAATAAATATTACCTAACAGTTTTACGACATTACCTAACAGTTTTGGATTTGTTGGCGAATCGGCCGCTTCGCGCACTTTTTACGGGGCGCGAAGTCGAACTTCCCATGCAGGTGTTACAAAAAATTATATTATCTGCTCCGAAACTGAGAACGTGAAGTAATCTTGCTAACGCAGTTACACGGATGTATTATTCGATTATTCGGGTGTCCCTTATTTCCATTATTTCTAGCAATCTCAGAGCACGCCCCGTGTAACGATTCTTCATTCGAAAAAATGGATTTTCCCGGTAAAAAAGTTTAAAATCGATCTAGGCGCCGTGCTTTAAAATTGCTAAAAATTTTACAAATGAGCAACACCCTAAGTTGTATTATATATACCTCTTATTTCTGCAAGAGAAAAAGTCCCAGTATCCCACAGGCCGATGATTCGCCCTTGGATCTGCGGCGTGATTCGAGGCATGGCCAAGACTATGCGTACAGGACATTATGATTAATGTGAGAAACAATTGGGGGGGGGGGGGGGGGGGGGGGGGGCAGCTATAAAGTTGACCCTATGGAATATTAGTGCTACATTTTTATTGTTTTTTAATTATTGTAAAATTCTTTCCCAATTCTAAATTCCGTGAACTACCTTTTTTTTTTCTCGAGATACGAAATTCGATTTCGCGAAAATATCAAATTAAATTATAACTTTAAATTGTTCACTTAATTTCCCGTTTTTGGGGGATGATGTCTCGCAGGAAATAGGACCACCGGAAAATGAAACTATCGTTCTTCAGAAATATCCCATAGATTCTCAACGTGAAATATTTCGAAGAACATACCCTTACGGAAAAAAACCCCGAAAAATTGGGGGTGTACCCTGAAAGTTGGGTGTTTATCCCGGGAAATTTTTTTTTATATAATTATATAAAATTATATATAGTTGACCATATATAATTATATAAAATGATATCTCAATTTTGGCATGATATAATTTTATCTCAAAATATATCCGAATGTATAATTTTATATAATTATATATAAAAATATATATTTTTATTCAATTATATAAACTCTTATATTTAACTGATTTTATGTCATCATATAAAATGAGACATTTTTATATATAACTCTATATAATAATATGAGACGAAATATATGAACCAAAATTCTGTAGAATTTTTTTTATTGCTGCTCACTTCAAATTTTATTTCTCAAAATACATTTTAAATTTTTATTTTTTAATAACCATACAAAATATTATCCTTTTCCTATCCTTGATATATCGGTAAGTTCATAAAGAGTTATTAATACTAACGAAAGAGATAAAAAAAAAAGAAAATCAATATAAGTGCTGCAAAAATTATATATATATAAATATAATCATCAAAAATGTTAATTGATACTAAATATTGATCGATAAATTATACTTGCAGAAACGAGCAATTTAATGAGAAGAATCCAACACGGCTTTATATAATTTTATAAAAAAATACAAAATATAAAACATTTTATATTATTTTATATATTTATATATCATAATATATAAGCTGTAGTTTCGAGGTTGCTGATTAATATATGATTATATACGATAATATAAAAATTTATATAATTTTATATAATGATATATTTTAATCTAAGAAATCCAATAAAATTTTATATAATTTTATAACAAAATACAAAATTTATAAAATTTTATATCTTTATATATATTTATATATAATAATATATAAGTCTACGGTTCAGGGTTTTATGATTTATGTATGATAATATATAATTATATAAAATTTTACAAAATTTATATAATCATATATAATATTAAAGTTCGAAATCGGATGTCCGGATGTCACACTTTTTTTTCGGAGAACTATAGCTTGACTGTACATGTCTGCGTGCTTCTCACTGTCATGCTATCTGACCTCGGACTTCGCTGTTACGTATGATGTGATATTATTATCAAGAACGTTTCAGGATGGACGCAAGAGTTTTTCTAGATTATAAAAAAAGTATAGTAGGGACAGTAATAATAACACCTGTTCTAGCGATATTTTAATTATTTTTTATTTTTCCATCAAAGTTTTTAAAAAAATCGCGAAGGTCTCGGCCACGGCCTCCTTCCGCGACCGCTCCTCCTGCCGCTGCTGCAGCCTTTGCCGCCACTCTTTGGCACTGCTGCCAGCCCTCTTCCCTCTATACGCTGTTAAAAAATCAAATATTCGAATAAATATTTTACAAAACAACATAGCCAGAATTATTGAGAATTGACCTTGCGATTACATATAGGTGCGAATTCACACCAAGGGTTTCTCATTTCGCCTGTATCTTTTCGATATCGGGAAGTACGGTGTTTCCCCCACCACGAAAAAAAAAGTCGAACAGTTTTTCCAGCAGATGGCCCCGGACCAACATTCAATTATATTTTGGCCATCGAAGGAGACGGACGTAAATTTATTTTCGGTGCGAATTTCTACCCGCGTGCAACTCCCGGCTGATAAACGAGTTTTTTGCGATTGAGGAATAAAATATACTGTGATAACAGGGCTGTTAGTGGTCAAGCCCCCTAAAAAATATGATTGTAGGACTGATGAAAATTAAAAATATGACGTAAAAATGACCGTAATATCCTCAGTGTATGACAGACAATTGATCCATGTATGACGAAGAAGAGCGAACAATGAATGTAACAAAAACTGAGTCTAAACTATAGTGAGACAGGTAAATAAAACGGGAAATTGAAGTAAGGATTGGTAGTTAACGTATCGTTTGCTCTATTGCAACGTTCCGTAAGACTTAGGATCTTAATGTTGAAACTGAGATATGAGGTTCAGTGCTCAATGAATCAATCTTTTTCTGGAATGTCGAATAAATGAACCTGTATACCCTCAAATTATGAATATTCCCGTTGGATATTGGGTTCGAATTTTTTATTTCCTTCGATGTAAAAAATGGTATTTATTTGGAAAAAAATAGCGCCTTCACCATTACAGTTTTCATAATGTTTGTAATTTGTATTTAGATTTTTTACTAGATCATCATCGCCATTTCATTGGGCATATTCTGAGCTTCGAATAATACAGGTAATGAATGAAAATGGTTGGTTGGAGTCAGAGATGTGAAGCGCTGCAGTCAGCTGGTGCGATTCGCACCGGCGTGTGAAACTGAGGCTTTCGAATAGGTGTGTGATCAAAGGGTCATGAATGGAAAAAAATTTCAATTGTCGCTACTTATTATCGATGAGTAAGTACGGAGAAAAATTCGTGAAAAATCTGAATTTTGATTTTTTGCCGTCACTGAAATCACATGTGATCTCATATAGGTATACATGGACGCGTTTGCAGATATCACTTACGTCCAACCCTCCCACCTTTCACCCCCCTCGAGCTGCTTCCCGCTCTCTTTTCTTTCTCTTTCTCCTCCTCTTGCTGTCTCCCTCTCTCCTTTTCCTTTCTCCGTCTTTCTTCCTCTTTTCCTCGATCCTCTCTCTCTTTCCCGCTCTCCGCCGACGTACTAGCCATTTCTTCTGAAATATGTATTGAAAAATATTTGAATTCACTGAATGATAAATTCAACCAGCACTTCTAGGTACAGTTTTGTTTTCATGAGTTAAATATATTGTCAATATAGTTAATCATTCTCATATTGATAATAGTTGCGGTCACAAATTTTGAAGCAAATTTAATGAGCTGTGAATTTACAGGTCAATGGATTTTGTTCGCCGAATGGTTTGTCATACACTGTATGGTTGACTCACCGTGCGTTGCAATGCTCAATCCTTTCAAGTTATCTGAAAGTATTATATTTTTCATAAATATTCGACATATCTCTGAATCTATTGATTACTCAACTAATGTTCAGTTGAGGATGTTCAAAAACTAAAGCTAAAAAAAAGTACTGGTCGCCTACTACTATTGAGGTGTAAAAAAAGTTTATCTGCAACTGTACTGAAAGTATTCCAAATTCCATAGGTGTATGAAATACTTCTTCTCAATCATTTAAGAAATAGTTTCGACTTACCGTTCATCTTGGAAATCTCGTTGTTCGACATGATGTCCAAATTCACACTGATTTGTTCCCGTGCAAAAACTGCTATACGCGCAAATAGAGTAGGGATAATTCTCGATCCCCGCGTACGGACAAATCCTAAGTCAGCCTAATCTGTGACATGTTTGTATATTCGTGTTATGTCGTATTTCTATGTAGATGAATAAGTACCTATACAGTAAGGGAAGACAAAAGAATATAGAGATTACTCCGATATGTTGAACGCGTCTTGCGGTGATCACGTCGTTAGCGATCACAACGCTGAAGACATGGGGCGAAGAAACAGTAAAAGTAAGTAGACTCCCACTGAAATATGAAATATCCATTTTATTGCAATTCCATTCTATGATTCGTTTACATCATTCAAATTTATTCTAGAAATATATTCTATATACAAATGAATGATCTAGAAAGAACCCTCTAATTCAGTATCACCTGCGTCTCTGAAACTGTGTTCATTCCTTGATTATAAATAAACATCCAACTTTTCTCCGATTATTACAATAACAAAAATAACGAGGATTTGTTCGAATCACACTCATGTCCAAAACCGGTATGTGTAGTACCTATACGCATGTATGAGGTTTTTTACCTCAAGTGAGACAGGCTCGGACCCTAATCCTCTTTATTTTTTCTGATCATTTTTTTTCACTGTTTGTAAACTTTGAATGCTATTCACTTGAAAAAATTCAAAATTTTCAGCTCAGAAACATAAAAAAAAAAAAAAAAAAAACGGGAATTATCACACACGTTGTTTTCAGATTGCTGATACTAGAAAAAAATTATCAAAAATCTTGAAAAGGGTGAGGTTCCGAGCCTCACTCATTTGGAAAAGAATACCTCATATACACCATACATATGTGTACATGATATCTGCAGATGTGAACAACGATTAGACAAATTCAGTGTTGATATTCTGATAATTATTACTTTGCGTTTCAGATTCCGAGAACAAAAAAAAAAAAGTGCTGGGCGTCCAGGCCACCAGGGCTGAAAGTGAGTAGTTTTCCAACGGCTTAATAACGAAGAGTACAGAACTTCTCCGGGAGAAAATTGCCGCTAATTACTATGATTCATAACAAAATCAAAACTAATAATCAGATGAAGAATATACAAAAAGATATTATATTATGTAAATTTCACAAAATGCTACAGGACTTGCGAAAATAGAAAGACGAAAACAAATTTAGATTAAATTCAAATGATTGGAAAGAAAATTGAAATTGATAATTCAAAAAAGAATACAAGAGGGAAACAAGAAGCTATGTTATATTCCGTTAAGTAATTTTGAGAAAAAAAAAGGAAATTTCCCGGAAAATATAATAATTGAATCACTATATGTTTGAAATAAAATTTAAATTGATCGTCAGGAAATTAAAAATGGAAATCTCTTTCATTTTTCAGAACCCATCAAAGACGCGGGGTTGGCGGCGATTGTCGCCGCGTTTATGAAAGGTATGATACAATTCCAAATCTTCAAGTGTAAAAAACAAAAAAGATATGTAGACATGGATTTTGATATATTGTTGTCTTTTTCAGGAGATGAGTGGGACGCCATCCTGGCGACGGTGGAGTTGTCGGGATGACATGAGAATAAATAATAAATAATTATAATAGTAATAATAATAATAATAATAAATAATATTATACTACATACTTCATCTTCAGAATCTGATGTTTCATTCACACCCAAAAAAATTTCCTTCAGTTCTAGCAGTTTATTATCATAATTGTTCTTGAATTGTTCTCATATTTAGATGATGTTATTCGTACAGATCGTCATAAAAGCTGTCAGATTTTTATAGAATTCATCATTCAAGCAATTATGATCATCGATTATAAGAATTAGTCATTTTATGTAAATATTATTATTAAAAACAATTATAATTAATGAGTCCAAAAAGGTTTAATTTGCCCCAGAACCGGGGTGAATTGAACTTGAGTCGGGACAAATCGAATTTATGCAAAAAGATATTAGAAAATGGTTATTCACTAAATTGAAATTATTTTATTTGAATTAGTACAATTTTCTATTGTCGTTAAATATTAAAATCAGTTCCGAATGTAAAAGAAATTTCATCTAATTAATTAATAAAAACTTGTAACTTATGTGTCAGATGTACACCACGAAACGTGCAGCAACAAAGGTATGCTGCAGAAGTGAAGGCATTGGAATATTCCCGCAAAAGGGCGGTCGACAGTAATTTTTCGATATTTTTGAATAGGTTAGTCAGAAAAATAAAAATTGAGTTCAAATAGAACTTTTTTATAGATCTAGGTTGAAATGTTTAAATTAGTGCGATTTAATGAATTGATGTTATCAGGCGATCAGCGCACATTACCGACAGTTAGCGAGAGTTTGCCAAATAATCTCACAATTCGGTGGAACGTCGATTTGTAATTGTTTCCGAATATTATCGATCATTTCATATATTCAAAGGCCGTTTTCTATGATAACGGGCTGCTTGCGACCAATGGTTTTTCGAAGACTTTTGTTCGTTTCGAGGAGTAGAATTTTTTAGGGTCATAAAATTTTTGGGCTCATCTGACCTTCAAAATCAAGATCAAGATCAATTATGCGGGGGCATACTTTTCAAGATCTTTACCGATCGCAAACTGGAGAATCATCTGGTAAAACGGCGACACATAATTTTTTTACGCCCTGTACTTGGCGCGAGACTCTACCGAGTCTCTTGATAAAGACATATTTTGGAAAATAGCGAATAACTAACTGATTATTCTGCTGACATTGAATATTATTCGCATTTACCCACTTTTATCAACTCGTAAACTGCAATAACTTTCCCAAAAACTCCAGAATCGAAAATCAAAAAGTTATAAACAAATGACCAGATATCAATGTTTCATTTCCAAGCGCTTCATCACAATGGAAAATGTATCAGCTCAAATAATTTTAGTCTCCTTTTGCTTATTGTTCATGTGAAAAACATTGTTTAAAAATAGTTCCAAGACTTGGGGACATCGCCAGGGCCGGACAACGAATTTGGACGGATCTTTTTTCTCTTGAAGTACTCGACTCATAGTTACAGTGAATTGTCTCCTCGGCCCTGGCGATGTCCCCTTGTTAGTATAACAATGCGTGCGAGTGTTACGGCTAAGCCATGTATCGGTTATTAATTGATAGGCGTCGTTCATTGAGGTATTCGTAGTAAGTCAATGGGTCAGAGTGAGAGAGTGTAAACGAGATACGGATGGAGATGTCGCAAACTCGATAGATTTGCGAGAAAGACAGAGATCGATATACAAACAAACATCTGTGAGTATATGGTTCAGGTATATTGTACTTCATATGAACGTCGCATCAGTGCGAGGATAAATCAGTTCGAGCATCGGTGATGTATAGAATAGATAAAATCATTCTTCCCTGTGATAATTATAATTCGTTCAAAGAACAAGAAATATCGTACGTGATTCGCGAATAAACGTGGGACGAAGAGGATTAGACAAAAAACATCACCACGAATATTGTCATGTCGAGTTGCCAGAGGTACATCGGACTGTGTCCCGATGATTTGGCAGTTCTGGAAAGAACTGGCAGAGCAGGTATGTTGTTGGATACACATATGCATAAGTTTATTGGTATTTTAGAACACCACACTACCTTTCGCATGCAAAGTACTTTATTGGTGCAAATCCCGGAAACAATTCAAAGAATTCCGAAAAACAAGGCATGCTTACAAATATTGTTCAATGGCCCGAGACTAGCGGGACATTGGATTTGCGTTTGGTATGATACCGAAGTAGTACGCGTTTATGACAGTGCGAATCGGGGAGTATTGCACGATGATCATAAGATATTTTTGAGTAAACTGCTGCCTCGCGGTACTACGCGAGTCGTGTTTGAGAAAGTTCAGCAGCAAACTAATTACTGGGATTGCGGGGTTTTCTCGATAGCTTTCGCAATATCTGTGGTTTTTGGCCAGAATCCTTGTAACGTGGTATATGACGTACCAAAGATGAGACCGCATTTAATTGATATGTTCAATTCGAACAGCTTAACACACTTTCCATTGATGCAAGCAAATTCATTGGTTATTGAGAATGTGCCTCGCGACATTACTTCTATAGGTATAATTAGAAAATGCGATTATCCAACAATTGGGATCGTTCTGGATGAAAAAACAGAGGGAGCTATAAATAAAGAAATTCAAGGACGAAAATCATCAGAATACGTGGATCTCACAACTCAAGACGTACGAACGTCACTGATCGGAGCGAATAATTTCAGTGTTACGACTACCGGTATCGGTTCTTATGATAAAGAAGCTAATAAGAAAGAAAGACCTGTTCCTGCGAAACCAACAGAAAAACAATCTCTTAATCAAACAGCGGAAAGGGAATTGAAGAAAAATGTCCAGAGAGCAACTGTGGCTGTTTCGCGAGGGAAAGCTGCTAATAGACAAAGAAAACATCGTGCTGAAGAATCGATGGAACAAATGAGTCAAAGATTAGAGACCGCCGCAACATACAAAAAGCAAAAAAGAGGATTCGTTGAAGAGGCAGGTCACGCAGAGGCGGTTGTGATACGTGAAAAAGATGCAGATAGAAAAAAACACAGTCGTGCTAAGGAATCTGAGGAACAACGGTCTAGCAGACTTGAAGCCGCTGCAAAATACAAAAAGAAACAAAGAGAATCTATTCGTATGGTCAATTCAAATAAAAGAAAAAATATTTGCAAAGAATTTTCAGTGTCATCTAGGACGAAAAAATTGAAAACTGATAATCATACGATTTCCAGAGGAAGCGCGCTGATAGCGAACTCAGATTACAAAGAAGATGATGTAAAACTTAATTATTTGGGAGAAATGAATAATATATGTGAATTCTGTAATGCTAAACATTTCGTTTCTGAATTACCAACCGATAAAAAGTATAGCATTTGTTGTCACAAAGGTAAAGTACGTATTTTTGAAGATAGTACTTATCCTGAAGCGATCGAACAGTTAATCAACGGTACCGATAAAAGTAGTAAAAATTTCATGCGCAACGTAAGGAGTTACAATAATTCTTTGGCATTCGCAAGTTTTGGTGTGAAATTGGATTCAATGAATGGAAGTCGGGGTCCTTTTGTATTCCGCATCTGTGGACAAACGTATCATAATACATACGCGCTTCACCCAGATGTCCATGAAGCACGTAAATATGGACAATTGTATATCATCGATACCGAAATCGCCACTAGAATACGTATGCAGCATCCCGGCAATAATGATTGTTTACCAGAACTACTGAGCGAATTGGATGATATTATACGAAGAACGAATCCATACGCGAAGGCTTTCAAAATGATGCACGAGATGGAAGAAGAAGAACGAAAACTGGCGAATACAGCCGGCCATCCTGCCCGCGAAGTAAGAATGTGGTTGAAGCGGCATGATGATGTTGACCAGAATCGTTTCAACCTACCAAAATGCAACGAAGTAGCGGTTGTATTTGTCGCGGAAGACGGAGATCCTCCAGTACATAGAGACTTATGCGTGTATTCTAGGAGCGAAGGTGCTATAAGTATACCAAGTCTAAGTAAACACGTCGACCCTATGACTTATCCTCTGATGTTTCCCTCCGGTGAAACCGGCTGGACGCCCGGGATGAAGCAAATGGCAGGAAAGCGCATAATAACCGCGTTGCAATATTATAGTTATAAATTGAGCGATAGAGGGAAATTCAATCCGTGTCTGAACATGGGGAAATTGACTCAACAATACATTGTTGATATGTGGACGAAAGTTGAAAGCCATCGACTGCATTTCATAAGAAATCAACAAAGCAAATTACGAGCGGAAATGTATCAAGGAGTGATCGATTATCTACATAACAAAGCTGGAGAGGATAATGCGAGAATCGGGAAAATGGTTATATTACCATCATCGTTCAGCGGAAGTCCGCGAGCCTTGCAGCAAAGTTTCATTGATGCAATGAGCATATTGCAAAAATATGGAAAACCCGATTTATTCATAACGATAACCTGCAAT
Organism: Tenthredo notha; assembly: GCA_914767705.2. NCBI lineage: Eukaryota > Metazoa > Arthropoda > Insecta > Hymenoptera > Tenthredinidae > Tenthredo > Tenthredo notha. The sequence continues at coordinate 4,036,813 of OU611908.1, read as the reverse complement.
CCCAAATGGCAGGAAATCGTGGAAAATTTGAAGCCGGGTCAAACTGCAATGGACCGACCAGACCTCGTATCAAGGGTTTTTCATCATAAAGTTAAGGAGTTAAAGGTGGAATTGATCGATAACTCGATATTTGGAAAGTGTGCTGCTTATGTTTATGTTGTCGAATTTCAAAAAAGAGGGTTACCGCATGTGCATATGCTGTTTTGGCTGGAAGAAGACAACAAAATCCGGGACGCAGATGACGTAGACAAAGTAGTCTCTGCAGAGATACCAGATAAAACGAGGTATCCGGTATTACATGACATAGTCAAGCAATGCATGATTCACGGTCCTTGTGGTCAACAAAATATAAATTCGCCTTGCATGGATAGCAAAACTAATCTATGCACCAAACGATTTCCGAGGGATTATGTTTCGGAAACAAATTATCATTCAGCGGGTTATCCGTTATATCGTCGAAGAGACGATGGTGACGTGATTGTTTTCAAGTCTAAGAGAGATGGGACGTGTAAAATTGCTGACAATAGATACATTGTACCCTATAATGCATATTTGTTGTTGAAATTCAACTGTCACATCAATGTGGAAGTATGTTCGACGGTGCAATGTATCAAGTATTTATTCAAGTACTGCTATAAAGGACATGATTGCGCAATCGTCGAAATAACAAATGTACAGGAGGAAAATTGCATCAAATACAACGAAGTTGATGAATATATATCCACGCGATACGTCTGCCCACCCGAGGCAATGCATCGTTTATTCGAATATCCAATGAATGAACAGTCACACGCTATATACAGATTAGCAGTTCATGTGGAAAACGAACAATTGGTGTACTTTGAAGAGGGTCGTGAAAAAGCAGCCATAGATAAGAATAAGGAATCAACATTGCTCGCGTGGTTCAATTTGAATAGGAATGATGTTGAAGCACATAAGTATTTGTACTGTGAGATTCCAAATAATTATGTATTTAATAAGCAAGATACACAGTGGACGAAACGAAAAAAATTTGTCAAACCTGTTTTGAGTAGAATGTATTTCGTGAGTCCGAAGGAAACTGAGCGCTATTATTTAAGATTGTTGCTATTGCATGTCCGAGGAGCACAATCATTCCAAGATGTGCGAACTTATGATGGTATAGTATACCCATCCTTTTTTGAAGCAGCCGTACAGCGAAAGTTAGTCGCTGATGACGAAGAATGGGATAAATGTCTTGCAGAAGGATCAGGCCTTAAATTCCCCAAAGAGATGTGTCGGTTGTTTGCATACATATGTGTGTTCGGCATGCCGATTAATGCCCGCCAATTATTTGAAAAATACAAAAATGAGTTTGTTGATCAAACTGCAGAATATACCGAAGAAAGTGAACAAAAGGCTTTGCACGTAATAAATGACATACTTATATTTCATGGATTCAGTTTGCGGAACTTCAATTTACCAGATATCAAAGATATTGGTACATTTCTGGGTGATACGAAGAATGATGACGTGCAGCATGAAAATATGATTTCGTTAAAACAGGCGGTGATAACATCAGTAAATAGTTTAACGGAACACCAACGAAATATATTTCATGCGGTCATGGCTGCGGTTCGTGGTGAATCTGCCGAGAAATGTATTTATTTAGATGGTCCCGGTGGCAGTGGAAAGAGTTATTTACACAACACTGTCATAACTACATTGAAGAGTTTAGATATGACGGTGCTGCCTGTAGCGTGGACAGGAATTGCAGCGAATTTATTGAAAGGAGGTAGAACTGCACATTCCACATTTAAATTACCGTTCCTTCTGAATGAAAGATCAACTTGTAACATTAGTCCAAATTCTAAACATGGATCACATATTCGTGACGCGAAAGTTATAATTTGGGATGAAATAACAATGGCATCTAAATATGCACTAGAGGCTGTTGATCGTATGTTAAGAGACTTGTGTCATTGTAACGAGCCATTTGGTGGTAAAATTGTCATAGTTTCCGGTGATTTTCGGCAAACTTTACCAGTTGTACGACATGGCAGTAGAACACAAATTTTAGAAGCGTGTGTCAAAAGAAGCAGCCTATGGAGTCAATTCACATATATGTCATTGAAGGGTAATATTCGTGTTTGTGACGGACAAACGGATTTCAAGCAATGGCTTCTGAAGGTTGGCGACGGGGTATTCTCTGATTCCTTTGAACGTCATAACGAAGTTGTAACCATTCCTTCCGATATTCTCTCGAATGGAAATATTGTACAAGAGATATTTGGAGCAAGTGTCGATCCTCAAGATCCGTCGATTTATGGCAAAGTTATATTAGCTCCGACAAACGTCGAGGTTATCGCCATTAATGACGAAATACTGTCGAAAATTAAAGGTGTCGGTGTAGATTATCTAAGTGTAGATTCAGGTGAGGATGAAGATAATATAGACATCAAAAATATACTTCCAATGGAATTCATGAATTCATTGACGCCGAACGGTCTTCCACCGCATAAATTAACGTTAAAAGTAGGAAGCATTGTCATCCTGTTACGTAATCTAAATTTATCACAAGGACTATGTAATGGTACCAGACTGGTTGTTAAAAAGTTGAACCAGTATCTGATTTGCACTGAAATCATCGGTGGAAATTGCGCCGGAGAAACAGTATTGTTACCCCGGATAGATTTATCACCGTCCGAAGAGGAGATACCATTCAAGATGGTTAGAAGACAATTTCCAGTCAGATTAGGTTGCGCGATGACAATTAACAAGTCGCAAGGTCAATCTTTCGATAGCGTCGGTGTGTATTTACCGAATCCAGTGTTTAGTCATGGTCAACTGTATGTTGCTTTGTCTAGAGATAAGTCCAAAATCAATTTGAAAGTTTTGTTAACAGACAAATCTGTCTTCACTAACAGTAAAAGTTTGGACCATAAATTGTATACCAGAAATATTGTCTACAAGGAAATACTAGGTTCTGCGTGAATTTCCCAGTCCTCCCAGTCTAACGGTGAGAACGACAAGCTGCTTATGCCTTATGTAGGTAGAGGCGCTAGAAAAATGAGCTGCCAATGCCTTGTTCAGCTGGGCGCTACAAAAATTATTAGCTGCTTGACACTTTGTGTCTCTAAGCGCTACAAAAGTTATTAGCTGCTGAAGTCTTCTATGGCTAAGCGCTACAAAATTAGCCGCTAAAGTCTCATGTGGCTAAGCGCTACGAAATTTGTCGCTGATAAGCATTCATTTCGTCGTAATAAAAAAATTATCTCCATTAAATGACTGATTTCGTCAGTGTATCTATTTTATTGGTAAGACTAATTTCATTTCAATTATCATTATTTCGAATAAATCGTGTAAGCATGTCACATTACCGATTTGACTCCAGAGCAAATTTTTACTTACACCAGATAGTTTGATACTGAAATAGTTTGAAAACATCAGTCCATCCAAACATATCATCAATCATTCCCCTCCTAATTCCTGCCTTCCCGATGGAAGAAATCGCACCACCTTCTCGTTGGTTTCCATTGAGCGATAGTACTTTTACAACCGATGATACGTTTATCGATAATTTGGATTTCAGTTGGAAAACCTTTTATATCAAGTATGAAGAAGTACTATCGGCTAAGAGTGTGATGACATTTCTTTTTAGTGCGCTATCCGTTTTCAATTGAACAACCTAAAAATCACTTATAACCGAGCGAGCGTAGCGAGTGAGGAACAACGGAGAAACCACTGATAACCGAGCGAGCGTAGCGAGTGAGGGACAGCGCAAAACCGAACGAGTGAGCGAGCGAAGCGAGCGAACGAGCAAAATTATCAGCTAGTTTTATATAATTTTATAAAAATTTATACAATTTAGTGTAAGAATCTAGATATAATCATACAAAATTATATGAAATAAGATACAATTTTATATAATTTTATATTCTCATATATAATTTTATATAATTTTTTTTTCCCGGGTACTGTCAAATTTCAAGGTAAGCACTGAAGTTTGAGGGTGAACCCCGTAATTTGAGGATTTTACCCCTTCAAGTTTGAGGTAAACCCTTAACGATCGAGGGTAACCCCCGTGAGTTGAGGGTTAATCATCAGCGATCGAGGGTTACCCCCAAGAGTTGAAGGTTAACCTTCAGCGATCGAGGGTTACCCCCAAGAGTTGAAGGTTAACCTTCAGCGATCGAGGGTAAACCCCCATGAGTTGAAGGTTAACCTTCAGCGATCGAGGGTAACCCCCATGAGTTGAAGGTTAACCTTCAGCGATCGAGGGTAACCCCCATGAGTTGAAGGTTAACCATCAGCGATCGAGGGTTTGATAGGAATGTTAGTACATTCATTATCTGAAAAAAGGAAACCTGTTTTTTTTTCATTGATGCTCGATAAAATTAATCATTTATTATTATTTATTATTGATTAATAATATTGTTAAATCAACATTTAGTTAAAAATTTACAGATTATTGTTTTTAAGTCGATAATATTGATTATTTGAGTGATATAAGTCAATTTTGCTGCATTTATAAATGAATAACATTATTATTTTAAACAGTTCAGCGATTGAGGCTTGATTACTCCAAAGCGGCTCGCTTTCACGCAAATTTATTATTAATTTATTATTCGAAGGTATAAAGCCTATATGCGGGGGTTAACCCTGAACTTGGAGGTGAACCCTGAAAACGGGGGTTAACCCTGAACTTGGAGGTGAACCCTGAAAACGGGGGTTAACCCTGAACTTGGAGGTAAACCCTCGATCAAGGGGTACGAATTTACCCCATCCCGGTTGGGTGTAATTTTGAGGTTGAATTTGGGGGTAAATTTCGCGGTAAATCTCGGGCTTTTTTCCGTGAGGGTATTACGATAAAAATTACAAAATATTTATAAGAAAATTTACCAACCTGCTTGCCTATTATTTTTCTCCACTTTTTCTTCTTATCTGCTTTCTTTTCTGTCACCTTCGGTACGCGCAATTTCAGAAAATAAAATCAACAATTATTTAGCGTCTTTAAAAGGATGCTCGTTGTTGTTGATTGAGTCGTATTGCCAATGGAGACTGCCAACTTGCGCAATTTTTGTTTAAACGAAAAAGGAAAAACTACGCATTATTTTCCCCTAAACTACTGGAATATAAAATAAATAAAAAATTGATGGACGACCCCATTACTAATCATTAATTGATTAATTAATAATCTAATATCATAATTACCAATGCGCGCGAAATAAATACGCGAAATAAATTCACTGTGCTCTAGTGGGCTCCAACCGTAACTGATCAAAATTACCTTCACAACTATCATCAGTTTGGGGTATTTTTTTTTTTACGACTTTTGTCAATGTTATCATGCTCACCATCAGTAAATCTATTGGATTCTGCAAGGGCATAGAATAAAATATGAATGAAATTGCGTTCTGCGTTCTCTTAATGATAATATGTCTCAGCTGAGTTTACATAAATGAGCCTAAATTTAATAAAAATCGTTGAAACAGCTATAATTATAGGAATCGCCTCCATACCTATCGGTTCAGCTATAATGCTTACATCTTCGGGTCTCAGTAAGTTCTCATCTGAATTATTGTTATCAATAATTGATGATGGTTACATGCTAGTGTATCGAGCTAAACTGAAACTAATTCTTCACACTCGCCAATCTCACGTATACACGCGTACATACATGCTCAGGTGTCGGGTCAGAGTCCATTAGCACACACCTTAGGAACTTTGTCCTGTGTATGTATACATACTCTCAACACCCTCTCTCAAAGTGACGAACGTGCTAACCTTTATCTTCTCCCCATATGCCCATGTTATTCACACATTCCCAATGTTTGTTTGCGCTCAGTCCCTTAGTGAATGCATCTGCTGGCATTTCTTCTGTGCACAGGTATTTAACGTCTATCACACCGTTTTCATATGCGTCTCTCACAAAGTGATGCTTTACATCTATATGTTTTGTACGAGCGTGGTATACGTCATTCTCTATCATACTGATTGCACTCTGATTATCGTTTAACAATACGATCTTATCGGTCTCATCCTGCACACCCATACTGCTTAGCATACCTCGCAGATACATTGCTTCTTTACTGGCCTCGGCCAATGCCATATACTCGGCCTCTGTACTAGATAATGCCACGGTTTTTTGTTTTCGCGCGTCCCAGCTGACTACAGCTCCCGCCAAGACGAAACCATACCCGGTATATGATCGACGGTCTGTAACGTTTCCTCCCCAGCTGGCATCTACCCATCCAAAAAGCGCTAGGTCAGTTCGCTCAAAAATGAGCCCGCAGTCAATTGTACCTTTAAGATACCTCAAAATCCTTTTCGCGGCTTTCCAATGCTCTGCATTGTATGCCGTATTGAACTGGCTCAAGAAATTAACCGCGTACGCTATATCCGGTCTTGTAGTGACAGCTAAATACAATAGTCCCCCGATCAAGCTCTGGTACGGATATTTACTCATTTCGGTCTCATTTACACACTCCGGTTTTGCCAAGTTACATTTCGCCTCGATGGGCGTGGCTACCGGCTTGCACTCATACATGTCGAACTTTTTTAACAGCGTCTCGGTATAGTATCTTTGTCTCATATACACCCTCGATTCTTCGTCGCGCTCGAATTCTATACCTAGACATTTATTGACTAAGCCCAAGTCCTTTGTTTCAAATGATTCTGACAGAGCATTTTTTACATGTTTTATCCATCCTTCATCATCGCCTGCGAGTAAAATATCGTCAACATATATCGCGATATACATCACCTTATTTCCCTTTCGAGCAATAAACATACATTTATCTTGCGGCAATGACGTGAAATCTAGACTAACTAATTTCTCTACGAGCTTTTTATGCCACGCGGCGCCCGATTGGCGCAAACCATACAGAGCCTTCTTCAACACACACACACAGTCGCTACTCACGCTCATACCCTCTCTCCAGCGCTTCGCTGTGCTCACTACACTTACATCGCTTATCACTTTTCCTTCGGAGCCTACCGGCTCACCCGCGATTATTTTTTCAATAATCTCACTCAAGCACTCGGGCACTTCCATGTGAACATTTTCTTCTAGCTCGCCGTTTAAGTATGCGGTGACTATGTCCATCTGATGTATCTGCAATGCAAATTCCGCTGCAACCGCTGCTAGGACCCTCACCGACGTAGATCTGACCACGGGTGAGAATGTTTCCGTGAAATCTTCACCTGGTCTCTGGGAGCATCCTTTTGCGACCAGTCTGACCTTTTTCTTCTTATTACATCCATCGGACTTGGTGCAGAACACGTATCTGCTTCCAATCACCTTTCTGTTCTTGGGCCTTTTTGACATTTCCCATGTTTCGTTCTTGATTTGGGCTATCATCTCGTCCTCCAACGCTTTTTTCCATGAGTCTGCCTCCTTCGTCTTACTTGCTTGGCTCCAAGTGGTCGGATTTTCTGTCACCGTCAGGTGCGCCTCTTTAAATACGTCATCTTCCATTTCTTCATTCTCTTGTTCGTCCTCGGGTTCGTTATCTAATTCCACACCGCCGACACTCGGTGCTATTGCGTATACTTTCTTCGGTCTTCCCACCGAGCCCGTCCGAACTATCATCGGCCGTCCTCGACCTCGCTTCGCCGGCTGCACGAGACCGTGCCACGAGGATGTTGCTCCTCTCTTTCTCTGACGTCTCACGCTCTCACTCGGAGGTCCTGTGTTATCAGGTATCTCCACTACGACTTCTGTCTGTCTTTCTTCCTCAGCTTCTTCCAGTATTTCTTGATACTCTCCTTTGAAACCGATCCCACTGGTGAATTTCACATCCCGTGAAACTACTGTAGACCTTGATTGTGGCAAATATACTCGATATGCTTTTGACTCGTGGGCATATCCTATGAAGACTCCTGGCTGTGATCTTGATTCAAGTTTCCCGCGCGTTTGAGTCTTATTCAATACGAACACCTTTGTCCCAAAGACTTCCATATGTTTCACCGTAGGTGTTTTCCCTGTCCACTCTGAATATGGTATCCCGCCGTTCAATGCACTCGTAGGACATCTATTACGAGTGTAGTTGGCGTTGTATACAGCCTCTGCCCATAAATGTGGAGGTGCTTCCGCCTGTCGCATCATGCATCGTGTCATCTCTATTAGCGTGCGGTTTTTGCGTTCCGCGACGCCGTTTTGCTGAGGCGTGTGCGGCGCTGACAACCTCCTGACGATTCCATGCTCCTTCAGGTATGTATCGAACTCACGGTTACAGTATTCCGTGCCGTTATCGGATTGTAGCGCCTTGATCCGGTTACCAGTCTGTTTCTCAGCCATTTCTTTGTATTCTTTAAATTTCGATAACACTTCGGATTTATTCTTTATGAAATATACCTCGCACCACCTCGACTTGTCGTCTATAAACGTTACGAGGTATTTTTTTCCCGAGGCCGATGCATGCCTCATTGGCCCACACACGTCCGTGTGTATTATTTCCAGCAAATTCTCAGCCATTTCTTTCATTCCCTTAGGGAATGGCAACCTGGTTTGTTTCTCCTGTATGCACACGTCGCATTCCGATAGTTTTTCACCGTCCTTGATTTCTAGACCGTACACTAGTCCTTTTTTAGCCATCGACTTTAGGTCACACTCGTTTATATGCCCTAATCTGTCATGCCACTTATCTATGTTTGACTTTTCGTTACATGTCATTGCACTGTTTACGCCTCTTGGCACGTCTTTCACATCGTTTACAAAATATAGATTCCCGCGACGTTGTGCGCGCAGCACTACTTTGTTCCGACTGTTTACAATCACTGCTTCCGTCTTTCCGAAGGTAACTATATGCCCGTGATCTGTAGCTTTAGCCACTGACAACAAATTTGTTCTGAGATCCGGCACATACGACACATTTTCGAAGTTTATTTCGCACTGCCCGACACCTGTGTCCACTTTAATTGGAACGTTTCCCGCACCTAGAATCCGCGCACTTTTATCGGTTGCCAGACTCAATTCCGCGTTTTTCTCTCCGAAATTCTCGAAACTTGACCTGTCATTGCACAAATGGATCGTAGCACCACTGTCTAAGCACCAACACATTTCTTTTCCGTCCGCGTACATAGACTGTTCCGAGGTAATCAGCATCGTTTGCTTACCCTCTGTATTATCAACTACATTCTTCGCGTTGTGTGTGTTCCTCACTCCCGGACAATACTTCACGATGTGTCCTCTCTTACGACACTTGAAACACTCGACGTTACGCATGTAGTTGTCGCTTCGCGGTTTGTTGACGTTAGTCGGTCCTGGCTTTCCGCCGGTTTGTTTCTGCTGTCCTCTGTATGCTGGTTTTGTGTACAATGCTCCCTGGTATTTATCCGTCTGACCTCCGTGTGCTTCATGAAATTCCCTTATTTTTATTTTCAAATCCTCTAATGTCGGTAACTCCTTCTGTGTTTCAATCGACGTCTTGAAAACCGCATATTGCTCTGGTAGACTGTTTAACAATAATATGACGAGCATTTCACTGACTATCTCTAAATTAACTTCTTTCAGCCTTTTTACTATTTCAGAGAACTCGGTGATGTGTTTTAACACGTCATCACCCTCTTCTAAGCGCATCAGGGTCAGCTTTTTGAGCAGACTTGCTTTTCTCGCTGGGCCTCCTGACTCGTACGTTGCTTTGATTTTCTCCCAGATCTCCTGCGCCGTCTCCAGGTCGTCATACGCTGCGGCTTGCTCTGTACCTAGAGCTAGCAACATATGTGCCATGGCTTTTCTGTCGCTTTTCACCCATTTCGCTATCGCAGTGGCATTCGCGCCGTCTCCTGCTGGGCTTGGCTTGGTCTCCTCTCCGGTGACGTGTTCCCACAGTTCCTGGCCCATCAACAGCCCCTTTACCTGGGCCTTCCATGATCTGTAATTTTCCGCACAGAGCGGATCGATCTTCAACGATAATGACATTGCACTGCGTCTTCTTTATTCTCTAACTCTTATTCGGCTTATCCAAGCCTGCCGACGGTTTTCCCGTCCAACAATACCGACGCGTCGACTTCTTCAAGTCTCTCGAACGTTGTCGAAATATCCACTCACTTTTTACTTATTTAACTGAATCACTCACACTCTCCGCGCGCTCTGGGCCCATAACCTGATGATGGTTACATGCTAGTGTATTGAGCTAAACTGAAACTAATTCTTCACACTCGCCAATCTCACGTATACACGCGTACATACATGCTCAGGTGTCGGGTCAGAGTCCATTAGCACACACCTTAGGAACTTTGTCCTGTGTATGTATACATACTCTCAACAATAATAATGATTCCAGCTGTTTGAAGAACATCTAACAAGATCGAAAACATTAAACAAAGGAGTAACAGATTGTAATCACTCAATTTACCTTCTTCGATAGTATCATCATTTCTTGCAATAACAATCGGAAGATCTTGCAGCTGGTATCTAGGTTCTAACTGGTTTTGACTAGGCGATTGTGTGGCCCTAGTCACATCATTTGTAGCATCGGGTAGACATGAGTTACTTTCTTCATCAAGTCCACTGCCATGCCCTGCAATATCAATATACAAATTTCCCATTTTCAAATGAAAAAATGAAGGTCCTTCCCGGTATAAAGAAAACTGAATCGACCAGACTTACTGTGGTTATTCTACATATGCGCATATTCATTACTCACGCGAGGTAGAATTATGATACTGCATTGACGCAGTAGTATAAGTTGGCTTCAATGTTTCATATCAGGGCTGGATTCCAGTAATTCAGAAGGTTCCTCATCTATGAAACATGAAATTCCATTTGTTGTGCATAGCATACATATCGATAGCCATGTTCTAATATGTCGTAACCCACATTTGTGAAAATTTTCAGGAGGCCATGAAAACGGTTCACTATATTACCATTGAGAAGATAGGACTTCACGGATTGGAATATTTATTTAAAAATAGTACATCAACAATTTGACCGCTAAAACTTAAACATAAGCTGCGAAACATCATTATCATTCCATTTCTCAAAAGAAGTCCATTTCTCAAATTTTGTGGGATACAATATTAGAACGTGGGTATCGATATATATTGTGACGTGGATTTTTATTACCTCTCGGATCTGGACCGGATAGCCAGCATCCGAGATTAATCCAGTCGACAATTAGCTACAACCTGGAAATTCAAACAAGATGTTGGGCGCCTGGCGGATAACCGCCTATTTCAAAAATCTAAACCAAATCTAAACAGACTATACTGAAGCGTCGGCTAGCAACAGTACCGCGGAGAGGGGTCAGGATTAAATGAAGGATTAGCTGGGCGTTAATTAACGACTCGAAGTTTTGAATTTAATAACGAAAAATAGAATTTATTCAATAAACGCAATATGGAAAATATAAATAACAAACCGTGTACCCGGGGGTACTTCCCCGCGGGTATAAAACGGCTACAGGTCGTGTAAAGGCGACCTGCCCGCGATTAGCGAGTTTTACAATACTAAATAAACTACTAGCTTCCACGTAGGAGAGCAATAACAAGGAAAAATAAATCAAAAAGAAAGAACTCGACAAATCTGGTCCTCGTGTGACAATAAATTAGCTAAAACACTAATTACTTCCACGAGGAAAATTCATTTACAAATAATTAACAAACTTACAACTAACGGAAGGACAGTCTTTGACTCAAACAATAAATAGAATAACAAACTTCGGGAGGTTCGCGGCCTATCTCAACAATACAATGTAATAATGAAAAGCGTAGCCTATGACGTCACCAGCCGCTGAAGACGGCTGGTTCGCCTCCGTGAGACGAAACCTCCCGTTTAATAAATTATTATTTACAATTCTTACTAAAACTAACTTAATCTAACTCTGCGCCTAACGCAATCAATAATTTAAATCATTGCCCGAAAAACAAATATGACAAATTAACTCGAACCCGAAATAAATAGAGGCTCTCGGCTAAGCCTCGAGCTTCGTCTCTCCCCGCAGGAGGAAGAGAGAGCGACAGCGACCGACTGTCTATCTCTGTCGCACTCAGGTACGACGAGTATCGACCCGGTTATCCCTAGATCACAAAATACTTTACAATAATTATCGACTCGAACTCCAACTTAGGTGCAGTGGGACACTGGTGACGGCCTACCCTTCGGAGATCGGCTTAATTCGATTCTCAAAGATACTAAAGAGCCTCGTGGCTGCACTAAGGCAAGATGGCAGACGGCCGTTGCCGAATTCGAATTAGTATGGGTAAGAATGGCTAACGCTTACCGTCTTCCAGCCACTTGAGCATCAGGATTTTCTCCCGCTCATAATCCATGATGCGCCCTTCGGTAACAAATTTCCCTCGGGGTGGATGCACTCGTACACACAACCAAAAAAAAAAGTTAGGAAAATACTGTAAATGACCCACGGGGCTCTAACGCAAAACGCTTATATCTCAACTCAATGACGCAACAGAAATTGGCACTCGTGTGCTCAGGACAATAGTCTAACGCAGAGTGACTAGACCGCATGGCGCCGGTACTCAGCGCCCTCATCACTCGGTGGAATATCGATTTTTCGTATCGAGCGCAGGATCCTTTAATATGGCGACCTATTGTCGCAACGCGCGAAATTTCGAAATTCGCTACGGTGATCATAATTCGGAGGAACACGGGTTGCAGGCTCTTCTTGGTGGTGGGAATCTCTTCCACCACCGATATCCCGCGTTGCAGAGTGCCCTCGGCACTCCCCCGTGCTCTCTCTCTCGTTGGTGTTCGTTGAAAGGATCCAAACGCTCGGGGTGCAGTCTCCTATGTCCGTCGAGTGGCGTATTGGTCTCAGTTTTGGCCGTCGGATAGGTTTCGGCTCCCCACATGTTAGAGAAAAGTCGTAAAACAAAACAAAAGAATAAATAATATGCTCTATAGTTTTTAGTCGGTCACGGTCGCCTCTCGGAAGTATGGTCAGACCTCGGGGTCACTCTACTCATTTATTCATAATCATACATCCCGCTAAGGTCGTTTAAGGGGTAAGGAGTCTGCTGTAACATGCAATGTTACAATATATATATATTGAATAGGGTCGTAAACTAAATAGAAATCTATTATAAATAATTCGAAAGATCGCCGAAAACGTTTTTCGTATTTAATATATATTATGTATTTGTATTTGTTCGGGCGAAGTATAATTATTAGCTTAGATCAGCTGGACGGCCAATAGCCAGTCCCCACGCGAATACAGAAATTGAAAAAATGAGTGCCGATTCAGACGCGATGGATGAATATCCGACACCTCCTAGCACACCCCCGGAGTTGTGTCAACAGAGCGAGGAAGCGGTGAATAATCTTTTGCCGGATAAATCGAAAAACTTGTACGGAATAACCTACAATCGCTTCGTAGCCTGGCAAAAACAACACCATACCACATCTTTCTCACAACGAGTTGTGATGGCTTATTTTTCTGGGCTTTCCGAAAAATGGAAATCCTCGACGCTATGGAGCGAATATTCCAAATTGGGAAAAATGTTGAAAATAAAACATAATGTCGACGTAGGGGAGTACGCAGAATTGAAAGCGTTTCTAAAAAAAAAGTCTGTTGGGTACAGACCCAAGAAATCGAAAACCCTAAGTTCTAAGGATGTAGAGAAATATCTCAACGAGGCCTCAGATCAGACGTACTTGGCAACCAAGGTAAAAATTATAAAATCAACTTCCAGCGTCTAATTGTCTACTCAGCGGTCAGGATAAAAATCAAAATCAACAAATAATTGCCAACACAAATCGCTGACGGCCAGCTGACCAAGGAGACTTTATCGACGATGCTTTTGTTAGCTTGTCATCTGCTTATGCTTTATTTGGTTGCAGGTTGCTATGATCTTTGGGGTCCTGGGTGCGTGCCGTAAAGATGAATTGGTGAAAATAGAGACTACCCATCTCAAAACATATTATGACCTAGAAGATACTCAACAAGAACACCCGATGTTATTAGTCCGACTTTCCGACACGAAAACTCATCAAGAACGAGAGTTCACAGTTAAAGGGGAATTCTATAAATTTTACAAGCGGTACAGTGATCTCAGGCCCAAGAATACCACTCACAATCGATTCTTCGTAAATTACCAGAAGGGCAAATGTACAGTACAGCCAATCGGTGAAAAAAAATTTGCTTCGATGCCACAAGACGTAGCCAAATTCTTAAAGTTAGAAGACGCCAATGCCTATACAGCCCATGCGTTCAGACGAACGTCGGCAACTCTACTTGTAGAAGCGGGAGCAGATATTGCAACATTAAAGCGGCATGGTGGGTGGAAATCCACGTCAGTCGCTGAAGGGTATGTCGAAAACTCCTTGCTCAGTAAGGGTTAAATCAGTGACCAGATAACAAGTGCAATACACTTCGGACCATCTTCATTGAATGCAAGTACTACATTAACGGAGAACACACCAGATCACAAAAGGCAAGACATACAGGTACCATCAACCTCAAAACATCTAGATCCCGAAGATAAAGAAAATTCACAAGCATCTTTGGACTTCAAAGGGAAGTATGCTCCATAATATTTGTATCCATGCTCCTCACAGAATTTCCACCAGGCTCTTAGCGGGGGAGTATATTGCTTCATTGTCGACTCTGATAGTGAAGATGATAGTACGTCGATGGCTTCTTCCGTCAACCCTCGCCTTTTATAAGCTTCCCTGACAATCTCCCTACAAGTAGTGAAAGGTTGGTTGCCAACGGGTGTTCTTTGGTCCTGCAAGGGGAAAGTAACAGGTGCGGTGACGGTTTGAGTAATATTGGTTCTTCTATCAACATATCTAGATATAATGGAAACCAGGGTTGAGTATTCCAATTTGGTACAACTAGTATTCCAGATGCTTGTTCGGTTATGATTTTTTGTAATACTTTTAGTATTATAGTGAAAGGTGGAAAAGCATAAATGTACCATTGTGACCATGAAATTGTAAAAGCATCAATTGCCATCGCATCTGGATCTCTCTGCCAAGAGCAAAATCTGTCACATTTTCTATTAAGTCTTGAGGCAAACAAATCTATTTCCGGTTCACCAAACTTTTCTTTAATGATATTATATTTAGCCTCCGATAGTTCCCATTCTGTGTCTACATTTGTGATTCGAGACTGTTTGTCGGCTTCTACGTTTTTTGCTGATGGTATATATGATGCAACCAGCCAAATTTTCTTCTGCTTTGCCCATTGCCATATCTCTCTTGCTAAACTACTCAGATTTTTATACCGAACACCCCCCATTCCATTAATGTAACTTATGGCTGTTGTATTATCTACTCTAAGTAGTATTTGACAGGCAAATAGATCTCTACCAAAGGCCCTCAGAGCCATGAAAATCGCGAGTAGTTCCAGCTGATTAATATGCAGCTGCTTTTCCTCGTTGCTCCAAAAACCTCCTATTGCCTCGCCCTTGCAGTACGCGCCCCAACCGGTGGTCGATGCATCTGTGTAAATTTCTGTTGTAAATTTATCTGATCTGATGGGGTTACTTGATGTTCTCAACTTATCGATCCACCAGTCCAAGTCAGTATTCGACTCGTTTGAAATCATCATTTTCTGATTATAATCTCCTAGGCTATGATTCAATGCTGTATATTTATCTCTTTCAAAATTTTTTTTATATAACCAACCATAGGCAATTGCTGGACAGCAGGCAACAAGCTTACCTATCACCTCGGCACACTTTCTGATTTTTACTAATCTGGTCTTTTTGACGGTTCTTAGTGCCAATACTAGTTTTTCTCTTTTTTCTGGCGTTGATTCTAGCCAATACCTATCTGAATCGATGATGAATCCTAAAAATTTGCATCTGTTTTTGGGTGTAATCTGACTTTTCTGATAGTTGATACAGAATCCTAAGGATTCTATGAGGTTTATCGTCTTGGTAACATTTGTCAAACAGTTCTTAAATGTTCTACCGAAAGAGAGAATGTCGTCTAGATACACTATTGATCTTAATCCTAGTGCTCTTAGCCTACTTACTACTGGCTTTAGTAGCTTCGTAAAGATGTACGGGCTTGTACAAAGCCCAAAAGGCAAGCATGTGAACTCATATAGTTGGCCCTGAAATATAAAATGCAAGTATTTTCTGTCTTTGTGATGCATCGAGAATAAAAAGCATGCATCTTTGAGGTCTAGTGAGCTCATCAAGTCTCCTCGAATGAGCAGTTTTGATGCCGATTTTATGTCTTCCATTTTGAAGTGATTCGTAGATATAAAGCGATTCAACTTCTTTAGATTCAATATAAACCTACTCGACCCATCTGGTTTAAGGACCAGGAAATATGATGAGATAAATTGATTTTTCTTGGGGACACAGGGGGTAACGGCTCCCATATGTTTTAACTTCCCAATGGCAATTGACAGCTTCTTGTTTTCATCTTCTGATCTTTTTGGCTCCAATGGTACTGTCTTTTGGAAAGCGGGCTGCTCAAATTGTATTTGATATCCTCTGATGCAATTGAGGATAAACTGGTCTTTGGTTAAGCTTTCCCATCTTTCGTAATACCTCGCTGAACTACCTGCATACTTTACCTCTATCGCTTGCGTCCCTTGTCCGGCTGGAAATTCTGTGATCGGCCCTGTCTCGACGACCTGTAAGTCTGCGCAGGTTGTTTGTTCTTTGGGTAAGAGTATGATCCTGTTTTTTTGTCTGTTCCGGTAGCCCACCTGACGAAAATACGTTTTTGCCGCAGGCGGGCCCCTGGCGTTTAAAGGTGCTTTCACCGTTGTTGACTTCTTGGCTGACTGACTTTTCATATCACCACTAATTTTTTCCAGTGTTTTAGCCTCCCTGATTCTCTCAGACAGATTAGTTCCATATAAAAACTGATCTGATTTCGCACTGTCAAGTATCTCTATCATTGGCTTATCAATTCCTAGATTAATAAAGGCTTTTCTTGCCTTTTGCTGCATGTGATGTAGTTCTGCCATCAATTTTGCAGCGTCGCTTAGTTGTTCGATCAATTTTTGCTTCTCGATCGGTTTCTCAGCATCCAGAAGACCTGATAATGCCAGACCCAGAGCTGTCATCGCAGCACCTGTCACCCTTTGCGTCTCCGCAAAATGCTCATCTCTTGTAATGGCAGAGCTCGTCATTGAAAATTTTACTTCCGGATTCAATTTTTGGGCATCCAAACCTTACTCAATGGGATACTTCTCGAGTGTGTTGCTTTTTACCTCTTTTTGTATCCCAGTCACAACCCAGCTTGACCATCTGGTTTGCAGGTCTGAATGTAGTTTTTGCTGGCGTGGTTTTTCTTTTGTAGGGTCTTCCCCTAGCAATAGAAGTGTTTCCTCGTCAATTGGTACTATTAGCTCTTGGTCTCTCTGATCTTTAGCTTCTGGGGTTTTGGGTCTCTCGTTTTCTTCATTGGCCTGGTCTTTTTCGTGGACTGATAGTAAGGTCAATTCCCTGTTCTTGTGACATCTTGCCTCTCGTGCAAGCCTGTCACGTGTTTTTTCACTCGTCTCACCTCTCGTGTGAGCTCGAGTTATCGAGGTGGAATTCTCTGGTGAAGCCGCCCTCACGGAAAAAAACCCCGGAAAATTGGGGGTGTACCCTGAAAGTTGGGTGTTTACTGTCAAATTTCAAGGTAAACACTGAAGTTTGAGGGTGAACCCCGTAATTTGAGGATTTACCCCTTCAAGTTTGAGGTACACCCTCAGCGATCGAGGGTCACCCCCCTGAGTTGAAGGTTAATCATCAGCGATCGAGGGTTATCCCCAAGAGTTGAAGGTTAACCTTCAGCGATCGAGGGTAAACCCCCATGAGTTGGAGGTTAACCATCAGCGATCGAGGGTTACCCCCAAGAGTTGAAGGTTAACCTTCAGCGATCGAGGGTAACCCCCGTGAGTTAAAGGTTAACCATCAGCGATCGAGGGTAACCCCCATGACTTAAAGGTTAACCATCAGCGATCGAGGGTTAGCCTCATGAGTTAAAGCTTAACCATCAGCGATCGAGGGTTAGCCCCATGAGTTGAAGGTTAACCATCAGCGATCGAGGGTTTTGATAGGAATGTTAGTACATTCACTATCTGAAAAAAGGAAACCTGTTTTTTTTATTGATGCTCAATAAAATTAATCATTTATTATTATTTATTGTTGATTAATAAAATTGTTAGATCAACATTTAGTTAAAAATTTACAGATTATTGTTTTTAAGTCGATAATATTGATTATTTGAGTGATATAAGTCAATTTTGCTGCATCTATAAATGAATAACATTATTATTTTAAACAGTCCAGCGATTGAGGCTTGATTACTCCAAAGCGGCTCGCTTTTACGCAAATTTATTGAACGATCAAACGAACTTACCTGTACGTGAAGTTCGATCGTAATTATATGAAGTCTCGTTCGAAGATATTACCATGTAGTTCCCCTTCGTGCCGCTAGATGTCACAACCTTTAGCGAAACTAAAAACCGGAAGGGAACTGCTAGCGCCAGCAGAACCTCCACTTCATAGTCTTCAGAGATGATGTAAAATTGTAGAGCCATGGGGATGGGAATAATTGCATAATTATTAGGGCGGGAATTGGTAATATCTTCGAACGAGACTTCATATAATTACGATCGAACTTCACGTACAGGTAAGTTCGTTTGATCGTTCAATTATATTGCGTCTCGTTCTCAATATTACCATGTAGATATTTAGAGACAACAATTTTACAACACGAATACAAAGGAACATGTTTTATTATTATCAGGTACAACTGGATCTTAGGATTTAACCAGTCTTATTGTTGAGTACGGCTAAGGCTAGTTTATGCGCTTCTAGAGGCAATATCGGCCTATTGTAAAATCTAGCGAATACTTGAGATGATTCGGTCCATCCTGCTGTTCGCCGGATGGTGTCCAAATCTACACCCTGTGACAACGCCATTGACGTGGCCGCGTGTCGGGTGGAGTTCGCAGAGAAGACTGATACGTCTACTCCGCTCTTCCCTAATATTAATTTAGCCCATCTACTAATTGTTTGCGAACTTACATCTCTAAAGGGCTTCCTTGTTGCGATAAATAATTTTTCTGACTCTTTGCGTAAGTCTTTAGTTACCTCTATATATTTTTGAATTGTGGAGGCCACACAAATCTTTGGGTTTTGACTAAAAAACGGAATTGACAACAAGGGTTGACAATGTCCTGGGGCTGATGTCTTGATCAGATCGGTTATATGAACCAATAAGCCATCGGCTGACTGTATAATGTTGCTTAACCTAATATTGGCAATGGTTTGGGCTCTATGAGCGGTACATAATAGTAATAACATAACTGATTTGTGAGTTAACTCTACTAAAGATAATTTATCCAACGGGAAAAGCTTTTCTAGATACCGGAGTACTAACGACGCGTCCCAAGTGTGGGAGTATTTAGGCCTGGGTGGTCGTAACTTCGAAACTCCCTTCAAAAACCTACAAACTAAAGGGTCGTCACCTATCTTATTTTTAGACATAAGGGAGATCGCCGATCTCGCAGAGTTAAGAGTGCCATAACTAGCACCGTCCTTATATTTAATGGTCAAAAAACTTAATACTGATGCCCTCGTGGGGCTGAAGCAATCCAGGTTGCGCTCCGCGCAAAATTCGAGCCATGGTCTTAGGGCAGTACCATATTGCTTGATCGTGGCCTCGGATAAGGATGATGTTAAGATGTCAACGGCTTCAGATGGTACATCCTGTCTCAGAAACGCCTCCCGGATACCCGGGCTGCGATCAGGCCTAAGCTGCCTGCCCTTGGATGCGTCAAGGATCTACACGGGGATAGAGTAAATTAGCTCTTGGTTTCAACATAATCTTCTCCTCAACTAATGATAAAAAGAGAGGGTACCAAGGTTGGCTGGGCCAGTTAGGTACAATAATGATACCGGAGGCTTGTTCCTTCTTGATCTTGGATAAAGATCTCAACACCAACGCAAAAGGTGGAAAGGCATAAAAGCGCACATCTGACCATTTAAATGTAAACGCGTCTATTACCCAAGCTTCGGGGTCTGGGAACCGAGAGCAGTATTTCCTCATTTTTCGATTGTTATTATTAGCAAATAGGTCGACCTGGAAGGGACCCAGCTTCTCCTCAACCAATTTGAATGCGTTATCGCATAATTCCCATTTCGTGTCAATATTTTTTATGCGTGATAGAGCGTCTGCCTCCACGTTCTCCTTGGATGCGATGTATGAAGCAAAGAGAAAAATACGCCTCTTTTCTGCCCATTGCCAGATTTCCCTAGCCAACCTATTGTATTTGGCGAGACGAGTACCGCCCATCTTATTAATGTAAGAGATGGCTGTCGTATTATCTACTCGAAGCAGAATCTGGCAATCTTTTAAACCGTCTGCCAGTCTTTCTAATGCGATTCTTACAGCCAACAGCTCCTTAAGGTTGATGTGTAACAATTTTTCCTGGGACCTCCACAGGACGAATATTCTATTGTTACCGTCTGTGGCCCCCCACCCTGAATTAGACGCATCGGTGTGGATAACTAACTGGAAGGTGGTGGCTCTAATATTTCCCACCGAGTTTCCTACACTCCTAGACCACCATTCCAAGTCAGGCAATAGTTTGAGTGGAACAGTCATTTTTGCTGCGTAGTTATAATGGTTAACTATCAGGCTAACTAATTTCTGCGCCTCAAGCCCTTTTGTGTACAACCATCCATAATTTACAGCCGGGCAGGCGGCTACCAGTTTCCCTATCAACTGAGAGAATTCTAAAATTGTACACGAGGGTCTTGCTATGAATGAGCGCAAGACTTCCGATAAGTGTGTCCTCTTATCCTCTGGCAACTCGACTGTAAAGGCGACTGAGTTAATGTTAAAACCTAAAAATCTGCAAACTCTTGATGGCGGCTGAGAGGATTTTTCAGTATTTATTTTAAAACCGAGAGAGAGAAGCAAGTCTCTAGCAATAGACGACATGTCTGCACAGCTGGCCTCGTCTTGGGCGATAAGTAAAATGTCATCTAAATAGATGACTAGAGACAACCCTCTAGCTCTTAACATTTCTACCGGGGGCTTCAGTATCTTGGTAAAGATATAAGGGGCAGTACATAACCCAAACGGCAAGCATGTAAATTGAAAAAGTGTACCCTCGAAAGAGAAACGCAAGAATTTCCTGCTGCTACTGTGCACCGGAACCAAAAAATAGGCGTCTTGAAGGTCTATTGAACTCATAAAACAAGTCGGAAAAATCAAGTTGATGACCGTCCTTATATCTTCCAGCTTGAAGTGCTCCGGCTTTATGTAAGAATTTAATTTTTTCAAATTTAGTATAAAGCGGTCAGTGCCGTCTTTCTTGGGAATCAAGAAATAAGGCGAGAGGAATTGGTCGTCTACCGGGCTGCAAACTTCGATTGCTCCTTTAGCTAATAACTTATCTACGGCTAGCCTATATCTATCCACCTCCTTCCTTGGTATAAGGATAGATGGAGGCCTATCTATGACGGGTTGTCTATCAAAGACGATCTTATAACCTTTAATTATGTTGAGGATGAACTTGTTGTTTGTCACCCTCTGCCACTCAGCGTAAAAAAGTTTGAGCCTGCCGGCCGCCCAGTCAATGCTCACGTTTACTTCGTCCGTTGTGAGGAGCTGCTGCTTCTGGGGCTCTGGTTCCTGCTGCTGAAATACTGCTGCTTGGTCTTGAAGGTCTGGTTTGGCTTGGACTGAGATCTGCCTTGATGAGAGCCCGCATGCGCCGGG
Source organism: Tenthredo notha (assembly GCA_914767705.2). Lineage (NCBI taxonomy): Eukaryota > Metazoa > Arthropoda > Insecta > Hymenoptera > Tenthredinidae > Tenthredo > Tenthredo notha. Next base: position 4,015,197 of record OU611908.1, on the reverse strand, counting down.
TAAGGCTTCCTCTGGTGCAGGCTTCGGGATAAAAAAAAGGTTTTTTCGTAGTCGTCGAGGCTGGCTTCTGCTTAATCTCCTGGCTCAACTTGACCAGGGCTTTGGACTCCTTAATACGTTCACCCAGATTACTGCCATATAGCGTATCATCCATTTCCGCTTTTTTGATTATATCCGCCACTTGTGGCGTTAGGTCTGGGATAAATATATTGGCCTTTCTTGACACCGATATCGAGTGATGAATAACAATATTCATCCTAGCTATATCACTCAAGCTCTTTAACAGCGGGAGCTTGTCGCACTCATCGTCTGACATGAGTTGCGTAAGGACCGACCCTAGTGCCATCAAAGAAGACCCGGCCAGGTTTTGTAGGTCCGCCATGTAGGCATCCTTCCTCACCAACTTGGGAGCGAGTGATGCTGAGATCTCGGCGTTAAGCCTTTTTGCCTCAAATTCCGGAATCCTATGGCATAATTTCCAATTACCACAAGTAGATACCTAGTCATGGATTTGACTTTATCTTATTAAATTTTTTTTTTTTTTTTTTTATAATGAGAACTGAACATGCCTTTTATATTTGTTCACCAACTTCTCTTTCTCTTCTTTCGGTAAACCTGAATTTACCAGTTTGCGCCAGATTCTGATCAGATCACCGTCGATAGTTGCCTCCTCAGGTAAGTCCGTATTGGCGTCTATCCCAAGGGCATCAAGCACATCCGGATCTACCGGTGCTTTCGTGGGGCCTAACCCCGATGCTTGCTGGTTCTCCGCAGAGTTTTCTGCAAGAGAATTTTGTAGGTTAACCAGGTAGGTTCTACAAGAGAGTGACATACTCGGATATCCTCTAAAAGGATCTCTTTTTCTTTTTTTTTTTTTTTTTTTTAATGAGACTTCTTGCCTATCAGCAAGCTAGTCTGTACCAGTCATTTTTCGTTGGTCGCTATCTAGAACAGACAAAAGAAATGCGTTCTGGCAGGGGGGGGGGGGGGGGGGGGAGGAGGAGGAGGAGGAGGATTGAGGTATAACTCGCAGTCATTGACAATTTCTCAATTTACCTTTATCCTCATCCTCGTTTGTTTTGTTATTCAGGGCCCGAGAGGGTAGGACTGAGGATGACCCAGAGTCGTCCGAGTCCTCCTCTGACGATTCTCTGTTCTCGAGCAACGGTGCCAACGCCGCCATTTCCTCCTGCATCCTACGCAGTTTAGCCCGGACCTCTTCGATATCCAGTTTTCTTTTGGACATCTTCTTGTATTTTGTCTATTATTTTCTTAATTCTTATTTTTGATTTCACTCTTCACCTTTTTCACTCTTTCTTTTGTGTTTTAACTTTTTTTAATTCGATATAAAGATCGATGATCTAGCCAAAGGTCTGACCACGAGCGCACAACGAAGCGATATGAAGTGGAGGTTCTGCTGGCGCTAGCAGTTCCCTTCCGGTTTTTAGTTTCGCTAAAGGTTGTGACATCTAGCGGCACGAAGGGAAACTACATGGTAATATTGAGAACGAGACGCAATATAATTATTAATTTATTATTCGAAGGTATAAAGCCTAAATGCGGGGGTTAACCCTGAACTTGGAGGTGAACCCTGAAAACGGGGGTTAACCCTGAACTTGGAGGTAAACCCTCGATCAAGGGGTACGAATTTACCCCATCCCGGTTGGGGGTAATTTTGAGGTTCAATTTGGGGGTAAATTTCGGGGTAAATCTCGGGGTTTTTTCCGTGAGGGCGATCGGGATTGTTCTCTCGAATTCGTCCCTCGAATCTCGTTTGATGAGACATGTTCTCGATCGTGTATATCTGGAGAACATGAGCGTGAAGTTGAGCGATCGGACGACACGTAATGGCGCCTGCCCGTTGTGCTCTGGCTTCGGCTACGCGACCGAGAATCCGGATTCTTTCTTCGTATCTTCTTCTCTAATTTCCTCAATTTTCTGATCAATTTTTTGGCACGGTGTTCGTCTTCCTCCGCAGAGTGCTTATGCCTCCGGTGTCCTCCCATTTTCTGAAAGAAAACACTAAAAGAAGGAAAATTAAGGCTCTTACGTGTGACACGACTCGCACAAAGAAACGATATGAGTATGGCGACGAGCGGCAGGGGTTGTCATTCATTCTTTAACTCTGAAATGTGGCGCGCTCTCGCGGAAAGTAGAGATACTACCTTGTAATCATGAGAACGAGCCATGAAGTATAATTGGTTGTAACGTGGCAAACGTTTGGACCTCCTCCGTACCAGCCTAAACGAGCGTATGTATTCCCTGAGAGTACCGAGTCAGGATAGCTAATTTAAATATCTGGCGCCTTTGTCCTAGCGCGGCCATCGATCGTAGATCATCGGATTGGTCTATCGATTACGGCCAGCGCTCACAGGACAAACGGCGAGGATAACGAATTAGCATACCGGAAACGAAGAGCCATTCATTGCTTAGCCGTGATATAGTAACGTGCCATTATAGTGTGAATCGAGAGAGTTTAATTTCAGAGAGTTTTCTGAGGTGTTAGAGAGTGTCCAGAGTGCCTGTTTTGTTTATTGTGACCCCTGCTATTTTCACTGGACTATTGATTTGGATTATTGGACTGGATTGCTATCGATTTTGTTAATATACGACCCTCGCCTGCCCACGGACAACGCGCCGACCACGAGGCCGAGCCATCGTAAACGATCAGGTAGGATCTATCCAACTAGTTCAGTCTCGTCAATTCTAAATCTATCCCCTAGAGTCCCGGAAAACCTATAGAGTCTCGAGTTATTAGTCCGGTAAAGCTTTTCGTTTCCCCTGTGCCGTTCTGATTCCGAGTCTCGCATAGAGTACCGCAGGGTCGTTGAGAACCGGCTGATTTGAATCGGTTGTTGTTCTCCTCGGCTGCCGAGCCTGCGCAGTCGCGTGCGAGTTGAGTCGTCGCGGCGCAGCCTTCGCTCGAGTCGAGTAAGCGGCCATATTGCTCGAGGCCTCTGACGTCACGCGTCGCAGATCGTCTGCTGCGTGTCAGAGCTGTCTCGTGGCAGAGTACCGAGTCACCAAAGTACCGATACCCTTCCCCTCCCAGCTGTTGAGCGATCAGCTGTCAGTAGAGATTAGAAGCGTCGGCTTCGAAATCGCCTGACAGCCGAACCTCCAGCTGGTTGCAGCGAGGAAGGCTAGCCACGCTGAGCCTGTGATAACTGTCGATTGTACCTTTTATTTATTTTCAGATTTCATATAAGTACCCGGGAAAATTTTTTTTTATATAATTATATAAAATTATATATAGATGACTATATAAAATTATATAAAATTAGATATGAGTTTTGGCCATATATAATTTTATATAATTTTATATAATTATAATTATATAAAATCATATATAGATAACTATATAAAATTATATATAGATAACTATATAAAATTATATATAATTATATATAAATATTTATATATATTTGTATAGATTCATATATATTTATATCCAGGTGCCTTTCTCAACAAACGAACCGTAAAAAAAAACCAAAAAATTTGCGCAAGTGTGAATATGCGGATCTACATTTAAAACTCCATCCGGATATTTTTATAGATCAACAAGCATGGTCAGTTCGCTACGAAAAACGTCATCCGATTTTTTTTACCTTAACGGGATTTGAACCCAAGTCCGCTCGCCAATTCTCGTACTAGTCGCACGCTCTACCGACTACGCCAAACTACCTTATATAGTATTGAGCTTCATATTTTCCAATCTGTCGAAACCTATGATCAAACTGTCGAATTCAGAGCTAATAGACATTTGATTGAATGAATTTTTTGTTCAACAATAATATAATAATTGACATTGTACAATAATGATTTATTATACTCATTTTTATCAAGATTCGCGGCAGCGAATCGCCGCCAAGTACCCGTAGGCAGGCGAGCGCTAGCCGGGACTCTATTTTCTCGGGGGAACTCTTTATACCTGTAAGCAGGAGGTCATAACTTCGGAACGCGTGAATATTTTTCGATCAAATTCACAGAACAGATATTCCCCCACCACACGACGTCGCTGTATAAATTTGATCGGAATAGGTACACTGGTTTCTGATATATCGGTCACGAAAGTTGATGAAAAAGCATCTTCTTCTTCTTCTTCTTCTTCCACTTCTTCCTGGTCATCAGATTTTCGCTAGACGCTTGCTTGTCCTCACGTTTCTGAACGAACGGTGAAACGGATCGACTTGATCTTTGAAACGTGGGTACAAGCCATCGAAATCTCGCCCCCTATTGATTTTGGCATGAATCTGAATCCGCATTCGGTCGATATGTGATAATGAAGTTACTAAGTGAGCCACAGAGGGACGACGAAATCAAAATGGCTGTCGGATGGCTGACGGATCGCGGTATTGACAGTTAAAATATTCATAATTTATATATAATCATATTATATAGTTATATATTCATATTATATAAGATGTTATCGGTCAAGCTAATGGTTTTATTTCAGTAAATCAGTGAAACAGTGAATCAGTGAACAACGATCAGAGTGAAAAGTGCGCCGACCGTGGTTTCACGCCGATGACCGTTATTATTTATAATAAATCTGCATGATGGCCTGTTGTAAGTGCACGGAACAGATCCTCTAAGCTGGGTTCGAATATTTAGATAAAGAACAAATCAACGATCCTGGCAAATTATTATTTTACTTCAATCCGGAACAAGTGAAAATAAGGTTACGATGACTTACATTAAACGGTATGTACGGACATTGATTTTCACTAGATTTTACATATAATAATACTAGATGAATAGACCAACCTCAACTTCTTTATTTCCACTAAATTTCTACAGTCATCTGGACCATTCCTATCCTATTATCAATCCATTGGAATAGACGAATATAACACTCCGACAAAACGACGTCCCAAAAACAAAGACTGCAATTATCAATCCGTTGGAATAGACGAAGATAACATTTCGGCGAAACATCGTCCCAAAACAAAGGTAGCCGACAGCTCATAGCCCCAATGTAATAACAATGTTAGGAAAATTAGTAGCGATACGAAACCTCTCATTTAATCCTTTGTCATTTTCTATGTTTCACAGTTACTTGGCCTTTTCCTATCCTATCATCGATCCATTGGAATAGTCGGAGATAATGCTTTAACAAAACGACGTCCCAAAATAAAGGTTGCGATTACCAATCAGTTGAAATAGAGGAAGATAACATGTCGGCGAAAGATCCTCCCAAAACGAAGGTAGCCTACAACTCATAGCTTCAACGTAATAACAATATTAGAAAAATTAGTACCGATACGAAACCTCTCATTTAATCCTTTGTCATTTTCTATGTTTCACAGTCACTTGACCTTTTCCTATCCTATCATTGATCCATTGCAATAGTCGGAGATAATGCTTTGACAAAACGACGTCCCAAACAAAGGTTCCGGTTATCAATCCGTTGAGATAGACGAACATAACACTTCGGCAAAACAGCATCCCAAGACAAAGGTAGCCCACAGTTCATGGTTCCGAAATGATAACAATACTAGGAAAATTAATACTAATATACTAAAATCTTTCCTTCAATCTTTTGTTATTTTATATCTTTTATAGTCATCTGGACCATTCCTATCTTATTATTAATCCATCGGAACAGAAGAGCATAACATTTCAGCAAGACGATGTCCCATAACAGAAGTAGTTCACAGCTGCTCCAAAGTTATAACACTCTACGTATCTTCTTCAAATGAACCAACTTCGACCAGCCTACCAACCACTAACTCCACCTACCTATACATCAGCACCACAAACTAATTATCAAACAAACTAATATGTTTAGAATTGCTGATCACTAAAAGTGTTATAATAGTACAGTATGATACAAGTAGCACACACGTGTCGTAATGTACTTTTGTTTAACTCAGTGTGCGAAATTCTTGACCTGTAAAAAACTCTAAAAAATAGGGAAGTATAGTATATATTGCAATATTAGTGAGAGCGGCCGGGTGGGGACAGGGTCCAAGGGCAGAGGCCCCGCTCGGGATGCAAGGGGCGAAGCCCCTGCTAGGGGTGCAGGGGGCAAAGCCCCTGCTGGGGATGCAAGGGGCAAAGCCCCTGCTAGGGGTGCAGGGGGCGAAGCCCCCGCTGGGGGGTTGGGGGGGCAAAGCCCCCCCATTAAAAACAAAATACTTCGAAAAATGATTTTCAATAGCATAAAGTTTTATTAGTCCTCGAAACTAAAGAAATTAGGAAATCAAAGACAAAAAAAAACTCTTCTGCTTCCACTTCTATATACCTTTTTCGTAGTCTATCGATAGAAACGCAAGTTCGAGATACAAGTTATCTTGATCAGAAAAGCAAGGCTCATTTGATTTTGATAGAATTATATTATGTTTCACATAAATTTTATTTTATTCATAAATAACATGTAATGTTAATTTGACATATTGATAACACTATTATTTAATCAGTAAATATGTATGTGTCAACACAACTTGACACAAAACTGAGAAAGTTGAATAGAAGAAAAATATTTGAGAAATTATTATTTTCAAACGAAAAGAACTCAATTATTTTTACATATGGAAGTGTGTAAATCGAGCACTTCGCACACTACCAACAGGCATAAGAAATCGAGTATCACACACTGAGTTGAAAATAGTACGCTATGATACGAGAGTGGTGAAACTTTTTCTGGCGAGTGTGAAATTGCAGCACGAGCCGAAGGCGAGTGTTGCAATCACACAAGGTCAGGAAAAGTTTTTCCATCGAGTATTATACAAAATGTTACTTTATGATGTGTGAAATTCTCACACACGCGGAGCGTGCGTAAAACATCCATTATCATACTGAGTGAAGTAATGGTACATTATGATGTGAGTGCGATAAAACTTTTTTTGACTAGTGTGAGTTGGCAACACGAGCCGAAGGCGAGTGTGCAATTACACAAAATCAAAATAAGTTTTTCCGTTTGATATTATACAAAGTTTTACTTTATAAGTAGTGAAAACATGGGTTCTACCCACACTTCGCGTGGTCTATGAAATGAGTTGAAACATTTATTATCTTGACAAATCTAGCTAAATCGTTTGGTACCTTGAAATATGCTATCCATTAGATTATTAGTGAAATGACAGGAATTCTTTGAAATCATGTAAAATTATGTAGCACCTTTCGAATTTTTGGAAAATTAACTGTAGTATCTAACCATCTAGACAATTATGAGGTATTTTAGGCTCATATATATTGTAATGTGTTGAGCCTATAGCCAAATAGGCTGACTATACATCACATCAAACATAGAAGCACACACAGGTATTATGTCACGTGATACAGTACCAGAACAGTCAAGCGTCGGTGTAACAACAAATAAAGTACGAAAGAAGAGCTGCCTAAGCTAAAGCAGCAGACTTGAGCCAAAGCAGCCGACCGACTCATTACTATTTCAAATTCAAAATCCTAAATTCAAAACTCAATCAGAGCGGATTCGTGCCAAAGCTGCCGACCGACTCAAAATCAGAAGATAAAATTGTATTTAGCTAAAATAACACTTCAATTTAAAATCTTAATTCATAAAAATTGTATTTAGCCAAAGTGGCATTTCAATAAAGAAGAAAAGAAATCAAAAAGCTAAAGTTGCATTGGCCAAAGCGGTATATCAATTTAGATAAAACAGAAACACAAAAGAAAACAAAGTCCGGCCATTGAGCCAGCGCGCGTAGGAATAAGTTAGTATAAGAAAATCACATCATCAATAATCAACTGTGATTATTTGAGTCGACGTGTTAATGCTGATACTAATGCTTTCCAATCTAAAACTATACGTTACGTGTATAATGGATTAATAATAAACTATTATATTTATGCATACAATCACGAGTAAAACTGTGTATAAATCCCTTGTTAGTTTAATCCTAATCGTGGATTTTGTAACAACTACCCAATACAACAAATCATAAACATGCATAGTGCAAAAACTTGAAAACAGTGATTTCAGAACATTTTAAAATTGAATAAAAAATCTGTTCTACGAAACGACGGACTCATTAAGATTAGTAATTGATAACAAACTATATATTCACTGATAGCACGTAAATGCCACGTTGGATAATGTATTGTAGAAATAATATCCACACACAATTCCTTGACAATTAAATGCAAATGTAGAGTAACTTCATCATCAATTCAGAATCGAAGTAAATAGATTGAAGTTCAATTTCAATTTCAATGTAATAAATGACCACGTGAAATTATGAACTGAATTCTAATTCAGTCATATAATATATATAATAAATATCTGGACGGAAATTGTAAAAAAATTTGAAAATAAAATTCTGATTCAATCATATAATAATAAATACCTGGAAATGGAAATTGTAAAATACTAAAAGAACAATTTAACACAAAGAAGATATACAATGGCCTGGTAGAATTACCCACGATATGCATGGTAATCGCCTGCGTCCAACTATGCATGGAAAATAATATATAGATCAGAGAGTCATTCACTAGGTCATAATCCATAAAAAAAAAAAACCATTGTTAATGAAAAAAATTTGAGAAATGAACTGTAGAACAAGCTTCAAAATAAACTATACGATGTAGGTAGCTCAACTCGATTACCAAACTAGTTCATTAGCATATGCGTATTTCATGTAGGTCCAGTGAGGGCAAAACCTCAGTCCATATACATATTTGTAATCACGAAGAAACAGGAAACAAAAGTAAAAAAGAAATCCAAATGAAAAGGTATTGAAATTATTGTCCAATACATCAGCAACGAGTTGATGGGAAAGAAAGTAAGAATGAATCGTACACATCAAACTATGAAAAAATACTTTTATTATAAAATAAAATTTTAAAAATAAAATTTGAGGGAGCTGCTTCGGCCTCCGCCTCCTCTTCCCTGTCTCCCTCCGCCGCCTCTTCTGTGTCCCCCTCTGCCTCCTCTCCATTGTTCCCATCTCCCTCGTGAATTGCCTTGTCCCCGTCCTTGCCCAGTTGACCATCCTCTTCCCCCTGTTCCTCTACCCGTTCCTCGCCAACCTCCACCAGTTCCTCGCCCACCTCCACCTGTTGTATAATAAATAATAGTTTAATAAGTAAAAGTTTGTATAATACCCAATGGAAGACTTATTCTGATTTTGTGTGATTGCACACTCGCCTTCGGCTCGTGTTGCCAACTCAGACTAGTCAGAAGAAGTTTTACCGCACTTGCATCATAATGTACCATTACTTCACTCAGTATGATAATGGATTTTATTTATTTAGTAAACTATAAAACAAACCATTGTTAATGGGAAAAAATTGAGAAATAAACTGTAGAACAAGCTTCAAAATAAACTATACGATGTAGGTAGCTCAACTCGATTACCAAACTAGATCATTAGCATATGCGTATTCCATGTAGGTCCAGTGAGGGCAAAACCTCAGTCCATATACATATTTGTAATCACGAAGAAACAGAAAACAAAAGTAAAAAAGAAATCCAAATAAATAAATAAATAAGAACAAAAGTAAAAAAGAAAAACAAATAAATAAATAAATCCTCGCTCACCTCCGCCATATCTCCCCTGTCTGTTTCCACCGGCTCTGTTTCTTCCTCCTTGCACTCCTCCTCCTCGTACTCCTCCTCCTCGTACTCCTCCTCCTCGTACTCCTCCTCCTCTTACTCCTCCACCTCTTCCTCGTCCACCTCTATTTTCCAGTCTTCTTCCTCTCATTCCATTGCTAACTTCTTCGCCCTCTCGTTCTTCGTCGCTTCTGCTTCCTCGTCCTCTTCCTCTTCCTCTCCCTCTTCCTCTTTCTCTTTCTCTTTCTCTTTCTCTTTCTCTTTCTCTTTCTCTTTCTCTTTCTCTTTCTCTTTCTCTTTCTCTTTCTCTTTCTCTTTCTCTTTCTCTTTCTCCCTCTCCCTCTCTATTTGGGGCTGGTACATGAAACTGTTGCCCCATGTACCGCCCCAAAATTGTGCACAACTCTCGGATCTGTAAATTAAAACATTAACTATTAGTATTGTTCACGACAAGATTTTTATGGTTAAATAAATATCTCAACAAATGATTTATAAAATGTTAATTTTTCAAGAAACAATAATTGAAAAATAATATTGCACACAATTGATTGTGAGCTCAATTAGAAAAATTAAAAAAAAAAAACTTCATGCGTAAATTTCTGTCTAATCTAAGAACTACTTTGCCAGGAAATAAGGAAACAGACATATTTAAATGGTCCGCCTAGAACAAGTGTATTTTGCTAGGCAATCTAAAACAAACATAACAATCACAAAAAATATTACAGCAAATATATACCGTCATCTATACACACTACACAGCCTATAGAACCTATTAGGATATGTCTGTTCTAAACTGTCCAACAAAATACATCCATTCTAAATGGCCCACCTGAATACGTTTGGCTTTTTATGATCCGTCTACTTCATATTTTCCTCCTCATTCAACGCAAGTGATAATCGTATTTAATACTGTACATACCATCGTCTCAGTTTGATGGGAGCTCATTATTGGCGGCCCATCACCGCCACCCTCGCTGCTTCCCTCACCACCTTCCATCGCATCATTTTTATCATTTGCTATTAACCAAATAAAACACATTTCTAGTAAATACATCATATTATATCCACCATTAATATTAAAGAAAGAACAATTCGATGGGATAATTATTCAATTGAATAATTATGAAGGATTACAAACATCTAAGGCTTGCTCCAAAACTCCAAAACAACTAAATCAAACAAACATATTGGCTGTGCAAAGAATCAAGCTAATCAGAAAAATTGAATTTCAAAATTGAATCAGCTTACATTCTCAATTCTGTATTTGATTAAGTTCAATAAAATAGTAATACAAAATGGTGTCGGTAAGTGGGCTCTTAGAATAGAATAGAATAGAATATTGTTTATTATGCCATAGCTCGAATGGAGCCATAAGGCAAAGTACAGAGAAAAAAAATACAGATAAGAAAAAAGATAACGCAATGAATTATAAGAAAAGATAGAAACTACAGGTTGCACAGACTAAAGATAGAATAATAAAGGCAAAGTACAGAGAAAAAAAATACAGATAAGAAAAAAATAACGCAATGAATTATAAGAAAAGATAGAAACTACAGGTTGCACAGACTAAAGATAGAATAACTTAAAAATACAAACTTAAAACCCAACCTTAGAGAAACATAAACGGAGAAAGAAAAACAAAAAATTAAAGAATAAACTGACTAAATTAGATAATACTGAAAGAGGAATACATTCAAACTCAATAAGGTCGTGACCCGCAATAAAGGAACAGAAGACTTCGTAAATGAGAGTAGATTAGCAGATTAGCAGCCGAGTCGATGATCGCCACATCCAGCCAAGTATCGGACCGAGAAGTGTGATGCGTATTCCCATGAGGGATGAGAAACAATGAGTGACTCATCCAAATGCCCAAGCAAGGAATTTGCACTGAAGTGCGCTATCTTAAGACAGGGAACAGGTGGAGGTCCGCCATCGGTTGACGCCGCGCCCAGTGCGGGATTCAGGTCATCGGCAACCCAGGCAGCACTGGAAGCAACGGGCACCGACGAAACTGCCAGTCAAACGTCGCCGCGATCCTCGTCCTCCGTCTCACGTCCCGAAGTGCTACTACTTCCAGCAATGCCATTAACCTGGGTAGGAATCCCGGCAGCCTGCAGGGGATGAAGCTGGTCAAGATCCGCCTCGGAGCGCACGAGAACCGGCTGCGAAGCCACATCGCGCTTAACGTGGATAGCCCCATTCCTAGTCCAGACGAAACTGTAACCAAGTTTCTTGGCAGCATCCCTGGTCTTGCGTAAAAGATTCGCTAGAACCGGGGGAAGACGCTCATTCACGAAGACCGGTCTATGGGGAAGATCACCAACCAGGCCAAGTTCATCAGCATATACCGACCCTCGCACCCGCTTGCCCGCAAGAAGACGATCACGGAGATCCCCAGAGATAAGTCGGATCAAAATCATGCGTGGCTGGTTAGTCTCTCGGGTACTCTTCATACGTAGAGCTTCACTCACACTCCCGTGCTCAAGAGGCACTTTCAGAAGGGCCGCAATCGAGCCGAAGATAGTCCGAAGATCCTCGCCTTCCAACTCCGGCACACCAGAAATGACCAAATCTCGATTTAGCAGACCACACTCGACAGCATTTAGCCGGGTAGCTAACATAGCATTCTGGCTGGACAGGCGAGCTGACACGGCTTCATGGTCGACACGTGCCCTCGCCAAATCATCTTCAAGGCTGCCGACCCGAGTTTTTAGGGCTCTTAGCAGTTAGCTTAGAAGACAGCCCTACTTTAGATCCTACAATTTCTTCAAAATAAATGAAATATATAGATAACGTATAAACAATGCCACCCATTGAAGACAATTGACAAAATTAGACCATATCAGCTTGAAACAATCAACCAAACACGTGATAATACGAAAAGGAGTAACTGGCCGTAAAAAATGAGGACACGCATCTTTCTATTACTCGACCTATTGTTCGCACATATATACAATATTCGAATAATAGCTGAATCAGAATACTTCATCTGTTTCAAAAATATTATGGAATACACAATTACAACAAAACAGACCGTAACACAATTTATGAAAACGTGTATATATACTTACACATCTTGACGCTCCGAGATTCGAATGCAGAATGAAGGGTTGAAACCGTTGATCTAGTAGCACATACATTGACGAGATCACATACTCACACACACAACCAAACAATTTGAAATAAATTGTCCAACTGCATAAAATTTTGTCCAGATGGCGATGACCTGTTAGCATTGACTGGACAAATTCAGTTTAACCAAAATTATCCATCTATTTACGTATTGCAATTATTATCACAACAGAATTATATGGAGAATAAAACTAGGTAAATTAATTAAGAAGCAATCTTCGAAAAAATAGAACAATCAGTAATTAAATTGAAATATGTGATGAATAAATTGTCCACATAAAATACGCGTCAATAGGACTGCACTCTATTGACAAATTTCAGAAATAATAAACACAATAGAGATGAGATCAACTCAAATAGATGACTTTAGGAACGTCATTTAGAAAAGTCAGCGAATAGAAAGTAGAACTTCCATTCCACTTGGAGATATAGCAAAGCGCGTATCGAAAGATAAATATTGCAATTATTCAACAAGTGAGTGTCATTTCAGTGCATTTGAACATCGTTCGAATTCACACAGACACGCGAATTTAGTCATTTTCTTTACTGTAACAATAATATCAATAATTCTTTCTCATTGTCAGTACGCAATATATTGTTCTTAATCGACAAGTTCGAGGTTATTCGTGTCAGCGTACTGCAGTGCCGGCAAAAATTAATTTTCACATATCGTTCCTCAAACGATATTAAAGATTGTAAAATCGACGTACGATTACGAGAATAAACATAGTGGATTTCTTTGATTTTCTAAATACGTACATGAAAATTTTTATTGTATAATTGTGTATAAAATAGAATTCACGCAACAGTCAAATCAGAAGACCGGAAAAAATCTATATGTGAGTACAGCCCATAACAATTATTCATTCATAAATACAAGAAAGTCAGAATATACAACGATAAATAGACAAATCCTAAGTATAAGTTGAGTAGTATTTAATACAGGTAGTCCAATAAATAAAAATGCCGAAAAATAGGAAACGTAGCTACAGCAAAATGCAGCAACAACAAAAAGAGGCGAAGCGATCCGCCAGAGTAGGTAAAACTGACACGCCAAAACGCAATAAAACAGCTGATGTAAATTTGCCACTTATAATAGACATAACAGACGACACTGACGAACAAATAGACGTTAATGCAATAGTACGTGCAAATAGGGCACAGATCGCAGCCTGCATTATGAACATTGCAGAGGAGCTACATGACAAGTGTATAAATGCATTTCTGAACGTTTTAACTGACACGACGACTTTCCAACCACAAGATCCGATATTCTATCAAGGGTTACATTGGTATCAACGTGTTACCAGCGATCGGGATATTCAGATCCTCTACAGCGGAGACATTGGTCCAGACGAGATCGGTCACTGGACCTGCATATACTACGATGGGTCAGTAGTACACGTGTACGATACGTTGAAACACCGATTATCGCCCCTCCAACATGAAATATTGAATCGTCTGTATGAAAAATATTCGATCATGTACGAAAATGTACAAATACAACCGGATTCAAAATCATGCGGAGTGTTTGCGTGTGCAATCGCAACATCGCTTGCACTAGGTAAGGATCCGGTGACCGAACGCTATTACGTAGATAACGATGGGCGTAGAAGAACGACACTAACGATGAGACAGCATTTACTACGCATACTCAACGAAAAGACAATAAGTGCGTTTCCTACAATGGAAAGTACCACAATAGCACAGTCGGACATCGCTACAATCGTACAAGACCAAGATACAGACCGGTCGAAAATACAAAAATTACCCGCGAAAACGTATGCATCGGTCTGTCGAACAGTACCACGGCATACCATTTCACTTTCTTCACAAAGTACGACGGACGATAATAGCAAAAAAAGCAAAGAACAAGGCAAAAGCGATAAAACAAACATAACTCTCCCAACACAGAAAAATCGTAAAAACAGATGGTGGGCCACTCACAAAGACCAAATGAACAAAAAAAGACGCGAAGACTATTCAGCTCGACAGACAAACAGTAGTAATAGCACAAGCTCAGTCGAACATGCTACTCGTTCGTTCATAGGGCAAACACGAAGTGACACAGAATGCAAGGCAAATTGCAGCGCTGATGAGCCACAACGAAATATAAGCCAGAGTGCTACATTTGGACTAAAACAGCCAATTAAACGAGCAAATTACGTTGCCAATGCGGAAGTAATAAAATTGCAAAAAAAAGCAAAATATTCTGAAGATCTAGAACAAAAAATATTGTACGAGAAGAAAACAACTGCTGTCACTCGTGAATTGCAACTTACTCGTCGCAGAGAAAAATATGCAACTAATGCTAAGATCCAACAGACACGTGAAAGACAAAAATATGCTGCCAATCCTCAAATCAAAAGAACACGTGAATGGATAAAATACACAGCGAATCCTGATATCAAAAAAACACGTGAAAAAATAACACGCACAGCAAATCCTGAAATCAAGAGAACACGTGACAGAATAACATACGCAAAAAATCCTGATATCAAAAAAACATGTGAAAGGATGAAATACACAGCAAATCCTGATATCAAAAAAACATGTGAAAGGATGAAATACACAGCAAATCCTGATATCAAAAAAACATGTGAAAGGATGAAATACACAGCAAATCCTGATATCAAACAGACAAGTGAAAGAGCAAGATATGCAGCTAATCCTGAGATGAAAGCCAGAAAACAAAGAGTTAAATATTCTGCACATCCCGAAAACAAAAAAAAATACGAACTTAATAAATATGCTCTTAATTCGGAAATGAAAAAAGAATATGAACGAAACAAGTATGCCATTAATCGCGATGTAAATAAAGCAATACTCGACAAAGTCAGACGCGCTCGTAAAGAACTAAGAGGGCAACAGAAATTCATCAGAACTAAAAATATTCTGAAAAAATATAGGCATTTAGGCACGCGGAGCAGTACGATAACACTGTTAGGATCGGTAGAAAAATATATCACCATCTTATCCGCAAAAATGAATTGTAAGTCCAAGCCACAGAAACGAATTGAGGCTGAAAAAATCATAAAATGGTGCATTCAAGCGAGAAAACGTATCGTACTAAGCGTGAGACGTACGCTGAATAATCTGAAGAATAAGATCGAAATCTGTTCGGTACGAGCGGCAGAATCGTCTGATGTAGAATCAAAAATGGAAGCCTTTTGCGGGGAATCAAAACATACGGGCTCGTCCGACCCTTATTATACCAATACAGCTTATGATGAGCTTCACATTGTGATAGACCCGCTGATCACTACATCAACGGGAAAGATAGCTAACGTTTTACCGGTAACTGCAAGCACACATGTACGAAAATCATGGGCTTGCTCAGAGCTATGTGTCAAACCAAATTCACATACCATTAGTAGGCTAAAAAATGTGTTTCAGGCTATACGCTCATGGAAAATAGCAAATATTCGTAATACATTGAAACACTGGAACCAATGTAGTGTCAATACGTCACAGCACAAATTAGGACACGCACAAATTTGCTATACCAATCCTCTGAGTTGCAATTCGAAATTCTTACCGCTTCAATTATTGCATCCGCACTTCCCACAGATTCGGTATTTCACGAGATACATTTACGAACTCATGAGACTAGTGGAGAAAATTAATTGCATAGACAGTGCCTTAGTACGAGGAGATCTACTTCTTTTGCAAGAACTCTCCAGCGAAACAGCCGAAAAAGCTGCTATGTATCAACTGTGTTCTGAAGTAATAAATTTGAACGAAGATGAAATTGCAAACAAATATAGACGTGCATTCCATGAGCTAGTCCAACAATCGATGGATACACCACGATTGGCTTGCGTATCGTGCGAAAAACTTTGTTACCGTAGAGACACGCGAGATATGAAAAAACTCAGAAAACCTATCACAGGGCACTATTGGTCACAGATGAAAACTCACATTGATGCCTCCGACAATGCGTCTGATTATATCTGTAAATACTGTTTAGAAAAGTTCCGTGATAATGAAATGCCACCAACGTGTTTATTGAATCACCTAGCTATAGGCGACGTGCCACCCGTTCTCTTCACTCTTAATGATTATGAAAAAATCCTCATACAAAGGGCAAAGGCTTTTCAAACGGTACTAAGAATGGGTACAGTAGCGAAAAAAAATCTTCCAAATAAGTTGCGGGTACAGAAAGTAAAAGGTCGAACGTTCCATTTACCGTTACCGTTAGAGGAAACACTAAAAAAATTACCTGCACCGACTGACGCGCTAAATCTGAATCAAGAACTATTCGTGATGGTCTATGGACTACCGAATAAGTCAAAAGTCGTGTGGAGTAGTTTGGTGGACGTGAAAAAGATCTATGAGACACTCGTTTGGCTCAGGGAAAATAATCCTTTTTATGCCGAGATTGAATTACCCACTGAGCCAGACTCGTTGTTAGATTTACTCGTGCAAGACGTGGAAATTCAGGTAGAGACAGAAAAGCCTGGTTTGGAAGAACATGCGGATACGGTCATGGACTGTACTGACGAGACGAGTACTAAGCGTCGGGCAATATTGACACAAATAATGGATAGCCAAGATTACTACGAGCAGTATACCATCTATCCAATCAGTGCCGATAGAGAAAATAAGAATGCAACGGCTCTATATCAAATGCTCAAGGTAGAAGAAGCACCCTTAAGTCAATGGGATAAATATCTAGACGTCATGTGCTTCCCAGATTTGTACCCTTATGGTAACAATGGCCAGCATCAAGACCGCGCGATCCCTCTGCGAGAATTCGACTACATAAAATGCAGGCTTATGTCCAGTTGTTCCGTCTTCAGGTTGAATCAACAGTATTTGTTCTACCTGTTACACGACTCGAACATACGACAGTTGAAGGGTGGTATATTTCACAAACTAAATGTCATTAATCCAAAGGAAAAAATGAATGCCGGTCAGTATTTGGAATTGATGTCAAAAGAACAGCTTGAAGGAAATCTGACCACTATTTTCGCGAAATTACGGAATACAGACCAGTATTGGCGCAAACCGAGAAATGAGTTGGGATGCATGGTACAAAATTATGGTCCGGCAACGTGGTTTCTCACGCTAAGTCCCAGCGAGTGGATGTGGGATGATTTAGCTGAATATATTAAAAACGTTAACGGACCAAAAATGGCTGGTATGTCTACAAGTGAACTAGTAGCTAGAGACCCAGTTTCAGCCTCAAGATATCTAGATAACAAATTTCGAGCGATGCTGAAATTCATCTGTTCCAATGACAATCCAATTGGAGAAGTCAGCCATTACTTTTGGAGACGAGAATACCAAGGCAGAGGAACACAGCACTTCCATTTGTTGGTCTGGATTAAGGATGCTCCCACGATCGGAGAGTCATCTACGGAAGAAGTCGCCAACTTCATTTCCAAGCATATTACTTGCAGACTGCCCAATAAACATGTATCGCCGACGTTGTATCGTCGAGTAGACACGCATCAGAGACACAAGCATAACGATTATTGTATGCGAAATAAGAAAACTAAAAAAGGATTTATGAAAATATGCAGATTCGGATTTCCAAGACCAATTACAGACACGCTGATAATAAAAGACGTGGCCATGTCGATTGCGGGTAGAAAACAGCTAAAATCAAAAAGCAGACTCGTCGACTTACCGTGAAATGAAGAAGAAGCCTTCATAAATGACTATAATCCGGTTGTCCTTAGTGCATGGGAAGGAAACATGGACATGCAGTTCATAGGCGAAAAATCGACAATACTCAATTGGTATTGTACTAAGTATAGTACGAAACCGGAAACTAGTCACACAACCGATATGTTTCATGATATCAATTCCACCAAGTCGTTGAGCAGCCGGCTGTGGAGTGTGGCAATGCGCAGCTTGAATAACAGAGAATGCGGAGCTCTGGAAGCTGCTGATACACTATTAGGTATTCCGTTGTACGGAACTGATCCTGATACAACCATAAAATGGTTAGACGTAAATCAGCTCAGAAATAAAAGAGTTAAACCGTACAAAACTGTAGAAAAACTATTTCCGGGTTCAACAGATATTTTTTATCCGTCCCTCATTGACGATTACTACCCGAATAGACCGGAGGAATTAGCGTCGGTACATTTATACGACTACGCCAAATGGTACGAAATAACTAAAATAATACCAAAAAATAGCAATGCAGAAATATACGATTTAGGCGGTGGTTTGTATTTGAAAAAAAGACAGCGCGGTTATTTGATAAATCATTACAAATATAATCCGAATGTAGAGCCTGAAAAGTACTTCCATGCGTTGTTGCTACTTTTCAAACCGTGGCGTGATACTGATGAGTTGAAAAATAACTGTAATTCGTACGCCGAGGCGTTCGAGAAAAGCAAGGCAGACCTGTTAGAATTAATGAGTTACCACGAGCGATTGTCCGATATTCAAAAAGGTTTCGATCAGGTGAAAGAACTGATCGAACAAAAGCTGGATGATCTTACAAATATGATGAGCAATCTGAGCCAAGATTCAAATGACAACAGAGATAATCCGTTACATTATCAGCCAGTAGAAGCCAACTTGGCTATGCAGGACTTGAATAACGCGGAAGGGCAACTCAAAGACCTTGACGTAGTTGACATGATATCACAACTCAATGACGAACAGAAAATAATATTTGATACTGTCAGAACCTCTTTAATCTCAACACATATTGAACCATTACGACTGTTCGTAAGTGGAGCTGGTGGTACGGGTAAGAGTTTTCTCATAAAAACTATTAGGTGCTGGACAAAACAAATACTCGGTGCAACAACTGCTGTCACGGCACCAACAGGTTTGGCGGCCTTTAACGTCGACGGACTGACAGTGCACAGACTGTTCCAGCTACCAGTTGAGCACGGCGGCACACCCAAATACAAAGAATTGTCTGACGAAGTGTTGAAAATCTTACGAAACGAATTAAAAGATGTAGTATTGTTCATTATAGATGAGGTTTCAATGATATCAAACGTCACGTTAATGTATATACACTTAAGACTAACTGAAATATTTGATACAAAAAATACTAATGATGGCTGGTTCGGTGGAAAACATATTCTACTTATGGGTGATTTACTACAACTCCCGCCAGTGAATGCGGATTCAGCATACCTGAACCTGTCGAAAGACAAAATACAAAAATATATTGGCTCAGTAGGTGCGGTCAATCTATGGACCGATCTATTTTCGTACGACGAGCTGTTGACAAACGTACGCCAACAGAATGATACAACTTACCAAGGGATATTAACTCGGGTTAGATTCGGAATTTTGACCACTGCCGACCAACAGATTCTAGATTCTAGAAAAATAAACCTTACCGGTACGTCGGTCGGAGCCAGACTTGACGAATTATGCAATTATATCAACCAATTGTCGCTAGATACAGTCTGTCTTTTTCCGACTCGGAACCAATGTGATATTTTGAACACAGCCATGTTAACCAAAATTCCAGGCGACGAAATTGAACTCAATGCCAAAGACAGCATTGATTGCATACCGTATTTGAAAAAAAAAATAACAAAACTCCTGAATCAGGAACACGAGGACAGCACTCGCACGGCTGGACTCGCAAAAACAATAACGGTTAAGATTGGGGCAAAAATCATGATTAGACGAAACATCGACGTATCTACAGGTATTATAAACGGTACCATAGGTCATGTGATTTCCGTAAATCGAGATATCGACACACGCGAGGTACAATCATTAACGATTGCCCTAGCATCGGGGATAGAGTATACCATCGAAAGAGTATCCACAAAATTCGAAATAATGAATGGTGCCTTTATATTCAGAAATCAATTTCCCCTGTCTCTTAGTTACGGAATCACGATACATAAAAGCCAAGGCTTAACTTTGAACAGCATAGTTATAGACATAGGCCAGACTGTATTCACTGCTGGACAAGCATACGTTGCATTGTCAAGAGTCAAGTCTCTCGACGGATTACATTTGATAAATTTCAATCCACAGGCAATAAAAGTTCAGGAAGCTGCACTAGTCGAGTACAATCGACTCAGGGTACAATACAAACCTGAATTGGCTGAAATTAATATTACACGTGCAGCTAAATTAACGGTCAAAGACACCGTATGGTCGGTTCCCTCATGCACGCAAAATATACAAATCGAAGTATATGATAAAACATTGCCAAATCCGTTGCGCACCATTGTTGGCATGGAAAATAAGGACAGAGTTTCATGTTACGCAAATGCCACTCTGCAGTGTATATTCCACTGCTCGAATCTAATAGAAGAATTGATTAAACTGAATAATAACGACCCGTTAGAAAAATTAGCCTATTCTTACGTCACAAGTAGTGCAGCATTAAATTCCTTTGCAGTTCGAGAATTAGCAGGCAAAAATTTCACAGAAAATTTACAACAAGACGCGGCTGAATTTCTTACGGCTATTTGCGAGAAATCTGATTTAACTCAAAAAGCGATTGAACAACAGTTGATCACGACGATCAGATGTAACGATTGCGGACTCAGCTCTGAGATCGCACAGCCAAATTACATTTTAGCCATACCCGTATCGTTTACACCAAGTATCAAGAACCCCAAGAACCTACAAAATTTGTTTAATAACACTTTGTCACGATGGACAAGACTTGACAGTACGTGCGAGAATTGTCAGAAAAGCAATAAGCTACAAAAAACTGTCATTGCTTCGGTAAAAAATATCATTGTCGTGCAGTTCATGATATTTACATATCAAGATGAACAGGCATCTAAAATAACAAATTTCAATTTGAACGCAGTACCAACTACAAAAATTACCCTCGACAATAAGAAATTCAAGATAAATAGCGCGATATTTCATCACGGTGAAAGTATAGATAGTGGTCACTATACTGCAATGCTAAAAGATAAAGCAAATAATTGGCTGGGTGTAAACGATACGCAAGTACATAAACAGATCTGGCCACGGGGAGCCAAGGATATTTACATGATGGTATTAGAAGCGATATCATAAAATTTCCGATTTATATTGCCATGAATGCTTTGCCAATTACATGTTTGTTTGATAATATATATACCATGTATACCATCACAGGCAATTACCAGCCCTATTCATAATTACAAATATAAATATATTTTATAGTACAATATGACTATTCGATCGATTATCCGAATAGGTCAGTAAGTAAGTACTGAACAACTGAAAAGTTGCCCACCGTAAAAAAAAAAAAAAAAAACCGAAGATAATTCTTTCATAAGTCAAACTACATGTATAATATATCAAAAATTAAACATTTATATTGGAGATTGTTTCTATTTGTCTCTAATTATTTGTAAATAATTCTACCTGAAAATGTGAAAGAAAAAAACCAAATAACTTGGAAATATCAACTCTGCAATTGAAAAAACAGTGTAAATACATTGGTCTCAAATATTACAACTACAGCCTACATGCACAGGCATGCAATCGATAAATTAGCTGGTACTTCATAATACATGTCGACAAAGAGTTGACAATCAAAGAACTCTACGATTTTATGAATCACTGAAAAAAGTCAGACTGATTTCTTCGATATCAATATTAAATCACAGTCAATTATTGGTTCGGAATGCATAACGCAGAAAATATGTACGTAATCATAATATACGCATAACCAGTCAGTGAGAGATCATAGTACATCGTTTCGATGAATAGTTGTATTACAGAATAAACTGTCATACTGATAACGTATAATAGACGTAACATATACACTTTACCAAGAAACAGCTGTGGACTTATACCAAATTTGGCTCCAGCATCTATCATATAACATGTACCATGAGTTTATAGAGACATGTACAATAACTGATATCCCTAACTTACAAAATATCAATTGCATATTGCTTACGCTTCGGTGAATTATGACTCGATACATGTTATCTTGATGGATTCTGGACGAATTTGAATCAGTGTAACATCTGTTTCATTGGTATCAGTGTATGCAGTACAACGGCCTGACTTGCATCACAGGTGTAAAATTTCATTTGAAACGATTTTAGCTGACAGCTGCAAAAATATATCGTATTATAATATGCCTGTGCACAAGTCGTCCGTCGTATCGTATAGTGAAGAAAACGATAACGAAAGAGAGTCCTCATCCAACTATAGTCAATCTAGCCATGAATTGAAAGAACAACAGTCGCATGAATATGTCTGCTGGCATAATTGAAGTTCAGCTAGTAAAATTACCCAGTAGAGCTAATTACACGCAAAAAATAAATATGTCCCATGTACAAAATCAAAACAGACTCCTCTTTTTTATTCGAATATTCACTATACATGAAGTGGAAATCATTTGTTATGCCTATGCACAATTCCGAACCAATACGCCAAATTCATTGTTTCAAATCAAATCCGAAAATTGAATGTATGTTAGTAGTTATGTAAAACACAATATCTATACACCATGCTATTTCCTATCCGTGAAAACCATAGCCTTTCGTCACCTGTCTCTTACTCTACCAGGCGCTCGCCTCATTCAGTTGGTTGAGATAGCGAAAGACATTGGTTCGCTGTTAGGAAAGTCGCTGCAAAATACATATATATGTAATAAAATGATATGAATAAAAATAGGCAAATGACTGTGATTTAAGCACCATATACAGGTTATATATATGGTTGCCAAAATACTATTACATCCGTTACACCATGTATACCAATGGAAATAGAAAAAAATCTGTACATGGTGCACAATCTATACCTACATACTAACCATTTGGCACAATGTTTGAAAGCTATAGTCAAAACGAAAAGTAACTATATAATTTTGCCCATGGTTATAGAATGATAATAGTAATACTTTCTGTTATTATTATTATTAATATTATGATTATCGTGTGCCGATAATACCAAATGAGACTATTGACCAAAACAATACATATATATGCCACTGTTAATGAAAAAATTTCACCATGATATGGTTAAAGTTATGGTAAAAAGGAGGCAACTAAAATATATCCCATAATGTGAAAAATGAAAAACAATTGACCATGGTATAGTAAAGGTATAGTAAAAAGGAGGCAACTAAAATATATCCCATAATGTGAAAAATGAAAAACAATTGACCATGGTATAGCAAAGGTATAGTAAAAAGGAGGCAACTAAAATATATCCCATAATGTGAAAAATGAAAAACAATTGACCATGGTATAGTAAAGGTATAGTAAAAAGGAGGCAAGTGAAATATATCCAATAATGTGAAAAATGAAAAACAATCGACCATGGTATAGCAAAGATATAGTAAAAAGGAGGCAACTAAAATATATCCCATAATGTGAAAAATGAAAAACAATTGACCATGGTATAGTAAAGGTATAGTAAAAAGGAGGCAACTAAAATATATCCCATAATGTGAAAAATGAAAAACAATTGACCATGGTATAGCAAAGGTATAGTAAAAAGGAGGCAACTAAAATATATCCCATAATGTGAAAAATGAAAAACAATTGACCATGGTATAGTAAAGGTATAGTAAAAAGGAGGCAACTAAAATATATCCCATAATGTGAAAAATTAAAAACAATTGACCATGGTATAGCAAAGGTATAGTAAAAAGGAGGCAACTAAAATATATCCCATAATGTGAAAAATGAAAAACAATTGACCATGGTATAGTAAAGGTATAGTAAAAAGGAGGCAACTAAAATATATCCCATAATGTGAAAAATGAAAAACAATTGACCATGGTATAGCAAAGGTATAGTAAAAAGGAGGCAACTAAAATATATCCCATAATGTGAAAAATGAAAAACAATTGACCATGGTATAGTAAAGGTATAGTAAAAAGGAGGCAACTAAAATATATCCCATAATGTGAAAAATGAAAAACAATTGACCATGGTATAGTAAAGGTATAGTAAAAAGGAGGCAAGTGAAATATATCCAATAATGTGAAAAATGAAAAACAATTGACCATGGTATAGCAAAGGTATAATAAAAAGGAGGCAACTAAAATATATCCAATAATGTGAAAAATGAAAAACAATTGACCATGGTATAGCAAAGGTATAGTAAAAAGGAGGCAACTGAAATATATCCAACAACGTAAAAAATAAAAAACAATCAACCATGGTATGGCAAAGTCATAGTATAAAAGAGGCAACTGAAATATATCCAACATCAAAAAGAAAACGAAATTGAAACCTAAAAATGATTGCCAATAATTCACAAAATGATTACGTACAAACAATATAAGAATGGTCAAAAACGAAAGCAAATATAAAATATATCTATCAAATTATTGCCAATGAATTCACAAGATAATTACGTACAAACTATATAAGAATGGTCATGAACAAAAGCAAATATAAAATATATCTATCAAATTATTGCCAATAAATTCACAAAATGATTACGTACAAACAATATAAGAATGGTCAAAAACGAAAGCAAATATAAAATATATCTATCAAATTATTGCCAATGAATTCACAAGATAATTACGTACAAACTATATAAGAATGGTCATGAACAAAAGCAAATATAAAATATATCTATCAAATTATTGCCAATAAATTCACAAAATGATTACGTACAAACAATATAAGAATGGTCAAAAACGAAAGCAAATATAAAATATATCTATCAAATTATTGCCAATGAATTCACAAGATAATTACGTACAAACTATATAAGAACTAGATAAGAATGGTCACGAACAAAAGCAAATATAAAATATATTCAAACGTATAATCTATACCTATGCACAAACAATTTGGCAATAAGTTCAGACAGACTGAACATGACACATACATTTTCAATGACAGATTTATTCTGTAATTCAACTATTCATCACGGCGATGTACTATGATCTCTCACAGTTAGTTTGAAATGTAAGGCCCAGTTCCACAACTTGACTTTAAAACAAGTTTACAGTTTAAACTTGGCTTAGCGATAGATTTAGCCAACGACAGGCAATTTTTAGCAGTTTAAACCTAGTACAAATTTTAACCTTCGATTGTGGAACTGGACCTAAGTCGAACACTGAAACAACAATACCTGGTTATGCAAAAAAAAAAGTTTGAAACAAGAAACATGTTGCCACAATTCATTGGTGATTATCGGCAAAAATGATTATGGAATAATCGACCAACACGATAACATGTATTATGTACTGATATCTGTACCTTTTTATGCATTCAGGTATGACAAAATTGTAGTACACAATTTCGTTTGGTAAAATAGTTATTGAACCTACTTGGATTAAAAAACATTGATAATCGAATATTGGCTGGAACACTACAGAATTACTGCTAGATCGGTCAGAATTACCAACGTTTTATTCAGCAGCTGACGATGGATGAAAAAATTCATATTTTTACCATACATCACGTAACTCAGTTAGAGTCCCACACAGCCATGCGCATACAAGTCATGCGGATTCACACGTCAACCTGAATGCATATAGGAGGATATAGTGCTACTAATCTCTTATTTTATTACAGGATTATTACGACCAAAACCATTTTTATGGTACCATCCAGTGTTGGAACGTCGCATAGTATATAGTTCGCATAGTAGGAGTTTGAGATTCCTAACGCAATTGTACGTTTTAATATAATAATGTGATAGGATTCGTCTTAGACCGAGAGTGCACGAACAAATATAAATGAATAAGTAGTTAGTGCTTCCCAAACAAAGACACTTGATGTTAATAATGGCATGAAGAATCGACTATATTTTCTATTCGCTTCACGACTCAATCATTCTTAATGCAATAACTTGTTTGGTTCAAATATGACTATTCCATCATTATGCATTTTTATTATACAGTATTATTCAAAATGATTGAACTATTATCATGGACCATATTATCTACTTCGATTCTTCAAGCCCATACTAATATACACTACACATTACATCCACATATAACAACTAGTATGTGTATTCACATCAAACATAGTATAGCTATAGAGAGACTATCAAAATATATTATAGTGTTTAAGAATTAGTCGTTAAATCCGTCCCAACACTGGATGGAACAATCGTGCGTATAATTGCATACGGAGATTAACTATCCATAATGTCTGTATCTGTTGATAGAACATGACAGATTTCTTTGATTTTATAAGCGTTGTTACAGTAGCTTTTCAATCTCAATGTATCGGGAACTCGAATTCAATGTCTATTCTTTGAGCTAGCAACTGTTTGACATCATGCAGCATGATATTAATTTATTCGAATTCAATAGTGTTGATAACAACATGACAATTACATGCATCGAGATTGGAAATCTACTAAAGGTTTGATGTATGTCTATGTATATTACTCGGAATCAGCGTTTTCACTCCAGTTCAATGTGGTTTATTACCAATATTCATAGTCACATACTATGAGTTTTTCTGGATATGCTCTGAAACAACACTGCTTCTATTACAGATATCGCAAGCCTATTGGCCACGCAAGTAACAAAAGTTCGTTTGATTGTTCCATGTTGCATTCCCACAAAAACTCACTGTATATGTTGCAGTCCGTATACAACTCCAACTTTTGTTTCTATTGTATATAATTATCGATGTTGCATTTTTTATCACTATCAGAATCCAGAATATTGAGTTCACTATGAGAATGTTACCATCACATACAAGTTGCAGTCCATATACAACTCCAACTGTTATTGTTATTATACATGATCATTCATCACTATCACGGCTATTGCTTCATGAATCATGCGACACACACATATCATCTAGTCTTATAATCTATTCATACTTAATTAACAGCTATGCCCGATATAATTGACACTATAATGTTATATACCTCTGTGTCTTTCGATTGTAGAAATTTGTTGTACAAGGACTATGATCCCGAAATAATTTCATTATTTTGTGAATTTTGTACAATCTCATAGGATAAGTATGTATACGGCGATCAGAAGCTAGATATACCAGTAGAGATTTGTTGTATTTCTTAACTTTTCTTCTCCGTGATCAAAGAAATTTTTTGAAGAACAAAGAAATACTTCAAGCACATGAATTTAATAGAGCCACGTTGAAAATCATGACAGATAAAACTTGGCTCGCTAGATTCTAATCTAAGTCCAACCAAGATCTACCGTGGTCTGTACGAACAGACAAAAAATAGCTACGGTATGCATTATAAGATCACAATGCACCGTTGATTAAATGGAAACTTGCTTCGCTCACTAATAAAACAGCAACTACAAGAATGGATCTCAGTAACACACATTAGACGGTATGCTACAAAAATCGATACTTTATGAATCGCTGCATTGATAAAATGTAGAATTGAAAACTGGTGAGCTCCTACCAACTGAACAATAGTTATCACATATCAATGTTTCCACTGTTTTTTTACAGGAACCAGAATCGATATAAGAAACTGGTACAGTTACACAAACTCGAAAGAGCTACCATTTCAAGACTGACGATCAGCTTCCCACCACTACAACCTGAAGTCTCCATAGATTCATAGATCACCCTATCTATACTCAACATCTCTGGTCGCTCGCTTCATTTTCCACCTGGCCAAACATTTCATGAGAACACAGCTATTGTGATAATCATCCGAACTTGCACAGCTACTATTCAACATGATTGGATAAATACATTGAAAGATTTTATATCAAAAGGTATGGTATGAAATTTCTCTCAAGTCACCTTGATCAATAGAACACAAACCCAGAAAAACACCACTGCAGCATCAAAGTATTAATTTCGTATATTTTTATGATTTACAGGCGTCACGTGTCATAAGATCATGAGAGTCAATACTTCAGGATTACAGATGAGCCTGCAAAGATCACAATCTCCATTGATCTAGAGAACGATACGTCGCTCTTCGGCATATTCAGCTCCTTTAGTCAATTATCATTCACTGGAATTATTACATGACCACAAACAAGCACGCAAGTTCAAAATGGCTAGTGTTCCAAAACCAAACATCAGCCTACTGTTACTTCAAGGCTGTACAGTCTCCACAATTATTTGAAATCTTACACCACAGAGTGAGCGAAAGAATCAATCTGGATATCACATATAGAAAGGTATGTTATACGAGTCGACATTTCCCAGCTCACTTTCACCACAGTAACATGGGATATATTTTAGTAATTACTGTAACATTTAGATAATTGATCGTTTATTGATTTGTATGATTCGCACAGTGATCTGAATTAAATTACAGTCGACAAGCATGCAAGCTCCGAACAATCAACGTTGCAGAACACATATGAGCCTGTTACTACGTCAGGCAACACAGTCTTCAAAGCTATGGCTGAAAAATGACTGATTAAGGGCTAAATTTAAGTTAAAACTGTATATTAAGGTTGAAGTTGGTAACGTTAACGTAACAGAATATTCGTTAAAGAAATGCAATATTTCATGATTCAAATGTTATTAGAATTGTAAAATATGCTAGATAAACACGTCTCACACAATTTGAGGAATTATACACCGTTCTCGATCCATTTGAAATTCGAGCCTTGAATTTGAGAATTTTTCGGCGAATATTTTGTTGAAATAACGTTACGAACTTCAACCTGATACTGTGTAAGACAAAATTAAGTTCTACCTAATAAATTATTTATGTTTGTCACAATTGACAATTGAAGTAAATGTGTTTGTCTT
The DNA here is from genome assembly GCA_914767705.2 of Tenthredo notha. Lineage (NCBI taxonomy): Eukaryota > Metazoa > Arthropoda > Insecta > Hymenoptera > Tenthredinidae > Tenthredo > Tenthredo notha. The sequence goes on along the minus strand of OU611908.1, from coordinate 3,985,947 downwards.
TCGCTGAATGTTTCTTCCCTTGTCCAAATTCCGAATGTATTTCTTGTGGTGATCAAACTATAATAACGTATAACCCTGCTGAAATGAAATGAGCAATCCTTCTCAATTCTGGTGCTTGCAAAAAGAAGTGAAATCCCACGAAAAACATCCAAAGATGTAAAAAAAGCCGCCAAGTACTCACACGAAAATCACAATTGCTTTATAAGCAAAACGGTTCGCCAGTCTCTGTCGTGAAATCAAGAAAAAAGCCAAGCACCGAACGTACAACTGCGATCTCTCAGCAATTTGTTAAAAAAAAATAAAAAATAAAAAAACTCAAACTCAAGCCTACGTCGTGAAGTCGGAGTTTCGTGTGACGATATCGAAGCATCATTCCAAGAGCTACGTACTTGGCGGGCACATTCGGTTCCTTAGAGCTATCAAGAGACTCGGTAGAGTCTCGCGCCAAGTACAATAAAGAAAAAATATATATCATAAGGTAATATATCTATATATACGCCGCGCGAGACTCAACGAGTCTATATACCCGAACGGGAGCTAACCAGTGGGGTGGGGAGACAGTATTTTCCTGATTTCTTCCTCTTCGCGATTTCCCGGGAATTGAAATAATTATCTCAGAATGTAGGCACGAAGAGCCCTTTATTTGAGACCAATTTCAATTGAATCAGTGCCCGGAAAGCTTAGATATGATTAATTTAAGTTTCTGAGTACCCGTTTCGTCGGAAAAATTTTTCGTCTCCTCCTTCAGACCAAAAGGCCACTAAACCTATGTGTCTGAGAATTAGGAAAGAGCGGCCACCACTAAATAGCATAGGTGTCCTAAGTACTCGACATCAGTCGCCAGGTAGCGCTCTTGTCGACGCTGTGACGTATGATCGAGAATCGATTGCCCAAGACCACGGACAGACGGACTTCCGAGACAGACTTTAATGAATTAACCTAACCTAACCTGTCAGTCGCTGTCAGTTCTGTTAATATTCATACATCTGAACATTTTTCAAATTTCATTCTCTTTTGTGCTTCCTATACTTACTTTTTGTCATAAAATTCACATTTAAAGTGGAGGGTGAAATTATAACAATCTTCCATAAAATGATGAAGCGCGCAATTTTGAGGTTGGGTTATAGGTACGGTTATTGAATCGCATGAAGTTTAGTCTACAACATGAATTAATAAGTGACAAAGCTTTCATTAAACGTGGCAGGTCTTCAATATATGATTATTCATTTTCAAATATTTTCGTATATTAAATATATTTAATGAATCAAATATATCATATTTAGTACATCCACACAAGAACATATCTTTGCAGTACTTGGAAAGCAACGAATGATAGCGTGTGTCATTATTTCATGCCTCTGTGCTTTCAACGTATTTATATATACTACCGTATTCAACATTACTGCTTATCGAGGGATTTAGATGAAATAAAATACATCACCGTACCGTATATGCATTGAGATACTCATAGAAACAATGGGCAGAATGCTGACAACTAAGCGAGCCTAGAAAGCTAGGATATAGGAAAACCCAATCGAGCGAGTGAGCACAATTATCAGGTAGTCCGACAAAATTTTAGAAAAAGTATCTATATTATACTACTACAATTAACATTACTGCTTATCAAGGGATTCAGATGATAGAAATTTATCACAGTACATGCATTGAGATACTCATAGAAAACAATTTGCAGAATGCTGATAACTGAGCGAGCTCCGCGAGCAAGGATATAGGAAAACCCAATCGAGTGAGCGTAGCGAGCGAGCACAATTATTAGGTGGTCAAGCAAAATTGTACAAAAAGTGGTGATATCAACCCCAAAAAGCACCTCTGGTGCAAAAACCTTTCGCCAAGTACAATAATGTGAGCACTACGCCCAAAAAAATCCACCAACAAAAATTTGTCCTCAACAAAAGTGGTACCTCAAAAATATCTAATTACAAAAGTATTGAAATCAGATACAATTGCCAAGTACGTGTCTTCTGTATAACAAAAGTTTACAACAGAAGAACAGAAAATTGAATGGTCTTGTACTCGTTCACTCGCTACGCTCGCTCACTCGATTGGCTTTTGATAATTACAGGGAATAAATCAGAAAAAAAAATTTAGGAAGTGGTACTTGGCGGGCCATTATAGCAATAACCCCTGGTGCAAAAACCTTTCGCCAAGTACATTAATGTTGTCACTACCTCCAAAAAAATTCACCAACAAAAATTTTTCCTTGACAAAAGTTTACAACAGAAGAACCGAAAACTGAATAGTCTGGTACCGTTCAGTCGCTACGCTCGCTCACTCGATCGGCTCTTGATAATTACAGGGAAAAAATCAGGAGAAAAAATATAGTACGTATGGTACTTGCGGGCCATTTATGAGTGAGTAAAAGAGTATTCACTTGGGTCTATGTATCATTTGTTCGATACATATTGCTATAATGGCCCGCCAAGTACCACTTCCTAAATTTTTTTTTCTGATTTATTCCCTGTAATTATCAAAAGCCAATCGAGTGAGCGAGCGTAGCGAGTGAACGAGTACAAGACCATTCAATTTTCTGTTCTTCTGTTGTAAACTTTTGTTATACAGAAGACACGTACTTGGCAATTGTATCTGATTTCAATACTTTTGTAATTAGATATTTTTGAGGTACCACTTTTGTTGAGGACAAATTTTTGTTGGTGGATTTTTTTGGGCGTAGTGCTCACATTATTGTACTTGGCGAAAGGTTTTTGCACCAGAGGTTACGGACAACCCGCTTCGTTTTACGCGAAAATTGAGTTTTTAATGCGACAGCAATTAAATACAATGAAAAACTAGTTATTAAAACCAATAATCGTTTCAGACAATACTTCTACGTGTCTTTAACTATGTGTACGACTTGCCAGACATAAATACTTGTATAATCAATAAAAATCTTGGTCTTTCCCACTGTCATTGAATTATCAAATCAGACTCGGAACTCTGGAATCACATACCTCACTAAGTAGTATTAATTATGGAAGAACAAACTTATTCACTTGCAAAACGATCGAATCAAGAAAACTCTACTCTGCTATTGCGGCATGCAACCTAAAACATACAGCTACGGATATACGTATATGCTATAAGTAGCATAGAGTATGACAGTTTGATATAATGATAAATATAAAATTCAGTTGATGATTGCTTAATTGGTGTACCTATGCCATGTCATACAATCTTGCTCACGATGCATGCGTATATGCAAGTGCACGAGCGTATACACGTAGTGGGGAGGATCAATTTCAATACCTGAAACCCATCTTCGTAACAGTTCGGCCTCACTTGAGTGCAAAAATATTTTTTACCCGACTACGATAAAATTACTATACTTCATCCCTGCAACGCGGGCGGAAAGTAATCAATTTCTGATCAGAGGGAAGAAGAAGTGAATTCTGCGGTCGAAAAAGTAAATTTGAAGGGTAGAAAAAAACTCTAAATTTGACCGATTCTAAGTTTGATTGATTAAATTGCTGTGTTTGACTAGTGGATGCAATATGGACATTTTATCTAGTCGGGTAAAAAGTGATATATGCCACACGGGTGGAGCGAACTTTCACCTCGTGCTCGTGCTGAACATCGCACTCAGCAAAAACCACACACTTTCCTCCCTAGTAGCATAATGTACTATATTGTTGCTCATTCATTTGTGGGGAATAATCATTTGCAACTACACAATCGTGGCAGTTGAAGGATTAGCGCTTGCGAGTTCACGGGAGTGCGTAGTGCGGGCGCCAAAGGCGCCCGCACTACGCACTACAGTGAACTCGCAAGCGCTAATTCTTCAACTGCCACGACATGGTCGTCCGACAAGATCGGAAGATGCATTTTAAATAAATTTATACCTATAGAACCAATGTTATCTGCGAATCTAACATTCGTCAGTCGATGCAAAGTTCATGACATGTTTATAACCAGCGACCGAAAACATAGTACTTTGAGACTGGTTCGCAAAATACGATAAGGTCATATCGATTCAACGTGAGAACCAAAGAGTATAGGATAGAGGGGTAGCTGAGCGTATACAGATAATATCGCCATCTGGCAGTTCGGTGGGTTAACCATCGTCGCCACCGCGCAGGTGCAGTGCCTGTGTCAACGGATCAACAAGACCGCTTGACGACACCGCCGCCATTTCTGATTCAGTGCTTGAACCATAATTAACTGTAGTTATGTTGTGAAAATTTCAATTAAAAAAATTGTGTTGAACTGCAACGTGAAGGGATGTCGGAAGAACTCGGGCAACGACACAAATCATTCTTTTTTCAGTCTACCGAAAAATCCAGTAACGTAAGTAACCATTGCATATACATAGATTAGTATAGGTTATGTGTTTTATAGATGTATACATACATCGCGATAGTCATATTTTATAATGTTAGATAAATCAATTTTCATTTACAGATTTGAAAAATGGCTAGCGTTTGCCGGCTTCAGTCATAATCGTACTCACATAAGAATATGTAGTGACCATTTTGACCAGGAGATGTTCAGAAAAAGGTATCCGAGGCCGTTGTTGGTGCGTGAAGCCGTACCAACAATTCGTGTGCATCAAACACCTTCCAGTAATTGTAATAATCGACGAATATTAGGAGACCACTCATGTGCTACAGGTGTGTGATTCGATTAAAAAAGATTATATATAATTATATATGAAAAATGGCCCTATATGAATATATATAAGGTATATATAATTATATATAAAGTTAGTCATCATTTTATATAAATATATTATACCTATATAAAAATGTATAGTTCTTCGTGTTTCAGTCATATATGTGTTTGTATATAGGCATGTACGTTTACTACGTAATTTAATTAATGGCACTATTCATATTTGTATGTAGAATAATTTTCATTATTCCCGTACTATTGACAAATAAAAATATATTCAAAACAAAATTTATTTATCTGTGTTGCAACCAATAGGTTAAGTTTTCCGCTCTGTATCCTCTATTTAGCAATTGAACATTTCAAATTTTGCCGGTACCGCGGCGTTGTGGAAGGGTGGGGGTATGTTAGTTCACCCACCGACTTCACAGAGGCGCTGAAACTCGTGTACGCAAAAATACATTACGGCCTTATGGCAGCTACCTCTCTATCCTATACTCTTTGGTGAGAACAACAAACACAAAGAAAAAAAAACCGAATGTGCCCGCCAAGTACGTAGCTCTTGGAATGATGCTTCGATATCGTCACACGAAACTCCGACTTCACGACGTAGGCTTGAGTTTGAGTTTTTTTATTTTTTATTTTTTTTTAACAAATTGCTGAGAGATCGCAGTTGTACGTTCGGTGCTTGGCTTTTTTCTTGATTTCACGACAGAGACTGGCGAACCGTTTTGCTTATAAAGCAATTGTGATTTTCGTGTGAGTACTTGGCGGCTTTTTTTACATCTTTGGATGTTTTTCGTGGGATAAATTATAATGAGAATACCCGGGAAAAATTTTTTTTATATAATTATATAAAATTATATACAGGGTGTCTCGAAATTCGCGCACCAGAAGCATACCGGCGGATTCCTTGCGAAATATTAAGACGAAAGTTACCTATACAAAAAAGTCCGCGGGGACTTAGTTCTTCCGTAAAAAGGACCTAATAACGAACCAATCAGCGTTCGTCGATAGGAAAGACTGTCTAAAATCCACAAGAATCCGCACTTTGGAATTTTCATTGCGTGAACCGACTGTCTAATGTCAATCGCTCACGGTGGCTTCAAGCGCGGCGGGCGGAGCGGGGAACACCACACATTATTGTCTTATTCTCCCTAATAAGGCGATGCGGATTCTTGTGGATTTTAGACAGTCTTTCCTATCGACGAACGCTGATTGGTTCGTTATTAGGTCCTTTTTACGGAAGAACTAAGTCCCCGCGGACTTTTTTGTATAGGCAACTTTCGTCTTAATATTTCGCAAGGAATCCGCCGGTATGCTTCTGGTGCGCGAATTTCGAGACACCCTGTATAGTTGACCATATATAATTATATAAAATGATATCTCAATTTTGGCATGATATAATTTTATCTCAAAATATATCCGAATGTATAATTGTATATAATTATATATGAAAATATATATTTTTATTCAATTATATAAACTCTTCTATTTAACTGATTTTATGTCATCATATAAAATTAGATATTTTTATATATAACTCTATATAATAATATGAGACGAAATATATGAACCAAAATTCTGTAGAATTTTTTTTATTGCTGCTCACTTCAAATTTTATTTCTCAAAATACATTTTAAATTTTTATTTTTTAATAACCATACAAAATATTATCCTTCTCCTATCCTTGATATATCGGTAAGTTCATAAAGAGTTATTAATACTAACGAAAGAGACAAAAAAAAAAAAAGAAAATCAATATAAGTGCTGCAAAAATTATGTATATATATATATAAATATAATCATCAAAAATGTTAATTAATACTAAATATTGATCGATAAATTATACTTGCAGAAACGAGCAATTTAATGAGAAGAATCCAACACGGCTTTACATAATTTTATAAAAAAATACAAAATATAAAACATTTTATATTATTTTATATATTTATATATCATAATATATAAGCTGTAGTTTCGAGGTTGCTGATTAATATATGATTATATACGATAATATAAAAATTTATATAATTTTATATAATGATATATTTTAATCTAAGAAATCCAATAAAATTTTATATGATTTTATAACAAAATACAAAATTTATAAAATTTTATATCTTTATATATATTTATATATAATAATATATAAGTCTACGGTTCAGGGTTTTCTGATTTATGTATGATAATATATAATTATATAAAATTTTACAAAATTTATATAATTTTATATAATTTTATGAAAATTTATACAATTTAGTGTAAGAATCTAGATATAATCATACAAAATTATATGAAATAAGATACAATTTTATATAATTTTATATTCTCATATATAATTTTATATAATTTTTTTTTCCCGGGTAATTTAGAGTAGAGTCATTTAAAATATTGTATATTAGAGTCATTTAATTTATTTCCTTTAGTTTAATTTTTCCTTTTTTCTTGATTAGCCATAAAACATAAAATAGCGGTGATATATAAGGCCGAAGCCAGATAGCAGGCTGCACAAAATAGTGCTATCTTTTTCTTTTTCCTTTTTAATCAATAAATACTTTTCAAATCCATACCATTCGTGTGTCAAGTGTTTTTATTTCATCGCCCTCACGAATTATCCCTCTACCGCTAGCTAGTCGGAGCGAGAGCGAGAGAGAGAGAGAGGACTTCTCTCCGAAGTCTGGCGCCCAACAACATCGTCGCTGCTAGTCGGAGGAGGTGGAAGCGTTGGTACCTTATTTGTTAATAGAACGTAGTTCCCGTGGGTAAATACCCGAGCCTGCGATGAAGCTGAAGTTCCTAACGTTATTGTAACACGAGATTTTAAAAACAAATGAGGCTTGGCCTCTTTGAAAGTTTACACATGAAACCTCAACACATCGTTTACTTTTCAGAAATTTCTATTCCTATTTCTATTTCCATTTCTGTTCTATTTCTTTTCGTTATTACTGACAAATAAAGTCTACCACCTGAAATCGAGATCAACTCGTCGGAAGCCACTTTTAACACATCCCGTACGTCATTAAGTAATTATATAATTCGTTTGAAATACGTAACGGTGATAGTTTATATATTTTGATCTGAAAAATAATTAACTGGTGAACGGAGAGTTAGATAATTTAGAAACTTTGGCATGGTCTTTCTGTGACCTCAAGCCCCTTGTAAAAAAATTGCGATCGAAATTGATTCGCCGGAACCTACCCTTAACGGTGATAGTTTATATATTTTTATCTGAAAAATTGATAACTGGTGAACGGAGAGTTAGATAATTTAGAAACTTTGGCATGGTCTTTCTGTGACCTCAACCACCTTGTTAAAAAATTGCGATCGAAATCGAATCGCCGGAACCCACCCTTAACGGTGATAGTCTATACATTTCGATCTGAAAAATTAATAACTGGTGAACGGAGAGTTGGATAATTAAGAAACCTTGGCATGGTCTTCCGGTGACCTCAACCCCCTTGTGAAAAAATTGCGATCGAAATCGATCCGCCGGAACCCACCCTTAACGGTGATAGTCTATACATTTCGATCTGAAAAATTATTAACTGGTGAACGGAGAGTTAGATAATTAAGAAACCTTGGCATGGTCTTCCGGTGACCTCAACCCCCTTGTTAAAAAATTGCGATCGAAATCGAATCGCCGGAACCCACCCTTAACGGTGATAGTCTATATATTTTGATCACAAAAATTAATAACTGGTGAACGGAGAGTTAGATAATTTAGAAACTTTGGCATGGTCTTTCTGTGACCTCAAGCCCCTTGTAAAAAAATTGCGATCGAAATTGATTCGCCGGAACCTACCCTTAACGGTGATAGTTTATATATTTTTATCTGAAAAATTGATAACTGGTGAACGGAGAGTTAGATAATTTAGAAACTTTGGCATGGTCTTTCTGTGACCTCAACCACCTTGTTAAAAAATTGCGATCGAAATCGAATCGCCGGAACCCACCCTTAACGGTGATAGTCTATACATTTCGATCTGAAAAATTAATAACTGGTGAACGGAGAGTTAGATAATTAAGAAACCTTGGCATGGTCTTCCGGTGACCTCAACCCCCTTGTTAAAAAATTGCGATCGAAATCGAATCGCCGGAACCCACCCTTAACGGTGATAGTCTATATATTTTGATCTGAAAAATTAATAACTGGTGAACGGAGAGTTAGATAATTTAGAAACTTTGGCATGGTCTTTCCGTGACCTCAAGCCCCTTGTAAAAAAATTGCGATCGAAATTGATTCGCCGGAACCTACCCTTAACGGTGATAGTTTATATATTTTTATCTGAAAAATTAATAACTGGTGAACGGAGAGTTAGATAATTAAGAAACTTTGGCAGGATCTTTCTGTAACCTCAACCACCTTGTTGAAAAATTGCGATCGAGATCGAATCGCCGGAACCCACCCTTAACGGTGATAGTTTATATATTTTTATCTGAAAAATTAATAACTGGTGAACGGAGAGTTAGATAATTTATAAACTTTGGCATGGTCTTTCTGTGACCTCAACCCCCTTGTGAAAAAACTGCGATCGAAATCGATCCGCCGGAACACACCCTTAACGGTGATAGTCTATACATTGCGATCTGAAAAATTAATAACTGGTGAACGAAGAGTTAGATAATTAAGAAACCTTGGCATGGTCTTCCGGTGACCTCAACCCCCTTGTTAAAAAATTGCGATCGAAATCGAATCGCCGGAACCCACCCTTAACGGTGATAGTTTACATATTTTGATTTGAAAAATTAATAACTAGTGAACGGAGAGTTAGATAATTAAGAAACTTTGGCAGGATCTTTCTGTAACCTCAACTACCTTGTGAAAAAATTGCGATCGAAATTGATTCGCCGGAACCTACCCTTAACGGTGATAGTTTATGTATTTCTATCTATATATAGTTTATATATCACAATCAACTATTTAAGACGACGATATGATAACGCTACCTGACTGACTCAGTGATAACGCTACCTACCGACCAGGCACCAACGATTCGTTATGCCGTAAAAAAGGGATAATTGACGGACAATTTTACGTTGTTCAGAATTTCGCGCCTGTGATTGTTTGTTATACAATTTTTATGAACATAGCAACATCGTATCATTCTACGGTTTGCATTTGGAGGTGTAAGATGTGTAAGTACGAATTAATTATTTTATTCCCAACATTTTTACGTTGTAAATTAATTCATGTTATGTGTGAAATAAGTATCTATAATTGTTATATTTTTGTTATAGCCGACTTTGAATTAATAGCCGCAGCCCAAATAATCATCGACAATAGCCAAACTCCTCCGCCGCCTCTGCCTCCTCCGCCTCCTCCGCCACCTTCGCCTCCTCCACCTTCTTCGATCACTCCTCCACCCCCGCCATCACAAGCACCTCAACTAATTCCAATTGACCAAATAGTACGTATCCACGAAACTGTTTAATTTTTTTTTTTTAATTCATCATTTGAATTATTCTGCGTTTGTTATAATAAATTTTTTTATTGTGGTATATTCAGAACTGACATACTCTATGTTTATACTGGAGCCTGTTCAATCTAGAATGTCGATACATCAGCATGTAAAGATAATATTCAGGGTATTCGGGGTAATAGGTAATGTCATTTCTTTGATTTAGTAAGTTAGATATGAGAAATGGAGGGTCAACGTCGGTTAGGCGCAAATTTCTTATCAATATTATGAATAAAATGTGGCAATTTCTTGTAGGTGGAAGTAGTCCGCGCGGCGTTAGCAGAGCGGGATTCCAAAGGACAGAAGGACAGAAGGACAGAAGGCCGATGGGGCCAGCGGGGCCAATGGGGCCAGCGTGGCCAATGGGGCCAAAGGGGCCAAAGGGGCCAAAGGGGCCATTGGGGCCAAAGGGGCCAATAGGGCCAAAGGGGCCAAAGGGGACAATGGAGCCAAAGGGGCCAACCGCGCTCTTGGGGCCACCGGGGCCAGAGGGGCCAGGCCAAATCAGTTCATTTAAAATTTAATTTGTAATAATAAAATAATATAAGTTAAAAATAATAATAACTAAATGAAAAAATAAAAAAAAAATTGTTAAAAATAGTAATAATAATAATAATAAAAATAAAAATAATGTTCTTTGATCCAAATTATGATGATCGTTCGTATTTCTATATTTCTCATTCAAATTCTTCATATCAAATTTTGAATAGACGGTTTATCGTGGTTGTTGTATTAATTAATTGATGAATGAATGAATAATGCCCGGTTTTATAAAGGAGGGGTACTCATCGACCCCGGGGTGAATTTCACAGGGTCGGCGCTCAATTTTTTCGCAAAGAAACACACGTGAAGGCGAAGGCGTAGATGCACGGCCATCGCGATGTTTCAATTTTTGTCGAAAAAATTGAGCGCTACCCCTGGGGAGGAATTCACCCCGGGATCGATGAGTATCCCTCGTTTATAAAACCGAGCATGAATGAATTTATTAATTGATAAATCAATTGATTAATTAATTATTCAAATGATGATTGAACAAATTGAACTTTAAACATTTTAAGTTCGAATGTTCACTACATGCGTACAGAATGTATTATTTCAAATATATATTACCTCTGTGAATCTGTTTCGTCATGTCACTATACAAAATCGTGCAAATTACATCTCGGAACCATATTTTTTCTTAACTGAAGTTCGTTTTTGTCTTAATCATTAACAATAAGGGTTAAATGAATGTTAATTCAACGTTTGAGTATTTATAATCATATTGTAATTTTTTTTTGTTTTGTTTTTGTACCACAGATTTTACATTATATTTAGATTTACTAGAACTTTGCAATCATCCTATTATATTCAAATTAATAATTTATAATCATATACAGTGATTCATCACGAATACTTGACGATCAAAATCATAGGCTTCAAAGTACAATAATTAAATTAAGTAAAGCACAGACCATTTATTACTCGAATCGTAATTCTATTTTACACATTGTGGATACGATTAATTGCTGCTCTCAATATTAAACATGAAATTTGGACAGTCATTACTACGTCATTAGCGGTACAGACATTTGGAGGGATCGATGCACAGAATAGTTATACATACAAGTTAATTATCACGTAAGTATGCGGAAGTATATGAAAAATAATGAAATGTTAGCCTTTGTGCTCATGTGACCAAATGGTGTACAACTAATGATGAACTACAAACAACTACAACCATGACATAATTTCCCGAGAGATAGGGTAGAAGTACCGGTTTTGGCCACCTTTTCACCCTTTCTGGCCACTTCAGATTTAAGTTAATTTACAAAGCATTCTAAAATTACTATATTATTTTTATGGAATTTTATAATCTTCACAATTATATAAATATAATTCATAAAGTCACATTATTTTTTGAATGTTTTTTTTATACTAATTTGAGTCTAAATTGGCCAGAAAACGTACAGTGGCCACAACCGCTACGTCTACCCTATATACATGAGCGGTAGAATTAATCTTAAATAATCTGGATCAATTTGAATCAGGGAGCGGTGTCCATGTAAGAGGTATTACACTTCGAACTATGCATGACCAGTAATGATGAAAATTCACACTGCTGGCTGGGATATTTTAGGAGGCCTGAAATTTCTGTAATAGGCTAACTTGTAGATTGTGCTCCCGACCAGGGAAAACCTGGAAACCTGGAAATGTCATTGAATTTTTTAGGTGTCAGGGAAAGCAAGAAAATGTCAATGAATTGAATATTAGTCAGATAAAACAGGAAAATGTCAAGAAATTGAATATTAGTCAGGGAAGTCAGGAAAATGTCAGGCAATTAAATATTAGTCAGGGAAAGTACGAAATATCTACTCGAGAAAAAAAGTGCATGGGCGAATATTTTTTCGCTATTTTTTCTTTCCAATGCAAATAATAAACATGAATTGAAAATACTGAATAATAAATAATAATAACCATATGCATTGTTCCTACCGTGTTACTTTTTTTCACAAATCTCAATTGGAATTGACACTTTGCAGTGAGACACCAGGTAGCGTAAAATCAAACTAGTACAAGCAGGCTCCACAGACTGTGTGACGTCACGAGGACAATCGTCAATGGTTTGTCATGAAAATTTCCGAAAATATCAGGGAAATGTCAGGGAATTGTTTTCGTCCGATTTAGTGACCACCTTGCAGATATACCCAACAACAAGCTTGACGGTAGACCGATGTGACAGGCTAATTTGTAGATTATGCTCCCACCAGGGTGGCCACTGTCATGGAAAACATGGAAACCTGGAAATGTCATGGAATTTTTGAGGTGTCAGGGAAGTCAGGAAAATGTCAGGCAAATAAATATTAGTCATGGAAAGTACGAAATATCTAATCGAGAAAAAAAGTGCATGGGCGAATATTTTTTCGCTGTTTTTTCTTTCCAATGCAAATAATAAACATGAATTGAAAATACTGAATAATAAATAATAATAACCATATGCATTGTTCCTACCGTGTTACTTTTTTTCATAAATCTCAATTGGAATTGACACTTTGCAGTGAGACACCAGGTAGCGTAAAATCAAACTAGTACAAGCAGGCTCCACAGACTGTGTGACGTCACGTGGACAATCGTCAATGGTTTGTCATGAAAATTTCCGAAAATATCAGGGAAATGTCAGGGAATTGTTTTCGTCCGATTTAGTGACCACCTTGCAGATATACCCAACAACAAGCTTGACGGTAGACCGATGTGACAGGCTAATTTGTAGATTGTGCTCCCGACCAGGGTGGCCACTGCCAGGGAAAACCTGGAAACCTGTAAATGTCATTGAATTTTTTAGGTGTCAGGGAAAGCAAGAAAATGTCAATGAATTGAATATTAGTCATAGAAAACAGGAAAATGTCAAGAAATTGAATATTAGTCAGGGAAAGCGGGAAAATGTCAAGGAATTGAATATTAGTCAAGGAAAGTACGAAATATCCAATCGAGAAAAAAAGAGCATAGGCCAACATTTTTTTGTGTTTTTTCTTTCAAATGCAAATAATAAACATGAATTGAAAATACCGAATAATAAATAATAATAACCATATGCATCGTTCCTACCGTGTTACTTTTTTTCACAAATCTCAAGTCGACCCTGCAGATATACCCAACATATACCGCTCAGTCATAGACGCGCGCATGCGCAGTGGGACTTAGGCACATAGTTGATGGTTTGGCGTTATTGGCGTGTAATTACCTATTTCACGCTAATTATATTATTATTATTATTATTATTATTATCATTATTATTATCATTATTAAATTACTTACCTATTTCTTGACTACTATCTGCATATCCGATTATTGTCTCATGCAAGATATCCCGATCGGCGTATGACGGAAAGATGATAGTGGTATCACAAGTCTTGATACAATCGCTATCGATCTTCATACCGGTCTACGCCGATGCAACGCTCTTTTTTTATACTAGCTTACACGAATCGTATTATATAAATGAACAATTGTCAGATTCGTTAAATCGTACAACCTATAGGTAGTTCTTGTTCATAACCGCAATTAATTATATATACAATTACATGGAAAAGCGATATAATTTTAAAGTATAATCTCGGCTTTTGCATGAAACGTAATCTCAAAATGATTCTCTACTCTCTCTTTCTTTTCCTCTAATGACTTATCGCTCTAATGCGAGCATAAAATGATTCTCTATTTACATATAATACATGACTAACAGCTTTGAATTATTTCTGCAGCCAGACGAACACAGTGCCGGCGTTAGTTAATGCCTCTGTATAGTACCTAAAGTAGTACGTTCAAGTCCTAGGACTTAAATGTGGCAAATACAGAGGCATCAACAAGTCGGTAAACATGGCTTCGTTGTATAAAATATGGTGTGTACCAAGGGCTAAGTGTGCTTTTTGACCTTGTGTGGTTCCAGTACTCCACATTCTGTCTAAAAAAAGCCCACTTTACGCTCTCGGTACACAATATACTATTTCATAACATCTGTGAGAAACTTCAATTTGAAATTAGCTTGGCTCGACACGCTAAATAGGCATTGAAAGCCGAAGTTTAAGGGCAGATGTTATGAAAATAGTACATTACGTAACGATGACGGAAAGTTGGTGATCCTAGCACGAGTGCAGGGATTACCCACCCGCCATCGTTACGTATACTATTTTTTGACACGAGCTGCGGGAAGAAGCCGTAACATAACATGATAACCAAGTAGTTCCAAGCGCGTATACGGTCCAGAAATAAAAAAGCGGGTGGCCAGCCTGCAATAATAATCACTTCCCACACGCTGTGTCAAAAAAATATTTTTAACGGCAGGCCTAGATTATGATCCTGTAAGAAAGTGAATGATTAATATTTTTTCCCCTCCATGCATATATATATTGTTTGTTTTGATACATGTGTAAAATACAAATATTGAACTAACTGATTCGAAACGTTCAATACAAATGTAAACATGTTGGTGAGGACACAATACTTGATCAAATTAAAAAAATTAAAATGAGTATAGCATGTCATTTCTTGTTAATAAATGATGTGATTCTATCTACCGTTTATATGCATGAAGAGGTAAAAGATAATAGATAGAGAAGTACGTGATACATGTGGTCGAGTTTAGTCTAATGTGCAAGGATGGGTATTGCTGATGAGCAATTAAATGTGGCAACATCATAACTTTCGATTAATTTTACTGATTTTATCAGCCCTTGAAGCAGGTGCATGTATGTATTTTGTTGTTGGAACGTAATCCAAGTCAACTGTGATAGATCGTAGTATACCGCCATCAGTGCCGAACTTGTCAGTAGGCTGAGTAGGCGCCAGCCCAAAGGTCCCCACCAATGTGATAAAAATAAAAGCCCCCACCAAATTATATTAATTTAGGCTTCAATAAAAAATCCGTCATGTATAATCATAATAAGCACTCCGTAATGCAGAATAATTAAAGTTCAGCACTGACCGCCATAACGAATAGTTACATTACCGGATAAACCTGTCGCGTAAGACAATTTCGTCAATAGGTATCATGTATTCGGTTGGATGTATTTGAGTTGCCACCATTTTCACAATATCTTCAAATGCATTACATTAGAAGTATTGCACCGAAAGTTTTTACGTATAATAATGGTATGGAATATACGTTATACCAATTGTACGGTTGAATTTTTAAAATCAGTATCAGATTATCTTGGCAGGTCTTTAATTTATACCATAGGACATTTCGATACATGTCTTTGATTCATGTAGTTTGCATACAGTATTCATATCACAGTTATTTATTCACAAACTTTTAATAGTCATTATGTTATATTATTGTTCAAATTATGATTATATAGTGATTTTTCACTCATACCCCAGTAATTGTGTACTAGATATAATTGGTTCAGAATATGATGTAACAAAAGAAGTAAATGCTATACTGACTCAATTCTGCTTAGAACACGACAATATAACATATTTGATTGCAAGACAGTGAAATATTACTCATATCAATTAATGGTAACTAATTATGATATAAACTGACGACGTATGTTATATTATACTAGTCGAAGCAGGATTTAGTCTATTAGTCAACTACTTATTGTTCGAGTGAATTCTTGAATCGTTTCATGTTTGTACTACAGGTTTTCCTATAATGCAACTATTCGTTGAAACGGTATACTATGATCTCTCACTAACCATTATGCCTGCTCGGAACTTTCACACGTTACAGATTCTGAACCAATAATAAACTGTGATTTGAAACCGATGTCAATGAATCGTTTCGATTCGTTTATTATTTTTTTTTTTTTAGTGCACTCCAATTAATAATAACTCTTTACCAACATGTATCACTCACCAAATTTTATATCGATTACGTACTCGCGTTCATATAAAGAAAAAAAAATCACGAAAAAAAATTTAGTACGTGGTACTTGCGGGCCATTTATGGGTTTTCTGTTCTTCGGTTGTAAACTTTTGTTATACAGAAGAGATGTACTTGGCAATTGTATCTGATTTCAATCCTCTTGTAGGTAGACATTTTTATAGTACCACTTTTGTTAACGAAGAATTTTCGTTGGTGAATTTTTTGGGGGTAGTGACCACATTAATGTACTTGGCGAAAGGTTTTTGCACCAGGGGTGCTTTTTGCGGTTGATATCACCACTTTTTGTACAATTTTGCTTGACTACCAATTTGCTTGATAACCAATTCGGCCAATTGTTCCTATGAACATCTCAATGCATGTACGGTGATGCATTTTGTATCATCCGAATCCCTCAAAAAGCAGCAATGTTGAATGTGATAGTATAATTTTAAATGAGTGAAAATAATGTTATACGACTTATTTCCTTATAGTCCGGTATAATTCTCTATGCTTGTTGCAACGTGCAACCCTGCGCACAGGCCTCCTCCTATCTCATCTGGGCTTGGGACGGGCAATGGCGGAGTTACTTGCACGCAGGGTTATAGTTGCTGCTCGTAATTAAATATATATAAATATTAGATATATGTATTGCAATTCTTTTTTTTTTTTTTAAATGCAGCTAGGTCCTCTGCACAAAGAACATGTACGCGTCCCGTACTCATAACGTCAACTTCAACTTCGGGTCTGAACAGAAGGTATCGAAATATACAGGGTGTCCCCGAATTCGCGACGAGGAATTCACAGGGTAAATCTTGAGCAAAAACGGGATCGAAATTTCCTGAACCGTTTTATCCGAAAACGCCTAGATTTCTCGTTATAATTATTTCAAATCCAGCCAATGACGCGCGGCTTATGAACGGACGTTCGTCGATGTGATTACCGCTCGGTTGTATGCGCGTCTCCCAGCCTATTGTCGCCGCGAAACAAAGTACACACAACCAAGCGACGAGCACACCGACAAGCGCCCGTTCATACATCGCACCTTATTGACTGAAATTGAAATAATTATAGCGAGAAATCTAAGCATTTCCGGAAAAAATGGTTCAGGAAATTTCGATCCCGTTTTTGCTCAAGATTTACCCTGTGAATTCCTCGTCACGAATTCGGGGACACCCTGTATACAATTGAGAGTATTGATGCAATATTAGCTTTTTGAGTTAAACACTTGCATTCTGCTTTATTCGTCTGACTCTACCCATAAAAAAGGTTTTTATGCAATAATTACATTCACGAATGAAATCACGCAAAGTTTTTGCATGTGGTGCAAAAAACAAAAGCAAACAATTTTTTTTTTTTATTTGGTCCAAAGGGATCAGGTAAACGCTCATGTCCCAACAAAATTGTTTTTCAATTTGATTACATGTATTATAACGTTGTTGCTATCATCGCAACGACGAGCCGAGTGGAATCAAACCTTATTCGGATATTCGCTAAAGCAGGAATATACCATTCGGCTTCAATTTCAATGTAATCAACATATTTATCAAATACCTCAACGCTCACGAATCAATATTGAAATCACGTAATTGAAGCTATTATCGTGCAACTATTAAACGAATTAACATACCGTTTAGCGGTATGATTAACATAAAATCAGACTAAGTACCTAATATTCTTGAAACTATAAGACAGTTCATTTATAGTTATTGAATGTATTTGTTAGGCCATTTTATAATAACGTATATTTACTGTTCCTTTATTTTTTTATAGTTTATAAATATTCTACTCACTGGAATAACGTAAAAAATTATCAATCTTTCATTTTTGAGGGGATTTCAATTGTAGACACGCTTAAATCAAATGAGAATTTATTCGAGAAATTCAAATTCCACATTTTTCATCTCAACGAAGCTATATTTTATACTATAATGTGATGGTTTTCATTAAAATTTAAAACCACTGACGATAAATACCTTTACTCTATTAAATTGTTTTATATCAGTTATTTTTTTTTTAAACCAGAATGTTTCAGATTTTTATTGCTAATTGAGTCATATACGTAGTACCCAATTCAAAGTATGACAAAACTTTCATAATTGCTTTAATTATTCATTCACACTGGCTCTTTCGAATCCTATTTGTGATTCCGTATGCATAATTTACATTTGTATGTAACATGCTGATTGGTGTCAATTGCCTTTATCTTTTGTTGTGGTCCCTTTGCAGCGATTTTTGACCTTTTTTTGAATCGATTTAGCTGATCATTCTCATCTTCTTCTTCCTCGGAGTTGTATTCTCCCTTTTCCAAACAACTTGTGTGACACCAATGTCGACATACTTCACAAACCGTAACGGCGTATTGATGTCGCTTGCCGAAACAATACAGACACATTTCTTTGATACACTTCGATTTTTGAATCAAAGTTAGTGCCACGTGTTCTCGAAATACCAACGGATCGAAGGTTAGGTCAAATGGCTCATTTTTCGCCAGACATTCCACGTAATGTATAACGTACGCCCCGCAATTGACAGTATCATGGGGATGCTGATACGGCCGAGGTCTTTCTTCATTTTTGATGGACCACTGAATTTTCTTCAGTGCATTCACTGCAGAGTTTTTGTTGCACGCTACTATGAACTGCTTGAATGCTTCAATAACTCTGTCCTGATCATGCGTAAATTCGTAAGGATCCAATAAAGTCAGGGTCTTATCATTTATGTCAACGACGAACAAACGCCAGTGACCATGATACATATAAGGCATAAAAATCTTTCCGCTCAAAGTGCGTGAAATATTATATATTCCACAATGAGATGGTTTTCGATAACCCCAATTGCTCCCAAAAATGCTACTGGTATCGTCTGTAGACAAATACATGCCATTCGACCACTCGTCAATGTGAGTCATAGAATAGCAATCGATTGCCAGTCCATCGATCCACCTGTTTGGAGTCAATGTATGAAATTGCCTTGCCGTCAATTCGAAACAGTTCGATCTGATTGGAGGGTTCTTTTCCGCAAAAAAATACGCGATTCTCACATTATGAGACTTGGACTGCTTGTAGTAGTCAACATCCTTGAACAGTCCATTTTCGAAAACATCATAATTTTGGACCAAGCTGTTCTCTTTATCGGTGAAATTATAGCTCGCGAGATCATTGCAGTCCAACGTATTCAGCTCAGGTTCAATCACCTTCAATGATATTTCGGAAACATTCGTACTCATCTCTTTTTTCTTTGAGCCTTTTTTATTCATCTGATCTACCAGATGTTCAATCACATTACCCTTGAAATGACCTCTGGCACGTACACTTTTTTTGGAATCCTTCCACATTTCGCCGACCAAGGGATCGGATGCTTCATCAGGACAATTTTTTTCAGAATCTATCTCCAGTTCCAAGATTTTGGTTTTTGAATCATTTTTCTGAGATGGATCTCCGCGATCAAGATCATCCACTGCCATATGCTTCTCAGCTATATCGCATTCTTTCGATTTCGAAGCACCGATAACGTTGGTTCTGACCGTTTTAGGGTATTTCGGTTTCTTAGTGGCTTCGCGTGTTTTCAAAGAAACGTTTAAGTTCGCCTCAGCCATCAACGATCGCGTATACAATTCGGTTTTTCGTATGAAGTGACCAATTTTCAAATTTTTTTGATGGTTAAGCACTTGATGTTTTATCACTCTATGGTAGCTCTCTACATATGCGTTGCTGAGGCGTGATATGTTTCCATCAACCAGATCCAACATTAATGAAGTCCATAGCGGAGCGTATGGCAAATGCTTCCATGTCATATGTTTAGCGAAACCAGGTACATGGTACCTGTTTGTGATCGGTTTTCCTTGGTCAATTTCTCTCTCTACTTCATTCAGTTTTGCTTCAAAGTGAATAAAGAACGGAGAGTTGGCAAATATAGATTTGCTTTTTTTTAGCGAAGCGGGATCAGTTCTTGGTTTAATTTTTTCGGCTGTGATTTCTTCACCATCATGTTCCTCTTGGCTTTCTTTTGTGATTCCTTCTATTTCAACTTGCCGCTGTTGAACGATTTTTCCAAGAGCACGTAAGCTACTTTGAGCATCGTGTTCGTCCGGTGTCGACACTATGTTGACAAAATGTTCAAACACAGTATCGAGTTCTGCCATATGTCTGCATAGCACCATTACAGCTATGCATTCTAATAAAAACGACTTCTTATCCTGGTACTGAGAAAAGTCTTTTTTTATGATTGTCGACATACGTTTCATGAAATGCGCGCAACAAGTTTGAACAATTATTATGTTTTTTGGTCTTTCGCCTTGTTTGACGTAACTGTACGCCATATTCAAGTATTGACCAACGGACATTTGATTCCATTCGAAAAATATTGAATTTAATAATGCCCAACTCCAGTCAACAACTATGGCTGATACAAATGGCCAAGTATTCCGTTTTTCCTGAACGAAAAATTTGTACGCTTTCAGAAAATTAGCAATTGATCGAATATTGTGCTCTGATGTAACCATTTCGGCAAGCGGAATCACAGATTCTTCATACTTCATCACAATGACGTAATAGTATATCCTTTTACAATCTATGTTCGGTGGTTTTCGAACGACCGAACCTGTAGCATCCAGATGCAAGACGACTCCTTTGGCATGATCTAAAATATTCAATTGAGCCTCCGTAAACATCATTACGGTCAACGGTAGCGACACATATCTTAAATAGGGATCTTTTTGATTATTTTGAACCGCCCACAGCTGCATTAGGTCACTCAAGTCCCCAGATTTGAGAAGTAAGTCGTTCTTACAATCTTCTTCCGATTTAGCTTTCTGGTAAACATACAATCTTCGTAAGGCTTGCATGTTACCATTTGCAGCTAACTCGGGATCGATACTTCTAGCAACTTCCATCTGATAATCTCTTGGTGGTCGGGATTGCAAAGCGTACTTCACTTCTTCACGCTCTGTGCCTCTTAAATGGGTAAAACTTATTTTATCATGATTAAATGATATTTTTGCCGAACTCTTTGCGAAAACGGTTGCGACTAATTCTTGCCAATTCATCACAACAAATTTGAAATATTGGCTATGCTCAGCACTCAAACACGTTGCATATGCTACCCAGTCTGTTTCATTGCAACGTATCGTGCCAAATCTCAAACAACATGTGCCGCCGTACTCCATCGCAAGCACAGTTCTAAGTCCTCTTCGAATGGTATCTTTCGTGACGATTCCATTGGTGTCTTTAAACCTTGCGGAGAAGGGATATTTAGCGCCAAGATCCACGACGTAGATCTCCTTCCGAGTTTGTGGCTTTGGTGACAAAGTTTTTGGACACAGGTTCTCTTTATTTTCGTAGAATTCTTCTTCACTATATTCACTATAACTGAAATCGTATATCGACGATGTCGATACATTTTTCGCGATCGCCGGTGCACAGTTTGCAATTTCACGCCTCCCATGAATACTCGAAATACTACTTACTTTCGGCGTCAATGTAATTGAACTGCACGCCCCGTCATCATATACATTATCAATTTTTTTCGCTAAATTACCCTGATCATCATAAAATGATGATATTCCTACATCTTCTCCGATAACGTCAGATGTCATACCCTGGTGATCATGAAATGTCGATGTTACTACATCTTCTCCGATGACATCTGACGTCATCGAGGTGGCGCGCCTATTTTCGATTTCTACATCTAGACAAGAGATATCTTCTAGGGGCACATGACTTACGATACTTTTACTTTTTACGGAGTCATCTTCAAATGCGGTACCATTTATCGAAGATTTACTTGCTTTACTTGCCAGAATTCTAGCAACCTCTGTCCGTAAAGCATTACTATTTGTCCATAATGATTTCCACTTGTACCTGAACTTCGTATCCGGCTTTTTCTTTAGTTCTTTTGAAAGCTGTGGAAAACGGAATGAAAAATTGTATTCCGAATGGATGATAAATGATGCAAATATGCACAGACCACCAGAATTACGAGAAGTGAAGCCCGATTCACACACTGTGGCGCGCGGTGTGCCGAGTAGATACATTCGCGCACTAAAAAAACTTTGACGGCAGGTTCTGTGGCACCGTAAAGTCCAGTTCCACAATCGAAGGTTGAAATTTGAACGAGGTTTAAACTGATAAAGATTGCCTGTCATTGGCTAAATTCATCGCGAAACCAATTTTTAACCATAAACTTGGCTTAAAGTCATGTTGTGAAACTGGGCCTAAGTCTTCTTACAACGTTTTTTTTTTTTTTAAAAGTCGTACTTTCGGTGCAGGTAAAGATTTAAATTATTTAAAATTAAAATTAAAATAATAAAAATTAATTTAATTTTTCGTTTAGATTTTATTTTATTTTTTAAGCCTGTAAAGCGGCGCTGAAGTACATGAATACAGATTAAAAGTATAGAAAATACGGATCAACCAGTCGTAAAAAAATATCACAATATTATTAATAAATGATAAGTATTACGATGTAAGTATTCGATCCGTGCACACCTGTACACTCTCGCGAAAGTCAGAATGTGTATTCGTGTACATACATTAATTTTTTACAAATAAAATGCCGATACCTACCATATGCGTCAACACTAGTATGTATGTACACAACGACACATTCTTATTTTGGTGAGTGAGTATAGGTATGCACGGTCACAATGCAGCGTGACTTCCTGTCTTTTATACAGGTAAGCTTTAGCTGAATTTTGAACAAACTCAGAGCGCACGCAAGTTTGAACGGTTATCATTTAGATTCGCATTTGTTGAAAAAATTAAAAAATAATCATTCTCACCTTATTTATGAACGTCGATTTGTTGAAGTTCACTTCCTCCAATGAGGATACGTATTTTGAAATCAAATGTGCCAAGCTCGCGTTATCAGCTTCAGCCTCTTTTTTTATAATTGGCGTCATTTTATGGATACACAGTTTTATTCAATAATATCTCAGCTCAATTTGCATGAAGATGTGTCACCAAATATACTGCTATTGCCTATGCGTTCTGTTGTTAGTTATACGACACCAACTTCGCGGATTGACCGTAGCACACAGCTAACAATGAGCGAAGCTCATGCTGCTCAAGGCTCACTATGCCAAAGTTTCAGAATTATCTAACTCTCCTTTCACCAGTAATTAATTTTTTTATCAAATTATATGAACTGTTGAAGTTGAGGGTGGGTTCCGGCAGTTCGATTTCGATCGCAATTTCTTCACAAGGGGGTGGCGGTCACAGAGAGAACATGCCAAAGTTTCGAAATTATTTAACTCTCCGTTCACCAATTATTAATTTTTCAGATCAAAATATATAAACTATCACCGTTAAGGGTGGGTTCCGGCGATTCGATTTCGATTGCAATTTTTTCACAAGGGGATTGCGGTCACAGGAAGACCATGCCAAAGTTTCTAAATTATCTAACTCTCCGTACACTAGTTATTAATTTTTCAGATCGAAATATATTGACTATCACCGTTAAGGGTGGGTTCCGGCGATTCGATTTCGATCGCAATTTTTTAACAAGGTGGTTGAGGTCACAGAAAGACCATGCCAAAGTTTCTAAATTATCTAACTCTCCGTTCACCAGTTATCAATTTTTCAGATAAAAATATATAAACTATCACCGTTAAGGGTGGGTTCCGGCGAATCAATTTCGATCGCAATTTTTTAAAAAAGTGGTTGAGGTCACAAAAAGACCATGCCAAAGTTTATCAATTATCTAACTCTCCGTTCACCAGTTATTAATTTTTGAGATCAAAATGTATAGACTATCACCATTAAGGGTGGGTTCCGTCGGATCGATTTCGATCGCAATTTTTTCACAAGGGGATTGAGGTCACAGGAAGACCATGCCAGAGTTTCTAAATTATCTAACTCTTCGTTCACCAGTTATTAATTTTTCAGATAGAAACATAAAAACTATCACCGTTAAGGGTGGGTTCCGGCGATTCGATTTCTATCGCAATTTTTTCACAAGGGGATTGCGGTCACAGGAAGACCATGCCAAAGTTTATAAATTATATAACTCTCCGTACACTAGTTATTAATTTTTCAGATCGAAATATATAGACTATCACCGTTAAGGGTGGGTTCCGGCGAATAAATTTCGATCGCAATTTTTTCACAAGGTGGTTGAGGTTACAGAAAGATCCTGCCAAAGTTTCTTAATTATCCAACTCTCCGTTCACCAGTTATTAATTTCTCAGATCAAAATATATAAACTATCACCGTTAAGGGTGGGTTCCGGCGATTCGATTTCGATCGCAATTTTTTAACAAGGGGGTTGAAGTCACCGGAAGACCATGCCAATGTTTCTTAATTATCTCACTCTCCGTTCACCAGTTATTAATTTTTGAGATCAAAATATATAGACTATCACCGTTAAGGGTGGGTTCCGGCGATTCGATTTCGATCGCAATTTTTTAACAAGGGGGTTGAGGTCACCGGAAGACCATGCCAAAGTTTTTAAATTATCTAACTCTCCGTTCACCAGTTATTAATTTTTGTGATCAAAATATATAGACTATCACCGTTAAGGGTGGGTTCCGGCGATTCGATTTCGATCGCAATTTTTTAACAAGGGGGTTGAGGTCACCGGAAGACTATGCCAAAGTTTCTGAATTATCTAACTCTCCGTTCACTAGTTATTAATTTTTGTGATCAAAATATATAGACTATCACCGTTAAGGGTGGGTTCCGGCGATTCGATTTCGATCGCAATTTTTTAACAAGGGGGTTGAGGTCACCGGAAGACTATGCCAAAGTTTCTAAATTATCTAACTCTCCGTTCACCAGTTATTAATTTTTGTGATCAAAATATATAGACTATCACCGTTAAGGGTGGGTTCCGGCGATTCGATTTCGATCGCAATTTTTTAACAAGGGGGTTGAGGTCACCGGAAGACTATGCCAAAGTTTCTAAATTATCTAACTCTCCGTTCACCAGTTATTAATTTTTCAGATCGAAATGTATAGACTATCACCGTTAAGGGTGGGTTCCGGCGATTCGATTTAGATCGCAATTTTTTAACAAGGGGGTTGAGGTCACCGGAAGACCATGCCAAGGTTTCTTAATTATCTAACTCTTCGTTCACCAGTTATTAATTTTTCAGATCGAAATGTATAGACTATCACCGTTAAGGGTGGGTTCCGGCCATTCGATTTCGATCGCAATTTTTTAACAAGGGGGTTGAGGTCACCGGAAGACCATGCCAAGGTTTCTTAATTATCTAACTCTCCGTTCACCAGTTATTAATTTTTCAGATAAAAATATATAAACTATCACCGTTGAGGGTAGGTTCCGGCGAATCAATTTCGATCGCAATTTTTTAACAAGGGGGTTGAGGTCACAGAAAGACCATGTCAAAGTTTCTAAATTATCTAACTCTCCGTTCACCAGTTAATTATTTTTCAGATAAAAATATATAAACTATCACCGTTAAGGGTAGGTTCCGGCGAATCAATTTCGATCGCAATTTTTTAACAAGGGGGTTGAGGTCACCGGAAGACCATGCCAAAGTTTCTAAATTATCTAACTCTCCGTTCACCAGTTATTAATTTTTGTGATCAAAATATATAGACTATCACCGTTAAGGGTGGGTTCCGGCGATTCGATTTCGATCGCAATTTTTTAACAAGGGGGTTGAGGTCACCGGAAGACCATGCCAAAGTTTCTAAATTATCTAACTCTCCGTTCACCAGTTATTAATTTTTCAGATCGAAATGTATAGACTATCACCGTTAAGGGTGGGTTCCGGCGATTCGATTTAGATCGCAATTTTTTAACAAGGGGGTTGAGGTCACCGGAAGACCATGCCAAGGTTTCTTAATTATCTAACTCTCCGTTCACCAGTTATTAATTTTTCAGATAAAAATATATAAACTATCACCGTTAAGGGTAGGTTCCGGCGAATCAATTTCGATCGCAATTTTTTAACAAGGGGGTTGAGGTCACAGAAAGACCATGTCAAAGTTTCTAAATTATCTAACTCTCCGTTCACCAGTTAATTATTTTTCAGATCAAAATATATAAACTATCACCGTTACGAATTTCAAACGAATTATATAATTACTTAATGACGTACGGGATGTGTTAAAAGTGGCTTCCGACGAGTTGATCTCGACTTCAGGTGGTAGACTTTATTTGTCAGTAATAACGAAAAGAAATAGAACAGTAATAGAAATAGAAATAGGAATAGAAATTTCTGAAAAGTAAACGATGTGTTGAGGTTTCATGTGTAAACTTTCAGAGAGGCCAAGCCTCATTTGTTTTTAAAATCTCGTGTTACAATAACGTTAGGAACTTCAGCGTCATAGCCTGCGGGAATCGCTGTTACATGGTATATATTTTTCATTTTATAGGCATTTTCCCGAAAAGTACGCGCAGGGGACTGAATAGGTATCCAGGGGAATGACATAATGAAAGTAAAAAAGAATGTTAGTGAGTCTCAGTAGCTTTTTATTGGGGAAAACAAATATTACTATGAATCAAACGTCACATTGAAATGAAAATCACTAGTTTACTACAAGATCCATTTAAAACTATGAAAATTCAACATTATATTGCATCAGAAGCATCTTGTAACCGGTGAGATTTAAAAATAAACACAAATTTGAATTTGAAAATGAAAAAACAAAATTATACATTTCTTGCCAGGTTTAAAAAATAATTCCTTACTTACTGGGATCAATCAAAACTCTGAAATATAACAACATTATATCTAAAATAACTTGTAATGACTTAGATCATCGCCGAACTAGCTATCAGTCTTAATAATTATCGATTAGGCTTAAAAACGCATACAAAAAGTAATTATACTTGTTCGTCAAAACAATCCAAATGTGGCATAAAAACCAAATTACGTCCGATCCAAATTCAAATGTACAACCCTCGGGCCCTTATACGAAATCAACCGATTGAAAGAGGAAATTTTTATTAATTTTCATGAACATCGACAGCGTCTTTAAAATGGTAATAAACTTTGCCACCTTTTGGTTGTAGCGTAGGATTCGGAAGTTTGCGAATAATAACATAAAAACCATTGGCATAAAAACCAAATTACGTCCGATCCAAATTCAAATGTACAACCCTCGGGCCCTTATACGAAATCAACCGATTGAAAGAGGAAATTTTTATCAATTTTCATGAACATCGACAGCGTCTTTAAAATGGTAATAAACTTTGCCACCTTTTGGTTGTAGCGTAGGATTCGATGAGGTTGAAGTTTGTAACGTTAATGCAACAAAATATTCGCCAAAAATTCTGAAACTCGAGGCTTGAACGTTTCAAATGGATCGAGAACGGTTTATAATTCCTCAAATTGTGTGAAACATGTTTATCTCGCATATTTTGTAATTCTAACAATATTTGAATCACGAAATATTGCATTTCTTCAACGAATATTCTGTTATGTTAACGTTACGAACTTCAACCTTATAGGATTCGGAAGTTTGCGAATAACGTTGTCAAAACCCACGGCAGCTACATCATTCT
The DNA here is from genome assembly GCA_914767705.2 of Tenthredo notha. Taxonomy (NCBI): domain Eukaryota; kingdom Metazoa; phylum Arthropoda; class Insecta; order Hymenoptera; family Tenthredinidae; genus Tenthredo; species Tenthredo notha. Next base: position 3,958,044 of record OU611908.1, on the reverse strand, counting down.
CATCGACTTTGAAAATAGTGCGTTCTTTATTAAAAACTTTGAGAAACATTGCATTCAGCTCACAATCACTTTCATAGACATCAGTGCAAATAGCCGCGTAACGATATTCCTTCTTTCTCGAGAGAAACCTCACCAAAATGTATTCACCATTGACGTAAGGTGATTTCTGAGCAAGAGGATTGCTGGTACCTGTCTCCTCTGCGTCCGAATCGGAATATACATCGGCTATGCTTAGTCTATCAGTTGCTGCAGGATACTTTATAGTTCCCAATTTGAAGTGGGTACAGTCATCCATTCCACAGAAACAGCTCAAAGATTTCATAATAAGCTTTCCCGGTGAATATGTTGTTCCAGTTATTTGGTGAACTTCAAGAGTGCCATTGAATGGGAATAATTTTGATTGATCGGCCAAAATCAGATTATTCATCTCGGATATATCCAAGTCTGTCACTGTATGCACTGTTACGCTAGGATATCTTTACCGAATTACATTGCCAAACTCTTCTAAGTTTGTAATGTCTCCGCCGGTTGCAATGACGTGATCAGCTGTTCTTTTACGAACTGCCCCTATTCCGTCTGGAGCTCCCTTACCATGCCCCGCTTCGTGGTAGTTCCAAGAAAGATGTATCACTCCAGGACACAGCTCAGACATTTTGCATGCTAGCACGAAAAACATCATTTTATTCCGATATTGGGTCACCGGCCCATCACTCAAAAAGTGGATATTTTCGACGGTAGATGGTATCGTGGCTAATACGGGCTTCAAGTGAGCCCATATTGCAGGAACATTGTGGGATAAGTTTGATGATATCGTACAGAAAGAATTTACGGAGTTTTGAAAATAGACTACCACGGTGTGAAGGCTTATTTGCATTCGCGACCCTCCGAAGTGAAATGATTGTATTTCTTCATTATATTTAGTGCAGTAATTTTCCGAAAAGTCCATATGTATAAGGACATCTGTCTCTGCGAGGGATGATTTTAATGCCTTTATTGAATTATGTTGATGAACTATATTTAATTCGTGATTGAAAAACTTTACGAGATCATTCTCTAATTTAAAAATAAGATCACGAGGCAATGTCTCGAAAAATTGCTTCTTCTGTTTGACTACATTCCGGACTTTTTTGGTTTTGTGATCAATAAAACTTTCCTCCGACGATATCCATTGTTTGTAAGACATTTCTTTTGTATTGTCGAATTCTTCAAATGGCAGAGTTTTTTTGCAGCAAACTTTACAGACTCTCATTAAGCATTCTTCGTTATATCTGTCGCAGCACAAAGAGAGCATCATACTTTGATAAGTCGGAATATTCAATATTCTCGCTTGACGAAAACCATCCAATATCAACTGGATATTACTGTGCAGGATACACAAACATGTGTCGCGATCCGTGACTTTCGGAGGCACGATCCGAAATGGGCGGAATCGACAAAACAGAGAATAACTGATAATACCTATAGAGTTCAAAAATATTCTGTGCAAATTTTTTAGCGTGTCCGAAAGATAACGCTTTTGCTTCTTAATTTTATTCCTGGCAACAAATTCTTTTTTCCCCGCACACAATCTACTATTCTTGTCATCCTCCAAAAAAGTTTCCACTATCTTTTCAGAGCATTGAGGGTTCCCTGAACGCGTTCTCCTTTTTTGAGTGAATCCCAAAATTTTTTGTAAGTTACTATTCTATTTTTAGTTCTCCATAAGTTATTTTTTTTAACTACCCCTCCTAAAAGTATCTTATTGCCCAATTTTTTGTCACGGTGGGATTTCAAATTTGAGTAATTTTCAACGATTTGCTCTTCAAGTACTTGACCAAAGAATGCTTTCTCGACTACTTCTTTTCGTGTTTTTGGATTTTCAGCTAATTTCGAAAGCCTAGTCCTTGGTGAAGATGATTTCTTTGCTTTTTGTAGGCGCGCATTTCTTCTTCTATAGGCATTTAATTTCATCTTCGGTTTCGATATCACTGCATCTTTCTTCTTAATTTCTTTATTACGTTTTTTTCGTTGCCTTAAAGCTCGCTGTTTTGCTTCAACTGCTCTGGGTGTTAAATTCTGTTCTAATTGTTGCAAGGGCCTACGATCCATAGCCATTTCATCGCTAGAACTTGGCGGAGTGGTTTCTCTTATAAAAGCATTTGTTCTCTTTTGTGCTGTCTGTTTCGCGTAATATGCCGCTGAATGAGCCCTCCACTTTTTGCGAGTTTTCCTCTGTTGCCGAGGTGTCATTTCGGCAACATTTTTTCTAGCTCCTTGTTCTTTCTTTTTTAAATATTTCAATTTCTCTTTTTCTTTCTGTTCAGCTAATTTAACTGGATCAGCTTTTATTTTTTGGTAACGAGCCCTCTCAGCATCTCTCTTTCTCTCCAATATTTCTTGTCTGGTTATTTTTTTTTTTATTCTTCGGTGGCATTTTATTATTGCGATGGCTGAAAATAATACAAAAATACCGTGTAACGAAGTACCTTCACTAGTGAACATGCCTAGATTATAACCGAGACATGCCACTTTTGACACAAGTACAATCGGTACACATACATATCAGGCCCCTGGTCAGTTTCTCAGTCCCCTGTCACAACATTTTACAGGGGACTGAGACCAGGGGACTGAGAATTTCCATGTTAGACGTGAAAGAACTCTCAAATGAATTACTATTTAATTTTGATCAAATGGTAAAAGGTTGGAGGCCGAACCTACATTTACGGTACATTAAATGAAATTTGATAAAAATTCGATAGAATAATCCTTCGACTAGATTCTGTCATTTTTCTCATTCAATTTCTGACTTAGATGACTTAGAATTGTTTGAAAAATGCTATTTATAACCAATTAGGCAACTTTAACAATTTTTTCCTTGAAAACTAGACGTGCTATCGAAATTCCACAAACCCCGTTCGATTCAACGGGACAAAATCTATCGACTGGCGTAAGTTTCATTTCTGGCCCTAAACTTGACCTGAATTTGTAGAACCGTGTTATTAGCCGAATTCATGTTTATTCCCACACAGCACAATGTTTCAATGAACGTCGCTCAGACGTCCATTAGCTGAGCTCTCTGGAAAGTCAGCAAATTGACGTCTCCGAGAGTACGTGATTGTCGAACGTCCTGTGAAACTCCTACGAACGTCACGCAATATCCTGCAAATTTCCCGTAGATGGCGATAGTAGAAAAATTATATTTAATGGACACTCCAAAGATGGCGCGTCTAAAAGTCATTCATCGTTCTATCTCGTCGCGTGGTCTCCTCGAAAGTGACTCCATAGTGTTGAATTGTGAACAGCAGCAAACAAGCATTGATATATCAACTTTATCGAGTATTGGATTCAACAAAAGGTAACTATGGTACTTTGATAATGATTTTTCGTACATTTATACATCGGATTATCGTGTCAAGTCGTATAACCAAACAATATCACTTCCGGGCCAGAATCAACCTTGCCATGTGCACGTGCACGGGGCCAAACACGGTGATATACATTCATATATGAAGGATTCTTTCTCAAGTGGGCCACTTTGATTTTGATGAAAAAATTTGAGAAAGACTCTCTCATTGCTCAGAGTTTACTGTGAAATTCTCATTATGGGACCGCCATTTTTTTTTGAAAAAATCTGAACAAGGAAAGATGCTACAAGAATCTATTACAAATGAAAAATTTGGTTTCAAAAATCAAGCTGGGCCTAGCACTAGTAGCACCGTTTGATTTGAATAATTAAATGTATGACACCTGCAACTTATTCAATTTCAATGAATAGTACACGGAAAATAAATTGCGACGCTATTTACTCCAAGATTGTTTTAAATTTACTGTCGTTAAAAATACTCTAGAAATAGTAAAAATTATTCCATATGCCGCGAATGTTACTGAATTGATAAGTTGGATTTACTCCAATGATGCTAATTTAACCTCAACTTGGTGTTGTCATTTTATCACTCCATTCTGTAGTTAACTTAACTCCATTTGTTGTTGCAATAACAGCAATTTATTTTCCGTGTACTTATATGAAAAAATATGTTTTATCAAAACGAAAACAATAAATAGTGATGTTTCAAAAATCTCCGGGTCCGCTCTTTGTGAAAGGTGGCAGCCCTAATGACGAGGCGTGTCTGGCATTTCTCGATTTATTCATAAATTTTCAGAGTAACCAAATATTTCGAAATAGATAATATATATACATATTATGACTCACAGTATGGAAAAGCGTAAGAAGTTCGCAGAACTATCAAAAAGACAAAAAAATCGACGTCTCGCAGCAATACGGGCCACTGAAAATGAACAAAATCTTGTAGACGTTGACACTACTAGTAGTGACAACAATAGTCTTGACGAAAACGATTCAACAATCAATGAAGAAGAAATTGAGAATGTTTTGAACTCTTCTAGTGACAACGAAAGTATTGCTGAAAATAATTCAATTGTCAACGAAGAACCAATTGAAAATTTTTTGAACTCCTCCTCAGATGACTCCGAGGGTGAAAATGAGATCTTGGAAGATGATGTTCAATTTGATTATAACTATGTTCCTAATGAAGAAACATTGGCAGCAAAGCTCTGTGCTTGGGCATTGTTATTCGGAGTAAAACACTGTGCTTTAAGTGCGCTGCTTTTAATATTGAGGATTTTTCTTCCAAGGGAACAATTACCACGTGATGCACGCACTCTACTTGGTACTCCTCGAAAGACTACTGTTCGACAAGTAGCGCCTGGCCATTATTTTCATTATGGTTTACGAAGAGCTATAGAAGATGATCTAATGAGTCATTCAGATCATTCTGAAATCGAGGATCCCATACTTATTGATATAGGTATTGACGGTCTACCTCTAGCGAAAAGCTCGAAAAGTCAATTGTGGCCGATACTTGGTAGAATCACAAACCCAACGACTAGCTGGAAACCATTCATTATTGGTGTGTATCATGGCAATAAAAAACCTATTTCAGTAATGGAATACTTACAAGATCTTATCACAGAGTGCAGAGAATTGATAAATCAAGGATTTCAGTTTCGAAATAGACATTTCCGAGTTAAAATAAATGCTGTGATATGCGACACTCCAGCCAGAGTGTATGTGAAATGTATCAAGTCCCACAATGCATATTTTGGTTGTGGCCAATGCATTCAAGAAGGTGATTACATAAATAATCGAATTTTGTTTCTGAATGACGACTCTCTGCCACGGACCGATGAAAATTTTGCGCAGAGACTTTTTGAAGAACACCATTCTGGCGACTCGCCATTTGAAATTCTAGGGCTGGAAATGGTCACACGATTTCCATTAGACTGGATGCATCTGTGTTGCTTGGGCGTCATGAAAAAATTGATTGGACTGTTGTTACGTGGACGTCACGCGGCTAGATTATCAGCGGCTCGAATACAGCAATTATCAGACCTTTTAGTATCTTTGGCGAAATGGGTGCCAATGGAGTTCCAGAGAAAATGTAGATCTTTGGATGAATTCGATCGTTGGAAAGCCACTGAATATCGGCTCTTTTTGCTTTATTTGGGTCCGGTGGTCCTGAAAAGATTTTTACCAGCAGACTATTACATGCATTTTAATTCGTTCAATTGTGCTATGCGAATTCTATGCCATCCTATAGACTGTTTGGAAAATAATCAGTATGCTAAAGATTTGCTTACTTATTTTGTTCGTGAATTCAAAAGGCTTTATGGTCAAGAAAATCTAGTGTACAATGTGCACAACTTGATTCATTTAAATGAATGTGCCAAGACGTATGGGCCACTTGATTCTTTCAGCGCATTTGCATTTGAAAGCTATATGCAGAAACTGAAAAAATTAATCAGAAAATCAGAAGCCCCGTTGGCACAAATTCATAGGAGAACTAGCGAGCAAACAAAGACAATTGTACCGCAAGCAAACAATCTTAATTTCCCGTATATGAGCAAACGTATTCAACAACAAGAGCTTCCATTCGGCTGTAGTAGAGCACACTCTACCTTGCATTTTTCAAATTTCACTCTCAATACTCGTGATAGTGATAACTGTTGCTATCTACATGGTGGACTCGTCGTTGTTATCGACTATTTTGGTTTTAGAAATGAAGAAGCTGTCGTTGTAGGAAGAAGTTACTCGACTCTGACATCGATAACAGATTATCCCTGCAATTCTTGGCATTTAAAATATTTATTTTGTTCAAGACTTAAGTGATTTACAAGTGTGGCCAGTACGAAATATCAGAGAAAAAGCATTTCGAATGCCATTCGGTGATTCTTTCATGGTCATGCCACTGTTACATTGCGCTGGACATACTCAATAGCGTATTCACTAGGGTGGTCCTCATTTAGGGCTCGGACGAATTTTTTATCAGACGCCCCTCAAATCGACTCCAAATAATTCAAAAACAATACCCTAATTTTTTCATATTTTTATCTAGACTCTATCCTCTCCCTATAAGAGGGTGGACTTCCCCATTTGAAATACACATGTTTCGGCCATATTTTCAGGATATATCTTATTCTAAGAGTAATAATTAAAAAAAAATCTAACTATAAGATTTTAGTGTTCATTGGGGCTACTATTTGAGAAAAAATTCACATTATTGACGAATTGCACACCCTTTAATTGAAAAAAATGTCAGATTAAAGAGTGTGCAATTAGTCTAGATTAACCCGTATGATAATGTGAATTTTTTCTCAAATAGTAGCACCAATGAACACTAAAATCTCCCAGTTACAGATTTTTGAAAAAATTATCACTCTCAGAATGAGATATATCCTGAGAATATGGCCGAAACACGTGTATTTCAAATGGGGAAGTCCACCCTCTTATAAGTTGAGGTTATAGAGTCGAGATGAAAATATGAAAAAATTAGGGTATTGTTTTTGAACTATACGGGGTCGATTTGGGAGGCGTCTGATGAAAAATTTGTCCGAGGCCTAAATAAGGACCACCCTAGTATTCACACATTGCTCGGTCATTCGTGCGAATTGCAGTAATACATATCATAAATTAAGTTTGAACCAATTTTTTAATATAATCTGACCTGAAATAAGCTTTCTTTCGTATCGTTGATATTATTTGTTCACACGTAACCTTTTAATTCTCTGCATTAACTGCATTATTGATAAAAAGTCTTTCGTAATAAAGTAAAAGAGCCGAGGAAAAAATAATACCACGCGATCTACACATTCCCCTTGGTAATATATTACATTCCCATAGTATTCTAAATTTTTATTTTTATGTATTGGCATAATGGATTCTGACATTTCTTTGAATGACAATTCCGATTATAGATGTACTCAGTACTATTCATTGAACAAACCTGTTGTGCTGTTCCTATTGCATGGGTTGATGAAGATAAGAAGTTGTGTTGGTGGCCACCAAAATCAATAGCAACAACGAAAGCCATTAAAAATAATATTCCACCAAACACGACTTGGGAGCGCCTACCTTATTACAAATCGTGGGGACCGTATGGTGAGCAATTGTACACCATATTCCGAGCCATATTCACGACGTATACTTTGGTACAATAATATCTACTGGAAAATTGACAGCGTGTATCATTTGTGCATTTTCCACCATCATTTCTATCTTATATATATTTTCGAACAATTCATCACCATCGAGATATTAAAGATCTTGTATACATTTGTATAAAGTTTGCGGAACGATAATTTATTAATATCATATACCTGCACTCAGCCCCATGTACTAAGGTCTGTAGATAAGTAATCATTCTTGTGTTTCCAATATGGTGGCATTGCAATATAGAAACGTACACTATTGCGCGTACAGCTGAGCAGCAGGCCGTTAATTGGTCGACATCGGCCGAAAATGAGGTTGAAACAATTGAGGCACCGAGAGGTGTTGGTAAACGGTTGATAAAAAAAACTACGAAGCTTTGTTTCGATGATAGTAGTGAAGATAATACTCCAGGTATTGTATTATCTTTCAGTTTTCATCATCCAGCGCATATATTACTATACGTGTACTCATTATGAGGTTTTTTCTGCATTCACCGCAGTTCACTATTAGAAGAACGAAAAAAAACCTCGATTTTTCCAGATTCAGCTAGAAAGTTGGGGAATGTTCAGAACAATCCTCCATCCGATTATGTACTCCATAAGAATTCGAAGATGAGAGCAGATTACAAGCCGCCAATTCTTAAAACCTATAACCATTCGAAAAAAGATAGGTGCATCTCAAAGGATCAATATGTCGACAACCAAGAACGTATGTTGCATTCACTCTGGTAGTAATACATGCCTATATTTACACATATAAACATCACTCATTGTATAATCAATGTAAAAGTAAACATAATTTCTATAGAATTCAAGGAACCAGACCTGATATCCAAGACAACTTGTATTTATGATCACCAAAAAACAGGTTTGTACATGGAAAAAGTTCCAACAGAGTATTTCGGCACGTGAGTCGAAAAGTATTACACGTCAGATTAATGCCAGAAACTATGATACCTCAAGTTAACGCCCAAAACTATGACACCTCAAATTGAGAACAGAAACTATGACATGTCGGAATAAAGTTGGAACCATGACATATCGTCGATGTTGAAGAAATATGACAACGCTGCATTCAATCATAATTAAAATAAAAGTTTCTGGCATTAATCTGACGTGTAATACTTTTCAACTCACGTACCGAACTTGTACGTGTGATTTTGTTAGACGGTTCTTCTTTTTTAATGATCTGGCACCTTTTAGTTCGAAACTTAGAATATATCATTTGTATTTGTCACAGGTTCAACTGAACAACAGCAATACTCAAACGGCTCATCAATGATACCAGAAAAATCGTACAACCAGCGAAACCCAGACGAGTCAAACTGTTCAATTGAGAAAGGCAATTTTTTTTCAGAGTCTTAATGTTACTTTTTTTTTTTGATGGACAATCAATTAAACCTTTAATATGCTACTTCGCTTTTGCAGAGTCGAGTGAACATCAAAACTACTTCGAGCATACACCACCAAATCATGGAGATTCTGACGGTCAAAAAATTGCAGGTTCGTAATTTTTATTCATATGACTTCCAAATCTTGATTTTATCTTTATGCAAATGTAATAATAACTTTGTATTTTGTAATTGAAACTGCATGATGAATATAGATTCGAGCAAGGAGAGTAATTCCCTAATGAATCAACGGTCAATGGGTTCTGATCCATTACATTCCTTCAACGAAGTACGCAATATTAAAAAAAAAGGCATGTTATATTTTTCCATTTTCACATACATTGCAAAAGTTGTGAAATTCTTGATGCTATAGCGCAATTAAAATTATAGATAAGTTCGAAATGATACAATATATTATTGCTTACAGATGACAGAAAATCTGTAATGACGTATAATGATAGAATTAGGAGCAATGAAACAAAGAGAAAAGTTGACTCACAAGAAGTCGATTCACACAAAAAGCAATGCAACATAGGCCCAAGAACAAATTTGAGGATCATCGAAGACAGGATAGTTAACAAAGCAGGCGAGGAACATAGCTGTCCATGCTGCAGTAAGAACGACCAGTCTCAAGTAAAATGATTCGAACAATAATTTAAACTATCATATTATTATTCAAGGGAAGATGAGTTCTCTCCTAGAGCCTCTGGTAAAAAAACTAAACCACTTGATTCAAGCAGCTGACCCAGCAGTGGACAGGTCATCAGGAGTACTTGCTCGTAATGCCAGTACTGCAAAAGATTTATTACCGTCGTTTTGTCTAAAAACGAAAGAGTCAGTGGATGATTTCAATCGTCAATTATTGACCAATCATGCTGTTGTTCGTCAATAGAGAATTTCTACTGTCGAACGCTACTGATAAAAACTATATAATATAGATAGCCAAGTTGACAAGCTGATCATTTCCATGACTTATATGAATAAATTGAAATCATTAAAGTATTTATTTTTATCTTCTCAGAGGCGACTAATCAACCAGATTGGAGGGAGGACTCCGACAAATTTCGTCGTCAACGTGTTGCGCAGGATTTTCAGCGATGGTTTAGCACGACTGTATTCGTGGACTGGAAGGAAGAAGACTCTCAAGTTTGGAAACACAGAAATTTGTCGCATTATAATCGGTATATTGAATCTATAAACCTATATGTGTACTGCGGTACAGTATCTCTTATTTTTGTTTGCCATTTGAGTTACCCATAAGTTAGAATTGGGCTTCCAAACTGTGTTTCAATTATGCTAGTAAGACATAGACGATGTAGATATCAAAATTTCGCGTTGCTTTGAATTGTACGTTAAAGCTCATGAAGATAGATCGTAAGAAAAGATTTCTAATTGAAATTCCGTAGATATCATCATAAATGACACCGTGACGACTATAGCCCAATTAGAGAAAGCCATTATGGAATGGTTCCATCATGCTGGTGATCGATGGAAGAGGAAGAACGTTGCACCTGAGAACTCCTCTTCAAATAACTCCACAAATTCCAAAAAAATCCCAGCCACGAGTACTTCGTCGAAACAAAATAGCGACACTTCGTACGACGAAGATTCGTGGGTTCCCTAGTTTTTCAGATAAACTATTACCAACTACCAATTAGAGTACCGGCGGGGTGTTCCACGCGAAACGGATCAGTTTTTGGCCAGAGGTCATTGAAAAAAAGCAAGCTGAAAATTTTAATCACTTTTTTTTTGTGCCTCTTCGAAGCATTCAAAGTAATTTCAGTAACAATTTTCGGTGGCGATATACCGGGAATCTACGTGGAAACGCTTCATAGGGAAGTGAAAACGTCTGCATACAGGCAACTCAGTAGTCACTCAGAACTCAGGCGATGAGGTTTGATTTCGCATATTGCGTACCTATTGGCTACGTGGAGACAAAACCTAATCGCTTAACTTCTGAGTGACTTCTGAGTTGCCTCTATGCAGACCTTTTCACTTCCCTATGAAGCGTTTCCACGTAGATTCCCAGTATAATATATACATTGTACCAATTATTTTCATGCTCTGTAACTGTTGGAGGCATCTCATATAGTAACAAGGAATCGGAATCTGCAATTGGCATTAAATTCGATGACCTCCGGCCAAAAACCGATCCGGTTCACGTGGAATACCTACACCTATATTTTCTAATATTGTTGCCAAAACTATTCATAGTCTTATCATTATGTTAGAGACAGCCGCATTCACAATATAAAAAAGAAAATATATATATTATATCTTACCTTAATTATATAATACATGGCATATATGTATATATTATAGGTATAATATATGAGGTATTCCATACCAACTCGACCAATGATTTTCCCTCACCATTTTTGATTTGGTTCATAATTTTTTCTACGGTTCCTCCAACTCTAATACCCACTCATGAATTTTTTCAGATTTCTTTCATGAACCGTTATTTATTCATGAATTTCCGAAAATTTAAACAGTGGGACAGCTTCGATTTTTTTGAAAAAAATCTCAAAAATTCTGTTTTTCGAAGACGATTATTTTGACCCCCATTCGGAAGTGGAAACTCTTTTCCTCACATTTATTTTGCTCATTTAAGAAAAAATTATTTCGTAAACGTGGTGGATAATGGCTCCCAGAATTTTTTCCCGAAACAATTGTATGACAGAATAAAATTTTCGGTAGTAAAATCAATTGTATTTCTGATTATTACGACCACCTCTCCTGAAAATATGATTCATTTGCATTCAGGAAAATTCTGGGAGCCATTATCCACCACGTTTACGAAATAATTTTTTCTTAAATGAGCAAAATAAATGTGAGGAAAAGAGTTTCCACTTCCGAATGGGGGTCAAAATAATCGTCTTCGAAAACAGAATTTTTGAGATTTTTTTCAAACAAATCGAAGGTGTCGCACTGTTTAAATTTTCGGAAATTCATGAATAAATAACGGTTCATGAAAGAAATCTGAAAAAATTCATGAGTGGGTGTTAGAGTTGGAGGAACCGTAGAAAAAATTATGAACCAAATCAAAAATGGTGAGGGAAAATCATTGGTCGAGTTGGTATGGAATACCTCATATATATTTCATTATCTTGAAGATATTCATTACATGTACCCTATTTATTCCTATTGAAATTTTCATTCTGTTATTATACACAAAACCAAAATTCATCTATTGGACATCTTAAAGATGTTTTATACGTCTCGATTTCTGACACCTGAAAGTCAACTTTTAGATGTGAAAAGTCGAACTGGAACTTCTATAAGATGTCTGATAGGAAATATTAGTTTTGTCTGGGCGCTATTCAAGAACAAAAAAAATTTAACGTCCCAAGAAGGTTGCTAAAAGCTCTACTAGAGATCTCGGCGACGTTCTATGGACGTTTGCGTGACGTTCGGGAGAGTCCGAAAATCGGGACATATGCGTTCCCGGCGACGTTCCCGCGAACTTTTCGAGAGGAAACCAACAAACCTCGCTAAATATATATGAGCTCCCCGGGACGTTCAAAGGACGTTTCTTTGCTGTGTGGGTTGTTTATACCAATGAAAGTTAGATTTGATACTATCGGAAATATCCTTTTATCATTGTTTCCTGTCTCAGTTGTCCTTATCTACCATTTTTCATTCGAAATTCCTGATTTCTATGTTTGTTTCTTTCCACATTGGTCAGGGAAAAAAGAGATTTTCAGTCAGGGAAGTCAGGGAATTTTTTTCCAAGGTTTTTGTGGCCACCCTGGTTCACCTACGCTCTTCTATACCATAATTTTACAAGAGATAATACCACTTGCTTACTTGGAACGAATTCTGAGGCAGCCTGTATATTCTCATGGCAGTTGCCCTTACGGAAAAAAAATACTGAGAGCTCAGTACTTAGTACACAAATCTCACTACTAAGTACACGAATTTTCAGTACTTAGTACAGAGAACTAGTAGTACTTAATACAGGGGTACTAGTACTAAGTGCAGAGTACTAGTACCAAGTGTAGACTACTAGTAGTACTTAGTGCAAGACTACTAGTACTTAGTACAGGGAACTAGTAGTACTTAGTACACGAGTACTAGTACGGATTTAAAGAATACTAGTACCGAGTACGAGAGTACTAGTACTAAGTTGAAGAGTACTATTACTAAGTACAAGTGCACTACAGTACTCAGTACTGTGGCACTTTGACCTATCAGTACAAGAGTACCAGTACTATAAGTACACAAGTATTAACTGTGATTAATACCGCAGTACTATTACTTGAAATAATACTGTAGTACTAGTACTCGAACCAATACTCCAGTACTCGTACTCGAACCAATACTGCAGTACTAGTACTCGAACCAATACTGCAGTACTAATACTCGAACCAATACTGCACTACTAGTACTCGAATTAATACTCCAGTACTCGTACTCGAACCAATACTGCAGTTCTCGAACTAGTACTGCAGCACTCGAACTAGTACTGCCGCATCCCTTACGGAAAAAAAATACTGAGAGTACTGCCAAACTACTGCTGTACTTATTACTAAATTACTTACTGAATTAATACTACTGCTGTACTACAGTGATAGACCAAATACTATTATATTGCAGTACGTGGACTTCATATAGTGTACTGTACGGTTTTAGCTAGTACTTATTGGACTAATACCGAAGGGCTAGAACTTAAAGTAATACTTCAGTCATACTACACTAGTACTTGCCACCTACTTATATATCCCTTCTCAGTAATTTTTGTACTTGAAGTACTATGAGTACTGTGTGTACTCGCGAAATAAGTACAGCAGTACTTTAGCAGTACTTCAAGTACTGCTGTACTGGCAGTACTTTCAGTATTTTTTTTTCCGTAAGGGTGACCTGTCTAGTTTTATACCCTCGTCCCTAAATGCTCCCTGGGCACTTATTTTATGCTGATTATTCGTATTTAATGCTGTCACGTGCGTACTATGCATGACTTTTGGGACTCAATGTATACATCTTTCAACATTTTTTGCTGTATAGAAGAGACTTTGGTAAATGCCTTGCGGGATGTGCTTCTGAAAATGGAAGACAGAATTCTCAAGAGAGTCGATGGGGCAAAACGAAGTATCCAATATAATTTGAATGCGAAAATGGATCAATTAAAAACTATGGCGGCATTTCATCAACCTCTAAGAAGCAGAAATATCGCAGCAGACCGCGAAACATTGGGAACCGCGTTTCCCTTGAAAACTTTAGAGGACTTTCTACTATTCGAGACCGCTTTGGAGGATGAAGAGAAGAAAAAAGCTCTAGTAAATCAAATCATAAGATACAGATTTTTATATATTCCATAGAAACTTGGTATCAACGATTGTTCATGTGCCTTGTGTAAATTGCCTACATAGTTTAATAATCTGTCATGCCCTTGATCAACACGTCTAATACTATAATAAAGTATTGGTCGAAGCATCAAATTTCTACTTCAAGAAGTTTTTCAAATTTGACAACTTATCAACAATACAATTGTACATATAGTGCGATTCTGTGGAAAATCATGCGCTTAAAGATAGGCTACCGGGAAACGCTGAATTGAGCAGATTAAACATCGACGATTGGTTTTTATTTCCCACGAGATGAATTAAACCCAATCGTCGCTGTATTATCCTCTCAATTCAGGCGTTTCCCGTAAGCCTACCTCTTGGGCGTGTGATTTTCCACAAAATCGCACTGTATAAGCAGAGACTCACGGTCACAGTTCAGCTTTTCTAATTTCAGTAGTTATAATGTTTCCTTGTTTTACTAATACTCATTACTTCATGATATCTAAATTATTGAATTTTATACACATGAAGCATTCCACGCCAACTCAACTAATGATTTACCCTCCTCATATTTTATCTGTTTCATAATTTTTTATCTGTTTGTCCCCAATCTCAAAAGCATTATTCACGCATCTGGCCAAGTCTAAACAGATCGGCATTTTTCAAAATTCTGAAAAACTTTAAAATCCCTTGTTGTGGAAACAATTTTCCTTATATTTTTGTTTCATAAAGAAGAATTTTCATTCGATGAACGTGGTTTTAACGCAGGGTGTCTACTACCTGGAAATCCTTGAATTCTCAGGCAATTTTTCTGCTCAGAGAAAATCCTGGAAATCTCAGGGAATTTTTCAGTATGTATTGTACAATTAATTTGAGTCCTTTCGAAATACTTATTGGAATGCTATCCCTTACGGAAAAAAAATACTGAAAGTACTGCCAGTACAGCAGTACTTGAAGTACACTCGTTCGCCACAGTTACGAGCAGCTCGGGACCGCCGAGTACCGCTCTTACGAGCGCGACAGGGGCTCCCCACTCTCAGGACTGTCGTTGAATGTGTGCGCGTGTTCGTGAATGTTGTTGCGCACAATTATGCGCGAGCGACGAAACATGCGGTCGTGTGAGTGCTCTGTGCTCTGTGCGGTTAGTAAGTGGGGGTAAAGAGAAGGTGATTTAGCTCGTAGCTGCGGCACGATGCGTGCTCGTAACTGTGGCAGCTCGTAACTGCGGCGCTCATAACTGCGGCGAACAAGTGTACTGCCAAAGTACTGCTGTACTTATTTCGCGAGTACACACAGTACTCATAGTACTTCAAGTACAAAAATTACTGAGAAGGGATATATAAGTAGGTGGCAAGTACTAGTGTAGTATGACTGAAGTATTACTTTAAGTTCTAGCCCTTCGATATTAGTCCAATAAGTACTAGCTAAAACCGTACAGTACAGTATATGAAGTCCACGTACTGCAATATAATAGTATTTGGACTATCACTGTAGTACAGCAGTAGTATTAATTCTGAACTTGGACTAATGCGGCAGTACTAGTTCGAGTGCTGCAGTAGAGTCATGTGGGGCAAGAGTGCGCATTTTTTCTTTGAATTGTTATAAAATTGAAAATTTCAAGTGAAATGAAATGTAACAAAAACATTAATTTTAAGCCTTGATTAATTGAAAATTTCCGCAAATCTAAATTGGATTTGCTTTCTTGTGATTCTGGAAAAAAAATAAAAAAAAAACCTTGTCAAATGCGTACACTTACCCCAATATAGGGGTCAGTGTGCGCAGTAGTCCGGGTAAGTGTACGCAGTCGTAGTAACTCAATTTTTAGTTTATTTAAATATAGTTTAACTATATTTATTATATAAATATTATCATGTATTCATATATATTCATTTTTTTATACTATATACATGGATATTTCATATATATTATTCATCTATATTCATATCTTTATTGCTTTAATTCATCACTATTTTTAAAATCTAAAAAAATTAATATGATGTTAACTTAAACTAACGATAGCAATTGCAAGATATTCCAAGAGCTACATTGAATCCAATCCTCTATAGCTGGATCCACGTATGCAAAGTACGCATGCAAATATGCGCACTCTTACCCAACATGCTTATGCGCACACTTACCCCAAACTGTCCGAATGGAATTGACTTGAAATTGCTCATTATTGCGTCATTAGATAAAGCTTTGAAATGTTACACAACAAAATAGATAAAATAATGTGCATAATCGCATATAATAAGTAATAAATACCGCAGCAGAAGTACAAAAGTTTTTAAATTGAAAATGAAAAAATATCATAAGATTTTTAACAAAAAATTTCAATGACCTATATTGACAAAACTACGCAAGCACGCCAGACAAGATTCGAGTATTTTGTCCCACGTCGAAGTAAGTACTAGAGATAGTTGATTTTGGTTCTCTAATTTTTACAGTTTCCGAAATAATGAGTCTGCGCACTCTTACCCGCTGCGCACACTTGCCCCACATGACTCTACTAGTTCGAGAACTGCAGTATTGGTTCGAGTACGAGTACTGGAGTATTAATTCGAGTACTAGTAGTGCAGTATTGGTTCGAGTATTAGTACTGCAGTATTGGTTCGAGTACTAGTACTGCAGTATAGGTTCGAGTACTAGTACTGCGGTATTAATCACAGTTAATACTTGTGTACTTATAGTACTGGTACTCTTGTACTGATAGGTCAAAGTGCCACAGTACTGAGTACTGTAGTGCACTTGTACTTAGTAATAGTACTCTTCAACTTAGTACTAGTACTCTCGTACTCGGTACTAGTATTCTTTAAATCCGTACTAGTACTCATGTACTAAGTACTACTAGTTTCCTGTACTAAGTACTAGTAGTCTTGCACTAAGTACTACTAGTAGTCTACACTTGGTACTAGTACTCTGCACTTAGTACTAGTACCCCTGTGACGGACGGTGTGGGTAGAGTGGTTAATGATCCGAACGGTTCTATTGACAAGCGAGGACCTGTCGACTATTAGGATACCCGTCACATGCGCGAAAATAATAAAATTAAAAGAAAAGATCTATCTTGGGATAGACCGGTAAATAGGATCGTTGCCGCCTAGTCCTATACAGGGCTCAATTGAAATGTTTAAACTATGGTTGAGGCTAATGAATATTAAGATGATTAAGATAATAAAATAAAAGGTGATTCAATGATTATGAGAATTAACTGATAAAAACGATAATATATTCTTGAATGATTCAAGAAACTTGGCAATATGGTTCAAGCGACTGACATTGGAATGTCACCTGACCAGATGAATAAAATAACAAATGATAAAATGGTTGAATAATGTATGGTCACCGACGTGGGGATCGTGAAGGCTTGTTACTATGTTAAAGAATTATTATTGGTGAAAATGAAATAATAAAGAAATGGAAAAAGCCTGTTCGCGATTCGCACGCTGAGACAATGAAAATGTTATAATGAATTGATTATGAAAATGGAACTCTCTATGAAGAAGCTTCACTATCTCTCTCTCTTTAGTAATAATACTGAATCGTATTCGATAATAAAAAGAAATCATGTATGGCTTTTATAACATAAAATACATATGAGCCGTTCTCTAGAAAAACGGCTTAAGTCGATTTAGGTCGTTTTTTAAATTTATGAACTATTGCATTGTTTCACGTCTCTATTATGTGTTTGTGAAGTTTCAAGCAATTTAAACAAATGGATGAGGTTACAAAGTCAGCTAGAAGCCAGTCCGCGGCGACCCGAGCGCGCGCGGTATTTACGGCGTATTCCTACAGTTCGCTCACGTGGCTCCGAAACGTCTACAAAGCTCATTCATTTTTTGAGTACTCGCTAGTTTTCAGATTTTTCTCTGTAAGTTACACATAATGGACAGCTCGACGACAACTACCACAACGACAAGTAGCTTTGAGAATCTTGGAAGAAAAAGAAAATCACGACGAAACAAGTGGGAAGAAAATATAAGAAAACGAAGGCGTGACGGAGGCAGAGGTTATATTTCGAAGGCTGGCCGGGAAACGTCTCGGAAAAAATTCCGATATAATAATAAATGCTGTAACAGTAGCTGTTTCTCAGAATTTGATCGAGAAGAACAAAAAATAATCTTCAAAAACTTTTGGAGTCTAGAAGACAAAGAGAGACAAGATACTTTTCTACTCGGCTGTGTGCATAGCCAAAATATAAAATATGCAAAATCAAATCCCAAAACTAAAAGTAGGCAGTATTCTTGGAAGTATACGCTAAAACGGAATAATTTGGATAAACCAGTTTGTAAACAGTTTCTTACAACTCTGCTGCAAATCACCGAAAGAAGAATGAAAACTGTCCTACAATTCAGTAAAAAAGGTACGTCCCGTCACCGTACATAAACATAAAAGTTTTATAGTGTTGGATGTTTAATAAAAACGTGTTTCTTCTGATTCAATTATTGTGATTTTAGGCACTCTCGTCGCTGTAGAAAATCGAGGTAAACACCCGAATATTGCAAAAATAAAAAAAGATGTTTGGGATTTGGCAAAAGAACATTGGTTGTCTATACCGCATAAAAAATCGCACTATAAAGGCGAAACAACCGAAAGAAAATTTTCTATAAACACAACTCTCACTGTTAAACAGTTACATTTATTATTTTTGGAATATTGCAAGGATAAAACAGGAGTGCAGCCAAAACTGAGTTATAAGACGTACCATAAATTCTTCCGAGAAAACAGCGAATTTTCTATCCAACAACTCAAAGCTGATGTTTGTGATTATTGCACAGAGTGTAAAGTAAAACTTTCAGAAGATCCGAATGATCCATGTAAAGATCAATTTCGTATGCATACGATCAGGTTCAAAGAGCACATTAAACTGCGAAACGAATATGTGTCAAAAATTTGTAAGAATGTCGAAAATAAGACCTTAGTATTTGAGTTCGATTATGCGCAAAATCTTGCACTACCGAAACTTAATGTCAATTCACAGTATTATAAACGACAACTTAATTTATATGCTTTTAACGTACACTGTTTTAATGACGAGAAAAGTAAATTTTACTGTTTTTTAGAAAGCGAGGGAGGTAAGAATGCAAACTCTGTGTGTAGTTTCTTGTATGACTCTGTCTCAAAAAATTTGGAAAAAAATCCTAATACGGAAAATATTATTTTTTTATCGGATTCATGCGGAGGTCAAAATAAAAATAAAACTATGATTCGTTTTTGCTCTTGGTTATCTGCTAACTTCAAAAAGACGGTTACTCATCTTTTCCCAATAAGAGGTCATAGTTATTGCCAATGCGATCGAAATTTCGGAAATTATGGGACTATCCTGAAAAAATGCGAAAAAATCGAGACTCCTAATGAATACTTAGCTGTGATGAGGAAGGCAAGAGCTAAGCCGAATCCGTTTGAAGCTGAAATGAGTGCTTACCTGTTAGAAGATTGGGATACTGCCCTAGAACCCCTGTGCTTAAAAACTCCGAAATTGAAGGGAAGTACTTTTACAATTCAAAAGTATGTTAAAATAAGTTTTAAGCCGTCAGGCGTGATTTCGGCGTACAAAGATTATAACGAAAGTGCTCAAAATTTTAAGATTTTCAAGCATAATACCGTAATTTGTAATAAAGCGCAGTTAAATTTAAAAAAAACTGCCGCGAATTGGTATCAGGGATGAAAAAAAAAAAGATCTTCTTTCTCTTCTGTGCTATTTTCCAACAGATAACCGACAATTTTATAGCAAACTGTTCGAAAATGGCGAAGTAATCGATGAAAATAGGGAACCGAGCGACGACAGCGATACCAGCGATTAAATATGAATTATGTAACTATGTATTTAATGAAAATATTTGAATAAATGTAGTTGGGATAATGTATAATCGATTTAAAATCAAATTTTTGCAATACTATCACTTTAACCTACGTTACGCATCTTTTTTAAGACTTTTTCAGTCATTCTCCGTTAAAACGGCTTAAGTCATAATTCATTAATACGCTTCAAAATATTGGATTCTAATGTTGAATTTTTTTCGGACGCTTGCAATTCATTATTGGATACTATAACTCTCAAGTGAAACATAATAAACTAGGCTAAAATAAAAATAACCACTTATAAAACACTGTTCAAACTTAAAACGCAATTATCTCAAAACGACACTCTTCGACTTAAGCCGTTCTTCGAGAGAACGGCTCAATATAGTTATTGAATCATGTACCTGAAGTTCCGAACGTTCATCTGAACGAAAATTCCGAAAAAGTCGAACCACGCTAATTTTTACCTGAAAATTCCGCAAAAATATGAAGCAGATTCTAGAAGCCAACCCCTTATCTTCCGACTTATCGGAAACCACCCCATGACCCACCCCCGAGTCGCGATATTATATACACGAGACTACGAGACTCGGACCACGCCAAATTTCTTGTAAAAATTCAGTAGGAATTATGACTCGAATTTAGCAGTCGATCCCGACTCGAAAGAGTCGTCGGAAACCACCCCATGACCCACCCCCGAGTCGCGATATTATATACACGAGACTACGAGACTCGGACCACGCCAAATCCTTGTGAAAATTCAGTAGGAATTATAACTCGAATTTAGCAGTCGATCCCGATTCGAAAGAGTCGTCGGAAACCACCCCATGTCCCACCCCCGAATCGCGATATGATATAGACGACACTAGGAGACTCAGACCACGCCAAATTTCTTGTAAAAATTCAGTAGGAATTATCACTCGAATTTAGCAGTCAATCCCGACTCGATAGAGTCGTCGGAAACCACCCCATGACCCACCCCCGAGTCGCGATATGATATAGACGACACTAGGAGACTCAGACCACGCCAAATTTCTTGTAAAAATTCAGTAGGAATTATCACTCGAATTTAGCAGTCAATCCCGACTCGAAAGAGTCGTCGGAAACCACCCCATGACCCACCCCCGAGTCGCGATATTATATACACGAGACTACGAGACTCGGACGACGCCAAATCCTTGTGAAAATTCAGTAGGAATTATAACTCGAATTTAGCAGTCGATCCCGATTCGAAAGAGTCGTCGGAAACCACCCCATGTCCCACCCCCGAGTCGCGATATGATATAGACGACACTAGGAGACTCAGACCACGCCAAATTTCTTGTAAAAATTCAGTAGGAATTATCACTCGAATTTAGCAGTCAATCCCGACTCGAAAGAGTCGTCGGAAACCACCCCATGACCCACCCTCGAGTCGCGATATGATATAGACGACATTAGGAGACTCAGACCACGCCAAATCCTTGTGAAAATTCAGTAGGAATTATAACTTGAATTTAGCAGTCGATCCCGATTCGAAAGAGTCGTCGGAAACCACCCCATGTCCCACCCCCGAGTCGCGATATGATATAGACGACACTAGGAGACTCAGACCACGCCAAATTTCTTGTAAAAATTCAGTAGGAATTATCACTCGAATTTAGCAGTCAATCCCGACTCGAAAGAGTCGTCGGAAACCACCCCATGACCCACCCCCGAGTCGCGATATTATATACACGAGACTACGAGACTACGAGACTCGGACCACGCCAAATCCTTGTGAAAATTCAGTAGGAATTATAACTCCCAAACATTTTTGTTACATATTACTGTCTCGTTCGAATTAATTTTGCACGGCTTACGTAGATCCGACAAGCATAGTGCATACACGGCCCTATACGTTTGACAGATCTTGATCGCACTCGCATTTTGATTAGTCTCAACTGCTTTTCGAGCAGACGACGCTTTTATAGAAGTAGTTTTGCACGAAGGTGTGCGCGACGATCGACGTCAATACGTTAATTCATACAGAAAATCATTAAATCGAACAAATCATAAAACATTTTCGTATTGAAAAATGTTTGCCAACTCTTAATATGGAAGGCTTTTTTGCAGCAGTCCGATTCTAAATTCGGCAGTAGCCCGAAGATGTCTAATCGTACGAATTAACCTCACTTATTCTGACCTAACCTCGTCTCATTAGTTGAGTATATAGGTGTATATTTCCAAAATATGAACTATAGTACTGTGGTAAGATTAATATTATGTGGTAATTTACAGGATTTGTATGCTGCCAGTGGGAGTATTAAAACTGACTATATTCAACATTTTTCAAGTGGAAGAAGTCTTCAAATTCAACAAATGAATACTGTCCGAGTGATGAACAACGAGAAGCAATATGTGAAGAGACGCAGAATAAAATGATTTTCTATACCTAAGATGATAAATTTTAGGGATTCGAAGTACAATAACCACTGGATTCAATGTATAAATATTCACCGCAGTATAGAAACTCCAGACGTCAAGCAGAAACAGATTATTCCAGGACAATTTGGAAAACCCATTTAACGCTGATTTTTAATATATATACAGGGTGTAACATCTCCAGGGTCTGATCTGGGAGGAGCTTCGACGTGTCGAAGATCCGCCCTCTTCTATTCGTGTGCTATACGTGTGGATGTAAACAAATCTAGAGATAAGGGTATCTGCTTGATAATCACACACTATTATTCTGAAGCAAACGAGTATGAATAGAAGAAGGCGGAACTTTGGCACGTCGAAGCTCCTCCCAGATCAGACCCCGGAGATGTTACACCCTGTATATTAATAAATTTATGGAATAAAGACCTAATCCGGAGCTTTATCTATCAGGTACTTCATATTTTGGTACGAAAGAACACCCCTATAAGTTTGGTCAAGATCCGTGACCCGGAGTTATGGTCGACTCCTAGTTAGTCCTAACTGAAGAATGAGTGATGATGAAAGACGGGAGAAAATAACAATCACTAGAATTCTGGGCCTAACATTAAATGAATAGACTCAGGTACAAAATTGTAAGGGGAGGGTGGTGCAAAATGGAACAGTAAAATAAAAAATGGTTGATTAAAAAACTTAAAACTCAATGACAAAGAACTTTAAAATCAAAATAAAATAGCAGGGGTCCATTTTGTTCCACCCTCCCCATAAATAAAACCCTGCATATGAAATTGTAGGCATCGACCTGTAACATATTCACCTCCACAATAACATTATATCAACATTTTTTCCGGACGAATCTTTTGCATAGTCGACAAGTATAAATGTTGGAATATTGTTTCATATCTTTTTTTTCCACGCCCGCTGTGGTAATCTTGTTACAGTTCGTCAGACTTTCTTTTTCTTCGTCTTCTGTGTCCAAACTATTTAGGTGAATACATTTTGTATGTAACAGACGTTGACATCTGGTGCACATAATTTCATTTTCATTGATGAGAAATTCGTCGAAGCATTGAACGCATTTATTTCTAATATTCTCAGAATTCAAAATCAAAGTTTCTACAACCTTTCTTCGATACTCCGTTGGCACAAGATCAAT
This sequence comes from Tenthredo notha, assembly GCA_914767705.2. Taxonomy (NCBI): domain Eukaryota; kingdom Metazoa; phylum Arthropoda; class Insecta; order Hymenoptera; family Tenthredinidae; genus Tenthredo; species Tenthredo notha. The sequence goes on along the minus strand of OU611908.1, from coordinate 3,934,525 downwards.
ATCATAGCAGATTTTCTGACCTATGCATTGAATGTAGTGAATAACAAATATTCCGCAATTGGACCCATCGTTATAATCTTGATACGGCCGATTTTTTTCTACTTTTAATTTCCAATTTTTTTTCCGTAATGCGTACAAACTGGACTCCTTGTTACATTCGTTCAAGTATTTCTTGAACGCCTTCATTACTCGTTCCGTATCGCTACTTTTCTTGTAAGGGTCCAGTAGGATGAAGGTTTCAGCTTCGATGTCTATCACAAGTAAGCGCCAATGTCCTTCGAAAGCATAAGGCATTAATAATGTATTATATAACTGCGTCTTTATGTTATATACTTTCAATGCAGAGTTCTTTCTTTTTTCCCAGAAATTGCCTATGACTGTGCACCCAATATCTGTCGGTAAATAAGTGACGTCATTCCATTCGTCCATGTGCACCGCAGTAAAGGCGTCGATGATCTGACCATCGATCCAACCATGTGTGTGGACCACACTTGTTAATTCCTTCGCAGAGATGTTGAATTTCGTGAATACTAAAGATTTATCGGAATTGGCAGAATAGAGTCCTATTTTTATGGCATTTGACCTAGATCCCATATAATAAAGAATATTGTCAATCAGTCCGTTATCCAACACATCTAGTTTCTCGTCGGTGGTATGAAAAGCTACGAACTCCATATCTACGTTGCTGCCCACTGGTGTTTGGTCTTGCAACTGTGTTTCGTCACCTTCTTGAACATTTGCGAAATCAACTTTGTCTTCAATTTTTTTTCCTAAATCATGTCTTTTGTCAATCATTTTTTCGTTTTTGATTTGTTCTTTGGGTTCCTCCGTACTTTCTATTGCCTCGATTTTCTTCTCAAGCTTGATTCTTTTGCCGATTTTGATCAGTTCTCTACCTTCCATATAAGTGTTTCTTTGTCTTTTCGGCTTCTGATCTGCCAGATCCTTTTTTTTTCTGCCCCATTTTTCCATTTCAAACGGATTGGAAGCCGCCTCTGGATATATCGGATGATTCTTAATTTTCATTCTCCCTTTAGTTTGCGCATCTATTTGTTCTTCTTTCACTCGGCATTCATTGTGCTCTTGAAGCAGGCGACATACTTCAGCGATGGTGAAATTTTTTTTACCCTGCAGTACTGTGTATTTGTAAGATTTCATATAGGATTCCGCATATGCGTTAGTAACACGTGAAATTTCCGAATCGACCAGATTAAGCATTATACCACTCCAAAGGGGACAATAGGGCATGAACATCTTCGTTAAATATTCCGCAAACTGTGGAGCATAATATTTGTTTGTTACTTCGTTAATGGTTCTTTCTTTCTCCGCAATCGCATCTTTAGCAAATATCAATTTCTTCCAGTAGTGTTCATAGAACGGTGAATTAGCATACACAGCCGTGCTCTTGCCGTACATTTCTAGAAATTCATCTCCTATACTGAGTTCCTTCTGTTCTAGATCATCCGTGTCAGTGAACATAGTTTTTATATCTTTCTCTAGTCTTTGTTTTTTACCGCTTAAGAACAGTAAAGCAAGTTCAACTCTAGATTCTTCTTTCGTCAGTATGACATCTAAAATATCTGTGAATACCATATCTAATTCATCCAGATTCCGACTGAGGATCATCAACGCCATGCACTCCATCAGAAATGACTTGATTTTCAATAATTCTGGAAAATCTTTTTTCATTGTTTTAGAAACACGGTGCATAATGTGTGCACAGCAACTCAAAATCACGGTCATTTCTCGAGGTCTTTCATTCTTTGTAACGTAATTGAAAGCAATTTTCAAGTTAGTATTAATAGTCATGTGGTTCCATTCAGATAGTAAGCTATTCATGAACACCCAACTCCAATCGACAACTACAGCATTGACGAAAGGCCATTTGTTCCAAGTCTTTTCGACGAAGGCTCTATATTTTTTTAAAAATACCGAAATTGATGTAATATCATGCTCTGAGGTCAACATTTCGCATATAGGTATTGTTGACTTACTCGCTCTGTAAACTAAACTCTAATAAAAAATTTTGCTGGAATGTAGAAATTGTGGTTTCCTAGTATTCGCTCCTGTCGCATCTAGGTGCAGTACTACAGGTTTAATTCTATTTATGACGTTCAATTGTTTTTCTGTAAATAATAATATTTGTAACGGCAACGAAAACTGTCTAACGAAAGGATCCCTCATCGTGTGACTCATCAAGTATAATTGGATCGCATCTTCAATATCTCGCGACTTGAGTTGCAATCTGCTCTGACATCTTTCTTCAGATTTGATTTTGTGTAAAGTCGATAGACTTGCCACATTTTGCGTATGTCCATCTGCAAATAATTCTTCGTCACATTCGCGAGTCGTTTCCAGTTGGTAAGTTCTGGCAGAACAATACTTCAAAAGCTTCTTCATTTCCCTTCGTTTTGTCCCCCTGATCGGTCGAAATTTTTTCTCTTCTGTCTGATCGTGCCTAAATGGAACGTTTCTATCGCTCGATACATTAATTTCAATAAAATTGTCGTCGATTTCCAAAATATCGAATCTGAACGAAGCTCTGTGACTGACAACAAGACAGCGGGCATAGGCCACGTACCCTGTACTATTACCACGAACACCACCATAAAACCCTAGTGGACAAGAACAACTAAATTCGTTCCTCATTGCGGTATCGATCGTATCGCGAAGTAATTTATCGTTTAGATAACCATTTGATGCAATTCTCGCCGTGATTGTTCTCGTTTTACCCACAAAGATTTTATAAATGTTCTTCTTCTTTTTTCTGTTCATCTCGTCATCCGGCTTTGATCGTATGTCCAAATCTGTCACATTTGTATCGGTACCGTCACTGTCAGTTGGAGTAGTAGAAGTACTGTAATGAGTGTCTTTTGTCTGTGCTTTGAAATTATTGTTCGAATCTAATGAAATATTTTCGCCTTCGCATTCTTCACTACGAGAATCACTAAAATTATAATTATTGATATCGTAGAGGTCACTGGAAAGATTACTTTTCGGTTGTGCCCCCACGTTGGATATATTAAATTCAAGTCCATAGACGTCAGAATTATCAATTGATTTAAAGTTTTGGCCACAATCAATTGAGTAGTCAGCTTCGTCGTATTCATTTTTCGTTTCATTTTCATCAACAGTTTCATCCCTGATGCCAACACTTTTTTTTTCATCGTCCAACTCGCCTGCTGTACATTTGAATACTTCTGCACTCTTTTGGCTGACCGAGTCAATATCATTAATATTGTTCCCCTCATCTATAATAGGGGAATTCATTTTGTTGTAGTCATCTGCGTCACGTGCGTCGCAATTATTAGAGATTCTATTGTCATCGTCACAATACAGATTGCAATTATAATTATCAATACTAAGAATGGATGAATGAATGAATGAATGGATGGATGGATGGATGGATGGATGGATGGATGGATGGATGAATGAATGAATGAATGAATGAATGAATGAATGAATGAATGAATGAATAAATAAATAGTTTATTGTCAACTAGACAATCTGTAATATTACCGTCGTTGATCGTAGTATTTCGCAAATATTCATGATCTTTCTCTAATCCTGTAGGGACATTTTCCTTCAATAGTTCGAAATGGCCAGATCTCTGATTTCCACTGAAGAATAAGTTAATATGGTCGTGCTCATTTCCGTTGATCTCATCAACTTTCAGTGTGGCGATACAAACGTACTTCTCTGCTACTTTGCGGAAAACTTTAACTTGTTTTTTAAATACTCTGGCGAATATCGCGACTTCGAAATCCGTTCCATACGTGTAATTCGATCCCATGTACGTCCTGTACTGTGTCGCATCCTTGTACTCAGACTCTTCACAAGTAGCATTGAGCAAATCCACGTTCTCATCCCAATGATGCATTACATATTCTACTATTTGTTCACGTATTTGTGCGTAAAATTTTACTGTGCCATACATAGCATATGACAAACAATAGAATAGACAATTTCCGTCGCCTTTGATGGGAATTACTTCGAATTCCACACATGAAGCTGGTGCCGTATCAACTGCAATATCGCAAGGGGAAGTGTGCCTCAATCGCAAAAGAGCTGCTACTTGTTCGCTCAGAGGTCCCTGCTTCCAGATAAATCTCAGCTGATTGCGAAGTTTCGTATCGCACTTTTTTTTCCATGTTTGAGCAACCTGTTAAATTGTAGGATATTGATAGTGGGAAATAGATTTGAATTTCCAATTTTGGATTGGTAGCGGCGTACCTGAACTAGCTCAAAATTTTCGGCAAGGTATACACTTTTTGATTCCGTAATCAGTTTTCAGTTCGCATAAGTCAACTTCCAGTAATCGACGTCAACAGTTTTTCAAAATCCAGCAACGAATATCAGGGCTGGGACACGCGCGAACCCGCGCAAATTTGAAAAATTGTTGGAGTCGATTACTGGAAGTCGACTTATGCGAACTGAAAACTGATTACGGAATCAAAAAGTGTATACCTTACCGAAAATTTTGAGCTAGCTCAGGTTCGCCGGTACCAATCCGTTCCGCAAATCGCACCATTGGACCTTTTTGCACCTGGCGTCCACGTTTTTGAATATTTTTGAAATTACCAAACGCTATCATGTTCGTTAATGTTCAGGGAATATTTCCGAATTTTTACAGATTTTTGAAACTTAGTTCAGACAAACGGTGACGAGTTCAAGTTGACGTACGGCGATGGACTCCGAAAAACGACATTTTTTAACATTTCGGAGATTATAAAGGTTTCCACGATTTTTACACAGAAATTTGTGAATAACCATCAGACGCAGAAAACTTGGCGCTTTACAATTTTTCCAGACTCGATGCTCTACCAATTTTTCTGTAGAAGTTATGATTACTCAAACAGAGGGGCCAGACCTTTTTGCGCCGACAGTAGGTATGAATTATTGTTGGTTAATAGTATATTGTGCACCGAGAGTTCGAAACTCTGAACCGGCCCCAATGGCGACATAACATTTTATTCACATAGTATATTTTTTTATAGTATATAATTTTTTGGAGTGAACAATTCACTCTATTCACAGTGATTATTAAGAGTGAATAATTTCACTCCAATATATAGACTCGTATAGAGTGGTATATTTTTCGCTCCAACTGTCACTCTATGAAGAGTGAAACCGCGCGCTTTTGTCCGCGCAAGTTGTAACTATAGGCAACGGAGTTTGTTATGAGAATTACATTATCTGTGTCACAAATTATGCCTCTTTATTATACTGAAAAATTAATTTAAGAAAATCACGATGACCTTGATATTCCTAAGGTGCTTTAGTCAATTATCGAAATTTCATGAAGCCCCAATTAAGTCCCTTTTCATATGCCATTGATCTATCGTATATCATTTTCTTTAATACCTCAAACCGTTCTCGAGGTATTCGCTTGTAACACTTCGAAAAAACCACCCTGTATACTTACTTTAAAACATAATGAGCCGTCGCATATTTTGTCGAAAGCAACTTCACTCACTGACGATACACTTGCGGCGATCGTTTCTGCAGCTATGCCATATTTTCTTTGACGATTCATTGTTGAAATATACATAAACTCATAGACCCGAACGAGTTGAGCGATCCCTCAACACTGAACCATAATAGCAAGATACTCCGCGGGCGCATGCGCAACTCCGTGAGCGCTGAATTTGTTTTTGAAACAAATTCTAAGATACGATATTGTTGAACCAAATTCTGGGATACGATGTTGTTCTGCTCAGCCGTCGAATTGAATGTAATATTATAAAATACACAAAATTGAATTTACTCGATTTTTTATTTCTTTTTAATTCAATTTCTAGAGTATTCACAGAGAACCCATCCTGAAAATGACACATTAGATGTGAAATTTCCTCAACTTTTCGAAAAAAATGTTGATTTTTTTTTCAAAATTTGGGCAAGGGCAGAAAAACGGCTCTTCAGTATTTAAACTTGATTTTAAGGTACTTGCATAATGATGACTGAAGAATCAAAATTTTTTTCGGAAAGGTGAGATTTTTTCACAAGAAAAACTTTTGTTTCATATATTTTTTGTGCTTGTAAAATAGCGGGAAAACTGGATGAAAAACAAAACAATTGAAAAAATCAGAGAATACCCCATATAACAACATCATAAATAAGAGAGGAAAAATTCTGAAAATAAATCGGGATTGGTTTTGCGATGTGAACTTTCAGGTGGTAAAGTTACAAAAAGATCCGAGAGGGTGAGACCGGATCCGACGTCCAGAATTGGTGGACTTGCTCATATATTATACCGCGAATATTCGGTGAGACTACACGATCCCCTGCCTACGGCAAAACCAACACAGGCGCGCACCTCGTGCGCGAGGCTCCTTCGGACGGGACAGCCGGCCAGTGGTGCTTCTACCGAATCTTCCGCGCTAGGCCGAATCCGTATAGCCCATCCGCGCTAATTCAATGAATACTTAACTTAAAAAGCAATCACCACACTTAACACGGAAAAGAATGAATGCGAATAAAATGAATTCGCCTGATGTGAACATTAATTTTCAAAATTAATAATAATAGTCTGAGTCTCCTAGTATCGTCTATATCATATCGCGACTCGGGGGTGGGATATGGGGTGGTTTCCGACGACTCTTTCGAATCGGGATCGACTGCTAAATTCAAGTTATAATTCCTACTGAATTTTCAGAAGGATTTGGCGTGGTCCGAGTCTCGTAGTCTCGTGTATATAATATCGCGACTCGGGGGTGGGTCATGGGGTGGTTTCCGACGACTCTTTCGAGTCGGGATTGACTGTTAAATTCGAGTGATAATTCCTACTGAATTTTTACAAGAAATTTGGCGTGGTCTGAGTCTCCTAGTGTCGTCTATATCATATCGCAACTCGGGGGTGGGACATGGGGTGGTTTCCGACGACTCTTTCGAATCGGGATCGACTGCTAAATTCGAGTTATAATTCCTACTGAATTTTCACAAGGATTTGGCGTCGTCCGAGTCTCGTAGTCTCGTGTATATAATATCGCGACTCGGGGGTGGGTCATGGGGTGGTTTCCGACGACTCTTTCGAGTCGGGATTGACTGCTAAATTCGAGTGATAATTCCTACTGAATTTTTACAAGAAATTTGGCGTGGTCTGAGTCTCCCAGTGTCGTCTATATCATGTCGCGACTCGGGGGTGGGACATGGGGTGGTTTCCGACGACTCTTTCGAATCGGGATCGACTGCTAAATTCGAGTTATAATTCCTACTGAATTTTCACCAGGATTTGGCGTCGTCCGAGTCTCGTAGTCTCGTGTATATAATATCGCGACTCGGGGGTGGGTCATGGGGTGGTTTCCGACGACTCTTTCGAGTCGGGATTGACTGCTAAATTCGAGTGATAATTCCTACTGAATTTTTACAAGAAATTTGGCGTGGTCTGAGTCTCCTAGTGTCGTCTTTATCATATCGCGACTCGGGGGTGGGACATGGGGTGGTTTCCGACGACTCTTTCGAATCGGGATCGACTGCTAACTTCGAGTTATAATTCCTACTGAATTTTCACAAGGATTTGTGAGGTCTTCAACAGAAAACTATTATTTTACATATTATCTAGATCATATATCTAAACCACTACTACGATGACGGTTTATTCGATTGTCGAGTTCTTGGATGGTATACAAATGGTCCCTACTAGTTGGCTGAACGGCGATGGCACTTGCCTCTGGCCCAACTACACCAACCAGTTGCATATTAACAAAGCCATAGCACAGCTCGAAGTACCATCACCGACTTGGTCAGAACACGTAGTCCTTCGTACGTTCGGCACAGCAAGTGAGTCCTATTATCTATAAGTTTAGGAATAATCTTTCGTAAGGTGTTATAACATTCAATATTCCATCTTCTCGAGTGTTACATTATTCAAGCAACCCTTGCTCCGGTTATGAAGCAAACACATATTGAATCGTATATTTTATAAGTTATGGATTGTGTCATTTACAGCAAAGTGATTCTCATAACTAAAGTTGGAAAAAATGAAACTATAGTCCCTTGTGAAGTAAGTAATTGATATTTGTTTTTTTGCAGAGACACATAAGGAGGGTATGGTCAAATTGAAGTTGGCTGAAAAAATATCCGATATCGACACTGCAGCCTCAGATGAAGAAAAGTCTACAGGGAAACGAGGTAGACATCTGAGAGCCAAGCGATGTATAAGCGACTCTGACAGTGATGATATGGCACCGCCTCCGAAGAAAAAATTAGCGCCATTTCCACAAATGCCAAAAGATTTTGGGTTATCCAAGTCTGCAGAAACACTGCAGCAGACAGCTGAAGGTATAAATATACCGTGAAGTTATGGGGAAACGAACGATGGCCACACTATAGTTTGACCAACACACGCTCGCGTTGCGTACGTGAGTTTCTGCTCACTGCTAGTGACTGCCAACTCGATTCGCCCGGCGTCTCAAGGATACTAAACTATAGTGAGGTATCCTTGAGCCCCGGTGAGAGGCGCCGGGCGAATCGAGTTGACAGTCACTGGCAGCTAATAGAAGCTCAGGTACACAACGCGAGCGTGTGTTGGTCGAACTATAGTGCGGCCATCGTTCAGTTTCCCCATAACTTCACGGTATGTGTTGGCTTCTGAATTATTCCTGCCTCTGAATTGAATATGTATAATTTATTTCCCTTATATGTGCATTTCTATGTATGTCTTGTAAAATATTCATTAACAGAACGTGACGAGGGTCGGTTTGTGGAAGATTCTGAAGATGAGTGCAGGACCAACGTATCCATAGCAAGTTCATCAATGCGAACCAAAGACACTATTGGTCTGGGTAAATCAGCAAGGTGCACTGACAATGCTGTGCTTGAAGCAAACGCACCTAGTTCGAGCAAGTCTGCAAGTAAAGAAAATACCCCTACTGAAAAAGTTATTGTAAAATATTACATAAAAAAGTACATATAAAATCTTGTAATAAATTGTATGAAGTTATGATTGGATTCCACAGAAAATTCATTACGTGCATTATTACGTATTTTTTCATAAAATTCATCACATAATTCGTTACAATTCAATTATTACGAATTTTATTACGTAAATTAACACAAAATTTCTTTTGAACCGCTAACCTGTTTCAAATTCAAACGCAACGAAGTGATTGTGGTACGGGATGGAAAAACAGGCAAATGATACACTGATAAATCATCGAGATTTTGGAAATAAAAGATTTATTCAAAATATTTGTACATTTTTTGTTAGATGTAAATAAGTGCTGAAAAGAAAAGCGATTTTGTTCTTCTTTTCTTTCAGCCTTCTGACAATGATTTTTGTACCACTAATCTAAAATTATCAAGGTAATGACTCCTAACACTATGTTCTAATCTAATCTAAACTAATCTGAACTTATCAAGGTAATGACTCCCAACACTATATTAATTGAATTTTAGTTTAAACGAAAGAAAGCAAAACAGATAATCATGCACTGTTTGCCAACAGCCTTTAGGTAAAGGTATATGCATACCATAATTAATATCACGACATCGATATCATGTTTAACAATAAGATAAATAATAGCAATTAAATTGCACAGTTTGTTTTTATATTTCAAATGCAATATAGCCAACATCAGCTCGACTGAATGTTCATATAAAATAAAGTAAGACGCATACCTAAATATGCACTTTTTGCATCACTTTTCTATCACAGTGTATCATAACTTTTATCACAATTATGTGTATCATCGTAAGTTTTCTCACAAGATCAATTTCATATTTAATAAACTTAAAATAAGAATAATAAAAGCCATCAATTGCAATTGCATTGACGTTTTTTTTAAACAAGTACGTTCCTCTCTTTCTAACAGCACACTTGACATGATTCGAGTACGGTTTATCACAACTCATAAACGGCAGGATCGTTGAAAACAGATCAATAGCACTTCCCTTGTTTCGCCTGAAAATGCTTGAAAGGGATACATACACTCCAGAACTGAAAAAAAAAAGCTTAAAAACGAAATGTGCCAAGTCCTGTTTCATACTTCAGAATGGTTTCGTCACACGATTTTAGGAAAACATTTTTTTATATTATAGGTACACGAAATAAAGTCTAGTGGTGAACCGATTCCAGTTTTTCGGGTCTCAAGCTGTTCGGCCTAAAGATGCCTTTTCAAAATGAATACAGAATTTTCTACAATAAAATAGCGTTTTTCTGTTTCCATACATTACTTTTCGTGGTAACTCGAGTACAAATGAGTTGATGAAAAAGTTCTCTTCCGTAAACAGTTTGAGACCAGTAAATCTAAAATCGGTCCGTTGGTAGTTTTCATTTTGTGCATATATACCCAATACATAATAGACATATAAAGTTGTTCATAAGATCGCGTGAAGCCCATTCGAAAGTATGAAGAAGGACCTTTCGTACTTTAAAAATTGTAAGCTGTATACATAAACCCTCTTAAGTGAATTTTTTAGGTAGCTTTTTCATAATATTTTGATCTCAGGTAGTTTATCTTTGTAGTGATCAAGTATGGGACCTTGCTGAGACATTGCATTTTCTCGGTTCCTTTGATTTTTTTCTTGTCCAGGTAATCCGAATACAAGCCTGAAAATGAAAGCAGAGAGTAATTTATCTCAAAGTATCGAAAATTTGAGAATCTATTTCGATGGATAAGTAAAATTTTACTTACTGAAGGATAGCCTTTTTTTACTTGGTGTAAGCACCTTCATTGGTGACCGGCCCTGAAGACGCGTAGTCACTTTGTCCATATTTTGGCAGCGATTTACTAAATTGCGATGTGTCCACAATAACTCCAGCATGCCTGAGAAAAACATTTGTGGTTTGTCCTGTTGGATCAGGAACCAGACAGGCGCCGCGAAACTTCCAGGCCTTCCCCTAGGTATATCTGTAAATTGACAATTCTGTACAGCTTTCCCATGTTTAAATTGTGAAATCAAAATACTTTTCACCATATTAGAGATTTTACCATGTTACCAGCAATCTCGTATCTTTTTCTCTCGCCAGGGTCGGCTTCTTGGTTTTCGTAATATTCTAAAGCCTCTAACAATTCTCTGTGTACTTTTTTCCTTGGTCCACCTTCATTATTCACTGGATGAAACAAAAATAATCATCATTTACTTGTTCTTCTAGGTATTTACTATGCTGAAGTTGTAACAGTGCCGATAGTGTAGGTGATTTTTTTATCAATAACACAGAGGTTGATATTGGGGTGGCATAAAGGTGCTTCTACGCTTTAGTCAACCGACTGAAACGTAGAATGTAACTTGGGTTGCCACGAACTGGTTCAAGGTTATCAAAAAGTGTCGTACTGTAAATATAGACTGAAGTTGAATGTATTTTATGAAAATTATGACGATTCGTATATCACGAAGGAACTTTGATATGAAAACACCTTGCACTGAAGAACGGAGCGTGAGTCATTTGTATAGGGAAACATATAATTCTTATCTCGCAAGGAATCAGATGCCGAACAATTTGCTCAGACTGACATTTCGTACGCACTAATATCAACAATTGTACCTTGGTTTCTCTTCTTTCCGCGAAGTGGAAGATGTTCTCTGACTGGCACTTGTTCAACATTGTCATCATCCTGTTGGTCATCACTTTCGTTTAACAGATCATCATCGTCGATTCTTGGATGTACTTCCACAGGTACAGCTTCTGAACGGTTAGCATTATTAACTTTCCGATAGAAGACGTTAGTGACCATTCTCGTCGAACTTTGTTCGGTAGAACCACCTACGCGCACTATTACGTTGTTATTGTTGCGTCCAGTGTTTTCTGTGAATGTTGATAAATGAATATCTAATAGCAATAAAAGTCGGAATAAATAAACTTCTTGAGAATTTATAAACATTGAAAAAAAAGCTCTTTTCGGAGTAATTAAAGAAATACTACAGCAATCGCATGAAATAGAAACAAACTTTTTTCCACGTTACGTTCAGTAGACTTGTCATGATTGATGTTGGATTTCTGTAACATCTTTAGATTCATATTTATAGGCTCGTTTCTTGTTATGATCGGTTTATTCATGGTGTGGCAAGTACTTGTTGTGCTGCATCCTGTACCTTCTTCGTGCGAAATGTCATTATTTACTGTAAATTTAGATAAACTAGTATGGTAACTCACACTATGTAATTGGATCGACCCAGTGACTCTTGTGAAGAATGAATGAAATGCAAATAGGGGAAAATTATAGTTACCAAGGTCGGTCATAGCAATTATTTATTAACAAAGGTTAATGTGAGAATATTGGGGATATGCAGAGAGCAAATAAATTTAACACGAATAAATTGTCATCAGAATTGACTTGGATTGAATTCATTATCATCAAATACATTAATAACCCTATCAAAATGTTCATCTGATAAAAAATATAATGTTATGAAAGAATGCAGTATGTCATTCACCCTGTGATTTATCTTGTAAATTCGATGAAATACATAATTCACATAATAAATAATGTAGGCATGAATTATTAGATATGATGTATCAAAAATCAAATGGTTAACCGGTTCACTGGTGGACCCGAAATCAACGTTTTGTGCCAAAACTGGTGAAAAGAAATAATTTCGTATTCAACGTGAAGCCCAAAGAACTTAGGAATATCAAGTTTGATGCAAATCCGTTAAAAACTGACAGAGATATCCACGTTGCACATATATGTGCCATTACCAGTTGTGGCACTTTTTCTTTTTGCACATATATGTGCCCTTACCAGTGAACCGGTTAACCGTATAGAGTTGTTGATCATGTGATTTGTTTCATATTATATCTGATGATTTGTGCCTGTATGATTAATTATGTGGTTTTTGATATATTTATATCATCAAATTCTCAAGATAAATCATGTAATGAATGACATGCTGAATGCTTCAATAACGTCAGTGATTTATGATATCAAAATTTTTACTAGCGAAAGTATCCGAAGTTTGGAATAAGTAACTAATTGATCGCTTACGAATCTTTGCTTGATAGTCAATCTGAGACTTTGTCGTATGGACTTGTTGCTGATTGAACGGATGCCGCGCGAGGCTCGAAGCCAGCTCCGACGTCAGCTTTTCAGTGTCTTTGAGGGGTTCGGCACAAAACAATAGACACGATGTTAGACGTGAGATCTGACAGGCATCGAAACTCTAGCGTCGCGGTCGCAGATAAAAGGCTCAGAGCCCTTGAAGACACTGGAACGCTAACGTCAGACATGAGTCTTTAGGCTACGCAGCCTCCGTTCAACCAGCATCGAGTCTATACGAAAAACTCTCAGATTGATCGTCAATCAACGATTCGTAACTGATCAATTAAACTAAATTATCTCAAATCTCGGATATTTTATTCATTCATTTGACGGTCATAAAAATCCACACGCCGTCATGTTACAAAAAGGAAAAATTGAAGCATATTTACCTTGATCTGCTGTTTCTTCAAGAGAAACGTCTTTTTCGCCGAAAAGGTCTTTCCTTATCCTCAATTTTTCTTTGGCTCGAATTCTTTCGATTCCCTTTGAATTTTGCTCGTCTTCATCATCATTATCGACGTTCTCGCTTTCTAGAGGATCGGCTTCATTGTCGGAGTGATCGATCAATTTTTTTCTGGCTGATAAAAAGGTCTTAGTTTTGTGCTTTTGTAGTACTTCGCTATTTTTCTTTTTCTGTACCTCTTGTACTAAAGCGTTCTGTTTTTGTCTCTGTAACAAAATAATGATAATAATAATAATAATAATAATAATAATAATAGTTATAATTGTATAACTGCAAGTCATGACTTTCAAGTGAGTCATTTCTGTTGTATGATGATTCTTTTAAGACTCATGAGTGAACTTACTCGTAATAATGGTTTGACAGGTTCGTCGGATTCCGAAGAAGGAACACCGTGTGGAACAATTATTCGACCTCCTTCCGAGAGTCGATTTTTTATATTCTCTACACTTTCTGAAAAAAAGACAAAAAATTTTTTGGTACGAACATAGGATGATTGAGGCATGCTTTGAACAATTCGATCGACTCAGATACATGCATCACTTAAAAGCAATAAGGTCATTCAAATTACAATAGAATCACACAAGTCATATCTGATATAATTTGAAAAACTGATGATGATTTACAAACGACATAATTTCCTATGATTCTAGAAACTCAGATGGAGTTTGATGAGATTTGAGAAGATTCGATAAAATTATTTAAATATTGTATAATTTGTAAGATGCAAATAGAGATAATATAATTTTGTACAAAAGTCTATAAGTATTCAAGTATTCAGAAAGAAACTTTGCCGTTATATCTATTATTTCAAGTGTCTAGGTTAAGCGGTTTGGGCTGGGCCACGTGGGCTGGCCGTTAATGCCACTTTATAAACTCTATAATATACCGAGAATATTCGGTGAGAGTAAACGATCCCCTTCCTACGGCAGAACCAACACAGGTGCGCACCGCGTGCGTGAGGCTCGTTCGGGAGGGGATGCAATGCTACTGGCACCTCGTTCCCACCCGAACGAGCCTCACGCACGCGGTGCGCGCCTGTGTTGGTTCTGCCGTAGGAAGGGGATCGTTTACTCTCACCGAATATTCTCGGTATGTATATACATAGGTATATAGATCGCGGTTAAACCTTCGGTGAATTCTCGCATAAGACAAAGACACCGATTTCAGGAAATGAGAATGACACAGGCTAACCGACACTATCTACCTGCAGTATAGCGCTGAAAGACATGCTGAAGTTGTTAGCCGCCTACATATTATTATTTGTAATTTTTATGCTTGGTTAGAATGTGATTTATATGAAGAATTATTGTTTACTTACCTCCTAGATGAATTATATAGGCCGAATAATAGCCGAAATGTGCGTGGTCTTCGATGCACTCGGCATCACAGTCCGACCATTTCACGTAGTACCGTCTTCTTTTCTCGAAATCAGTATCGTTTTCGGGCTCAATATGTGTTTCAGAATTTTTGTTGAGTTTGATATTTGTTACAGGCACCGTGAAGAACTTTTTCGTGTCGTCGGTGTACGTAATGTACGCGTGTGTTATTCGACCCATGTTTTATTACCACCACGTGTTGACTGTTGAAACAATAACATGAGAACACGAGATCGACACTAACCGGCAAACTGTTGCGCAGGTATAGAGACCGTGCGTGAATCGATGTCAGCGCCAAATCAGACACTATCGACGAAATTTGTCCCAAGCGGCAGGAAAGATCAGCCTATCAAATGCTTGGCGCGAAAAAATGAACCAATCGTTTTAA
The DNA here is from genome assembly GCA_914767705.2 of Tenthredo notha. Classification (NCBI taxonomy): domain Eukaryota; kingdom Metazoa; phylum Arthropoda; class Insecta; order Hymenoptera; family Tenthredinidae; genus Tenthredo; species Tenthredo notha. Next base: position 3,919,318 of record OU611908.1, on the reverse strand, counting down.
AGCACTCCTGCCGGTAGGGACAATTTGGCGGTGCTAGTTGTATACGCGCACGGTCTCTATATTCGGGGCTTCGGGGAAGTAGCACGTGGGGGCACAGCTACACTCGTCAGCTAAGACGGTGAATCTGATTGGTGGGGGCTGTGTGTGAGTGAACGTAGGTCTGTACGTGAACGCAGCTGCAGGACTCGTAGTTGTCTCTCACAATCTTCGACGTGATTGGCGCATTTCAATTTTTAGCAGAGCCTAACCGTCAAACTGCCAGACGTCGTGGCAACGGCCTCTCCTCAGAGTTTGTCGTGTTATTTTTATTCAGAGAGTTTTCATTTTGTAGACCATCGCGGAAAAGTATCAGCACGTTTAGCTGAAGTAAGACAAGTGTTTCAAAAATTATTCACGCAATGGACGGTATAAAGAGACGCAAACTGTATTTGGAAGGCATCGAAGACATCAACTACTCTGCAAGGTATAGAGCTAGAAGAAAAATTGAACGTGTCGGAGAAACTCCTGACGATCAAGTAAGTTCTCTTTCTCATTCTTCTCCATATTCCTTTTCTATTATATTGTAACGAAATTAGGTTCGTTGAGATTTTAAGTTAATTAAAGTAGGTTCTCCAAGAGAAATAAAGTGAATCGTAGAGGAAATTATATGAGTTTGCAATAAGTTTGTGTATTCAGAAAATACAGGTCTGCTTCAGTAGTAAGCTAAAAACAGACTGATTTGTTTTACAATAATCGTTGTTGACGTAGCAACCGAGGTTCTTACATTTTAAAGGATATCTTTTATCATACCGTGAGAAAATCTTGAAAGTATACGGTCGACTGTGCGTGCGCCAGTTTTGCAATCGGCCTGTGCAGGCTAACTACTCTGAACTTCAGCTATCAAACGCTGAAATACGAGTTTTCAAGGATAAAATGATTCCAAGTCAGTTGGTACTGTCTATCGGATAAATATGGCCAGAAATCACGAGCCCGCGGACCATAGAAATTGAATTATTTAACGCTGAATGTATACTTTCAAGATTTTCTCTCAGTATAGGCTACTAGATGGTGTTCATGAAATTAATAGTATATGGGTGATTTTACCCAACGTAACAATATCTTCGTAAGGTAATGAAGACGATGCAAGTAGCAAGGTAGCACGAAGTAAGTTTAATCACAAATAAGAGGTCTTTATTGGAGACATCGGCGTTGCCGGGTACCTGATGGTTCAAAAGAAAAAAAAAAAAAGAATTCTCTGTATACCGTTGAGAATAATTTCAAATGCGAAAAGGGTATATCATAGTGCAATTGGTGCAATGCTAGAGCGAGAGAAAATGACAGTGAACCTGTGCATCTGACAGTTTCGGAAATTGTGTGAAGCAAATTCATAAATATTATAATGTTTTTGGACAGATATTACGTAATAGTCATTTATTCATTCATGCTTCATTATTGGGTATTTATTATTTATTTAATATTCGCGTAGATGTTCATTTTAATCATTCACTTCTCATAGATTTATTTTCCAATTAATTAATAGACACTATATTCGTGTATAATCTAGATAATAGATCACAAGGTTTTGTGATGATGTTTCTGAATGGTGATAATTCTAAAGAGGTAGACGACAGTTGTATTGAAGTCTGATGTTGCTGTCCAGTGGAGAAGACCGTGCTGTTTATGTCTTTCGTCACAGTTTTAGACCGATGGATCGAGGATTTTATTCATTTACCATGAACTTCAACATTATAGTCCTTGCACTCTAGAGTATGCAGTGGAGCGAGCCAAGAAGTGACAGTATGACTTGATGTTGTTATGGAGTGCGAGATCTGTCGTCGCAGTCTTTGGAGAAAGAAAATCCTTTGTCTTGTAGCGCAGCGGAAAATTGTCCAACGGTATCTTTCACTCTGCAAGAGTGCAACGTTAGTCCCTGCACTTTTTATGACACCTTTTGGCTTGTTCTGCTATGCTACAAGACAAACAATTTTATTCTACATAGGACTGCAATGACAGATCTCGTACCTCTCGACGACGCCAGGTCATATTGTTGGCTCTTGGCCAGCTCCACTGCAATACACTATAATGCGAGGACTAATGTTGCCGCTTAACAGGCAAGGAGATGGAAGTTCTTTATCCATCAGCATAAAACTGTGACGGAGGACATGAACAGCCTTTACTTCCCCACTCAACAAGAAATTCAGTCTTCAATGTGTTCGTTGTCGGTGTCTTAGAAATTGGTAAGCGCTATTACACATTAGGAATATCAATAAAAATATTGTAATCTATTATCAGCTGCATAAAAAAACAATTATGACATTCATTATCCACTCATTGACAAATCCATTTATAAATTGAGTAAATAATGATTGATCACATGTATTTCACACGTACTTTTAAATGAATTTATTTTCAGGCTGCGGAATGTAAGCATGACGAGACACAGGACAACCCTGTACCGCTGGTAAATCCAAGCGAGGAACCCTGTGCGGTGAGTTCTTAGTTTCAATTATAGTTACGACACATAAGTGGATTGAACATTCCGGAGATATTTGATGGTGAAAAATTATGACTTCTTTTGAGTATTGTAATTTATCTGTCATCGCTGATCGAATAACAACGAAGTTTGATGCGTTTTACGTGTCTGGCGAATAATAAAATCGAAAAGTACACTGATAGTGGGATCGCAGAGTAGCATATATTTTATAGATTTTCGTTAACGTTTTGTATTCGCTTTTAGTGGTCCAAGAAGCTTAAATGTTGGAGAGTAAAATTGACCATAATACAACAAAAACGATTTTTAGATTCACCATCTTTCAATCGAAAATTGTACATGGATTGCATGCGTGAATAATGAATCTAACGATACAAAATAATTGTGTAATAATTCGTATTTATAGATTATGACGTCTGATGCTGAGGCCTCAAGTGAAAATGGGACAGACAGCGATGATGAAGAGTTTAATTCATCCCTAATCCATCACAGCCAAGCGAACAATCTTCAAGATTTATTACAATTTCCGGGGTTTTGCGATACTATAACAACGCCGGTGGAAAGAAGCCCTGCAGAGCTGCTTTTAATGGTCCTCAAGTTTTCAGTAGCTAACCAATTACCGTTAACGTCAACGTCGAATGTCATGAAGCTAATTAATAGTATATTTGCTATGCCAGTACTGCCAGAATCACGCTATTTGATCGACAAATTTTGCAATTTCAACAATAACGCGGAATTCCACGCAACGTGCCCGAATTGTACCATGTATATCGGTAAATTAATAGAGCTAAACGAAACGGCAAAATGCACGAATTGTAGCGTGGTTATCAATGTAGCGAATTCATCTTCCACAAATTTTTTTGCTATTATTAATCCGTCAGATGCAGTAGCTGACTATTTGAATGCGTATGAAGACCACTACAGCTACGTTATGAAGGAAAGACGATTCGAAAAAGGACACTTCAAAGACGTATATGACGGAAAATTGTATAGGGATTTTGTCAGTAGTTTGCCTGAGGCTACGAAACAGCAGTACGTTACTGTGGCATTTAACACAGATGGCGCACCAGTATTTGAGTCGTCCACTTATTCGATCTGGCCTATACACATTATGATCAATGAATTGCCAGCTGAACGTAGATCCAAGCATTTGATAGTATGTGGCCTATGGTTTGGGAAAAGTAAACCTCAGATGAGTGTATTTCTAGATCCATTTGTTGAAAAAATTAACGAACTTTCAAGTACAGGAATACTTTGCTCTATCAGAGGAGAATCAGTGAACGTAAAATTGTATGCATTAATCTGCTGTGTAGACACCATTGCTCGATCACCTATGAACGGAACGATGCAATTTAACGCTTTCTTTGGGTGTGATTGGTGTCTGCACCCAGGGGAATGGATTGATGGGAGCATGAGATATCCTATTTTGAATTATAACGTTGAGAATAGAGACAGTAAAAGTACTATCAACCACATGAAAGAAGCAGTGCAAAAGGAACTCCCTATTGTTGGTGTCAGAAATGCTACCCCGCTAATAAACTTATGCTGTTTCGACTGTGTTGATGGTTTCGTTCCTGATCATTTACATTGTTGGCTTCTTGGCGTTGTGAAGCAGTTAACAGAAAGTTTAATTAAATCCATTTCTGCAGCTGCGTTCAAGATTCTTGAGCTACGCTTATCCCAAATCAGAGCGCCTAACCAGCTTGGTCGCTTGAGTAGGTCTTTAAAAGATAGAGCTCACTGGAAAGCACGGGAGTGGGAGAATTGGCTCCTATATTATAGTACACCGGTATTTGAATCAGTGATAAGTGGAAGGGTACTGAAACACTGGAGCCTACTTGTTGAAAGTTTACACATATTATTGAGAACTGACATAACATCTAAGGAATTGGATAATGCTGACCGAATGCTCCACGAATTTGTTTGCGGAGTAGAAGAAATTTATTCAAAAACTTCGATGACGTATAACGTTCATCAGCTATTGCATATATCGAGAAGTGTTTACAATTGGGGGCCATTATGGGCACACTCTACATTCCCATTCGAGTCTGGAAATCATCAATTGCTCAGTGCAATTCAGAGTGCCAGGGGAGTCAATCATCAAATACTCCGATACCTGAATATGCACCGGTCCATTGATGTTCTTGAAAGACACCTGTATCCACACTCTTCTGATACTGTTAAACAGTATTGTTCAGGCTTATCTAAACCGCAGACAAAAAAATGCCTTCAGATAGATGGCATAACATTTTTTGGAAGCACGAACGTGGTAAACGAACAATTACTAAACGAGTTCCAATTATCGCCAAGCACATCCACCTTCAGGAGAATTGTAAAAAACGATTGTTTATATGCTTCTTGCCAAAAACAGAATCCACGTTCTTGCAATTCATTTGCACGACTGGCCAACAAGGAATACATACAAATTATCAAGTTCGTTGTTGACCAAGAGAGAAATAAACAATTAGTCTTATGCAATCTCGTACAAACCACATCGAGTGGATTTGCAGAAACATTGAAAAAAGTAACACGAATAAATACTGAGGTAATAGCTGTGAACACAAGCGATATTGACAAAGTTTGTGTATTGCTTCATGTTACAGATGTAAAGTATATTTCTTCGGTACCAAATTTATATAAATATTGACTTCGGAGACGTCCTATCTCGATTTTACACTTGAGATGTATTCCTTCGATAATTTTATTCTTGTACCTATCTATGCGACAAAATAGCAATTGAGGCTGTGTAGAATTATTCAGTATGCTCCAAATTGCTTCCTGAAAGTCTGATATCAGTACGAAAGGTATGAAGCCTCGTACTTATGATCATTAATTTGACTGCCAGCGAAGTTTAATGTGAAATATGAGTATCTTAATCTTAACAATACTAACGTCACCATTTTCAACTTGTTTGTTATTAATCAGTTGGAAAAAATGAATTGTTAATTTGTTGGTACCTTTTTATTTCTCATGTCGCTTTGAAGTTTCTTAGATTGATAACAATGATACTGGACCAACAGGATCCTATTTATTTGCAAACTGTGCAAAATATATTCAATGAACCATGTAAGGAAAAAAATCCATCAAATTCAGAACCATGTATGTTGAAACACGCAAGTGAATGACTCTCTGAATTTATAAGTAATCTATAAACACTCTGAGTTATCATGTCAAATATTCCGTTAGAAAATGCAAAAAGTGCATATCTCTTTTACGTTATTTTATTGATTACTGAAAACTGTTATCAATTCATAGTGATATAAGTGTTCTAATATTAATTTTTAATGAGTAGTACCTACGTTAATACAATGTTAGAATGAAAAAAAAATCAGTGCTGTAAGTTTGTATGAATCTGACAAATATCATGGTTAACATGCTGATGAAAGTACCATGCACTTTTCAAATTACCGACGAAAATGAAGAAAAATAATTTTGAGCGCGTTTATAATTAGATGAAACATTTAATAAACTAGTGTCATAAGTGAGCTTTATTGCAGTCAAAATAGAGATAAAGACTGCAATGTAATTGCTATTGTTGATTTTATTTTATTCTAGTTAAAAAGCAATTTTTATATGAATCACTGGAACCAAAAAAAATTGTAATGACTGGTCAATTCTTGGTGACTTACAGCTAACAAAAAAAAAAATTGTTGACCATTTTGAATAAATCTTTTATTTCCAAAATCTCGATGATTTATCAGTGTATCATTTGCCTGTTTTTCCATCCCGTACCACAATCACTTCGTTGCGTTTAAATTTGAAACAGGTTAACGGTTCAAAAGAAATTTTGTGTTAATTTACGTAATAAAATTCGTAATAATTGAATTGTAACGAATTATGTGATGAATTTTATGAAAAAATACGTAATAATGCACGTAATGAATTTTCTGTGGAATCCAATCATAACTTTATACAATTTATTACAAGATTTTATATGTACTTTTTTATGTAATATTTTACAATAACTTTTTCAGTAGGGACACCATGCACTAATATCATTGCAACACCGCAGTCTCGCTTGAGCAATGAGTCGCAGGCTGCACCGAGGGAATCTTCCTCGAAAAGAAGAATACAAAAAATTGACAATCTATCGGGGGAGTCTGAGACGCCATCAGGTAAGATAAATAATATACCGAGTCTAATAAATACAGTTTTTTAAACTGTATGGATTTTGACTTCTGTTTACAGGCAAACTGAAAGAGATCCTGAAGGAAGTGATCAAAATCAAATACCAACTCGTTACTATTGAGGATAAACTTGATGACAAACTGGCTAAAAAAATTTCTGATGATGATGACGCAACTTTGAAAGAAATACAAGACTACGATTTTCCCTTTAAGACCCAGGAAGCACTCGAAAAGTTTGAAGTGGCATTAAAGAATAAAACCTACTTTTCTAAAATGGTAATCGAATTATATTATATAATTTCATCTAATCCAATATAAGTGTATTTGTGCGCGCTGTGTAGGAAGGGGATCGTGTAGTCTCACTGAATATTCACGGTACATATATCTAAGATTCTCCTGCTTAATACATGATTACTGCAATAATATTCAATTTAGAATGCATCATCGATCATAATGGTTGGATGCAATTATCTCTTTGTAAATTAAAGGTCAAATTCATGAAGACTATCGGTGGATCTGCAGCAAATGCGGGTATTGTGAATATTTTGAAGTATACGCTCTCAGATTTGGTAGCCAAAGAGTATAGTTGGTCTGGCGCTAGGAAAAATAAGTCGTTTGGAGAGTTGAATACCTGCAGGATGCTCATGAGTAAGCCATTATCGTGATATAATATTCATATATACCGACCAACCAAATGTGTGACTAATTGAATATGGTATGTACATTGTACAACGACTGTTATCCACTGAAATTGATGTCTTGAGATGACTAATTAATTAATTGAACAACTGAAATGCTCTGACAAAACTCAAAACTCACATGAAATCATAAGAATATAGTATGTATTTGAACGATTGTTTGTTTAAAATTTGCAGAAACTGTCCATAGTGCTTATAATACTGTCACTAATGACGAAATCAAAAGTGTCATCTCAAAGTGGCTTGCCCAGGCTACGCTGAGACACACCCGACAAACGTACGTATTCTGTAATATTACCCCAAAACATACAATTATATTTCGATTATGATCTCATATAATGCTCACTTTGTTTTATCTTTGTAGCGAGAAATCTGAACGTGCTGCAGAGAAAAAAGTCAGCAGCGAAGAGGGAAAAGATGCTCCAAATGAGTAGATATATACTATATTATAGAAGAGCAAATTAATATATCGTATACTTTTGAAATATATAGGTATAATATGTGACATATATATATGACATAGATCCAGTTACATATACAGGGTGTCTCGAAATTCGCGCACCAGAAGCATACCGGCGGATTCCTTGCGAAATATTAAGACGAAAGTTACCTATACAAAAAAGTCCGCGGGGACTTAGTTCTTCCGTAAAAAGGACTTAATAACGAACCAATTAGCGTTCGTCGATAGGAAAGACTGTCTAAAATCCACAAGAATCCGCATCGCCTTATTAGGGAGAATAAGACAATAATGTGTGGTGTTCCCCGCTCCGCCCGCCGCGCTTGAAGCCTCCGTGAGCGATTGACATCAGACAGTCGGTTCACGCAATGAAAATTCCAAAGTGCGGATTCTTGTGGATTTTAGACAGTCTTTCCTATCGACGAACGCTAATTGGTTCGTTATTAAGTCCTTTTTACGGAAGAACTAAGTCCCCGCGGACTTTTTTGTATAGGCAACTTTCGTCTTAATATTTCGCAAGGAATCCGCCGGTATGCTTCTGGTGCGCGAATTTCGAGACACCCTGTATATATCGTCATATATAGTCGGATGATATATCTTTAATGTGAAAGATATATCTTTCACATTATATATTCTCATAATACTTTTATGCTATACCTTAAGGTGCTTCCCTACACAATTCCACCAGACCTGAAAATTTGGGAAAAAAGGTGTTATTAAACGGAATATCTCTACCTGGGTACCGAAATCAACGAAACAAACGAAAATAGAGAAGATATCCATGTAAAACGGCTTTGAAAACGTTTCACATGGATATCTTCTCTATTTTTGCGTGAAAAAATCTTTTTTTGGCCGTACGTGTTCGAAATCGTACATAGAATTGCGCGACGAAGTTTGTTTCATTGATTCCGGTACCCAGGCAGAGATATTCCGTTTAAGGGTGTTGACTAGCTGAAAAGCGCGGGCTACTCCGCTTCCCGCGTGAACTGTGTCGAGCGAGACAGCAAACGAAAAAGAAAGACAGAGCATCATAGCTGCTACTGTGGTGGGGGTAGGCTGAGGACGCTAGGCTCCCTACTCCTCAGCCGTAGGTTTAAAATACATTGTAGAAAATAGCTGTATATTCATGCTCGGTTCAAAATCATACGAATATATATATTTATATAATTATTATATATAAATATATATTATATATTGATATATAATATTTATAATATATTCATATATATATAGTAATATATATAAAAAAAAATAAAAAACACATATTTATCTAATTTAAAACTTTAAATATATATATATACATATTCATTGAATAGCGTAAATTTCCTTGGCACGAAAGTGCTCTCGAAAAGTCGATGTACGTTACTTGAAAATCAAAATTGAAATAAGCAGCTGTCAGCAAATCAATGATATATAACGTAACTGAAATATCATCAATTTCCCAGGTTTCACCACGTGGAGGTCGCTACTAGATAGAAACCCACCTAACCCGTCCCAACCTCCCAACCATTATCGGGTATAAAAGAAACTATTATAAAATGACGGAAAATAGGAAATTCGACAGTGAAAGTAAAATTTTGAAGAAATCATAATCATACAATTTTGCGATTTCTATGAAAATTACCTAATATGAATCTGATCTCACAAGTAACTAACGAAATAATAATTTTCAACAAAAATTGGTATTGTACATACTACGCATTAATCAATATATATATATAATATATATACACACACTACACTATACTATACTATACTTATATTGCACCGTAAATAAATATTACATCTGAAATAAAAGTAATAAAAAGTACGTAACGGCTCATCACAGAAGATTTCAAACTTGAGGCTATAGCTTATATACATATATACAACATATTATACAGTTTTCGGAGCGTCAGTCGGATTTTGTCCATAACTGAAATATTTTAAAAATTAGGAAACGAATATTTGGCACAGTAATACAACTAGATCTAAATCACAGAAAAGTATGGCACGATAGTTATTTACAAAGCTATATATAACAGATATTTACAATCGGGCTTTTCGTCATTCGTCAGTCATGAGTTTACTGTCTCTTGCGCATGGCTTTTTGGGCTTCGACGATGTGAGGGGGTTCGCGAATTTTCAGATGTCGGGCACGTCTAGAATCTACGATCTCCGGTAACAAACAAAAGTGAAAGAAATCTACTAATTTATTTTCCATCTTTTCGGTCCAAAACTTATCGTCACGTTTTATTTTGTCATAAACTAGACCTTCCGGTGTCCAAACTATGAAATAGCACCACTTTCTATTCGTGATGTGTAGAAGACCTTGTACCTGATACATGTAATTGTGGGAAGCATTGAGGATGGCTTTTCCACCAATAATCTTCATGAATTTTATTTTTTTTGACTCTATGGCTTCCATTGGGGTTGACTGTTTTGCAGATGCTGGGCACTTTACTTCAATTACCGCGTTTTTACCTACAAGCCCGTCCGGCGACGCCGCAAGGAAGGGTAACGCCTTGTCCACCACTAGACCACTGCTGTCCACGGCAAGAGACCGTTCGGCTGCAAACTGTGCGATCGCCAAAGGCTCCTTTTCTATGCCCCACCTTGTATTCGAATTTCCATGAAAATCGCTATAGCGGATGCGTTCTACTAATTTGGCACAAGATGTTTGTGGCCTTCTTTTACAAATCTCACCAAAAACTGAGGCAGTCAATCTCTTTCGACGTTGTTCGTACCACTCAGTGGACGAACTCTGCCCCATTGTTTTCCGTTCGATTTCAAATAGGTCCTCCGAATACAAGGCTTGTACGAAGACTCTTTGAGCAACTGCCAAATCCTCAGCTGACAAGTCTGATTGCCCCGGACATGCAGCATCCGGGCCATAGTCGGTGTCAGCAATCTGAGCCGCGAAAATCTTCTTCTTTCCCTTGAAATACTTTTTCCTAATTTTTAGAGACCCTGACTTCCTACTGCAGAAGATTTGAGTGAATTTACCTGCTCTACCTGCCAATTTTTCCTGCACTAATCTATGGAATTGTCCACCGGAGTTCATTCTCACGACAGCGGAATCGCATCTAGCTTCGTATGATTCGCGGAGGGCAAAGTTGACTCTCTTGCCACCTATAGCCTTGGCAACGTGAGCGTTGTATAGCTCAGCTACGTTGTTATCCACGTCCCATATGAGGCTAGATGCATGCTCAGTGAGTCGATGCATTGCCGACTGAATCTCTTGGAAGACACCAGTCAACTTCAGGTCTTCCACCAGGTTTATTTCACCTGGCTTCGGGTTACCGTCACAAAAGTAACCCCTCTCAGCACACGATCCATGTTCTCCAAAGACATGACTTGGGCCGTTTTTAATATCTTTGCGCAAATCCTCGACTCGGACGTATAATGGCTGAGCAACTTGCGCTTTTCTATGACGAATCGCAGAAGTCACAGCATAACGTAGCCGTTTCAAGTTTTTGCGCAAATTATTACGCAAAATAACTGTACCAACCTTACGATTGGTACAAATATCGCGAAGCCTATTGCCATAGTTACGGAGAACATGGTTACGGCATTCTATTTTTTTGACTAGTGCTTCCGGTCCATACGGAAGCGCATCGACGAGCTTCCGGTGAACGCTACTATCTCCATCCCCAATTAATTTATTATATTTGATACCGTGCATCTCCACGCTACACTTAAAACCCTCAACTATTATGTCTGCCTCCATCGCGGTACTAGAACCTGTCCAATTTTTCGAGCATTCATGCTTCCCTACAGATGCCTCGGTATCGCCTCGCCTTCTATCACACATCGAACAATATTTATTTCTTACCCCAATGAATAAAACTTTTTTGGTTTTGAATCCCACAATTGCTGCTACACCCGAAAGTGAATCATATTTGGTCCTATACGATCTTTTTGCCCAAGACCCATCTGCGACAACCGCTATGCAAGGGTACCCATCCTCGTCGACGTCACCCACCTCACGGGCCAACCTAGCTTCTTCTCTACCTGACTCTAGCATCTGTTCCCTTGAAATATCGTGATACGCGTCGCTAACTATTTTATGATATTTTCCCCACGTATCTGAGGCCATACAGGGCATATCTATCGAGGCACTGATTTCCGCGAGCTGAGAAAAGCCACCACCTGTGGACATAATTCCAGAAACTAAAGCTGCATTGACGCTAGAGGGTCCTGAGGTCGATTTTTCGGAAGTTATTGATTTGACTAAATTACACATTTTACATTGAAAGGTGATGACTGCAATGAATCCTGTCCGGCTCTCGGATATAGGATGCATGTCGGCAAAACTACAAGAAAAAGGGGCGTGGTAACCTATATCCATGATACTATTCAGAAAATGACTGATATCTATTATCCTTCTACCAGTCAACTCCAATGGAGAATTGGGCTCGGCTTCAGTTCCGAGATCTTTTTCAAAATGCAATTTACGGTCTTCGACAACATCACTTTCGATCGCGGGCTGGATACTCACGAATTCCCTGTCATCGACTTCGAAGTGAATCTCGCGTTCGTCACTCGTAGATTGTATCGGAGAATCAGGAATTGTTTCTGAGCAGAACAAATCGGTATCTTGAAATTCATCGGGAAGTACAACCTCATTGAACTCAGTAACGTCATCAGTTACGGGGTCTTCTGAAGTTAATACTTCTCGAATAATTTCTCCATCGTTTTGTTGGCTCACAGCAATTCTATACAGGATACGAAATAGAAGGAAAATTATTCACATAAATAATTGGTGAACAATATGATCACGCTCCGGAAGACCGCAGATTGATAGATGCCGAAAAATGCAAAAAATAACATACGACACAGTAGGTCAGCGATAGATACTTTTGAAGATTTTCGGAATAATGTCCATCATAGTAGATTTAGAGTATGAATTGACGATTTATATCGAGGGGCTATTCACTCAGAAAATCTTTGTTTTTCGCATAAAAAAAAATATATGACCTTATGCCGTTACGAAAAGCAAAAAGTCGTATAATGGCGCTTACGTCCTCATACCATTAGACACGCGAAATAATAAGAAATCATTAGAATTCAAAAATCACGTGAAATCACTACCTTTGCGATGCATTTCTGAAATCATTTCGTGATATTATACGAAATCAATGATATCATTCAATGACTGAAGTCATTATAATCATTCTAAAATTAATCAAGGAATAGATTTCGATTGCAATCATTCATACACTAATAGTAAGAGTGAATAACCCCAGGATTCATATTTTGTTCGCGCCGCGTTGCAAGTTTGTATGTAACCGTTTTCCAATAATAATATCGTTTATACGACTTGCACCTTAGATATGTGAGTGCTGACAAGTCTCAATCTCAACATGCATGTTCGTGGTCATTCTAATGTAACGAGGCACAATTATACACACTATTTCTAATCTCTAGCAGCTGTAAGAGTAGCAGATACACTCTATTTGACTAATTATGCCTTTGTATTTGACGATTAAATGAACAAACACAATAATATCTACGCAAAAAAAATAATATGTAAATATATAATTTATTGAAAGCTCCTCTAAGTAGACAAATGGGGATTTCGATTATCTTTATTAACTTTATCGACGATCTATGCAAGCTGGCCGCGTAATAGACGTCGCAATATCAAATAATTATTATTTATGACCTACATCGGATACCTAAAAATTATATTATTCTGTCATTCTGAACAGAACCCTCTGCTCTTTGAAGTACTCTTTAGATCAGACTTCTCCGATGCTTCGTACTCAAGCTATTTGATTTTAAACTCTGAGGACTCTACTCCAATCGTACGTAATTCGATTAATTTACCTCATTTTTTCTCGATATTCAGCCAAATTATGAACTCCGAGTGTTTTCTTCTTCTTCGCCAACAATGACAGACACTTTCTCGCCTTAACCATATTGGCACTAAAAAACTAGAACTTTATAATTGAAAAACACGAAGTAAATCGAAAAACTGTAGCACCCACAATTATGCGAGTCAGAAGATTTTAATTCGCAAAAGGAGAAGTCTGTATTTACCCCTACGATGCCTGTAGTTCGTGTTGCTACCACCCAGCGCGGCTACGCTAGAAATTGCCGAATTTTTGCGCCAAAAATCGTCATTTCAATGCTTCAGGATTTTCCTGATTACTCCTCAGTCATTGATCCGATAGTATCGATCATGATCTTGATTTGAAGGTAAAGGATGTAGCTATGTTATGTCTTTGGCCGAATATTTAAAAAAAAATCGTTACTCGTTGTACATCAGCGCGAAGATGGCTTACTTTCAAGATCATTTTTTGCAAAGCTTGAAGTGAAATCGCAAATTCGGCCAAAGACATGACACGGATACATCATTTATCTGTAAGAATTTTCATCGAAAACTCCGTTATCTTGAAAAATGAGGAAATGAGAAGGTAAATGCCGAGAGTCTATTTACGCGCGCTCGGCGAGGCCTAGTCAACGCCCTTAATAACAACTTTTTTCCCAATGTTTTCAGGTCTGGTGGAATACGCCTGTTGCGTACCGCTATTTTCGATCGTCGCGCTACCTGACGGGCGCAAAACTTGGATGCCTTTATACAGGGTGAGTCTCTTCAAAGGTCCAAAATGGGTGGGACTTACTTGCGGCAAAGGCACGCCGTGATTCGTGATTAGGCATTTCCAACCTATTCCCACCCGGATAATTGTTTACCTGATTGGCTGAATGCGTGCCTTCGCCGTAAATAAGTCCCACCCATTTTGGACCTTTGAAGAGACTCACCCTGTATATTGGTGAGACAATACAACAGTAGTCTGTGACTGTATTGTAGCTCACCAATGAACCGGCATCCTAAAAAGGCGGCGCCACCGGTGGTACGCAACTAGCGTATTGCGTAGGGAAGCACCTTAAAGCATCGTATATGTATCAAAGTTCTTAGAATTTTCACTTCAAGTACAGAGATATTATACAATCATATAATATATCGATGCATATCATTTTGCAATTCTCCATTTTTCTCATTTTTATACGACGTTTATATAGGTCATACAAACCTACATAGGGCGATTCCTCTTTGAAATAGGAAACGATTCTTCGCAAAAAAAAAATTAAAGAAAAAATCAAAAAAAAATAATGAAACCTTAGTTCCTATATCCTAATTTATTTTTGTTTTAGGTTTTTTTTTTTTTTTTTTGCGAAAAATCATTGTCTCTGTCAAAAAGGAATCGCGCTATGTAGGCTTGTATGATTAATTGAAAGACACCCTATATATATATATTTATTGATCGTTATATATATGAGCATTACATATAATATAATACATTATATGATGTTCCTATAATTTTAACTACGAGTCCGAAATATACCGTACTGTATAATCAAACCCGGCAAAAACATTGTAAATGTCGAAAGTTACCGCCAAGTACAAAAATGGTTTCACCAGCCAAAAACTTAACAGCATCATACTCTTTACCAGCGATAGATTACAAACGTCATTTCTTCACACAAAATAATACAAAAACCTTGTACGTGAAATCAGGCAACAAAGCCAAGCACTCTCGCAGGTATTTTCAATTCTCAAATTATGTTTCCCGAATGCTAGTATGATGGAAATCAATGGAAAACCGATAGAAAATCATTCGTTACCTTCGACATAATAGCATATTGAAGAATATTCACTCACATAATAGCATATTGGCGACGGGGAATATTGCCTAAGGCAGTATCTCGTATGATGATACGAACTTGGCGGGCATAGATTGTTCTGAAAATTATGAATTGCACTCTTTTTTCGATTTATTCATGCCAGTCACTCTGCGACGATCACACCCACAGAACTGTTGAGAGCATGATGAACGATTATTTGAACATCATTGATAATATTCATCATTGTGAAATGAAACTAAGAAATAATAGTCATTCGTATGACAAGGACGCGAAAAGATCTCGTCTTCGGATCATACAGGACTTTCACACTCGTCATAAAGTTTCTCTATGTGCCTGTGTGCTTCGTCCGATTGTTTTTTTTTACAGATTCAGAAATGAGCAAACTTTTCCAACGCACTAGTGCTTGAAAAGCTCAACAAAGAGCGTGTTTTTGACAAAAGGTAGTGCTGAAATGAATGTTAGAAACGAGTAAATAATTCGTTGAAATTAATGTTGAGTTAAACGTACCTATACTGTGTTCATAGCGAGACCTAATAAGTCCATAAGCGGTGGTTCTGGAAATTGGAATTTAAATTCAAGTTTTGGAAAAGTTTCCGATTTCATTGTGCATCTATCATTCACCAACGTTCGCCTATGGTTATAACGCCATGATACGCCGCAATACGCCACGGTTCATATCCTGAACGTACCCATCATCGATACACTATTGACTAGGGTAATGCTTATTGAAGGCCTACCTTCCGGTGTGTAAATTTTCTTGGGGTTACCCGATTATTCTGTTCTACTCACAGTAAATATGAATCTAAACGCATCAGTTTCTTTCGTTAGACAATAGTGAATATACTAAAGTATATTCGACATCCAAGGACACACTGATTGTTAATCGTACCTTACGTTTCCGTGATTGATAATTTTCAGAACAATCTATGCCCGCCAAGTTCGTATCATCATACGAGATACTGCCTTAGGCAATATTCCCCGTCGCCAATATGCTATTATGTGAGTGAATATTCTTCAATATGCTATTATGTCGAAGGTAACGAATGATTTTCTATCGGTTTTCCATTGATTTCCATCATACTAGCATTCGGGAAACATAATTTGAGAATTGAAAATACCTGCGAGAGTGCTTGGCTTTGTTGCCTGATTTCACGTACAAGGTTTTTGTATTATTTTGTGTGAAGAAATGACGTTTGTAATCTATCGCTGGTAAAGAGTATGATGCTGTTAAGTTTTTGGCTGGTGAAACCATTTTTGTACTTGGCGGTAACTTTCGACATTTACAATGTTTTTGCCGGGTATTTCATTACTTTTTGTATATACTACAAACGGGTCAGCGCTAAAATGACTTCAATGTATTACACATATGGAGATCAACTCTCAGTCATTTGTCATAAAATGAAATGATGTATTTTCGGGTTCGCGCAACACGCACGAGATATTTTATAATAAGATCAAGAAATCTCCTTCTGAAAATTATACGATAGTTTGTACCAATCATAGTTTATGCTACCCGTGACTCATTCTATTTTGAGGCCCATCCCTAGTCGCCCATCTCCTTTTGATACAATGTGACACATTTCGATTATTATCCGAGCCCAGGCGTCAAAAACGCAAAAAAGGCCAACGCTGCGCGAATTCAAATTCAATACCGAACACATACGTCCAAAAAAATGTTTGTTTCGTGCGAAAATAGAGTCTGCAGATGGTTTTTACATTTTTCGTAATGTAATGTTTTTCGTAACAATGTAAAAACCATCTCTAGTCTCTATTTTTGCACGAAACGAACATTTTTTTGGACGTATGTGTTCGGTATTTTTCGTAATGTAATGTTTTTCGTAACAATGTAAAAACCATCTCTAGTCTCTATTTTTGCACGAAACGAACATTTTTTCAGACGTATGTGTTCGGTATTAAATTTGAATTCGCGTAGCGTTGGCCTTTTTTGCGTTTTTGACGCCTGGACTCAGATAATAATCGAAATGTGTCACATTGTACGGAAAGGAGGTGGGCGACTAAGGATGGGCCTTAAGATGTAGTACAAACAGAGAATACGGAAAATGTTTTTCGTTCGTCTGATTATAGAACTCTTACGTAAAATAACCAAGCCCAATATCAGAACATACCATCTATAATATTGTGTTCTATAATATTTTTCGAGCTCAACTAAAACAAATATACATACGGAGCATTCCATGACATCGCGATCGAGATCTGGCGGTGACATTTTAGATTTGCTTAATAATTTATTATTTCAAATTATTTTTCAAAAAATGCATACACAATTTTTTACAGATGTTTCCAAGCGTCGGTACCTGAGATACGATTTTCGAAGTGAAAAAAAAAAACACCCATATTCTAAAATCTGAAAAAAATCAGAAAAATCTGCAAAAATATTATAAAATTTTCGAGCGCTATTAGAAGATGGAGGTTTGATTACGGGGAAAGGTGAAGTTGAAAAATGCCGAAAAAAAATATTTGAAAAATCGGAACGTATTTGCGACGTATAAACGAGCAAAAAGTCCTTTATCATATGGGTCTAAAAAAGTATATTTTCAGAGTTAGGTACAGGAATCGAACATACGATATCTATATTACAATATTGTAGTTATATCTACAGTAATGTTAATTAATGGGTTCGTGGTGGCTAACTGTTTTTTTTTTTTGACTTCTTCAGATACAATCAAATAAAATAATATTATATTATTGTTATAAGGGGTCATGATTATTATGATTATAATTTTGGCCATGGGCACATGAATTACGACTAGAATGGAGTTTTGTTTCCGACAAAGTCAGAAAAAAACAGTTAGCCACCGCGAACCCATTAATTAACATTACTGTACATATAACTACAATATTGTAATATAGATATCATATGTTCGATTCCTGTACCTAACTCTGAAAATATACTTTCTTAGACCCATATAATAGAGGACTTTTTGTTCGTTCATATGTCGAAAATACATTCCGATTTTTTAAATATTTTTTTCGGCATTTTCCACTTCACCTTTCCCCGTAATCAAACCTCCATCTTCTAATAGCGCTCGAAAATTTTTGTAATATTTTTTCAGATTTTCCTGATTTTTTTTCAGATTTTAGAATATGGGTGTTTTTATTTTCACTCAGAAAATCGTATCTCAGGTACCGACGCTTGGAAAAATTTGTAAAAAATTGTTTGCATTTTTTTTTTAATAGTTTGGAATAATAACAATGTATCTATCATTACATGTAAATTAATAGTACAAACTACATATCGATACCCACATTTGGAAAAATTTTTAGTAAGCGATGAAAACGGTTCACTATTACCATTGAAAAGATAGGACTTTACGGACTGGAATACTTATTTAAAAATAGTAAATCAACGATTTGACCGCTGAAACTTACACATAAGCTGCAAAACATTATTATCATTCCATTTTTCAAAGAAAGTCAATTTCTCAATTCTGAAAAATCTGTAAAAAATTGTGTTCGCATTTTTTTTTAAATAGTTTGGAATAATAAATTATTAAGCAAATCTAAAATGTCACCGCCAGATCTTGATCGCGATGTCATGGATTGCCCATATGTATATCTATATGCATATATATAAAATAATTATTTTGTTAATAACTCCGGCACGCGTGATCGAATGTTGCTAAAAAACAATAGGGGGCGAGATTTCAGTGTCAAGAACACCCCCTTCAAATTGCAAGTTCATAGGTGCAACGGTTTGACAGATATCGTGGTCCCAAGAAGAACGTTCTGCGACGAAGAAGGAGGAGGAGAAGAAGAAGAAGAAGAAGAAGAAGATTGCGTTTTTCGATCAACTTTGACGGTCGATATCTCAGGAACCACCGGGTCAATTTCGTTCAACTTTTTGGAGCAATGTTAGGTGGAGTGGGTCTTACACCGCTACAAATTTTGTTAAAAAATATTCGGTGGTTCGAAAGATATGACGGTTTTTTTACAAGGACAAGAGCTTGCTCGGGTAAATGATTCGGGGCTGGCGCGCCGGCCTACGGGTACTTGGCGGCGATTCGCTGCCGCGAATCTTGATATATATATATATATATTATATATCATATATCGCGCGTGAAATGGTGTCTTCATTATTTGAAATTTCTTTACTTTCATACTACAATCTTTCAAACATCATATTAATACATCAAAGTTCCTTTAAAATAGTATTATGATAAGCTCGAGTCTAAAGCATGCAGGAATCATATAAGATATCATCTTATATACATCGTTGATAGTCATTGCTTCTGTTTACCGTTCTTTTTAGTTTTAAACTACGACTTTGAGAATATATAATAATATTTATCCAATGTTATATAATTTTAAGTTATCAGAGTACAAATATAATATGTGAAATTATATTCAGTATAAGCGCATATTCAGTAATAATATATACAGGGCGTTCCAGATTGAGCGCAACAAATTTCGTGGGTAAATTCCTGGATAAATTCTGGACCAAAAAGTCCTCTGCCGAAAATTCCTCTGACCGACGGTTACCCAACTAGAGAGCATCTAAGTTGACCCATCACAGAGCGAGTACAGCAGAAAGTCAGTGCCGGGTCACGAACGCTATTAATGCTGTGCCCGTAGCTAGAGTGTTTCGCTCGTTCACTAGAGTTTTTTTATCCAATTTTTTTGGGTCCTCCAGGTGTTTCCCTTCCTAGTTCTCGTTGTCCGGGGTATTTCCTCCATAGTCTCCGTCGTCCAGGTATCCCTCTTCATAGTTTTCAACATCCGGGTATCCTTCTTCATAGTTTGCGTCGACCGGGTATTCCCTAGCGTGATTCGCGCGTACATAGTCTTTTCCACCAGAGTTTACGTCGTCCAGGTATCCCTCTACATAGTTTCCGTCATCCAGGTATCCATTTTCATAATTTCCGTCATCCAGGTATCATAGTCTTCGTCGTCCAGGTATCCGTCATCATAGTTTTCGTCATCCAGGTATCTCTTTTCATAGTTCTCGTCGTCTAGACATTCGTTATTACAGCTTTCCTTGTCCAGGTATCCGTCATCATAGTTTTCGTCGTCCAGGTATCATCTTCATAGTTCTCGTCGACCGGGTATCCCCCGTCGTAATTCTTAAGTTCCAAGTCTTTTCTTTCATAGTCTTTGTCGTCCAGGTATCTGTCATCATATTTTTGGTCGTCCAGGTATCCCTTTTCATAGTTTCCGTCGATGGGGTGTCCCCCGTCGTAATTGTCGCGTACAAAGTCTTTCCAACCATAGTTTACGTCGTCCAGGTATACGTCATCATGGTTTACGCCGTACAGGTATCCTTCCACATAGGTTCCGTCATCCAGGTATCCATTTTCATAGTTTCCGTCGTCTAGGTATCCGTCGTCATAGTCTTCGTCATCAAGGTATTCGTCTTCATAGTTTTCGTCGTCCAGGTATCTTCTTTATACGGGGAATACCTGGACGACGGAAACTATGAAAATGGATACCTGGATGACGGAAACTATGTAAAAAGATACCTGGACGACGTAGACTATGGTGGAAAAGACTTGGAACTTGAGAATTACGACGGGGGATACCCGGTCGACGAGAACTATGAAGAGGGATACCTGGACGACGAAAACTATGGAGACGAATAGCTTGACGACGAAGACTATGATGACGGATAGACGGAAGACTATGATACCTGGATGACGGAAACTATGTAAAAGGATACCCGGACGACGTAGACTATGGTGCAAAAGAGTTTGTACGCGAGAATCACACCGGGGGATACTCAGACGACGAAAACTATGAATAGGGATACCTGGACAACCAAAAATATGATGACGGATACCTGGACGACAAAAACTATGAAAGAAAAGACTTGGAACTTGAGAATTACGATGGAGAATACCCGGTCAACGAAAAGTATGATGACGGATACCTGGACGAGGAAAGCTATAATGACCCATGTGTGCATGTACCATCGGCCCAGCCATCGCCTGTGTCTGGCCCAAATCTCGTCAAGCGTTCGCATAGGCAATACAACCAAGCATGGGTCATAGTTGAAATGATAACATAAGGCCGATAATGGGGCGTTGGTTCTGCCAATCCCCGGCCCGAATTTGTTTAGTTGTACATCCATTATTGTCCCAATACTTGGGAAGCGCATGGGCCAATGTACGATTTATACAAAATCCCAAACGTTCACCAGCGAACTGGCGATGCACGGCAAAACAAGTGGCACAACTGTTAGCCAGTCGATTTGCCAATATTCGCCCCAGATCTGGAGAAATAGGCATACCAGCTTTTGATTTTAACGACTGGGACATTCATGGTCCAATTGATTAGGCAACACCTGACCCAAACCTGACCCATACGTGAAAGGATCGAATCATAATAAAAAGATGTGGCATGTGGATTTAAACATTTTTATTATCAAATGTTGATATTATCATATTTTATTTCACCTTTATATTTTTTGGTGATTATATTTTACTTCCGGGTTTATCACAAATACCGACTTACTGTTTATTAAAAATAATGACTCGAATCAGTCTGAAAATAAAACTAGAAACATACAAAACGAGAAGATACATCTGTACCAGTCACACTCAACTCAATATGAACTACTGAAGTACCTTTGATAATCTTTAAAGTTTTTACATTAATTATTAATCTTATGTTACGTAAGCTTAAAACACTATTAATATACGCATATGTGAGCATACAATAAAAGCTAATCAAGTTCAACTTGGAAAATTTACTTTTCACTAAACACCACGAAGTTTGACTTTACTTCCGTTTCTTTGGCTGTACTTCCTGATTTATCACAGATATATTAATACAATTATATCATAAAATTGTAATTTGCAATCATCTCAAAATAAAACTAAAAACATAAAACAGTATAAATTTATGAATATAAGAACAAAAACTAATAAAGCTCAACCCGGGAAATTGACTTTTTACTTATTCATTAAAACACCACATTTAGTTTCTTTGGTGATCATGTTGTACTTGGTGTATCACTAACATAAAACAATAGCTCTAATCTATTTAAAAAAATGACTAAAAAAACTTAAATTTTTTTTTCTTCAATGGTGGTATACATACCCGTTACACTGATTCTTCACTTCTCCGGTAACTCGCTAACGGAAACCATCAAAACAATCACGTATCATTCTACGTTAGCGGAAATAGCGGAACGAGATAGCAGAAAATTAAAGAATCGCGTTGTAGAGATAAAAGAATTCACAGTATACAAAGAGATAAACAGTTCGAAGTCTATAATTATTCAGCTACAGTCTTCGCAGCTTTTGTATCCCTCGCAGCTTTAGCTGCTTTCGGAGTCTTAGCTGCCTTCGCAGCCTTAGTTGCCTTCGCAGCCTTAGCTGCCTCCGCAGCTTAAGCTGCCTCCGCAGCTTTAGCTGCCACCGCAGCTTTAGCTGCCACCGCAGCTTTAGCTGCCTCCGCAGCCTTAGCTTCCTTCGCAGCTGTTTCCGCAGCTGCCCTCTTAGCCCTTTCAGCTACAGCCTTCACATCTCTTTCAGCTTTACCGCCCT
Organism: Tenthredo notha; assembly: GCA_914767705.2. NCBI lineage: Eukaryota > Metazoa > Arthropoda > Insecta > Hymenoptera > Tenthredinidae > Tenthredo > Tenthredo notha. Next base: position 3,896,429 of record OU611908.1, on the reverse strand, counting down.
CACGATCCCCTGCTCGAGCCAACCATGTACCAGTGTAGCTTCGAATTTGTTTTGGATTAACTTTAGTGGCATATTTTCTTATCAGGATTTCTGAAAGTGTAACAAAATTTATTTCAATCTGTACAGCGAGGAACTTCTTCATGTATTACAATCATAGTCATAACAACGTCCACTTGGTGTTGACAGCTTCAATCTATATCTACTTAGTTTATGATCATAGGTACGTGTTGTATTATATTGCAGGATGAGTTTACCCTCCATGCAAGAATAAGTCACTGTAGCACTAAAGTTTAGTTTCGCTCTCCCTTTTTGGACTTTCCCCGACCCGCTGTGAAGTAGTTGGATACTTTTCTTTATTATTTCAGGCAGAATATTAGCGATGTCTTCTTGCGGCGTGCTCCCACAAGAGAATAGTGACATATACGTTTTCTGAGAAAGAGAACCAAAGATTTGATCAAGTTTTGATTTCACTCAAATAGAGTTTCTAATATTCAAAGAAAAAAATCAAAGGCATAAATCAATACAAAAATCTGAGGAGAACTAGTTGAGTCTGGAAAAACTTGGGTATATAAAATCTGACTTGTATAAATACTAGGGTGTTTCAAAAAAACTCGATATTTTTTTTTTCTTGCTCTCCGCCCAAAATATCGTAGAATATGTCCGAACAAATATCCTGTTAAAAGAGGAGCTCATAATTTCAATTTTAAGAGGTCCATCATCGAATCTGAAGTTTTGCCGTTTAAATAACACAGAAAAATGACTTTTTTACTTTATTTATTCTTGCAACCTAGGAAGAATTTTTTTTTTCCTAAAGTCCATGACTATATCTTACAAAGCATTAAATTTGGACAAAAAAATCTCATTGAGCCGAATTTCTATTTTCATTATTTGATTTTTTTCAGAGCTTTAAACTCAAAATTTTACGTTTTTTGCCTTTTTCGGTTAAACTATTGAAGTTAGGCGAAAAAGTCAAATGGCGATTTTTTAGCTTGTCTGATGGACCACAAAAAAGTTTCAGACGAATTTTTTGTATCGTCAATATTCTAAAAGTTTAAGAGTCAATATTCTAAGAGTTTAAAGCTTTGAAAAAAATCAAATAATGAAAATAGAAATTCGGCTCAATGAGATTTTTTTGTCCAAATTTAATGCTTTGTAAGATATAGTCATGGACTTTATGAAAAAAAAATTTCTTCCTAGGCTGCAAGAATAAATAAAGTAAAAAAGTCATTTTTCTGTGTTATTTAAACGGCAAAACTTCAGATTCGATGATGGACCTCTTAAAATTGAAATTGTGAGCTCCTCTTTTAACAGGATATTTGTTCGGACATATTCTACGATATTTTGGGCGGAGAGCAAGAAAAAAAAAATATCGAGTTTTTTTGAAACACCCTAATAAATACCATAGCTGTTTTCATGTCAGGATCCTGCAGCTTTGCCTCAAGAGTTTCGAAATCGTCTAGATGTTCCAATGGAAAGTCCATACCGAGCCCATTTTCTAGCAGTGCCGGCTCGTCTAGTGCTTGGCCATTTCTAGCGACAGCATTGGCTTTCACAACTCTATATATTTTAGAAATATTATATAGAATACTACGCTTGGCGGATTGTATTTTCTTTTCAACCCTCTTCTCTACATCTTGCAAATCTTTCAGCGTAGCAACAACCGGAGGACTTCTACTACGCTGTCTTGATGAAGATGTTTTTGGAGTCGGAGAACGAATTTGTTTGTTTGCCGTAGAGGTTTCAGCCCTCGCTGGTGATTTTGTGCGTCCTGTTTTATCAGGTTTATTCACTGTGCCGGTACGTTTGTCGTTGCGGGTCACATTCACTACTTCATCCTCCGAAAATGTTCCGCTTCCAGGAGTAGCTGTGTCATTGTCAGAGTTGCTTCTAGAATCTGAGGCAGAAGTACACATACATTGATGAAAATATAGTCATATACATGAAAAATATTCTCAATACTTTTCAGAATGTCACGTTTATACCTATGGGTTATCATTGTTAGCGTCGGTTTCTGATTTATCCTGGTCTGATGACTCTAAAAGAATAAAATCAATTAGAATCTAAATGTCAAGATAGAAGAATTGTTAATTGTATCTCAACAAGTTTAATATCATGCGTATCAATTATCATATATTCATATTACTTTCACTGCTTGTGGATAGAGAAGAAACAATTTCCTCATCGCTCTGATGTAAAACTGATGGTTGATCTGGTTGGCAGGCTGTATCAGACTTTTGATTACTGGGTCCTTTAAAAATATTGGAAATTTACGTTTCGAAGCATGAGCCTGAAAATGTCTATATAATAATTTCCTCGAATATTACCGTCGTCAGCAGAGGTTGTTGTTTCATGGTCAGTTTTTTTAGCTACTGCCAGAATATTTGAAACTTCATTTTCCGAAAATATTTGAGGATTTTCTGCATCGTTGAGATCATCTTCAACATCCCCATTAATACTTTTTATTTCAGTCGTTTTGTACGATTGTTTCAGATATTCCCAACCAATTTCGTAAGAAGCTACAGAAAAATATTTAATATTTTTGGTAACTTTTAAGGGAGGACTCCACAGGTTTTTTCGTCCTATCAATGACACAAAAAGTCCAATCAGAAAATCCTTACAGTAATTTTAAGATTATGGTAGTATGTGTCTTGAAAAAAAATATGAACATCCTGCGATGAAAGTGTATGCGGAGGGGACCTTTTGTAGCGAAGTGTCTGTGGAGAGACTGCGAAAGGATCCCTGCGATGAAAGTATGTGCACACGATACCTTCCGCAGTCTCTTCGCAGACGCTTCGCTACAAAAGGTCCCCTGCGCATACACTTTCATCGCAGGATGTTCACATTTTTTTTCAAGACATGTACTACCATAATCTAAAAATTGCTGTAAGCATTTTTTATTGGAGTTGTTGTGTCATTTATAGGACAAAAAAAACCGACTTTTTTGAAAGAACCTGCGGAGTCCCCCCTTAACAACAGCAGAAATAATGCTATGGCTATTTTTCTGAATAGTACAAATATTCATATAATTATTTGAACTAATTGTACCAACGGATGGATAATTATGGATGGTACAAATAAAGTTTAGACTCAATTTGAGTGAGAGTAAATGATAAGAGTGGCGGGTCAAGAATGAGTAACGGGTATATCATTCAACATTTCTACATGTAGATCGGCATTCTCATCAAAAAATTACAATTATTTCGATTGAGCTCAAAGGTATTACCTACAGGAAGATTTCTGTTTTGCATTTATGTAGTATTCAAATTCTATTACAAACAAAACGGACGCTAGAAGCGATTGACTATTTAAAAGTTGAAACCTTGAAGCCATTCATACTACATCTCCAACTAGCAAGTACACTTAATTCCTCGTACGACAAGCCATACTAATAATCCTATAAACATTTGTGCGACCAGTTAGACGAATAGCAATAGCGTTAGGGTAACGTCACTCTTTGAAAGACTTACATGCTTCTTTGATGATTCGAATCTCGAATTCTAAAAAATTCTCGTTTGGGGGAAACCGATCCTCAACCCACTCTGGCATATGTATATAGTCTTCTGCTTGAGGATACTTGCAAATCCATCTTGCACTCGTTGCAGAATAAAACACCCATGATCTGACAACCATATCAACCATTTGTTGGTTGTCTCGAATTTCCCCGCAAAATTCTACCACTACATGGGTTGTATTTTCTTTCAAAGCCATATTGGTGTGTTTGAAAACAGAATATTTTCGCTGCCTACAATCAAACGAACGAAACAATCATTTTTAGTCTTTCAATGAGAGTCAATTATGTCAGTCAGGTTATGTTTCGAGCATGACTAAAATAAGGCTAGCGAATTCATTCATTTTTACACATTTAGTTTCTATGCATTAGTGAGAAGTCGAATAGTTTATTGTAATTATGTTGTAATACATACGTTGATTTGGGTATTAGCTGGTATGGGAAGATCAGCACGGAAATCACGATACTCGATCAAGGGACGCCGGCGTGCGCGAGACTAGCGAGTGGACCGGCGTAGCAACGTGGACGAAGGTTATGTTCTAAACATGCGTGGAAAAGCAAAGCTCACTGGATATTTCTACGCATTTATTTTTTATGCGTTGGTAAGAAATCAAATAGTAAATTGTAATTATAATGCGATACATACGTTAATTTTGGCTTGGGCTTGAATGTGAAGACGACCAGCATCAACAGGCGTGCGAGATACCGCGTGGCAGCGTGGATAAAGCCGCTTGTTGTTGCGCAGAAGAAGCCTTGTTTGAATGCGCAGTGTGACAATTCAAACGAAATTCGAAACCGCCAGAAGAACTGATAAAACTTTTTATATTTGGTAACAAGGTAAGTGTAGACTACGTATTATTAAAACTTGATTTTGACGGGGTCGTGGTTTCCTTTTCTACACGACATGCAATATATACGTCACGATTTACGAAATATTTTAAGAAATTCGAAACGTTTAATGTAATAAAGTTAAACAATACGTCCTCTGTTCGACAGATAATTTAAAACATTTCTTTTTAATTTCAGATGCCAGGAATCGCACTGTTGCTGCTGAAGGATTTCCAATTTTATAAATTCCCACGTCTTGAGAATCACAGGGATAATCAAATGCACTGCCAGTAATTTCAATCAAATGCCCCTCTACTGATAGATCTGTAGCACTTTGTATATATCGCCTCAATGCAAAAATTTGCTGTATTTCAAAAATACTCCCGTTCTGTAGCTGAACGATATTATTGGGATGTGAAATATTGATTCGCATACCCTTGAGATGAATTTCTTTATATGTGGCCTCGTACTCACATTCATCGTGGTTCATCAGTGGTTGACACTTGGCGATTAAAGCATGTGGTTGCACCAGACCCTCAGATGACATTTCCATCTCTGATAGGCGTCGACAAATTTGAGATAAGGGTAGCCGTGGAGTTCTGATCAATTTTTTCAACATTGCCAAAGTGTTTTCAAATGGAAATGTGGAAAAATCACTTAAAGGCATTCCAAGGTGCCTCACATCATCAGCAATGTGCAAAAGATTATGAAAATTCATAACCTGAGATTCTGTGCCATAAAATGTTGGCAATAACACAAAGAATTTTTTCAAATACTCTGCTGCAGTATCAACCTGCGATACTGCTGTTTCTCGGCTACATAATATGCGACACGCAGCAAACAAGAGCATAAAATGCTTGTATTTATCCAGCGGCAGTACCTGTTCCAACAATAGAGCACCGCAGTATAGAATACAGAATCTATATTGCGTCGCCTTCCAGTTTACCAAATCATCTAAATCAAGTTTCTTTCGCTGAAATTCACTAGGAACGTCTTTCTGTAAGGATATCAATAATTGTCGTAATATCTCCAGCTTCTGCTTTTCTATCTTTGACAATCTATTTCCAGAACTCCATTTCTGAAGTAAAGCTTTCATGACACCTACACACAGTAGATGCATATAATCAATGATAACTGATTTCACAACATCAAAGTCTGGAATGTCGAGTAACGGAGAAGGATCACCGTCCAGGTGATGCTGTGGATCGTCTCTATTTCTGAAGGATTCAGCGGTACGTAGTTCACAATTCGGATTGGCAAATACTCTCCGATGATTAATGGTTTTACCGCGTACAACACAACGTTCACAAGAACTAAAAGCTACGTGTGATTTAACACATTTTAAAAAAGCCCGGGCTGGAGTGTCACAGACAAAAGCTATCACTTCGAATAAATACTTTTTTCCTTGTATACTCACGCCACTTGTGGTTAGTTTTGCAGCTTCTGATACAAAATCTTTGAGAAAAACTTGTGGACTAATTGGTTTTCCCGGTCCTGAAAATATTCCAACAACAAATGGCTTATTGTTATATTTTTCATGATAAACTTGCAATAGTATGGACCAAAATTGTTGCTTGGAGTTTCGGTACAACGGTAAACCATCGACATTTACTATAACTTTAATTTTTTCTTCCTTGTAAATTTCTGGGGAGATTCGTTTTGCCAATTCTTTTCCTATCCCAAAATATGCGTAGTATCCGGTGCCTCCGTTTTTTACATCCATATTCTCTATTAAACCTTCGGGTGTTCGTGTTGTTTGTAGGAGGGTGGTTGCTGTAGCTGGAAGCTTGTGACCCAATGACCTTAAATCTTGCAATAACTCTGTTATGACATTGTTGTTTAGAGTACTGATATTTCGAACAGCCCATAACCGTAAAGTTTCTCGTAGATTCTGCGAATCACCCACATTCTCCGTATCACTCTCGCTAATCGGCAAATTGGATGAGCCAACGTCTGAGCTACAGCTAGAAGAGGAACTTCTTCTGGAGGAATCTGGAACTTCTTCATCTGCAGTGTTCACTATATTACTCATGGAATCATCAAAATTAGGTAATACATTTTCATTCGACTCCGAAAATGATGGTGGATTATTGTCTTGTTTAGGCGAACTGGCATCCGCAGGAGAGCTACCATTTGATAAGCCTGCAGACATCTCGCTTCGACTGCTATCGTCACTGATAATTGAAGCAACATCGTTATAATCTGCACTATCGGAAGAAGACGAACTTGCACGTTTATTTCTCAACTGCCGGTGTTTCCGAACGCGCTCGTAAGCGGAATTTATTGGCCGCTTTGGCATGCTGTTGCTGCGGATATCGTGAACAGAAACTGGGATACAATTAGGTTAGGTTGCACACTCTGCGAGCTGACCCTCCCGCACGTCCCGTAGCCGCGTCACGCAAGCTTATACCTAGAACATATCCTAACCTTGTATCCCTGACCCAAATCGTTGAGATTAATTGACAATTTTTTTTAATAATGGTGAAAAATAAATTCGAAATTCCGGGACGTATTGGAATTTATAAAATATAAAACCGCGAGGATGAGAGTTAAATGCACATGAGTGATCTGTACGTGATAATTCCCAAGCTTGGACAAATCGACTATTATATCAGCGGCTAGTCGTTGGAAGTTCTCTCTTATGTAAAATGTATTATTTAATTATCATACACAAAGAAAAATTGAGTTTGAATTGCAATACTTTGACTGTCAAATTTGATTTTTTTACCTACCTCATCTTTTAAATGCATATCTATTATTATTGTTCTGACGATGAGCGAATATATTATACCTACGCGGGGCAAAAGATCTTGGTGGCGTGTACAATGGGCCACAGATTGGGCGAGCTATGGTCGGAGCTCTTAGCCCGAGCGTTGGCATATACAATTAAGCCTCAAATGTGACAAGCATTGGGCCACGTATTAGATCCACTCGTCGGCGTGTACTATTGGGCCAATGATCGGGCGAGCTATGGTCGGAGCTCCTAGCCCAAGCATTAGCGTACACGATTAAGCCTCAAATGTGACGATGTTTTGGTCACGTATCAGACCCACTCGTCGGCGTGTACTATTGGGCCAAAGATCGGGCGAGCTATGGTCGGAGCTCCTAGCCCAAGCGTTAGAGTACACAATTAAACCCTAAATGTGACAAGCTTTGGGCCACGTATCACACCCACTCGTTGGCGTGTACTATTGGGTCAATGATTGGGTGAGCTTTGATAAGAGCTCCTAGTACAACCGTTGGCGTATACGATTAAACCTAAAATAGGACGAGAGTTGGGCCAGATGTCAGACCCATTCGTCGGCGTATACTATTGGGCCAAGGATTGAGCCAGCTATGATCGGAGCTCGTAGCACAACCGTTGGTGTATACGATTAAGGCAAACATGGGACGAACTTTAGGCCAAGCGTTACGTCCAACCATTGGCATGTATGATTGGGCTATATGTAGTCCAAGTAATGGCCCTAACGTGGTAACCGAGCGTGGAATAATTGTTGTTAAATAGCACTGGGCCAAGCTTGGATCAATCCTTGGCCTGAGTGTTAGAGCCAATTGATGTTGAGTACGATTGAGACGATGCTGGGAATAGCTAGGGCCGATGGTATTTTAATGACGCTTGTCCAATAAGCTTGTGCCAGCGAAGGCCCAAGCTTGTTTCCTTTGCCACCATTGGGGACGCACACATGGGGACGAATGTCCAGACGACGAGAACTATGAAAAGGGATACCTAGGTGACGAAAACTACGATGACGGATACTTGGACGACTGAAACTATGAAAATGGATGCCTGGATGACGGAAACTATGTAGAGGGATACCTGGACGATGGAAACTCTGGTGGAAAAGTCTTTGTACGTGCAAATTACGCCAGGGGATACCCAGTCGACTAAAACTATGATGACGGATACCTGGACGACGAAAACTATGAAGAGGGATACCTGGACGACGGAGACTATGGAGAAAATACCCCGGACGACGAGAACTAGAAAGGTAAACACCTGGAGGACCCAAAAATTGGATAAACAACTCTAGTGAACGAGCGGAACACTCTAGCTACGGGCACAGCATTAATAGCGTTCGTGACCCGGCACTGACTTTCTGCTGTACACGCTCTGTGATGGGTCAACTTAGATGCTCTCTAGCTGGGTAACCGTCGGTCACAGGAATTTTTGGCAGAGGACTTTTCGTTCCAGAATTTATCCAGGAATCTGCCCACGAAATTTGTTGCGCTCAATCTGGAACGCCCTGTATAATATTACATATATATATATTATATTATTATAACTTTTATATTATTATTACATGATTATTAATATATATCTAGATATTCAATACGCGGCTGTCGCATCATAATAAAAGTTTTATCAGCATATTTGACAGATGTATGTTCTTGATGATAAATACCTGTACGTATCAAAAACGAATTTTGGTAATATTGCAGATTATTTGGCAATATTGCAGATTATCTGGCAATGTTGCAGAAAAATTGCAATGTTATGCAATGAAAAGCGGACATAGGGACATTGCAGGAGCATTGCAACAACATTGCGTAATATAACCGCAATATTGCCAATATTGCAAAATTATGTTGCTGCAACGTTGCTGCAACGTCTCGATGCTGTTAGGGATAGCCTGAATCCTGCGAAGCGGCCATTGTGCATTGAGAACCCGGGTGTCGAGCGGATCTTGATAGATTTTCTGTCCTGGGCAGCGGACATGAAAGTACTCGCTAAAGGGCGATGGAAGCGGCCTATATCGTTCATCGGAATCTGTCAAACTGTTCGTGGTATCTTAAATCTTTATTACGAACTATGCAATCAATTCCAGGATTTCAAGTTGTGCACCGCACTGTGCAACCAAGACTCTGTGGAGCAGCTATTCTCACGATTCCGAGGGCGTGGAGGATTTAATCCAAATCGGACATGCAGGATGTTCCGATTTAGCGCACGGCATCTGATTTCAGTCCGCAATATCATTTCTTCCAAACGAGGTAATGTTACATGCGCTGACTCACCATACCTTGCTCTTTTGCCATCGAATGATGAGACAGGTCTGGCGAGTGATTTAACAAATCAACATTACGCTATCAGTGCTATCGAATTTTTCGAGGATGGAGAGTTCGCCCCAGTCGATGTCTCTGAAGCTGAAGCTCAAATCGATGACGACTCAGATACTGACAGCGACAGCGACAGCGACATCGAGGATCACGATGATATGGATTTGATCACACGTATCCCTTTATTCGAAGCCGCAGCAGCTCCTGTAAATACAGGATCATATGAAGCAAACGCTATTGCATTTTTTGCCGGATATACCGTGAATAAATTAATGAAAATACACACCTGTGAACGCTGTCGAGATATCATGGCCAAAAAAATATCGGATACTGCTAATAAAAATGAATGGTACCTTGAATGCCGAGAATATATCAGTAATGACGAACATGCAGTCATAAATTTACAAAGGCCAACTGATAAATATTATAAAATCGTCGAGGCTCAGCTCCAGTCCTTCCACAGTATTTTTATTCGACGCAAGCATAAGGCTGATATCCTCATGAAGCTTGTCAATCATGCGATCCAAGCAACAAACAAGATCGACATGCAGTGGTTCAATGAGTCAGATGGATGTCATGCCTATCGGTTATTCGCTGTACGATTCATGTTCAGAGTCAAACTGCAACGGCATTGCACGTTCGAAAACCGGGCTGCAAAATTAGCCAAAGTTAATAGCCGTGCCGCGAATGTAGCTAAGCGCAAGGCGCATAAACCATCAAGAAAAATGCGAAACATCCTTCATACTTAGCGGTAAGTTGCATACTGTCCATGACTTCGCATGCATGAATTTCACATATTGGGCATTCTGCGTCACTTCAGCCTTGAAAAATCTTGAAAATTACCAATCTCTAAAAAAAAAAAAAAATCGAATCCCCTCAAAAACATAAAAAATACTTAAACGGTCTGTCCATACAGAATTCGAGGATAACATGTCGTCAGAATTATTCAATTGAATCTAAATATCAATAATCAATACGTATCAAACATTGTTTTTAATTGTTCAGCTATCCATAAAAATGGAAATGGATCTGGAACTAATACCGTTTTGTGTTCTCTAATTAGATGTACACGTGAACTGGCGAATTATACACCGCTGGATCTTTCGCACTACTCAGATGATTTTGATTTTTTTTTACATCTGTTATATTCTATATGCTATATCTATTTTTTATGTTCCTTTACAGTTCCTTTTTTTTTTTGTTTTTATTACCTGAAGGGTGTAACGCCGAAAGCGACTGAGTTCTTTTTTACTTCATCATTATTATTATTTCATACTTTTTTATAAACCTATTGAAATGATATTTTATATTATATTTGATTAGATAATTACTGCACTAGAGGAGTGCAGTAATTGTCCTCCTTTTTTTGTTTGTTCTGTCTGGTTCAGTACTGGACCCTCTAAGTTTTCTTCTTGAGATTCCTCAGATATGACTTCATCGTATTAACGTTCTAAGAGTCTCTCATGCAAAAAAGCAAAAAAATAACGAAAAGAATAACGAAAAAAAAAACAAAAACAAACAAAAAATAAAAGACAAAAAGGGAATTGAACTATGAAAACTGTACAGGATTTTTGTTCGTATAATATTCGTGTCATGTTTTTATACATTATTATAATCAACGCTACCGTGCTAGGGGTGCCCACGTACTTCACATATGTCTCTCTTGTTCCTTTGCAATGTAACAGTGCGAACACGTGCAGTGAAGTTTCGTATTTCACTTACAATTTTTCACTCACCTTTGGCAACGATAATATTATCGTAGTATTCCTGCAAGTTCGTTTTGAAGAGCTGTAAGCCCTGGATATAATCAGGACACAGATATATTATCCGTGGTAGATATTATGGTCATATTCACTCACACGCTATGTTCCGTCCTGCTTCAGAACGATTGGCTGCACTTCACAGTTGACACAAAAAACGGATCGCAATCAGACGTTCGCTAGCGGCATTGCTACCGATGAAGCAGTGCCATGCGAATACTTGAAAATATGGTTGACACGTTGCCACGGAACGAGCGTGTTCGGTCATGTTCAAACGACTGTGGCGGCTTAGTGCGGGTCTCAAAGCAGTCAGAGGACAAAGACAAATAGCCGCTTAAGAAAGAGAAGACTATAGTGTAATATATTTGTTAACTTTTATAGGTTTTTATTCAATAGCTACTTGCCGGGAGGTTGAACGTCAACCCCCCCCCCCCCCCCCCCTTTAGATTATAACTTAAATATTGTAACATTGCATGTTGCAGCAGACTCCTTACTCCTTGAACGACCTTAGCGGAATGTATGCTAAAGAGTGAATGAGTAGAGTCACCCCGAGGTCTGACCATAATTCCGAGAGGCGACCGTGACCGACTAAAAACTATAGAGCATATTATTTATTCTTTTGTTTTGTTTTACGACTTTTCTCTGACATGTGGGAGCCGAGACCTAGCCGACGACCAAAAACTGAGACCAATACGCCACTCAACAGACACGAGAGACTGCATACCGAGCGTTTGGATCCTTTTGACGAACACCAACGAGAGAGAGAGCACGGGGGAGTGCCGAGGGCATTCTACAACGCGGGATATCGGTGGTGGAAGAGATTCCCACCACCAAGAAGAGCCTGCAACCCGTGTTCCTCCGAATGATAATCACCGTAGCGAATTTCAAAATTTCGCGCGTTGCGACAATAGGTCGCCATATTAAAGGATCCTGCGCTCGATACGAAAAATCAATATTCGACCGAGTAATGAGGGCGCTGAGTACCGGCGCCATGCGGTCTACTCACTCTGCGTTAGACTAGTGTCCCGAGCACACGAGTGCAAAATTCTGTTACTGTGTTCTAAGAATTCGTAGCGTTTTGCGTTCGAGCCCCGTGGGCCATTTACAGTATTTTCTTATTTTCGTATTTTCATCTTTTTCCTTGTGGGTGTGTGAGTGGACGACTAAGAACTGAAAGGCTGGCGATGAATTACGGGAGGGAAAAAGTCCTCTTCGTCAGGTGGCTGGAAGACGGTAAGCGTTAGCCATTCTTACTCATAATAATTCGAATTCGGCAACGGCCGTCTGCCATCTTGCCTTAATTCAGCCACGAGGCCACTTAGTATTTTTGAGATTCGAATTAAGCCGATCTCCGAAGGGTAGGCCGTCACCAGTGTCTCACTGCACTTAAGTTAGAGTTCGGGTCAATAATTATTGGAAATTATTTTGTGATCTAGAGTAAGCCGGTTCGATACTCGTCGCACCTGAGTGCGACAGAGATAGATAGTCGGTCGCTGTCGCTCTCTCTTCCTCCTGCGGGGAGAGACGAAGCTCCAGGCTTAGCCGAGAGCCTCTATTTATTTCGGGTTCGAGTTAATTTTTCATATTTGTTTTTCGGGCAATTATTTAAATTATTGATTGCGTTAGGCGCAGAGTTAGGTTAAGTTAGTTTTAGTAAAAATTGTAAATAATAATTTAGTCCGGCAGTCCATTAGAATTTTGTTGTCTTATTTATTGTTTCGAGTCAAAGACTGCCTTTCGTTAGTTGTAAGGTTGTTGTTAATTATTTGTAAATTTATTTTCCTCGTGGAAGTAATTAGTGTTTTAGCTAATTTATGGTCTCACGAGGACTTGATTTGTCGAGTTCTTTCTTTTTGATTTGTTTTTCATTGTTATTGCTCTCCTACGTGGAAGCTAGTAGTTTATTTAGTATTGTAAAACTCGCAAATCGCGGGCAGGTCGCCTTTACACGACCTGTAGCCGTTTTATACCCGCGGGGAAGTACCCCCGGGTACACGATTTGTTATTTATATTTTTCATATTTCGTTTATTGAATAAATTCTATTTTTCATTATTAAATTCAAAACTTCGAGTCGTTAATTAACGCCCAGCTAATCCTTCATTTAATCCTGACCCCTCTCCGCGGTACTGTTGCTAGCCGACGCTTCAGTATAGTCTGTTTAGATTTGGTTTAGATTTTTGAAATAGGCGGTTAGCCGCCAGGCGCCCAACATCTTGTTTAATTTCCAGGTTGTAGCTAATCGTCGACTGGGTTGACCTCGGATGCTGGCTATCCGGTCCAGATCCGAGGATCAATAAAAATCCACGTCACAATATATAATGATAGTTTTACGGATACTACATCATCCCTTTATGGCTATGATACAGAAGGCTAAAAATGGTGGGTCCTCTTGGACAAAATTTGAGTTGTCCAAGATCGTGACCAATAGCGTGGTTGCCTGTGGCGACATGCCTGGGCAATTTCAACACCCCTCCTCCAAGGCATGTCTGTCATGCCGTCAATGCAGGCGATGCAGTCCCAACTTCTCAACACAGATTTTGTGTTTCGGCCCTGGCACGCCTTTCGTTAGCATGTCTGCCGGCATGACTTCGGTGGGCATGTAGTTGACTGTGATCTTTCCCATATTATAGGCCTCCTTCACGAAGTGATGATCGATGTCCACGTGCTTGAGTTTCGAGTGTGAAACTTTGTTCTTTGCAAGGCTCAAGGCTCCTTGGTTGTCGCCATGTAGGGCTACGGGCTCGTGGTCTAGTTCGATCTCTTTCAGTAAGTTCTGCCAATAAATGGCCTCTCTGGTAGCAGCTGTGAGGGCTCTATACTCCGCTTCGGTACTGGATAAAGCCACTGTCCGCTGCTTTCTCGCTTCCCAGCTGATAGCGGCTCCACTGAGTATAAATGCGTAGCCGATGTGCGAGTGACGGTCTTCGGGGTTGGAACCCCAATCAGCATCGACAACGCCATATAGTAATTTGTCTGTGTTCGTGTATTTTAATCCTAGTTCCTTAGTCCCTTGTAAATATCTCAGTACCCTCTTTCCTGCTTTCCAATGATCTGATCCGTTAGCGGTACAGAATTGGCTGAGATGGCTTATGGCAAACATGATATCTGGTCGGGTAGAGGTGGCAAGATACATCAGCGATCCTACAAGTTGCCGATAGGGATAGTTTTCAGAGTCGGCTGTCCGAGTGCCGTCTTCTGTTTTGCTTAGGTATGTTCTTGGTTGAATCGGAGTATCTACCGGCTTGCAATTCTCCATGTTGAATCGTTGCAGAATGGTTTCAATATATTTTGATTGGTTCATGCTGATTTGATGATTGTTTGTATCGTGTTTGAATTGTATCCCCAAACAATGACTAATAGTTCCGAGGTCTTTCATTCCGAAAGTCTCCCCTAGTTTAGCCTTCGTCTCGTTTAACCATTTTTCTTCGTTGGTGGCAATCAAGATGTCGTCGACATAAATTGCCACGAGCATTATTTTCGAGTTTTCTTTTCGCATGTACAGGCAATTGTCGTGTGCCAGTGGGTTGAGCTTCATTTCCCGGAGTTTTTGGTCAAGTCTTTTGAACCATTGCTTCCCGGCCTGTTTCAATCCATATAGCGCCTTCTTAAGTAGACACACTTGGTTGTCCCGTTGTGTTCTGTTTAGCCATTCTGTGGCGGTTTCAATGACGTGCGGTGAGCTCGTCTCGGTTTCAATTATTTTCTCGAGTATCTCGTCCAGGTTATCAGGGATTTCCATATAAACGTCTTCATCCAGATGTCCGTTTAAGTACGCTGTAACGACGTCCATCTGGTGTACCTTGAGTTTAAGCTTCACAGCTAGAGCCATGATCAATCTGATTGAGCTGGCTTTCACGACGCGGGCGTAGGTGTCGTGGAAGTCTATCCCTGGCTGTTGTGCACACCCCTTTGCTACTAGTCGTATTTTCTTCCTTTCGTCATTTGTGTTGACATCGTATTTGGTTTGAAGAACTAGGCGACTCTTAATCACCTTTCTATTTGTGGGTCGATCCACTATCCTCCAGGTCTTGTTTTTGACCTGAGCTAGGTATTCCTCATATAGTGCATCCGTCCATTTATCCGCGTCAGATCCGTTTTGTGCTTCCTGGATTGTAGTTGGTTGGTCGTGATTCGTCAAGTTCGCGAATACGTCTTCTTCTGTTTCTTCATCCGGTATGTCTTCGGGGTCGTCTTCCGTGTCCGAGGCGTGCGTATTGAAAATTTTTCGTGGTCTATCTCGTAGCCCCGTTCGCAGTATTCTTGGTCGTCCTCTCTTTCTCTTCGGTGCCGGTTCTTTAAAAGGGTCTTCTGGTTCGTTGTCATTTGTTTGATTCCTTTTTCTCTTTGCTAGTTGGGTTCTTTCGGGTGTTTTCTTGGGAGCTTCTCCTTGTATAGTAGTGGCGTCGCTATTTATTGGTATTTCCACAGTTTTAGTATCTTCTCGTATTCTCACATCTCTGCTGACCACAACCTTCTGCTTAGAGGGTAGCCATACTCGGTAGGCCTTCGATGTGGGGGAATAACCTAGGAAGGTCCCGTCGATGGCCCGTGGATCTAGTTTTCCTCTGGTTGGATCCTTGTCTAGTATGAAGCAGGGTGCACCGAAAATTTTAAGGTGTTTCATCGACGGGGTCTTGCCCATCCAGAGTGTAAATGGTACTTGCCCGTCGAGTGCCTTCGTTGGACATCTATTTCGTATGTAATTTGCTGTGTTCAAGGCCTCTCCCCAGAAGTGTAAGGGTGTCTCGTGTTGGCGAAGTAGGCATTTCGTCATTTCTACTAGGGTCCTCATTTTTCTTTCAGCGACACCGTTTTGTTGTGGGGTTCGTGGCACCGTGAGTCTTCTATTTATTCCGTGGTCACTTAGAAATTTGTCGAATACTTCGTTGCAGTATTCCCTTCCGTTGTCTGTTTGGAGGCACTTGATCCTTCGTCCCGTCTGGTTTTCTGCTAAGGATTTGAACTGAGTGAATGACTTGAATACCTCGTTTTTGTGTTTTATGATATAAACTTCACACCATCGTGAGTAATCGTCTATGAACACTACAAAATACCTAGACCCCCCCAGGGTTTTCGTGCGAAACGGACCGCACACGTCACTGTGTATGATTTGGAGTAAATCCTTGGTCCGCTTCTCTTTTGTGGTTGGGAACGGGGTGCTTGCTAGTTTTTCAATGATACATACGTCGCAGTTGGGGGACTCTACGTTTGGGTCAAAATCGATTCCTCTAACCTTTTCTTCTCTCATTATTCGTTTCAGATCGAAATAATTTATGTGTCCTAATCTCGCATGCCAAACCGCTATGTTTTCGGCGTCTGTGAGATATGATTCCGCAATTTTGGCGTCTTCCGGTTCGGTTTTCAACACATAGAGATTTCCGGCTCTCTCCGCGATTGCAACCGTTCGTTTCTCTTTCAATATTTGGGCACGTTTAGCATTGAAGTGTACTTCATATCCGTGGTCAGTTACTTTAGCGATCGACATGAGGTTCTTTCTCAAGTCGGGTACATGAAGTGTATTCTCTAGTTTAAAGACTTTCTTATTGTTATAATTAGGAACAGAAAATCTTACTTCGCCGATTCCGTGTATCTCAGAAGTCTCGTGGCTAGCCAGGTTCAACGCTTGTCGATGTTCCCTAAGTTTGTTGAATGATCTCTCATCGCGGCACATATGGGAAGTGCAGCCGCTATCCAGGCACCATTCGTTCGCTTGATTGGTCGCCGTGAACATGCTTTCCTGGAGCTCTTCTTCTTCTTCGCTTGTTGAGTCGGTATCTTCGTAGGTTTGTTTGGCAGATTCCTTCTTCACAGGAGCGAGTGCCAAACATTCATAGGCCCTATGGCCGGGTTTGTGACATCTGTTGCATTTGTAAGGGAACTTGTCGTCCCTTTTGGAGTTGGATTGTTTCCATTCCTTTCCGGCCTGCCTCCCTTTTCTGACATATAGCGCGTTCGAAGGCTCGTTTTCTTCCTTAGATGAACGAGCGTCGTGCTCCTCGAGTATTTTGATCCTTAGTGCGTCTGGAGCCGGTAGTTGGTCTCTGGATTCTATGGCGCATCTGAAATTTTCGAAATTCTCAGGCAGGCTATATAGGACCACGATAGAGAGTTGTTCGGGATGAATCTTTATATCCATTTGCTCCAACTTATCGACGGTGTCGAAGAAGTCGTTTGTGTGATCACGTAGGTTGTCGCCGTCTTTCATCTTTGACAGAGTGAGACGTTTTAGTAAGGTCGCCTTTCTAGCGGGTCCTTTTGATTGAAATATGTTTTCTAGAGTTAGCCAAATGTCTCTAGAAGTACGACAGTTTTTAATTTGTTTAAGTTCGGATGTGTGGATCGATAAAATAAGGTCTGACTTAGCTTTCTTGTCTGCTATGTCCCATTTCCTTATAGCATCGTTGGATCCGACAGCGGATGAAGCTACAGGTCTCTGATTCGTACCATCTACATATTCCCACGCATCGTTCTTCGTGAGCAGGGCCTCCATTTGGATCTTCCATGTGTCGTAGTTGTTCGGCCCTAGAGGCTCGATCTTGACCGTGTTGCTTCCCATGTTGTTTATGTAGAACGTCTACTAGTGAACAACGTTTCACCATGTGCTTAACTTCACTTTTTATCACTGAGAATTTTTAGCCAGAACGTCTGGGCCCATAACCTGTTAACTTTTATAGGTTTTTATTCAATAGCTACTTGCCGGGAGGTTGAACGTCAACCCCCGCCTTTACATTATAACTTAAATATATAATGATACTTTTACGGATACTACATCACCCCTTTATGGCTATAATACAGAAGGCTAAAAATGGTGGGTCCTCTTGGACAAAATTCGAGTTGTCCAAGATCGTGACCAATAGCGTGGTGGCCCGAGGGTGGCCACGTGGTTGCCTGTGGCGACATGCCTGGGCAATTTCAACAATATTGGCTAATTATTAAGTCAATATACTATAGTATAGTGCACAGACTGTAAACCTTAGCGATGTGTTTTCGTGTACTTTTCAGCGGACCAAAGTCAACATTCTTTTTCTGAACCTTGTTTACTAATTAATTTTGATAAATACAGATTTATCACGCGATTTCACAACATTCTATACGTGAAATGAACAATCATGAAAAACAAAACAACAAAAAAAAAATCGAAAAAGAATGATAACTGCCCCGTTTATATGAGAAAATAATATAAGTCGCTAGCTTAACAGAGCGCATTGCATTTGTAGGGATACAGTGCGGGTGTCCTTCAATTAGTCATACAAACTTACATAGGGCGATTCGTGTTTGGAATCAAAAACGATTCCCAAAAAAAAAAAAAAAAACAAAAAAAAAAAACAAAAAAAAAAATCGAAAAAAAAAATTAAAACTTAGTACCCATCTTTATGTTTTACTGTTATTTTTTGAATTTTTTCTTGAGTTTTTTATATTTCATTTTTCGAAAAATCGTTTTCTATTTTATTCATCAAAAAGGAATCGCCTGTATACAGGGTGATCCAGAATGCGGTACTTTCCTTACACCAGTGGATTCCTTGTAAAAATCTAAGACCAAAATTATTCATCCTAAAATGTCGAACGCCAAGCCGTTTTCAGGTACGAGCCATCTAAAGTAAGCCAATACGAAAGTAGATACGAGAAAGGCTCGCCGCCGCTATTGTTGGCCTACCGAATCTCGCCAACCGACAAAACGACGATCAGGCGTCCGCAGCCGCGGCTGGTCTGCTGTGTGTAGCTAAGCTATAGAGGCGATGCAATGAGAACAGAAGAATGCTGATTCCATATTTATGAATGAAACTGTAATATTACATTCATAGGTCGGTATCATTCGGAATGAGAACAGAAGAATGCTGATTCCATATTTATGAATAAAACTGTAATATTACATTCATAGGTCGGTATCATTCGGATTCTTCTGTTCCCATTGCATCGCCTCTATAGCAGCTACATACAGCAGACCAGCCGCGGACGCCTGATCGTCGTTTTGTCAGTTGGCGAGATCGCGGCGGCGGGTGAGGCGTCGCGAGATCCGGTAGGCCAACAATAGCAGCGGCGAGCCTTTCTCGTATCTGCTTTCGTATTGGCTTACTTTAAATGGCTCATACCTGAAAACGGCTTGACTTTCGACATTTTAGGATGAATAATTTTGGTCTTAGATTTTTACAAGGAATCCACCGGTGTAAGGAAAGTACCGCATTCTGGATCACCCTGTATAGCCGCAGTGTAACGTCAACGCGTCATAAGTCTTAAAGTCAGGATTAAAAATAGGGCCAGGTGGTGATTTTTGTTGGTAAGAAATTCGTAGCATTTTACCATTTTACCAGCAAAAGATTTGACTGATTTTCGCACACCCATAAATTTGTTTACTATATCGATAGATGTTCTATTTTACCATCAAATGTAGGTGGCAGCATTTGTTGTCGCTATTATTTTGTGACATACTGCCATATGACTCCGAATTTTCGCAACTTGTCCAATCTACTAACCTTATATCTATGGCGGCACCAGAGAAATTTTTTTTTTTGTAGACCTGTGTTATTTGAGGAAGCAGCTTCGTCATTCGCTGTAAATAATTTCATATTAATCATTTTTAATTTTGAGCATGAATATTTGATCAAATGAAAGTAATATAAATATTTAAATTAGTTAAAAGAATAATGAGCAATAATTAGTGTTTAGAAGCCTAATACGTCTGTTGCTCTCGCCGCTATTTTCGATCGTCGCGCTACCTGACGGGCGCAAAACTTGGATGCCTTTATATATTGGTGAGACAATACAACAGTGGTCTGTGACTGTATTGTAGCTCACCAATGAACCGGCATCCTAAAAAGGCGGCGCCACCGGCGGTACGCAACTAGCGTATAGGATAAATGAAAACATTATCGAATATATTTTAATAAAACAAAAAAAAAAAAAAAATAGTGATCTAAAAGATATGAACTGAATTGAATTGATGGAACGAAAATCCAATAGTATATCACAGAATCAAAAATTATTTCCACCGCGTTAATAAATGATATTCATCTCACAATTCGATAAAATAGAAGTGGTTCCATGTGAATTATAATCATTCCATGGGATTCCATCAGGAACGAGGGGCTATTCACTCTCGAGTACTTTCAATTTAGGATAAAATAACAGTCGATCGTAGAAAGAAATACAATCAAAGAAAACGAATAACGACAAATTGAAGAAAATTAAGGAGAATTACTTCATAATTACTCGAATATCATTGTAAAGCCGAAATACAGACGAATGCAGGCGAATACGGAAAATAAGAATATGAGTCATTGCGAGTGGAGAAAGAATAGCGGCAGAATAAGACGAGTCTTGACTCGTCGCTGCAAGTCGCAGTGAAGTAAAGCGAGTAGAACCGAGTATTGAGAATACATTCGCGTAAAGAGCGTAAACACATACTTCATATGAAAAAAAAATCAATGTGGTTGCCCAGTCCATAAATTTGACATGTTAAAGAGAATATTTTAAGTAATTATTGTCGAATAGCGAAAAAAAAATCGAATTTGGACTTGCGGAAGACGGTTCAACGGTATGTATTTTGAACTTCCGGTTGTCTGCGGCACATGAAAATATTTGCAATGAAAAGAGCGGAAAATTTCCATCGAAAAATGTGTTGAAATTTTTCAGTTAAGCCATCAACTTCTCTGGTGTTCTCAAAAAACCGTTAAAAACGCATAATATCAAAAATAGCATGAGCTGCACCGATAAAAATTATATTGGGGTGGCTTCCGACTCATTTCCACGAAAATGACCCATTAATGACAAAAAAAATGATCGAAAATTTTGAGGTACAAAACCACACCGGGAATTTGTGATTTAGCTCATATATGTGTAAGTTTGTCACCTAATCCAAACTTATACGTTAAGCCGATTCGGACTTTGAATGAGGTGGTTCGGGAGGGGAGACTAATCAGCTAAGACGATGGAACCCCGACCTACACCGGAGACTCTCGGAGTCTGATACAAACGCTCGAGATAGTCATAACTATATGGTATTAGAAATTATAAATCTTTATAAATTATTAATCCTGGATCTTTGATCCAAATAACCGACATTGTTGTTGATTCAGGTATTTAAGAATTGTACATAAGATAATAATTAATAAGGTGATGTAAGGATTTATGTAATCTCAGTTAATATAACTTTTCAGTATTGTTTTACTCCATCAACACAAGGTCGACTGATTATTCACACCTCCCTCTTGGTTATAAGCACAACGCTTATAACTTACATATGTATTGTTTGCGCCT
This sequence comes from Tenthredo notha, assembly GCA_914767705.2. Taxonomy (NCBI): domain Eukaryota; kingdom Metazoa; phylum Arthropoda; class Insecta; order Hymenoptera; family Tenthredinidae; genus Tenthredo; species Tenthredo notha. The sequence goes on along the minus strand of OU611908.1, from coordinate 3,875,023 downwards.
TTTCAATCTAACTAATACTAATCCAGTTTTAATTCATTTAATTATTATTTCGATTTCTATTTTTATTAACATTATATGCTAAAAATGTGTAATCAATTTCTAAGTCATTCATAATGTGAATTTTACTTATTATTACATATTTTTTGAAAATTAGTTAAAAACATTTAGTGAAGATCAAAAACGACCTGCTAACAGTAAGAAAATCAACGCCTGCAATATACATTGTAAGATTACGAGTCAGTGTAGTTCGTGAAAATAAGGTCGAATAAGAAGCGAGTAGGATGAGGTACCGCCGAGTAGACTGCAGTAGTCGAGTATTTCAGACGCTAGCGCTGAAATACTCGTCAAATACTGTGGAATATCGCGGAGTCTCAACTTTTTCTTATTCACAGTATTTTAAAGCCCGAAATCTACTACCTGCTTATTTAAGAACGAATAACTGATGAAATACTTTTAATGTATTTCATATATTTCATATCTTCAGAATAGACTCGAGAGTGAATAGCCCCTCGATCAGGAACGATGACTAACGTTAGGTTTTCTTTCGCTTGTTTTGCCATCTCAATCAAAATTTCATCTTCGTCAATCTCTATAAAATCCGCAAGATAAATCTGATTGGAAAAAAAAAAAAAATACAAAATTATTAAACAAGAGGTAAATAAACGAGTAAGCAGAAAAAAGAATAATAATAATAATAATAATAATAATAATAATAATAATAATAATAATAATAATAATACTAGACCTTATAGCGTTCAGCTGTTAGTTGAAATTTTATCCGAGCAGATTCAATAAGTTCGTCTATTGATGCAGCTTTGATCAGCTTCTTTTCTGAAGGCTTATCGTGACGAGAAACTTCGAAGATTGCCACAACGAATTCTAAGAGCCAGTATCAATCAGTTTCTGTTAATTATTTTAAATATTTATGTAATAATATTTTTGAGTTCAATTCTTTGATTTTTCAAAATAAAATATTAGGAAATAATTAGGAAATTTTATTTTACAAGAATAAAATGAATAATATCAACCCACAGTCAATTATTCAACTAAAGTAATCAATCCTTTTTAAATAAATATTATACATCGTAGGAATAAAAAAAAAATAGTAAAAGTAATGAGTTTAAATTATGTAGAAATCTTTATAAGTTACTGAAAAATCTATAAGCCATATTTAACCAGTCCATATTTTGGTTTCACACATAACACGGAATGATATTATAAAGATGTAGTTTTTCGAAACTAATTAGCTTATTAAATGGCAAAACTTTATATGCCAAAGTGGCACCTAGTTTATACCGCGAGGACCAGGTGAAAGAGAATGGTCCGTCCGCCCAGACACCTTATATTTCGTATTTTCATGGGGATAGCCACTCGTTGCGCTGAAAAATCCCTAGGGTGATTTTGGCGCGCGGTCGATGCAACTCGGCAGCCATTGTTGATAGAAGCCGGCTGACTGTCAATACATCGCGGAAGGTGGACGTGTGGGGTTATGTTCGTTTATTTGAAGCAAATGATAAATGAAGTGAATAAAACCTTCGTGAACAAGCTATGAATATCTATCAAAAATCGATCAATCAGTTTTGAATGATATCTATCAACGAATTAACCTCACCTGTAACCGGAAATTGATTATAATTAAAGAGTTCATCGAGAAGAACCAATTTGAACGAAATTATTAATTGTATCCTGGGGTTGAGGCTTCAATAAATTGAACTAGGTAAGGGAGAAAAACTTTATTGAAGCTGAGTAAAAGTTCATTGAATGCATAACAAGGATAATTGTCATGTTGTAATAAATTAGTCTTCGTTACAGTCATTTAAAACTGATTGATCAATTTTTGATAAATATTCATAGCTTATTCACATAGGTTATATTCACTTTATCTATCATTTGCTTCGAATAAACGAACATAACCACACATGTCTACCTTCCGCGATGTATTGGCAGTCAGCCGGCTTCCATCAACAATGGCTGCAGAGTTGCATCACCCTAGGGATTTTCAGCGCTACGACTCACGGGTGGCTATCCCCATGAAAATACGAAACATTAGGTATCTGGGCGGACGGACCATTCACCTGGTCCTCGCGGTATGTACCATATTGAGGCAGAAATTCAGTTTGCAAAACTTCTAAAATGAAATATATCTCGATTTCATCGTATAAAATAGAAACAATTTTCCCTAAAGTTACTTCGTAATGATATCCTTTTTGGTAAATAAATAAAGTATCTCCATTACGATAAACAACACCATTCTTAATTATTTCGTGACATTCCATAATGTCTTAGACATTTGCATAATTTGCAATGCTAGTTTAATAGGTTCATTATATAAATTCCGATTGAACTTGATCGCACTTTTTAATTCAATATCGGAATAAATCTCTTCTCCTAAACGTATTGTAACGTGGCAGATTTTATATCTGCCACTGACCGTGCCTCCACCCGCGAATGTGAGCGACCGTACCGCTGCCGTACCGTAAATTCTTCACCGCAGCGCAAGTCCTACGTATATTTTTTAGAACACTTGTCTGCTGTAAGTTTCTTTATTGTAAATACAGGTGCAAGGACAACGAGGGATGCATTTTCGTCGCTGGAGCATCGGGGGGATGTTCTGGAAGCCTCGGCATTAGTACCCGCACCTAGGTCATCGTCTACATCTCTGCAGCCTCGTCACCTGCCAGCCGGGAGAGGGCTGCACCTCCCAGCCTGATGAGCCGCAAATCCTTCCTCCCGGCCCAAAATTCGAAAAGCCAGCCGTTAGGTGCGGCGAACATGCCGTGTGCGGAAAGGCTTCCCCCACCCTTTTTCGATTTCGACGAGGAATTTTGGGAACTCACTCCGTTGCCGACCAGCATACGTCAACGTGGAGATATCGTTTTGCGCTTAAGTTTAAGTTACCGTTACGTTTTTTTTTTGCATTATCTTTTGGGGGTTTTTCATAGTTTTTCTTAGCATTATCATTATCTTTTCTTTTGGGCTTTTTCTTTAGTTTTTGTGGGGTTTTGCATAGTTTCTTTGGTTTTACTTTATTTTGAGTGTGTGCTTTATTTTGGAGCCGCCTGGGTTGCGTCCCGATTAAAGGTAGGCTCTTCTTTTCGTACAGACCTCGACCATCCGTCTAGCGATTTCGAAACACCACCGATTCACGGTTTATCTGCTATCTCCCGCTATAGACGAATAGTCGTGGTCTATATTCTCTTTAGGCTATTTTAGCATAATTAAGTTTATTTGCTATTTTTTTTGGACTTGCGCTGCTCGGGGAAGAATCCCGGTGCCGTGCCGTATCGCCTACGTTGCCTACAAACATCTTTTCTTTTGCGAGCGTTACCTTTTAGCTAGATAATAATTAGCATATTTATTTGAATATCTTTTGTTTTGATAACTTTCTCTTTTGCGGCCTAACCGCCATATAACTTTTGTTGCGACGCCGGAATCAAATTCCGCCGCAAACCTTTTTTTTGTAGTTTTTTTTTTGTGCGCCTTCTTTTGGGTTTTACCTATCTCTAAGTTAAAATTATACGTGTGACCTCACTGGTCCTGCCGGCCTGTTTCTTTATTTATTATTTTTTTTGTATTGCCGCATTTGATTTGAAATTATATTTCCGTTACGTCTACCTGTATTGAGCTAAGTGTGTTATTTCACCGCCCCCACGTTCCCCTCTCCGTCCAACTAGTCGGTTATCTGTGCGATTTCTTGGATTTGGTTATTATTTGCTGCGTTTAGCTATCTTTATCTGGCACATTCGTGTGCCTGGCGCCCAACATTTTCTTTCGTTTAGTTTCTTTTTGTATCGTACCGTTCGTAGCTTTTCGCGTGAGAACCGTTGGCGCTTCTTTGTGCGGGATTTACTTTCCTATTCATTTCCTCCGGGTAGGAAACTTGCTCGTTACAGTATATAGCATTGAAATAATTCGTGTTTGATAGCCAATGAGTTAGTAATATTAAGGGGGTATTCTGGTCTAGAAATTCGAAAAAATCGATTTTTTTTTTTGCATATTTTCAAAGTTTAGACCTTCAAGAATATGCCCTTGAAAGGATTTTTCAAAATTCGAATTATTTTCGGAGATACAGAAGATTTTGTCTGAAGTAAGTATCATCATATATAATATTAAAGTTCGAAATCGGATGTCCGGATGTCACACTTTTTTTTCGGAGAACTATAGCTTGACTGTACATGTCTGCGTGCTTCTCACTGTCATGCTATCTGACCTCGGACTTCGCTGTTACGTATGATGTGATATTATTATCAAGAACGTTTCAGGATTGACGCAAGAGTTTTTCTAGATTATAAAAAAAGTATAGTAGGGACAGTAATAATAACACCTGTTCTAGCGATATTTTAATTATTTTTTATTTTTTCATCAAAGTTTTTAAAAAAATCGCGAAGGTCTCGGCCACGGCCTCCTTCCGCGACCGCTCCTCCTGCCGCTGCTGCAGCCTTTGCCGCCACTCTTTGGCACTGCTGCCAGCCCTCTTCCCTCTGTACGCTGTTAAAAAATCAAATATTCGAATAAATATTTTACAAAACAACATAGCCAGAATTATTGAGAATTGACCTTGCGATTACATATAGGTGCGAATTCACACCAAGGGTTTCTCATTTCGCCTGTATCTTTTCGATATCGGGAAGTACGGTGTTTCCCCCACCACGAAAAAAAAAGTCGAACAGTTTTTCCAGCAGATGGCCCCGGACCAACATTCAATTATATTTTGGCCATCGAAGGAGACGGACGTAAATTTATTTTCGGTGCGAATTTCTACCCGCGTGCAACTCCCGGCTGATAAACGAGTTTTTTGCGATTGAGGAATAAAATATACTGTGATAACAGGGCTGTTAGTGGTCAAGCCCCCTAAAAAATATGATTGTAGGACTGATGAAAATTAAAAATATGACGTAAAAATGACCGTAATATCCTCAGTGTATGACAGACAATTGATCCATGTATGACGAAGAAGAGCGAACAATGAATGTAACAAAAACTGAGTCTAAACTATAGTGAGACAGGTAAATAAAACGGGAAATTGAAGTAAGGATTGGTAGTTAACGTATCGTTTGCTCTATTGCAACGTTCCGTAAGACTTAGGATCTTAATGTTGAAACTGAGATATGAGGTTCAGTGCTCAATGAATCAATCTTTTTCTGGAATGTCGAATAAATGAACCTGTATACCCTCAAATTATGAATATTCCCGTTGGATATTGGGTTCGAATTTTTTATTTCCTTCGATGTAAAAAATGGTATTTATTTGGAAAAAAATAGCGCCTTCACCATTACAGTTTTCATAATGTTTGTAATTTGTATTTAGATTTTTTACTAGATCATCATCGCCATTTCATTGGGCATATTCTGAGCTTCGAATAATACAGGTAATGAATGAAAATGGTTGGTTGGAGTCAGAGATGTGAAGCGCTGCAGTCAGCTGGTGCGATTCGCACCGGCGTGTGAAACTGAGGCTTTCGAATAGGTGTGTGATCAAAGGGTCATGAATGGAAAAAAATTTCAATTGTCGCTACTTATTATCGATGAGTAAGTACGGAGAAAAATTCGTGAAAAATCTGAATTTTGATTTTTTGCCGTCACTGAAATCACATGTGATCTCATATAGGTATACATGGACGCGTTTGCAGATATCACTTACGTCCAACCCTCCCACCTTTCACCCCCCTCGAGCTGCTTCCCGCTCTCTTTTCTTTCTCTTTCTCCTCCTCTTGCTGTCTCCCTCTCTCCTTTTCCTTTCTCCGTCTTTCTTCCTCTTTTCCTCGATCCTCTCTCTCTTTCCCGCTCTCCGCCGACGTACTAGCCATTTCTTCTGAAATATGTATTGAAAAATATTTGAATTCACTGAATGATAAATTCAACCAGCACTTCTAGGTACAGTTTTGTTTTCATGAGTTAAATATATTGTCAATATAGTTAATCATTCTCATATTGATAATAGTTGCGGTCACAAATTTTGAAGCAAATTTAATGAGCTGTGAATTTACAGGTCAATGGATTTTGTTCGCCGAATGGTTTGTCATACACTGTATGGTTGACTCACCGTGCGTTGCAATGCTCAATCCTTTCAAGTTATCTGAAAGTATTATATTTTTCATAAATATTCGACATATCTCTGAATCTATTGATTACTCAACTAATGTTCAGTTGAGGATGTTCAAAAACTAAAGCTAAAAAAAAGTACTGGTCGCCTACTACTATTGAGGTGTAAAAAAAGTTTATCTGCAACTGTACTGAAAGTATTCCAAATTCCATAGGTGTATGAAATACTTCTTCTCAATCATTTAAGAAATAGTTTCGACTTACCGTTCATCTTGGAAATCTCGTTGTTCGACATGATGTCCAAATTCACACTGATTTGTTCCCGTGCAAAAACTGCTATACGCGCAAATAGAGTAGGGATAATTCTCGATCCCCGCGTACGGACAAATCCTAAGTCAGCCTAATCTGTGACATGTTTGTATATTCGTGTTATGTCGTATTTCTATGTAGATGAATAAGTACCTATACAGTAAGGGAAGACAAAAGAATATAGAGATTACTCCGATATGTTGAACGCGTCTTGCGGTGATCACGTCGTTAGCGATCACGACGCTGAAGACATGGGGCGAAGAAACAGTAAAAGTAAGTAGACTCCCACTGAAATATGAAATATCCATTTTATTGCAATTCCATTCTATGATTCGTTTACATCATTCAAATTTATTCTAGAAATATATTCTATATACAAATGAATGATCTAGAAAGAACCCTCTAATTCAGTATCACCTGCGTCTCTGAAACTGTGTTCATTCCTTGATTATAAATAAACATCCAACTTTTCTCCGATTATTACAATAACAAAAATAACGAGGATTTGTTCGAATCACACTCATGTCCAAAACCGGTATGTGTAGTACCTATACGCATGTATGAGGTTTTTTACCTCAAGTGAGACAGGCTCGGACCCTAATCCTCTTTATTTTTTCTGATCATTTTTTTTCACTGTTTGTAAACTTTGAATGCTATTCACTTGAAAAAATTCAAAATTTTCAGCTCAGAAACATAAAAAAAAAAAAAAAAAAAACGGGAATTATCACACACGTTGTTTTCAGATTGCTGATACTAGAAAAAAATTATCAAAAATCTTGAAAAGGGTGAGGTTCCGAGCCTCACTCATTTGGAAAAGAATACCTCATATACACCATACATATGTGTACATGATATCTGCAGATGTGAACAACGATTAGACAAATTCAGTGTTGATATTCTGATAATTATTACTTTGCGTTTCAGATTCCGAGAACAAAAAAAAAAAAGTGCTGGGCGTCCAGGCCACCAGGGCTGAAAGTGAGTAGTTTTCCAACGGCTTAATAACGAAGAGTACAGAACTTCTCCGGGAGAAAATTGCCGCTAATTACTATGATTCATAACAAAATCAAAACTAATAATCAGATGAAGAATATACAAAAAGATATTATATTATGTAAATTTCACAAAATGCTACAGGACTTGCGAAAATAGAAAGACGAAAACAAATTTAGATTAAATTCAAATGATTGGAAAGAAAATTGAAATTGATAATTCAAAAAAGAATACAAGAGGGAAACAAGAAGCTATGTTATATTCCGTTAAGTAATTTTGAGAAAAAAAAAGGAAATTTCCCGGAAAATATAATAATTGAATCACTATATGTTTGAAATAAAATTTAAATTGATCGTCAGGAAATTAAAAATGGAAATCTCTTTCATTTTTCAGAACCCATCAAAGACGCGGGGTTGGCGGCGATTGTCGCCGCGTTTATGAAAGGTATGATACAATTCCAAATCTTCAAGTGTAAAAAACAAAAAAGATATGTAGACATGGATTTTGATATATTGTTGTCTTTTTCAGGAGATGAGTGGGACGCCATCCTGGCGACGGTGGAGTTGTCGGGATGACATGAGAATAAATAATAAATAATTATAATAGTAATAATAATAATAATAATAAATAATATTATACTACATACTTCATCTTCAGAATCTGATGTTTCATTCACACCCAAAAAAATTTCCTTCAGTTCTAGCAGTTTATTATCATAATTGTTCTTGAATTGTTCTCATATTTAGATGATGTTATTCGTACAGATCGTCATAAAAGCTGTCAGATTTTTATAGAATTCATCATTCAAGCAATTATGATCATCGATTATAAGAATTAGTCATTTTATGTAAATATTATTATTAAAAACAATTATAATTAATGAGTCCAAAAAGGTTTAATTTGCCCCAGAACCGGGGTGAATTGAACTTGAGTCGGGACAAATCGAATTTATGCAAAAAGATATTAGAAAATGGTTATTCACTAAATTGAAATTATTTTATTTGAATTAGTACAATTTTCTATTGTCGTTAAATATTAAAATCAGTTCCGAATGTAAAAGAAATTTCATCTAATTAATTAATAAAAACTTGTAACTTATGTGTCAGATGTACACCACGAAACGTGCAGCAACAAAGGTATGCTGCAGAAGTGAAGGCATTGGAATATTCCCGCAAAAGGGCGGTCGACAGTAATTTTTCGATATTTTTGAATAGGTTAGTCAGAAAAATAAAAATTGAGTTCAAATAGAACTTTTTTATAGATCTAGGTTGAAATGTTTAAATTAGTGCGATTTAATGAATTGATGTTATCAGGCGATCAGCGCACATTACCGACAGTTAGCGAGAGTTTGCCAAATAATCTCACAATTCGGTGGAACGTCGATTTGTAATTGTTTCCGAATATTATCGATCATTTCATATATTCAAAGGCCGTTTTCTATGATAACGGGCTGCTTGCGACCAATGGTTTTTCGAAGACTTTTGTTCGTTTCGAGGAGTAGAATTTTTTAGGGTCATAAAATTTTTGGGCTCATCTGACCTTCAAAATCAAGATCAAGATCAATTATGCGGGGGCATACTTTTCAAGATCTTTACCGATCGCAAACTGGAGAATCATCTGGTAAAACGGCGACACATAATTTTTTTACGCCCTGTACTTGGCGCGAGACTCTACCGAGTCTCTTGATAAAGACATATTTTGGAAAATAGCGAATAACTAACTGATTATTCTGCTGACATTGAATATTATTCGCATTTACCCACTTTTATCAACTCGTAAACTGCAATAACTTTCCCAAAAACTCCAGAATCGAAAATCAAAAAGTTATAAACAAATGACCAGATATCAATGTTTCATTTCCAAGCGCTTCATCACAATGGAAAATGTATCAGCTCAAATAATTTTAGTCTCCTTTTGCTTATTGTTCATGTGAAAAACATTGTTTAAAAATAGTTCCAAGACTTGGGGACATCGCCAGGGCCGGACAACGAATTTGGACGGATCTTTTTTCTCTTGAAGTACTCGACTCATAGTTACAGTGAATTGTCTCCTCGGCCCTGGCGATGTCCCCTTGTTAGTATAACAATGCGTGCGAGTGTTACGGCTAAGCCATGTATCGGTTATTAATTGATAGGCGTCGTTCATTGAGGTATTCGTAGTAAGTCAATGGGTCAGAGTGAGAGAGTGTAAACGAGATACGGATGGAGATGTCGCAAACTCGATAGATTTGCGAGAAAGACAGAGATCGATATACAAACAAACATCTGTGAGTATATGGTTCAGGTATATTGTACTTCATATGAACGTCGCATCAGTGCGAGGATAAATCAGTTCGAGCATCGGTGATGTATAGAATAGATAAAATCATTCTTCCCTGTGATAATTATAATTCGTTCAAAGAACAAGAAATATCGTACGTGATTCGCGAATAAACGTGGGACGAAGAGGATTAGACAAAAAACATCACCACGAATATTGTCATGTCGAGTTGCCAGAGGTACATCGGACTGTGTCCCGATGATTTGGCAGTTCTGGAAAGAACTGGCAGAGCAGGTATGTTGTTGGATACACATATGCATAAGTTTATTGGTATTTTAGAACACCACACTACCTTTCGCATGCAAAGTACTTTATTGGTGCAAATCCCGGAAACAATTCAAAGAATTCCGAAAAACAAGGCATGCTTACAAATATTGTTCAATGGCCCGAGACTAGCGGGACATTGGATTTGCGTTTGGTATGATACCGAAGTAGTACGCGTTTATGACAGTGCGAATCGGGGAGTATTGCACGATGATCATAAGATATTTTTGAGTAAACTGCTGCCTCGCGGTACTACGCGAGTCGTGTTTGAGAAAGTTCAGCAGCAAACTAATTACTGGGATTGCGGGGTTTTCTCGATAGCTTTCGCAATATCTGTGGTTTTTGGCCAGAATCCTTGTAACGTGGTATATGACGTACCAAAGATGAGACCGCATTTAATTGATATGTTCAATTCGAACAGCTTAACACACTTTCCATTGATGCAAGCAAATTCATTGGTTATTGAGAATGTGCCTCGCGACATTACTTCTATAGGTATAATTAGAAAATGCGATTATCCAACAATTGGGATCGTTCTGGATGAAAAAACAGAGGGAGCTATAAATAAAGAAATTCAAGGACGAAAATCATCAGAATACGTGGATCTCACAACTCAAGACGTACGAACGTCACTGATCGGAGCGAATAATTTCAGTGTTACGACTACCGGTATCGGTTCTTATGATAAAGAAGCTAATAAGAAAGAAAGACCTGTTCCTGCGAAACCAACAGAAAAACAATCTCTTAATCAAACAGCGGAAAGGGAATTGAAGAAAAATGTCCAGAGAGCAACTGTGGCTGTTTCGCGAGGGAAAGCTGCTAATAGACAAAGAAAACATCGTGCTGAAGAATCGATGGAACAAATGAGTCAAAGATTAGAGACCGCCGCAACATACAAAAAGCAAAAAAGAGGATTCGTTGAAGAGGCAGGTCACGCAGAGGCGGTTGTGATACGTGAAAAAGATGCAGATAGAAAAAAACACAGTCGTGCTAAGGAATCTGAGGAACAACGGTCTAGCAGACTTGAAGCCGCTGCAAAATACAAAAAGAAACAAAGAGAATCTATTCGTATGGTCAATTCAAATAAAAGAAAAAATATTTGCAAAGAATTTTCAGTGTCATCTAGGACGAAAAAATTGAAAACTGATAATCATACGATTTCCAGAGGAAGCGCGCTGATAGCGAACTCAGATTACAAAGAAGATGATGTAAAACTTAATTATTTGGGAGAAATGAATAATATATGTGAATTCTGTAATGCTAAACATTTCGTTTCTGAATTACCAACCGATAAAAAGTATAGCATTTGTTGTCACAAAGGTAAAGTACGTATTTTTGAAGATAGTACTTATCCTGAAGCGATCGAACAGTTAATCAACGGTACCGATAAAAGTAGTAAAAATTTCATGCGCAACGTAAGGAGTTACAATAATTCTTTGGCATTCGCAAGTTTTGGTGTGAAATTGGATTCAATGAATGGAAGTCGGGGTCCTTTTGTATTCCGCATCTGTGGACAAACGTATCATAATACATACGCGCTTCACCCAGATGTCCATGAAGCACGTAAATATGGACAATTGTATATCATCGATACCGAAATCGCCACTAGAATACGTATGCAGCATCCCGGCAATAATGATTGTTTACCAGAACTACTGAGCGAATTGGATGATATTATACGAAGAACGAATCCATACGCGAAGGCTTTCAAAATGATGCACGAGATGGAAGAAGAAGAACGAAAACTGGCGAATACAGCCGGCCATCCTGCCCGCGAAGTAAGAATGTGGTTGAAGCGGCATGATGATGTTGACCAGAATCGTTTCAACCTACCAAAATGCAACGAAGTAGCGGTTGTATTTGTCGCGGAAGACGGAGATCCTCCAGTACATAGAGACTTATGCGTGTATTCTAGGAGCGAAGGTGCTATAAGTATACCAAGTCTAAGTAAACACGTCGACCCTATGACTTATCCTCTGATGTTTCCCTCCGGTGAAACCGGCTGGACGCCCGGGATGAAGCAAATGGCAGGAAAGCGCATAATAACCGCGTTGCAATATTATAGTTATAAATTGAGCGATAGAGGGAAATTCAATCCGTGTCTGAACATGGGGAAATTGACTCAACAATACATTGTTGATATGTGGACGAAAGTTGAAAGCCATCGACTGCATTTCATAAGAAATCAACAAAGCAAATTACGAGCGGAAATGTATCAAGGAGTGATCGATTATCTACATAACAAAGCTGGAGAGGATAATGCGAGAATCGGGAAAATGGTTATATTACCATCATCGTTCAGCGGAAGTCCGCGAGCCTTGCAGCAAAGTTTCATTGATGCAATGAGCATATTGCAAAAATATGGAAAACCCGATTTATTCATAACGATAACCTGCAATCCCAAATGGCAGGAAATCGTGGAAAATTTGAAGCCGGGTCAAACTGCAATGGACCGACCAGACCTCGTATCAAGGGTTTTTCATCATAAAGTTAAGGAGTTAAAGGTGGAATTGATCGATAACTCGATATTTGGAAAGTGTGCTGCTTATGTTTATGTTGTCGAATTTCAAAAAAGAGGGTTACCGCATGTGCATATGCTGTTTTGGCTGGAAGAAGACAACAAAATCCGGGACGCAGATGACGTAGACAAAGTAGTCTCTGCAGAGATACCAGATAAAACGAGGTATCCGGTATTACATGACATAGTCAAGCAATGCATGATTCACGGTCCTTGTGGTCAACAAAATATAAATTCGCCTTGCATGGATAGCAAAACTAATCTATGCACCAAACGATTTCCGAGGGATTATGTTTCGGAAACAAATTATCATTCAGCGGGTTATCCGTTATATCGTCGAAGAGACGATGGTGACGTGATTGTTTTCAAGTCTAAGAGAGATGGGACGTGTAAAATTGCTGACAATAGATACATTGTACCCTATAATGCATATTTGTTGTTGAAATTCAACTGTCACATCAATGTGGAAGTATGTTCGACGGTGCAATGTATCAAGTATTTATTCAAGTACTGCTATAAAGGACATGATTGCGCAATCGTCGAAATAACAAATGTACAGGAGGAAAATTGCATCAAATACAACGAAGTTGATGAATATATATCCACGCGATACGTCTGCCCACCCGAGGCAATGCATCGTTTATTCGAATATCCAATGAATGAACAGTCACACGCTATATACAGATTAGCAGTTCATGTGGAAAACGAACAATTGGTGTACTTTGAAGAGGGTCGTGAAAAAGCAGCCATAGATAAGAATAAGGAATCAACATTGCTCGCGTGGTTCAATTTGAATAGGAATGATGTTGAAGCACATAAGTATTTGTACTGTGAGATTCCAAATAATTATGTATTTAATAAGCAAGATACACAGTGGACGAAACGAAAAAAATTTGTCAAACCTGTTTTGAGTAGAATGTATTTCGTGAGTCCGAAGGAAACTGAGCGCTATTATTTAAGATTGTTGCTATTGCATGTCCGAGGAGCACAATCATTCCAAGATGTGCGAACTTATGATGGTATAGTATACCCATCCTTTTTTGAAGCAGCCGTACAGCGAAAGTTAGTCGCTGATGACGAAGAATGGGATAAATGTCTTGCAGAAGGATCAGGCCTTAAATTCCCCAAAGAGATGTGTCGGTTGTTTGCATACATATGTGTGTTCGGCATGCCGATTAATGCCCGCCAATTATTTGAAAAATACAAAAATGAGTTTGTTGATCAAACTGCAGAATATACCGAAGAAAGTGAACAAAAGGCTTTGCACGTAATAAATGACATACTTATATTTCATGGATTCAGTTTGCGGAACTTCAATTTACCAGATATCAAAGATATTGGTACATTTCTGGGTGATACGAAGAATGATGACGTGCAGCATGAAAATATGATTTCGTTAAAACAGGCGGTGATAACATCAGTAAATAGTTTAACGGAACACCAACGAAATATATTTCATGCGGTCATGGCTGCGGTTCGTGGTGAATCTGCCGAGAAATGTATTTATTTAGATGGTCCCGGTGGCAGTGGAAAGAGTTATTTACACAACACTGTCATAACTACATTGAAGAGTTTAGATATGACGGTGCTGCCTGTAGCGTGGACAGGAATTGCAGCGAATTTATTGAAAGGAGGTAGAACTGCACATTCCACATTTAAATTACCGTTCCTTCTGAATGAAAGATCAACTTGTAACATTAGTCCAAATTCTAAACATGGATCACATATTCGTGACGCGAAAGTTATAATTTGGGATGAAATAACAATGGCATCTAAATATGCACTAGAGGCTGTTGATCGTATGTTAAGAGACTTGTGTCATTGTAACGAGCCATTTGGTGGTAAAATTGTCATAGTTTCCGGTGATTTTCGGCAAACTTTACCAGTTGTACGACATGGCAGTAGAACACAAATTTTAGAAGCGTGTGTCAAAAGAAGCAGCCTATGGAGTCAATTCACATATATGTCATTGAAGGGTAATATTCGTGTTTGTGACGGACAAACGGATTTCAAGCAATGGCTTCTGAAGGTTGGCGACGGGGTATTCTCTGATTCCTTTGAACGTCATAACGAAGTTGTAACCATTCCTTCCGATATTCTCTCGAATGGAAATATTGTACAAGAGATATTTGGAGCAAGTGTCGATCCTCAAGATCCGTCGATTTATGGCAAAGTTATATTAGCTCCGACAAACGTCGAGGTTATCGCCATTAATGACGAAATACTGTCGAAAATTAAAGGTGTCGGTGTAGATTATCTAAGTGTAGATTCAGGTGAGGATGAAGATAATATAGACATCAAAAATATACTTCCAATGGAATTCATGAATTCATTGACGCCGAACGGTCTTCCACCGCATAAATTAACGTTAAAAGTAGGAAGCATTGTCATCCTGTTACGTAATCTAAATTTATCACAAGGACTATGTAATGGTACCAGACTGGTTGTTAAAAAGTTGAACCAGTATCTGATTTGCACTGAAATCATCGGTGGAAATTGCGCCGGAGAAACAGTATTGTTACCCCGGATAGATTTATCACCGTCCGAAGAGGAGATACCATTCAAGATGGTTAGAAGACAATTTCCAGTCAGATTAGGTTGCGCGATGACAATTAACAAGTCGCAAGGTCAATCTTTCGATAGCGTCGGTGTGTATTTACCGAATCCAGTGTTTAGTCATGGTCAACTGTATGTTGCTTTGTCTAGAGATAAGTCCAAAATCAATTTGAAAGTTTTGTTAACAGACAAATCTGTCTTCACTAACAGTAAAAGTTTGGACCATAAATTGTATACCAGAAATATTGTCTACAAGGAAATACTAGGTTCTGCGTGAATTTCCCAGTCCTCCCAGTCTAACGGTGAGAACGACAAGCTGCTTATGCCTTATGTAGGTAGAGGCGCTAGAAAAATGAGCTGCCAATGCCTTGTTCAGCTGGGCGCTACAAAAATTATTAGCTGCTTGACACTTTGTGTCTCTAAGCGCTACAAAAGTTATTAGCTGCTGAAGTCTTCTATGGCTAAGCGCTACAAAATTAGCCGCTAAAGTCTCATGTGGCTAAGCGCTACGAAATTTGTCGCTGATAAGCATTCATTTCGTCGTAATAAAAAAATTATCTCCATTAAATGACTGATTTCGTCAGTGTATCTATTTTATTGGTAAGACTAATTTCATTTCAATTATCATTATTTCGAATAAATCGTGTAAGCATGTCACATTACCGATTTGACTCCAGAGCAAATTTTTACTTACACCAGATAGTTTGATACTGAAATAGTTTGAAAACATCAGTCCATCCAAACATATCATCAATCATTCCCCTCCTAATTCCTGCCTTTCCGATGGAAGAAATCGCACCACCTTCTCGTTGGTTTCCATTGAGCGATAGTACTTTTACAACCGATGATACGTTTATCGATAATTTGGATTTCAGTTGGAAAACCTTTTATATCAAGTATGAAGAAGTACTATCGGCTAAGAGTGTGATGACATTTCTTTTTAGTGCGCTATCCGTTTTCAATTGAACAACCTAAAAATCACTTATAACCGAGCGAGCGTAGCGAGTGAGGAACAACGGAGAAACCACTGATAACCGAGCGAGCGTAGCGAGTGAGGGACAGCGCAAAACCGAACGAGTGAGCGAGCGAAGCGAGCGAACGAGCAAAATTATCAGCTAGTTAAATATTATTATCCGAGTTATTCTACTGGAATTGTTTCTCAAACTTCAAACGCGTTTTTCTCGAAACTACTTTTTTCGAAGTGGTTGTCATGATATCTCAAGTTCTACCCGACCGATTTCTTTGTGATTTGGTGTGAATCTTCTTTATATATCTCTCTATCGAGTGAGCCCTGGATTACGAAAAATTTCAATTTTGAGTATTTTTAAAAAATTCGAAAAGGTCAAAAAAAGAGGGTAAAAAAAATTTTTTTTTTTCAAGTCGGCGCCATTTTGTGAATTTTTTTTTTTTTTTTTTGGCTAAGGTCTACTCGGTAGCGACATCTTTACTGATTGACAATTTCTCAAAATTCTTTGTTTCAGATCACTGAAAGGGGTGGAATCATGTCAACCAGGGTGCACCGTTTTTTTTGAGGCCCCCACTTCACCGGCCTGTAATTTGGCGAATTTTGGATTTTTTTTTTTTATAATTTTTTTTTATATTGTTGAAATACCAATAAATAACATATAAAAAAATGGATGCTAAATTATTCTTCATTTTTTTTTAATCTTAGTTTGAAAAATGCTTAAAATTTAGGCTTCTAGACCAGAATACCCCCTTAATGAAATTACGTATAAATCGTATGGTACGTTTCATGAAACAATGTTTACTTTCGAAACGCATCGTCCACTCTTTCATTAATGGTCCAAACATTAAAATAAGGTGAGGATAGTGTGATAAGTAATGGTGTTTAGGACGAAGAGGTTGGACAAATAGTGATTAACGTAAATAAATGTAATCTTAAATAAGTACATGTAAATGAGAAATACTTGTTATGTGGATAGCAGGAGCACATATTATTTCTAATACATTCGATAGCAATAAAATACACTTTCAGACATCGTCGTTAGAATCTTCAATTTCATTATAAATTAATAGAGGTAATAATCGAAGAAATGTCCATAATTGACAGGCGCCACCGAAAAGTCTCTTGGAATTTTTTGAAATAAAACATAACTTGTCGCTTCGATCTTCAACAGGGTATTGAAAAATTTCAATTCTGCGATTTATTAATTCATATGAGAACCAATTTTTTTTAACGAGATTATCGATGTATAATTTGACATCGTAAGCAATTATACCCTCCAGTACATCATGTCCAAGGCAAGGCGGTAATCCAGGTAGACAAACATGATAAAATTGTGATTTATTAAAAACAGAATTAAATTTAATTCCATCTATTGACAAAGGCTTTTTACATTTTTTTTTAACGGAGGTATTTTTTCTCCTATTTATTCGAAGTATAACTTTCTTGTATGATTGTGAAGTCCTTCTTTTATGAGGTGCAAGCTCACCGTTTTCAATATTGAATAAATCTTTGTTATTAATTAATTTCAAATATTGGGTACATAAGTAACTAGTTTCGTTGTGCTCTATTTGCGGCGTTACTTGTCTACCCCACTTTTTCTCCTACAAGTTACTCAGTTAGTTACACACCCGCTCTCAGTAAGGTTGTATGTACAAGAAACAAGAAATATATATATACTCGTTCATCATAAAGAGCACTGTTCATTTAATCATTGCCGGATCCCAACTAGACTCCCAATATTACAACAGGTTATGGGCCCAGAGAAGTGGATACTATAAGGTGTGATTACAGTTAAACAAGTGAATCAGTTTGTGCTAATGAGAGTGACAAGATGGCGAGCAGAGGTTCCCTAGGCGTTCTTCAGTCCATTGAGCGTCTAAGTGGCAGAGAGAATTACCATACGTGGTCAGTTTCCATGAGAGCGTACCTAGAGCATGAAGAGCTGTGGGACACTATAAAAGTTGCAACAGGAACAGTATCAACAGAACCGAAAAAGGTCGCAAAGGCACGCGCAAAGATCATTTTGTCTGTAGATCCAGTAGTACTATCCCATATCGAGAATGAAGAGACAGCGAAAGGTGCATGGGATAAGCTGAAAGAAGCATATGAAGATAATGGTTTGAGTCGCCGCGTGAATTTATTATGTACGATGACGACTACAAAGCTCGAGAACTGCAGCTCCGAAGAAAATTACGTAAATACAATCATAACCACAGCGCACAAGCTATCAGATACCGGCTTACAAATCCCAGATGAACTGGTTGGAGCACTCCTATTGGCAGGATTGCCAAGTCAGTATCGACCTATGATCATGGCTCTGGACAGTTTGTCAACACCGGTCACCTCTGACTTAGTCAAGCAGAAAATATTACAAGAAATCAAATGGCATGGCAACAGTTCGAGAGAAGAAGAAGCATCAGGTTTTCTCTCACACTTCACACACGCAGAGGCTTCCATAGAAGAGGACGTTTCTCAAGAGGCAGAGGAAACCATAACAATAACAATAGGTTTGAGAAAGGAATCAGGTGTTTTGAATGTAACCGTTATGGGCATTTCCCTAAAGACTGCCCCACTCCTAGAGATAGGAATAAGAGAGATGTAAATGCATGTAATGTAGAAGCAGAACCCGATGATGAAAATATTGCGTGCGCATTCCTTGGTATGATAGCGACAGACAATAGTGCACTGCATGATTGGGTGATAGATTCAGGTGCCTCCAGGCACATGTGCAATAAAAGAAGTTTGTTTGACCTTGTACGTAAGTCTCACGTTAGTCATATAACTATAGCAAACAAGGATAAGTTATC
The DNA here is from genome assembly GCA_914767705.2 of Tenthredo notha. NCBI lineage: Eukaryota > Metazoa > Arthropoda > Insecta > Hymenoptera > Tenthredinidae > Tenthredo > Tenthredo notha. The sequence goes on along the minus strand of OU611908.1, from coordinate 3,856,249 downwards.
TGTAGAAGAAGAAGGAGAGATATAATATATAAGTATAGGAAATAATAAGAGAATTAAGTTATTAAACGTTTTATACGTACCGAAGGTTGCGGCAAATTTATTATCCGTAAGTTGTATAATCGCCGCTGGTTGTAACGTATCATTCGACGAGTCGAAATGCAAAGTAACTAATAAAGCAGGCAATGTAGTTTTAACAGCGCAGCTGTCAAAGAACGGAGTCTACAATTTGAGCCTGAAAAGTGACAATAATACTAATTCCACAAACTCTAATCAGGTTGTCTCAGCATTCTCAGGAAAAACGAACGACAGCATGGAACTGTGGCACAGAAGAATGGCTCATCTTAACGTGGACTACTTGAAACGACTGAAGCAAGGCGCTGCTGATGAAGTAGACTTCGATGGAAAAGAGCAGATACCGCAATGTGAAGCGTGTATACGAGGCAAACTAGTCAGGAAGCCCTTCAAGCCAAATGAGAAGAGAGCAGAAGGTAGACTGACATTGGTGCACACCGACTTGTGCAAAATGGAAACGAAATCTGTGAGTAACGGAATCTACTTTCTCACGTTCTTACATTAGACGATTATACACGAAAAAGTTTTGTCTATTTCTTAAAAACAAAAGATCAAGTACCTCACGTTTTTTCCCATTTCCTGAAGTATGTAGAGAATCAGAGCGGATGCAAAATTAAGACTATAAGAAGCGACAATGGTAAAGAGTATGTCAACGAAAAATTGCGACATACGATCGAACAGCATGGCATCAGGCATGAAACAACAATTCCGTACAGTCCACAACAGAACGGCCGTGCGGAAAGGTTGAACAGAACGCTCGTCGACAAAGCGCGCTCCATGATAATGGATGCTGGGTTGAGTAAGGATTTTTGGGCAGAAGCCATCGCGACGGCATCATACCTATCAAACCGATCACCGAAGGCATGCCTTGATATGAAAACTCCGGAGGAGCTATGGACTGGAACGAAGCCAAACTTATCGCATGTAAGAGCATTCGGAAGCAAAGCGTATGTACATATCCCGGACCACACGAGAGATAAGATGGATCCCAAAACCAAGGACTGCCTGTTCTTAGGTTATAGTCCCAACCAAAAGGGCTACCGTATGTGGGATATTCAAGCTAAAAAAATAATAAACAGTCGTAATGTTATTTTCTCCGAAAACACAGGAAAGGTCGGAGCAGAGAGAGCAACAGTATTTTGCCAATGGACGACGCCATCGACGACGAGCAAGGACCGGATTCGCTGGATGTCCAGGAAGAAGACTCGGACACCGACGATCAGCCAGCCAAGACTAAAAGATCGACTCGAGCATCCAAATTGCCTAAACACTTAGATGACTACGTAGTGTATTCGTCAACCAGTGACTATGGCGAACCGCACGACTACCAGTCAGCAATTGACAATGAAGAGTCAGCAGCCTGGTTGAGAGCAATGCCCAAAGAGTACCAAGCAATAATGAAAAGCAATACCTGGGAACTATGTGACCTACCAGCAAATTGCAAAGTCATAGGAACCAAATGGGTATATAAAAGGAAGATGAATGACGAAGGAACAGCACACAAAGCGAGGGTAGTAGCTAATTAAGGCTACACCCAGACTAAGGGCGTCGATTACTACGACACATACTCACCTGTAGTTAGATTTACGACCCTTCGCGTATTATTTGCCTATACAGCTCAACACAACTTAGAAACATACCATTATGACGTAGATTCGGCTTTCTTACACGGTGATCTACAGGAGGAGATCTATTTACAGCAGCCAGAAGGATTTGAGTTCCAGGACAGGAAGTCAAGGTTTGTCGACTCAAGAAAGCCATATATGGGCTACGCCAAGGAAGCAAAGTCTGGAATTCGAAGTTGGACGCGAGACTCAGGCAAATGAATATGACTCAGTCAGATTTCGATTCATGTGTTTATTACTATTTCAACCAACAAAAACTAATTATCGCAGCCATTTACGTAGATGATATTCTTGTTTTCTCCAATTCAAAGGACTACGTAAAAACCCTCAAAAAGGGACTATTATCTTAAAGAAACAACCACCTAAAGTAAAGCGAGCGAATAATAATTTGAAGCGAAAATAATGAACATGGCAAAATATATCACGACATCAAAATCTGTAAACGTAAGATTTTTTGTGAATGTTTGTTTTAGTATTCCCTTATGTTGTATGTTGTACATAGTCACACACTAATCGTTGATGGTTTTGATATGCAAGAAATGAATGGAAAAAAAATTAAAAAAAAAAAATCAAAAAAATGAATGAAAAACGTATAAATTATGATTTCGCCATGAATATTTATCTCATGCTCCCCTCAAATTGCATGTTGTACATGGATAGATACAGCTTTCTCATGGTTCTGGTATGTCATATAAAAAATTACGAACGTGTGCAACACAATTTAGGTTTTGAGTTTTTTAATTTGAAAAGTTAAAGGTTTCTGACATATGCCCATATTCCGATTATCTTTTCAGCATATAATCTTACTATTTAATTGCTCTCGAATGATATAGACGAAATTCATTGAAATTGAATATTTGAGAAGAAAATCATATTTTTTACTTCCCTGATGAAGATATTTCATGGAAAAGTTATATCACCCAATTGTATTACGGTCCTGAACAAACACAACGGGCAAGATTTCGCACTCCAGACAACTAAGACGACATAGCATCGAATGACTGGCCAAATTTGCTGTGGGGCACTCCAAGAGATCTATGCGTGGAACGGAATCTCCCAACAAGTTTAATTATTTAATTACTCCGGCCCAACGCGATGTAGAACAGTTTTGGGGATGTATACGTGGATCGGATGCGTCCGACGAGCCCCATCATTTAATTACTTCGGCTCAACACGTAATTCTGCTTGCAAACATCGATTATTGACCGTAAACTATTCACAATTTTTACTTATTCAATTTTTTTTCCAAACAATATCATCTTACTATCTTGTTGTCATCGAATACAGTATCGTAAATGCGCGTATATTTATTTACTTTCGAACACTTCCGCAGACCGAATCTGTATGAGTTTTTGTTTTCCTCGTTAAAAATATGTTATGTGGATCGAGAAACCGGATGTCCAATAGCATCAGGTTGTCAACGCCATTATCCGTCCGTTCGGTATTTCTATAATTATAATCCCGTACAATTTTTCCTTCACATGGATTTACGCGAAAAACTCAAAAATATGTTGAAAAACGTTGAAATTGAAACTTGGTCGATTAAAAGCGAACGTCGTAAGTCCTGGCACATACACCTCTTGGATCTAACTGAAGGAAAAATAATCATATGAATCAATTCCAGAACGTCGCGTCGCGTGAGCCTTCACACACATCACACAACTTTTCAGATTTTTTACTTGTGACCTTCGATGCGATTTTTTTCTCAAGTGATTTCATTTTTCTATTTGAGCAAAAAAACATCTACTAAAAATTCAGCTTGCCTTCAAAAGATAGTACAACCATATGAAAAATTACGGACCAAATCCAAGGGGTCAAGAGTCAGACCCAGATCGAGTCGGTGCGAAATGCCCCATGTATATGTCGGCGTATGACTATTTTGAAAGTTCAAAATTAAAAAGGGGATGGCCAGCCTGCGTAAAACAGACGAAAATCTTGGGTGGTGCCTGCGATGTTTCACGGAAACCTCTTTGTATATATATGGGCATATGTCAGAAACCTTTAACTTTTCAAATTAAAAAACTCAAAACCTAAATTATGTTGCACACGTTCGTAATTTTTTATATGACATACCAGAACCATAAGAAAGCTGTATCTATCCATGTACAACATGCAATTTGAGGGGAGCATGAGATAAAAATTCATGGCGAAATCATAATTTATAAATTTTTCATTCATTTTTTTAATTTTTTTTTTAATTTTTTTTTTCCATTCATTTCTTGCATATCAAAACCATCAACGATTAGTATGTGACTATGTACAACACACAACATAAGGGAATACTAAAACAAACATTCACAAAAAATCTTACGTTTACAGATTTTGATGTCGTGATATATTTTGCCATATTCATTATTTTCGCTTCAAATTATTATTCGCTAGCTTTACTTTAGGTGGTTGTTTCTTTAAGATTTCTTTTTCTGATTCCAAAGTAAGACGACTTGATTTTCTGTTTATTCGTATCGGATGGTTGGGTAAGTTTTCGAGGCAAGGCAAGGGTGTCACGTTCGCAAGGGCAAATTTGAAAGAACTGGGCGAAAGTTGAAAGTGTTTACACGGCGGACAGAGCATACACACGGTACAAGATAAGTAATTCATGTAGAGAGTGTCATGAGTATCTATCTTCCAGACAAGTTGAAAGATTTGCTGAGTCTTCGGGACTGCCTTGAGACCTTGAGGAATCAAAAGATCAACTTCTCGCATGTTTTCTTCGAGAACCAAAAACATTTTAATCTTCGCTTCCTCTTGAGAAGAAACAACTGCGATCATATCTTCGGCGCATGTTATATCTGTACCTCGAGCTACAGCTCTATCGCATGTACTTTTAATGGTTCCTCCACTACCGTCAGCACAACTCTTACCGTGACCAGGTGTGGAAAAGTTCCAAGTCGCATTCGTTAAACCGAGTTCCTGGCAATAGTGGCGAAACAGAAAAAAGTTCGTTTTATTTTTGTACTGTGTACTCGGACCATCACTTTGAAAATGAACAGTGTGCAATTCAGGAGTAACAGATTTCATCAGAGACATGATCGGTTTCAAATGCGCCCAAATTGAAGATGCATCGTGCCGCAAGCATTCTGAAACGGTCCCGAACGAACAACATTTTATTGCACCTGTCGATTCTTCTTTATAGAAAAAAGCTCCACTATGCAGCGAAACCTGTTTCTTCGAGGCTCCGAAATGTACACTCTGTATTTCACTGGCATACTTGCAGCCGTAGTTCTCGGAAAAATCTATGACTATCATCATTTCGTTGTGTCTAAGATTATGTCGGATGTTTTCAAAAGCTTTGAGCTGGTGTCCAGTATCGTACACGTGTCTCAGATATAGAGGAGTACGTGAATTCAGTTCGGTCACCATTTCAGAAGCTGTACAAGCAATTTTAGTTTTGGACATTATCTTTACATGATATGTTAAGCCTTTTGCACCCAATCTATCTACCTGGGTGGTTTGCCATTGGTAATACCACGAAGAATTTGAATTATCAGGTACGAGAATCGTTTTATGAACACAAGAATCGCACTCTCTATACATGCACTCCTTTCTATAACGGTCGCAGCACATCGAAGTGGTAAATTCTTGGGTGCTCTTGCTTGGTATAATTTTCAACGACTCTAATTTTTGCAGCAAAAAATCAAAATTAGCGTGAGCTTTGCAAAGGCACGTGTCTCGAGATGAAGCAACGCGTTTTACTACATAAAATGGTTTCAAGCGGTAAAATGTTGAGCGAGACATTTTCACATTCGATTCTGTCGAGTATTTTTTGTACAAATTGTCCATCGTGTCCAATAAAAACCTTTTCCGAAACGATTTTCCGTGTCTGGTAATGCAATCTTTTGCCGCGGGTGCATTAGCTGAGTTGTCATCCTTTTCGAAAAATTTTGCAACACTATCCGCTAGGGCTGAGTGTAAAACTACCTTCTTCTTACGACATCTCATTGAATTGATCGACTTCGTCTCAAAATGTTTCCGTTGAAAGTATGGACTGACGAGACTAGAAGCTTGTCGCATTAGTCGATATTTTTTCAGAATTTTTCCTCATAGTACTTGTGCGAAAACAGATTTTTCTCGCTCAGTACTGATTTCAGTTTTCCGCAGAGCCAACTGGTGCATAAAAGTTTCGCAGTATAATAACCGTTTCTTGACAGCCGCGGCTCCTTCTTGAATAGTCTTCTTGACCATTTTATGAGGCGTTAAAGTGCAGGCGGTATCATCTTTTAATTTTTTCAGTCGCACAGTGGGACAGAATCCCAAAAAGCTGGCCAAAAGTCAAAAACGCATTTAATTTGGATGAAAGTTCATACTCAGGGGTTTTTGGGGTCGCTGATCACGAATTCGAAGTCGAAAATTTGAAAAACAAAATGGCGAATCTAAAACGGCCACAAATTTCTCTAAAAACGCGTTCAATTCGGGTGAAAATTCGTACTCGAGGGTTTTTGGGGTCCCTGATCACGAATCTCAAGTCTAAAATTTGAAAAACAAAATGGCGGATCTAAAACGGCCACAAATTTCTCTAAAAACGCGTTTAATTCGGGTGAAAATTCGTACTCGAGGGTTTTTGGGGTCGCTGATCACGAATCTCAAGTCTAAAATTTGAAAAACAAAATGGCGGATCCAAAACGGCCACAAATTTCTCTAGAAACGCGTTCAATTCGGGTGAAAATTCGTACTCCCCTCACGGAAAAAAACCCCGGAAAATTGGGGGTGTACCCTGAAAGTTGGGTGTTTACCGTCAAATTTCAAGGTAAACACTGAAGTTTGAGGGTGAACCCCGTAATTTGAGGATTTACCCCTTCAAGTTTGAGGTACACCCTCAGCGATCGAGGGTAACCCCCCTGAGTTGAAGGTTAATCATCAGCGATCGAGGGTTACCCCCAAGAGTTGAAGGTTAACCTTCAGCGATCGAGGGTAAACCCCCATGAGTTGGAGGTTAACCATCAGCGATCGAGGGTTACCCCCAAGAGTTGAAGGTTAACCTTCAGCGATCGAGGGTAACCCCCATGAGTTAAAGGTTAACCATCAGCGATCGAGGGTAACCCCCATGAGTTAAAGGTTAACCATCAGCGATCGAGGGTTAGCCCCATGAGTTAAAGGTTAACCATCAGCGATCGAGGGTTAGCCCCATGAGTTGAAGGTTAACCATCAGCGATCGAGGGTTTTGATAGGAATGTTAGTACATTCACTATCTGAAAAAAGGAAACCTGTTTTTTTTATTGATGCTCAATAAAATTAATCATTTATTATTATTTATTGTTGATTAATAAAATTGTTAGATCAACATTTAGTTAAAAATTTACAGATTATTGTTTTTAAGTCGATAATATTGATTATTTGAGTGATATAAGTCAATTTTGCTGCATCTATAAATGAATAACATTATTATTTTAAACAGTCCAGCGATTGAGGCTTGATTACTCCAAAGCGGCTCGCTTTTACGCAAATTTATTATTAATTTATTATTCGAAGGTATAAAGCCTATATGCGGGGGTTAACCCTGAACTTGGAGGTGAACCCTGAAAACGTGGGTTAACCCTGAACTTGGAGGTAAACCCTCGATCAAGGGGTACGAATTTACCCCATCCCGGTTGGGGGTAATTTTGAGGTTCAATTTGGGGGTAAATTTCGGGGTAGATCTCGGGGTTTTTTCCGTGAGGGTCGAGGGTTTTTGGGGTCGCTGATCACGAATCTCAAGTCGAAAATCTGAAAAACAAAATGGCGGATCCAATATGGCGACCAAGTATCTTATAAAATTCCTTTTTTTTGGTGAAATTTTGTATCTGGAGGTTTTACATTGCGCTAATTACAAATAAGATGTTTGTTTTTGAAGAAACAGAATATTTTAATCGTAATTATATCGGCGAAGAAGAATCAGAAGGATTCCGGTGGGGAACTAGGTAATAATAAATAAATTGAACATCAAAATTAAACAAGAAAATGAAATCTTTTTAATTTGTACACTACATCTATACATTGGATTAATCTAGTTACATTCACTATCATCAGATTCGCCATCAGTATGTATAGTGGACACATCAGTGTCGTCTTCAGTGTCCGTATCATCCGGTACAGTTAAATGTAGAGCTTCTATCGACATTTGTTTTTTCTTCGTTTTCGGTAGTTTTCGTACACTTGAAATGTATGGATCGGAGCAATAGTATTTTTAATTATACGGAATATCTCTTTCCTTGTCAATTGCTTTTGCAGTGCTTCTTTAATGTCTGCAGTTCTTGAAATCAGTGAATAATATAGGATTATATCGCTCAGAGCCGAAACTAGCCCGTGAATAGAATAGACAACGAGCGAAAACGAAAGATCTCACTATACTGTGACACTACTATATTGTGACATATTTTACTATGTTTTATACAATGTAGACAATAATTTATTAAAGAGATATGTTTATTCATCCTCAACAAATAACTAATTATGGAAGAAGTTAAAAAATAAAAGGTAAATCAGCGACCCCGAATACCCCCGTGTACCAAAATACCACGTCGGAATTTGCATGGCTTCAGAAAAAAAATCATATCTCCGTTCGCGCAAAAATGCGCAAGTTCGTCGACTACGCTTTTTTTTCCTTGGGATATAAACAATTCAATGAAAAATAGACCAAAGAACGAGCGAGGACGAGCGATAAAGTTATGTCTGCCTGAAAGTCTACTTGTCGTTTGCGTTTTCCAAAAAAGACACCCTCAATTCAAAACGAATAACTTTTTTTATAATAACAATTTTGCAATTATGTAAATCGTATTCCATTCTACATACCTTCACGAAGAGAATCCATTTTACACTTTTCCGATCGCACTATTTTTCAAGATTATATTGTAATTTTTCTGTACCGTATAGCGCGCGTCAAATCCGGTAGTTCGATGTGACTCGTATAACGGTCACATTCAAACTAGTCCTGCAGGGACAAGAAATATACCTGCGCCTAGAGAACGGTTGTTTGGGGACCCTCGATACCCCTACTTCACATTCCGCAACAAAAGAAACCCGAAATAAAACCTTGGTTTTCGAGGTTTTGGCCAGCTTTTTGGGATTCTGTCCCACTGTGAGTCGGAAGTATCGGGTCTTCCATTTATTCGTCAAGTTACGTTGCTTGGAAAGTTCGTTCTGCAACGCGGCTAGTTTTCTACGCAGTTTTAATTCGCGACTTCTCGTAGCACGGATTGTTGAAGACACAGCTTTGGACCCACTCTTAATTTTGACCACACCTTCGGCTTTTCGTATTCTTTCGTTGCGTTTGTATTCACGATTTTTATCGCGAATAACGCGTTGCTGTTGAGGAGTCTTTTCGGTAATTTTTTTGCTTGATTTTTTCGACGTACTACTAGCGTAATTTTTTTCAGTTGACTTCGGAACAATTTTAGGAGGGACTGGAATAGGCGGGATTTCGAGAAGTTCATCACTAGAAATGTATGCATAAAATAAAAGTTTATAGTATGGAGTTTATTAAGAAAAATAATTCCTTCAATAATTTATATGAAAATGAACATAATATAAACATAAACATAAAATAAACTTAAATAAACATAATTATTAGCCATCAATGTGGAAATCAGATACTCACTTATGAGAAACGACATTCTTGGTCCGAAGTTCTCTGACAGTAGGCTCTGGACAGCCTTGTCCACTTGTACTGGCTGGTGAATTACATAAATCAGAGCTAGAATCGGTATCTCGTTCACGAGGCCAGACGGTTTTTTTTGTGTGATAGGCTGCAAGTCTTTTAATGTTTTTTTCCTTGCGTTTTTGAGAAGCTTCACTTCTTTTTATTCTCGTTGACTCCCTTTTTTCTTCAAGCTTTCTATTGCGTCCTGCTGATTCCATTTTTCAAGAAAGACAACGGCTGGGGGAGGGGGGGGGGAGGGGGGGAATAGCAAATGAAAAAGATATTTTTTTTTGCATCAAATTTTTGGAAAATTAATTGAAAAACACACAGTTTGAACAAAAAAACATTCCAATTGATGCATTTTTGGAAAAGTTATGAGCAAAAAGAAAAAAAAAAACTGAAATTTTGAAAAAAAATTCGAAAAAATTTTTGAAATAAATCATGGAGCTCCTTTTCACAGAGTACAAAAAGATTAAAAAATTAAGGCCAAGTCAAAGATGTTAATTTCGATGGTAGGTTGGGTTGGCGTTGAAAGCCCCATATGCATTTCAATTCTGACATACTGGAACCTGACAATTTCACCTATTTTTACATAGAAATCACTAGTTTTTGGTTACACGATAGTGCACAGTTTTCCAGGAGTAAGTCGTTACATGAGCAGTAAATTCATATTTAATCGAATACACTTACTTGATGATTTTAGCGGAGTAACGGCGAATAGTACCTGACATTTATTTGCGACACGTCAATTTGTATCCATAAACCCGCACACCACAAAACAAAATACCGACTCTCCTGCGTGAAGGTGAGCGCGTTTGATTCCTTAGAGGTGTACCTTGATGTGCATCCGGTAAAACCAACTAGATTAACTTGTGCTGTTGTTGCCTAAGTGGAAAAACCTCGCGTGTCAGGTCTGACATCGAAAGTCAGTAACAATACTTCATAGAGATTTTTTGATTATCCCAAATTAACTCTCGTCTTTCCTATTATAGGGACAAGGTTTCCAGTACTCTTCTTGACATACAGGATTTTTTAAATATTTTTCTGAAGATGTATTCATATGTAATAGGTGTTAAAAGTCTGGCGCAAGTTGCCAGATACACGGCGCACGTTGACAAAATACATGTTCGAGCCTGTAAATAACAGTTTTGCCCGTGTATTATGGTAGCAACTATTTTTTTTTTAATACATTCCATCGAGCGGGACTCAAAAAAAGTTATCTGAATCAATTATTCATAGTCATAATTTCACCCTCGCAAATCGAATTCGAGTTACACAAATGTTAAAGGTTTCTGACATATGCCCATATGTTTTGCGGTTAAAAATGTATGGCATATGGCTGGGCTGGCTTAAGTCTTAAGCTATCCCAACCGATTTTCTCGAAACCGGTCACAGCAATAAAATCGGGACTATGGTAAGAAATTAGCAATTAAATAGTAAGAAATTGTGCAACTAGTCACTTTATGTTGGGCTCATTTGGCTGATGCAGCTTAAGAGACATAAACATTTGTCAGAGATTTTGTTTGTAGATATGGGACTCCCCTCGAACTGCATACAGATCAGGGTCGAAACTTTGAGTCAACTTTAATGGAAGAAATATCTAAGGTTTTAGGAATTAGAAAGACACATACGACTCCACTTCATCCTCAGTCTGACGGAATGGTAGAACGCTTAAATCGAACTCTTCTAGGTTATCTAACTTTTTTCATTGATAAAAGTCAACGGGATTGGGACGAGTGGATTCCTCTTTTTCTTCTTTCTTATAGATCAGCTGTACACGAGACGACGAAACAGTCTCCAGCCTCTATGCTTATGGGTAGGGATCTTCGTTTACCTTCAGATTTAGACAAGGGACCTATTCCTTCGCCAGATCCTCTTCAAACCGACTTCGTTTCCAATTTAAGAGACAGCACAGTGGGACAGAATCCCAAAAAGCTGGCCAAAAGTCAAAAACGCATTTAATTTGGATGAAAGTTCATACTCAGGGGTTTTTGGGGTCGCTGATCACGAATTCGAAGTCGAAAATTTGAAAAACAAAATGGCGAATCTAAAACGGCCACAAATTTCTCTAAAAACGCGTTCAATTCGGGTGAAAATTCGTACTCGAGGGTTTTTGGGGTCCCTGATCACGAATCTCAAGTCTAAAATTTGAAAAACAAAATGGCGGATCTAAAACGGCCACAAATTTCTCTAAAAACGCGTTTAATTCGGGTGAAAATTCGTACTCGAGGGTTTTTGGGGTCGCTGATCACGAATCTCAAGTCTAAAATTTGAAAAACAAAATGGCGGATCCAAAACGGCCACAAATTTCTCTAGAAACGCGTTCAATTCGGGTGAAAATTCGTACTCGAGGGTTTTTGGGGTCGCTGATCACGAATCCCAAGTCGAAAATCTGAAAAACAAAATGGCGGATCCAATATAGCGACCAAGTATCTTATAAAATTCCTTTTTTTTGGTGAAATTTTGTATCTGGAGGTTTTACATTGCGCTAATTACAAATAAGATGTTTGTTTTTGAAGAAACAGAATATTTTAATCGTAATTCTATCGGCGAAGAAGAATCAGAAGGATTCCGGTGGGGAACTAGGTAATAATAAATAAATTGAACATCAAAATTAAACAAGAAAATGAAATCTTTTTAATTTGTACACTACATCTATACATTGGATTAATCTAGTTACATTCACTATCATCAGATTCGCCATCAGTATGTATAGTGGACACATCAGTGTCGTCTTCAGTGTCCGTATCATCCGGTACAGTTAAATGTAGAGCTTCTATCGACATTTGTTTTTTCTTCGTTTTCGGTAGTTTTCGTACACTTGAAATGTATGGATCGGAGCAATAGTATTTTTAATTATACGGAATATCTCTTTCCTTGTCAATTGCTTTTGCAGTGCTTCTTTAATGTCTGCAGTTCTTGAAATCAGTGAATAATATAGGATTATATCGCTCAGAGCCGAAACTAGCCCGTGAATAGAATAGACAACGAGCGAAAACGAAAGATCTCACTATACTGTGACACTACTATATTGTGACATATTTTACTATGTTTTATACAATGTAGACAATAATTTATTAAAGAGATATGTTTATTCATCCTCAACAAATAACTAATAATGGAAGAAGTTAAAAAATAAAAGGTAAATCAGCGACCCCGAATACCCCCGTGTACCAAAATACCACGTCGGAATTTGCATGGCTTCAGAAAAAAAATCATATCTCCGTTCGCGCAAAAATGCGCAAGTTCGTCGACTACGCTTTTTTTTCCTTGGGATATAAACAATTCAATGAAAAATAGACCAAAGAACGAGCGAGGACGAGCGATAAAGTTATGTCTGCCTGAAAGTTTACTTGTCGTTTGCGTTTTCCAAAAAAGACACCCTCAATTCAAAACGAATAACTTTTTTTATAATAACAATTTTGCAATTATGTAAATCGTATTCCATTCTAAATACCTTCACGAAGAGAATCCATTTTACACTTTTCCGATCGCACTATTTTTCAAGATTATATTGTAATTTTTCTGTACCGTATAGCGCGCGTCAAATCCGGTAGTTCGATGTGACTCGTATAACGGTCACATTCAAACTAGTCCTGCAGGGACAAGAAATATACCTGCGCCTAGAGAACGGTTGTTTGGGGACCCTCGATACCCCTACTTCACATTCCGCAACAAAAGAAACCCGAAATAAAACCTTGGTTTTCGAGGTTTTGGCCAGCTTTTTGAGATTCTGTCCCACTGTGGACAGATTAGAACAAATGCATAATTTTGCCAGGGGAAGAATCCAAGTTATTTTAGATAGAACGAAAGCTCATTATGATATAAGGGCTAGAGATCTTGAATTTGAAACAGGAGATTTAGTATGGCTTTTCCAACCTAGACGAGAGAAAAGACGTTCTCCGAAATTACAATTAAATTGGGAAGGTCCATATACAATAATTGATAAAATAAATAGTGTGGTTTACAGAATACATCGTTCTACACGAACTAAACCAAAGGTAGTTTATTTGGATCGCCTGGCTCCTTATGAATCGGAAGGACTTACTCCTGATAATAGAATCAAAAATCTTCGTTCTTCAAACACTGATGAAACCCATTCTGAGAATAATGACTTCTCTCAGCAAAGAGATGACCAAACTTTTTCTTTGAATTCTTCCAGGTGGTCTGAAGAACTGCCTTATGGAATTAAACGACGACATTATAGACCCTTAACAATCCTCGTTGGAGGAAATATTGGATGTGGTAAAACGACGTTCACTAAAAGATTTTTAAATGATAAAAATATTCTAACACTATTAGAACCTTTAGATGAATATCGTTACGTAGCTGGCGAGAACCTCCTAGAGAAGATGTACAAAGATCCTAGTAAATATGCGTATCATTTCCAACATCACGCGGCTATGACAATGAGAATTAGACACTTAACTCAGACCGCATTACCTAATAAAATCATGGAAAGGTCAATTTATAGTTGCAATTGCTTCATTGAGGCACGTAGGAGAATGGGAGATTTTGAAGACCTTGAAGCTCATCTTTTTTCAGAAAATGTTAGAGTTTTGGTAAACGAGTCCCCTGCTTTTGAAGTAGATTTGATGGTTTATTTGAGGTTATCTCCCGAAGAGTCGTTTTCGCGTATAAATTCACGCGCTCGTTCGGAAGAAGAGGGCATTCCTCTATCTTATTTGAAAGTTCTTCACGAAGTTCATGATGATTGGTTGTGTGACGTGAGGGTGAAGCCCGAGCGGAAGGAAAATCAATTCACGTAACCAAGAGATAATTATTTATTTGACTTATCCTCTAATAAGTCGGTATATGGGATGTTACTTACCAAGCCCTATACAGAACCGTACGTTTTCAGAAAATATATTCTAGCTGGGAGGCCAATTTGTAGGATGAGGATTTAATCTAATGAAGGTGATACTCAAATGAAGATGATTAGTTAACTGGTAAAATCAAAATATATTCTTCAAACGATTCAGATGAATAGATGTGAATGTATGACAAAATTTGGTATACGATAAATCTATATTTTAACGATGCTAATTATAGTACCACCGTCTTGGGTATTACTACGTTATGCTCGGCTCTCTAATGTGCAACTCTCTCTCTCTCTCTCTATTATGATCGTATAATGATAAAGTAAAGTTATATCTAAGGAAAATAATGGCGTTGTGATGCTCTAGGCAAAACTGCTCTATACACGAATGACTTGCGTACAGACCAGTCTTATGATCACTCTTGGGTGATTTTCCTAGTAAGAGAGATTTTGATATGAATGACTTACACCAAAACTTGTCTTTTGATCACTTTGATATTCGGTAAAAGTTTGTAATTAAAAATGAAAACTTCGCATTGCTGTTCAACTGTCCTGAGGTTGGGTCCAGTTGGATAGAATCGGAGCTGTTGGCTGATAGATAAGTCCAGTGGATCTCACCTCACTCTTAGCATGTTCACCAAGAACCACTTAGTTCTCAAAGAAGTCTTTTAAACTGAAGCTATTAAGGGGACCAGTACAGCTTGGTTTAAGATATTTCAAGTACTCCAGAATCAATTTATTTGTCAACCAAAGTTTATTTTACATAAAAAAAAATATTTCTTTAAAAAACTGTGTCGTAAGGTTTTAGTCACACCGTTGATCTAATTCATCGTCTCGACGTCTCAATTTCTTCAGACAGCGGTCCTACATCTTATGAACGCGGGGATCTGAAAAGAAAAAAACATGTGAAAACTTACAGTCAATTATCTGAAATTTCCAAAATTTGAGCCACTAATTTGCAAATAACTTGGCCAAAACGAAAACATTCAAAAATTCCCTCGTTCATATCATGAGGATTCATTTTCTGAACAAAATGAGCCGTTAAACACCCCAATCGGACCAACGGTGCTCCAAAAACCTTACGACACAGCGCCAAAAACATAGTTCTGAGATAAACGAGTTTGAAGTTTTTGCAGAAAAATTGGTATATACTCTTCCGGAGGCTCATACATCAAAAAGTTTGTTATACCAAAGTTGAGTAAAATTTTTTTTTTTTTAATTTTCATATTTCAAAAAAGAAATTTTTTTTTCATTGGAAATTTAATTTTTTCTTTTTCTTTTCTACAAACGATTGTCTCAGAACTTTTTTTTTCCATGTATTTTTTTGTTCTATACATGCTTCTTTCTCTTACTTACTCCTTTAAAAAGCTCCAGCAGCATATGAGGGCCCTGCTGCATCCTCCGCAGACTCATTGTCCGCAAGCCGCAGCCTTCTCATAGCGATCCGTGTCTCGCGTGAACTTCTAGCTGCTTGTTGCTCAGCTTGCTCGAGGCGTGTTTTATCTGCCTGGATTGAGTGAGCCCTTGCGTTGGTTCCTGGAGTGACTTTGAGCGCAGTCATGATCTTCAAAATTCCAGTGGCTCCTTCAGAAAAAGTTACAGCTCCCATGTTAGCTGCTATGCGCACCAGATTGTGTCCAGTGTAAGTCCTCTTTGGGCAGAATTTCCAGATGACGTTATTGAGCGACTCGTTTGCATTTTGAGTCTTACCTCCGATGCAGCGCGTAAGTAGTTCTAGAGACGTCAAGTTTTGAAAAACAGGCTTGATTGTCTTCATTACAGCCTCTGGTAGCGAACTCTTATGTTTGTATTCCGCCACTGTGCCTTTGGCGACCGCCTTATTATATTGGCACCAAGAACTTTCCCCGCTGGGGCACAAATGATGCTGAGGCTTGTCATCTGTGGAACACTTATGGTGCCAGATTGCCCATATCGCCTTGCTCATATCTTCAACGGAGCCTGCATTGTTACGGATAGCGTTGCCGTAATATGACTGCATTTGATCTATGATCACGTCGGTCAACCTACCCTTTCCAGCCAAGAGTCTGCCATCAGAAAGTTTCTGCCCCCGCAGTTTCACTTTCAGCTTGCGCATTTGGGTTCCGAATCTCTTCTGGACGTGTCCGCAGCATTCAACTTTGTTGATCTTCACGTCGGGTCCGTAAGGCTCTGCTTTCACTACGGCAGCGTAACTTTTGGTATCGCCATCCCCAATGTAGCTGACGTACTTCGCATTATGTTTCTCTTCGGAGCGCTGGAATATCTTGACCATACCACGTACCTCCATTGCCCCGGCACAGCCAGTGTGATTAGCCTGGCAGTGTGGCTTATGTTGCTCGTACCAAGTCTGCCATTCTTCACCAGTCTGCTTTCCTTTCCATCGTATGCATGCATTGCAGTGCGATGAAAGTACCTCGACGTCTACCACCTTTCCTGTTTCACTGCCAATGACGGTACAAACACCGTTGAGTGATTTGAAACCTCGTTTCTGCCATGTCCCATCGCACTATACCGTGATCGCTCGAGCTTCAGGTGTCACTGAAGTCTCTATTTCTTCTTCGACAGCTTGTTGGAAAACTCTATCAGCAACTTGCGACGAAGCTTCCACTAGACGTCCTACAATTGCATTGTATGTTGGCCGTTTTACAGGTGGTGGCAGGTCCATGACTCCGCAAAATATGGCTAAACTGTCCAAGCCTTGCCCAATACAACGCATCGCTAGTATGGATCGCCTATTGATTTCATACGATCTTCGTGTATTATCAATCATAGGGCTACTTTTGAAGGTTTTTAGCTGGACACAATTTTCACAAGAGATACCGTATGTTCCACCCAGTCCTCTCAAGCTAACTTCAGTCATAACTATTGACCCACCACATGTCTTGCAAGATAAATGCTCTCGCAGAGCACGAAATAGTGTTTCAACATGAAACAGCCTATAGCCAGCAGAATTGCTAGCCTCGTAGTCGCCACTGATTTTTCTATCTGAAGCTGTTGAAACATGAGTATTCTGTTCATCAGACGTTGTTTGCTTCTGCAGAAATATTGTCGCCCTCTTCTTTGACCGGCCAGTGCATCCTTTTGTGCCAACACCAGAACTCCTCTCTCTTCTTTTCATATTGAATATATTGGATATATTTTATATATTTCCTTTTTGTTTTATTAAAAAATCTGTGAACAAAAAGCAAAAAAACTTCGACCGCACACACAGTTCGGCAGAAGCTTAGTGTAGATATTACTATTTTGATTGAATACTTATTTTTAGGTTATAGTTTTCGAAGCACCAAGTCACAACACCCGTACAACGATTACACGCTATAGATGTTAGATGAATTTATGATTATTTAGTACTGAAAAGTACTGTTTTTATTTATTCTTTACAATTCCGAAATACTCAAAGTCGAGAAAACGCTCACGCAACCACGAAAAGTATTGAGAAAGTAATGACGATCATACACCATGTGATCAATATCGAAATCAAGCGCCAGCGCCACTTGCGCCAAATCGCGATAGCCAAATAACGAACTTTTGGCCGTAACTTCTAAACCGTAACGATTTCGTCAAACTCCATTTTTTCACAGATGTAGAAGATCTTTAGGTAACATAAACTCCAAAAAACAAAAAAGCAATTTTTTCGAAAATTCAAGCTGTACCGGTCCCCTTAATTATCAAGATAGAAATTTATTTTAAGTTTGATTAAAATCCCAAAACGAGAATGACCCGCTGGTTGAATTTGAAATGATATTGAATTATGAATAATTGAATTTGGTTTATCTGAAGGAATTGATAATTGTGTCCAGGCACTAGGATAGCTTGTGCTATTCAGGTTTTATTTAACGAGATTACTAAGTCCTTTAGCGTTGTCACTTAAAAAGATTTTCAATCACCAACTATTGCTCAATTATTTAACCTCGGGACACGTCCGTGCACTATGCAACTTCTTAGACGAAAGACACGTTATTCAGCTCGGATCCAGCCATGAGGCCGCTGTTACAAAGGATAGGTGTTACTACGCCGTGGTAATTAGCCTTTCAGGGACCTGCGTCTTTCCGCGGATGAGTAAACTCATCGCTCTTGGCCGTTTTACCTAGGACAGCGTTCCGCGGTCCCAATCTCAAGACAGTCTGTTTGCAATAATATTTAATATTTCATTCATTCTGATTCTTGACAATTTTCCCCACACATTCTTCCTTACGCTCTAATGATTAATTTGGTATTATCGAGAACTTCCTGAATGGATTGGTTGATCCTGTTTGGTATTGGAAAAATTGATTTATTGAGAGAGTAGTCACGTCGAACCGACTATTCAGTGCTGGCTCAGCAAAAGCCCGGCACTGCATCTAACCTTAGCTTACCTTAGGGTATTAAGTTCTTATCTCTAAGACTCGACCGGAGTTCGTGACTTTTTGAGCAGTGAGGGTTTTGGATTTGGAAATATTATATTTTGGATTATAGTATGTCTAACTTCTTCCCACACGGGTTTTTATCTGTGGTATTTTTATAATATGAGAAATAAAAATTTTGATAATGTGTAGTAGCACGTCACAGTTGATTAAAAAGAAATTTGTGACTCTTCCAGCACCAGTTCTGATATTAGATGCTGAAGCTTCAGCTGACGATGTATATATGAATTTTTGCGAGGTTATGAAGCCATACGATTTTTAGTTCATACTCTGAGACGGCTCGGAATAGTTCGGGTTGATTCGACATGGTTCGGGTTGAGTCGGAATGATTTGGATGAAGTCGGAATAGTTCGGAATTAATCGATCTAGATTGAGTTAGTTATGAAAATCGATAGAAATATATAGAAGACAAAATATTATCAAAAAATATAAGTAACAAAGAATATAATTTATTATTATATGTATATCACATGTTATTTATAATCATTTATAAAAAATAAGAATAATGGGTATATATTTAAGAATTCAATATTTGTTCGAAACCTTCTTTTCTATAACATGCTTCAAGAGTATTTTTAGTTTAGAGCACTTTTCGCACTGCTCCTTGTCAGCCGTCCTCAAAAGCTCCGTTTTACAAATTTGACAACTCACAAAAGCCCCCTTCATATTAAGTCCGTCAACATAGCATCGGTGAAGAGACACTGTCCCTTTCGCTATTTCCATTGGGATACTACGAGATATAAAAGAAAAAATCAAATCAAATCAAATCATTTTGGATAAAGATACTTAATAATTTAAAAATAAGAAAGCGACAAAACTCACATCTCTACGAAACAAGAGTGGCAAACGAAGTTCGAATGGTTTATTAGAGACATAGCTTCTCCCTTCGCACATTTAACTCGCTCCCACTCTTTTGAGAACCACTCTTCAACTCTTTCTTCATTACAAAACTCGATCCTGTTAAAATTGAGTTGAGAAACTAAGATACCAAGGAAGACGGCTTCTTCATTCAATGAGTTCATGATTGCGAATGACGCTATCTTTAGCTTCTTCTTCTTCGTAGCATTTATTAACAAAAGATATTTTTTTTTTTAGAAGAATTTCTATTGGATTTCGGAGAAATTTTCGTTTAGTAACTAAGCAACGTTCTTATGATAGGACACTGATTGGTTCTCACAAGAATCTTTATTTGTTTAAACAAATTTTATTTTATTAAAAGAGTCGTTATAGGTCGATAGAAGGATCGTCACTTATTTCAATTTTAATTCCCGCCGAAAAACGTTGCTAAAAGCATAAAAGTAACGGTAGATGTCGCTTCCATATATTTCAAATATGGTTATACCGCCATAATAGGAGATCCGAACGGAAAACTTCAAAAATAGGTTATGTTCTTTTTTACAAACATTAACCCAAGTTTTTCCAGCTCCTGATATTCCGATATTAGGATTTTCCTATTAAAACGAGGGAAAATAATATCCTGGGACGAAAAAGAAGGAAGCCTAACCCATCCCATCCTGACCAAATAACCCGGTTTCCCACTCCTCACCAGATAAGATCGTTCCAATTTATATTTATAACATTTATAATAACATAATAATTTAATTTGTCTATAGATTTTATTTAAAAACCATTTATTCAATATTACATTTCAATTCATATCAGCACTATATAAAAAAAAAAAAATGATTTAGAAAAGGAATCTATAATTTAAACGAGTTTCAGGAAACTCTTCAATATGACCTTATTATTTCGAGACATTAACATTTGTCCTCCTATCTAGGTCGTTATTTGATTTATTCGAAGATGTTTGGAGTTGGACCTTTTTGCGGCTTAAAATCACACTTCACGTTCATGGAATCACGTCCTCTTATCTTTGGTCCTGTCGTCCCTCCAACCACTTCCTGTTCCAGTACCCAGGACTTTCCTCACAGAATTTTTCACCTGCTCCTGATTCCTGTTTCCTGATCCTTCGACTCAAAATCCGAAGAAAATTTTTATACACTACACAATCCACTTTGATTTAATGAGTTGAGACTATCTTTTCAAGGTTTTCTGCGGTTTCCCTTGAGATTTAGACAAATGTCAGATAGAATTTGGGAGACATTTCAACTTATTGAGCCGCAGCTCCAACCTTCCCAAATAGTACACATATTTGTTAATGCTTATGATGATTTTACACACTTTTGATCTTTATTATACTCACCTCAAGAGTCGGGTCGACTCTTCTACTAAGGGGGGGGGGGTTAGTGTTATATCAGGTAAAATCACCCTTACATCATCAATTATATACGACCAACATCTAGTAGCCTATATGATAAAAGACATCTCTGAAAATATAAGAACTTCGGTTGCTGAGTCAACAAGCATTATTGTAAAACAAATCAGTCTGTTTCTAGCTCACTACTAGTGCAGACCTATATTACAGAATATATAACCCTTTTGCCCAATTATATAATTTCTCCAGATTCACTTTATTTCTCTCGGGAACCCACTTTGAATAACTTATTACTTAAACCAAATATCGTTTTTGCAACAATATTTTCAGTGTTTATGGAATCTAATTCAATATCTATATTTTCGGACAGCAAGCTAATGTTTGTATCTGCATCTGCATCTGTTGAAGTATGTTTGATGAAATTATCATTTTTTTTTTTTTCTATATATTTTCATTGTCGGATTCTGGATCGGTATCACTATCGAAAAATGTATTATCTGTATATTCATCACTGTTTTCAGTTTGATAATTGGCTGCAATTGAAATGTCGTTTGATTTATAGGTTAGTAAATGTGCTCGAAAAGATTTAAGATTATCAAATCTTCGATTGCAATTGTATAAACAATCAAAATAACCACTATCAGATTTTTTTAATGAATTTTGACATGTGTTTCGAAATTTTGTATACTCGAAAATAATTCTGAAAATGAACAACGTATTTCAATCATTTTTTTCAAATCTATAACTTCAAAATTTTAATGTAAATTTATCAATTAAAAATGGTGAACTCACTTTTTTGTATTTAAGGGGGGAGTGGGTGTGGCGGGTTAAAAAAGAGCATATTTTCGAGTTTTTTTTTTTAAGATCCCACCATTAAAGTAAATTCATTTTAATCTTTTGCACATAATGAAGTAACATTTGAAGAACATTCTGTTGAAATTTCGAAAAAAAATATTGACAAATGAGCCACTGACAGAGTTTTTTCGAAGACATGTTTGAAAAAAGACGATCTGCCGTGTTATTCGTAGAAAATCAAAAAATGATCTTAAAAAAAAAATCAAAGAGACATCGTTGAAAAATAAGTTTTGTCGGGCCCCAACCTGCTCCTTTTATTGTTTTTCTTCATTTTTCAATTTTTGGCGACTCTTGAAAGTCGAAATTTCGATTTTTACTGAAAAATTCCGCCATTCAGTTGCTGTAAAATCGGTTCAAAGTAGAAAAAAATAAAACAAAAAAAGGACGTTGGGGCCTCGCAATTTATGTGTAAAAAGAGTGTGCCAAATTTCAGAATGATCGGTGCAATAGTTTTCGAATGAGAGATAATACCGATTTGAAAAAATGTAGTTTTGAGAAAAACACGTTCAAAGTAAGTTCCGATAGCAACTTCGTTTTTTACTGTGAAAGATGAGGAAAAAATTTTATTTTTCAAAATTACACAGAATCGTCGATACCAGCACCATACAGCAAAGTGCCTGCTGCTGCTGCTGCGATGTCCAGAGAATTTATTAAAAATAAAAATAATTTTAATAATAAAAATTAATTGATAAATGAATAATCACTCGCTCTCGGCCGAGTAGAAAGGACGTGGACTCAAAAGTCTGTAACTCCATGAGTTTTGCTCCGATTGACTTAGAATTTCGAGACAATATATCTGAGATCTTATTCTGAAAAAAAAAATGCGAAAAAAAAATGATTTTTTCAAAGTGGCCTGACCCTACTCTCCCCTTAATATAAAAGGAAACGATTATGTCTTAAATAGTTATTTGTCATAAATGATATAATATCTAATTAATATCTAAGCGCTAAACTTTTATTTCTAGGGATTCCACATATGTACCCAGATAACAATTCGGCGGCAATTTGCTGGCATTGTGCTAGCATTTACGATCATTTGAATATAGCAATTCGCGGACAAGGTGTAACATCAATATCAAAACAGTACGATAGCATGCATGCCTGAGTCTACAATGCAGACAAAATAGCGGCAATGAGTAAGCATCCACGCGGCATGGGTTTAGGAAAGGGTATAGTGCCTTGTCGGCATAGGAGCAGCAAATTGCAGGCATCCCAATGCCGGCAAGATCCATGGACATACTGGGACTTTCTGTGGATGCGGGTCAGTCCATCAGGGAAAACTTCACTCTACGTTATTGACTCCCCATCGTGGTAGTAGAGGGCCAAAAGCGTACAGTAAAGTGTTTCCCGACGCACTGATCCGCAATCACAGAAAGTCCCAGTATATTTACAGTGTGAGAATATTATTGGGAACTTTTAGGAAGAAATTCAAATTCCTATAGTTTCTCCAAAATCCGCAATAACATTTTCATACTATGGAAATATTTTATTCCTGCTAGGGGTATACATCTTCAAGAAAGTAATGGGACAAAACTGTACGGTAGAAATTTTCGTGCTGCATTTCACTTTAAGGTGCTTCCCTACCCAATTCCACCAGACCTGAAAATTTGGGAAAAAAGGTGTTATTAAACGGAATATCTCTGCCTGGGTACCGAAATCAACGAAACAAACTTCGTCGCGAAATTCTATGTATGATTTCGAACACGTACGGCCAAAAAAATGTTTTTTTTACGCGAAAATAGAGAAGATATCCATGTAAAACGGCTTTGAAAACGTTTTACATGGATATCTTCTCTATTTTCGCATAAAAAAAAAAAAATTTCTGGCCGTACGTGTTCGAAATCGTACATAGAATTGCGCAACGAAGTTTGTTTCATTGATTTCGGTGCCCAGGGAGAGATATTCCGTTTCATAACACCTTTTTTCTCAATGTTTTCAGGTCTGGTGGATCTGCGTAGGGAAGCACCTTAATACATCTACAATTATATTTCAAGTGAAAATTATGTAATACAGAGATATTTATATTAGATACAGATATGTTTATTATTTTATTATAATATCACCATTATTTTTATGTAAGATAAGGAATATTTATTTTAAAAGAGAGAGAGAGCATATAAATATATATATATATATTTCGTTATTATTGGACGTATAATACATATATATTAGACTGGACGTTAAAAAAAAAGTTTGCACTCCAACCTGAAAAATGTTAGTTTACCTTGAAAAGAGAAGATCCCCAAAGTTTCAATGCTCTATCCCATTATTAAGGGGTGCCGGCAATTTTTCGTTTAATTTTAATTTTTTTAATTCTTCTAAAAATTGAATTTTTTTTTCTACTCATAAAATAAAATTTTATTGGTTTCCAGACCCTGATCCTTTTGAATTTTTCAACGATTCGAAAAAATCAAACGGTAGACAGATAAATCTGGAATTGAAAATACTTTTCACTCAAACATTTTCAATTTTTCATGATGGAATATTCAACACGTTTAAAAAAATCATAGCCTGGGAATTACTCTAAAAAAATTTCAAGGAAGCCTAGAACAAAAAATTAACAAATCAAATTAGTAACAAAAGATGAATCAAATAAAATAAATAAGTGAATAAAAAATTTTTAAAATAAGGAACTAAATTGAAAATATTTGGGTAAAGAGTATTTTCAATCCCAGATTTATTGGTCTACCGTTTGATTTTGTCGAATCGTTATAAAATTCAGCAAGATCAGGGTCTGAAAACAAATAAAATCTTATTTTATGAGTAAACAAAAAAAAAAAATCGATTTCGAGAAAAAATAAATAAAATTTATATCTAAAATGAGAATGAAAATTAAAATTAAAATTAAAATAAAACAAAAAATGGGCGGCACCCCTGAATAATGAGATAAGAGCATTAAAACTTTGAGGATCTTCTTTTTTCATGGTGAACTTAATATTTTTCAGGTTGGAGCGTAAACTTTTTTTTTAACAGCCAGTTTAATATATATGTATATATATGTGTGTATATATATATATATAAATAGCTTAGCAATACTTAAAAGTAATATATCAAAATTAATGAGAACACTTAAAAAAAATTGTCATCTTCCAATATAGCACACATGCATTATATTGTATATTATGCATATCCCCATAAATATCCTATATTTTTCTGTCATTCCACACCGGATTCACTTCCACTATTTTCTTCGACATCACGCCGGGCAAATAGCCTTTGTGCCTGTGCTTCCTGTTGTCGCCTGATACCTTCAGGTCTGCGTGGCCCACGATTTTCCCGTTGATTATTACGCACCCGTTGTTTTGCAATACGTATAGCTTCTTGCATGTACTTGCAAAAATCGCGTTGCGTCGGAGGGCGAAAGTGAACATTGTTCGAAGCGGCATCTACAAATTACCGAGGAAGCTATTCGTTATTCATCATGGACCAAGATGGACTAAACAAAGCAGAATTGAATATGGCACATACCGTGAATGGCTCTAGCAAGACCTGTATCATAAAATGGAGTTGATCTAACTGGTCTTCCAGTATCACGGCCCCACCATGTGAAGTGGCGTGTAGTCTCATCTTTTACCAGCTCTTTCATGCATAAATTACAGACTTCTTTCAATCTGAAGCCTCCAACATATTCAAGGTACTGAACCTATATATAATAAGAAAAATGTTATGATTTTCACATCAAATTGCCATTTTTGATAGAAAGATCTGGGCCGCGAAATCGTTGAAAAACTACTTCTTACCATAGATATAAGGTTAGTAGATTGGACAAGTTGGCCTTTAAAAACAGTGTCGCGCCATGAATGTAGGCGGCACGACAGTCGAAAAAAGCTTTTTCGTGTATTTCGCTTCAGCACTCTCTTCTATCAACAGAATTGCGTTTTGGTGAACGATCTGCACACATTGATCGATAATATAGATATTTAATTTTATCAACAGATTTTCAAAATTTGCGCATTATCCAGTGCTACCTTATCAACGTGGAATGTTATGATTTGTAGCATAGTATGAGCTAAATAATAGCTATAAGAGCTGAGCTGCGGCATATATGCGGTCACCCTCAAAATAATACATATGGGGCATTCCATGCCAAATCGACCTGGTCCTGACCCCCGACTTCTCAAATCTGGTCCGCGATGGTTTGTATGATTCTTCTGACTCTAAATAGCAATCAGAATTTTTTTCAGATTCAACAAAATGTATTCAAGCGCGTCATGAATTTACAAAGTTTTTTTTTTTAGCACCTCGATGGCCCTGATCGAACAATCTGAAAAAATTCTCAATAATTCTGTATCAGAAATCAAAATTTTTATAACCATTATTTATAATGTCTGGGCTGTTGCTCCAACCTGTTTTTTAAGCTTTCTAACCATAATTTTAGGTCGCTATTCTCGAAAAACATAAAACGTTTGAAAAAATCTGAAAAATTTCCAAGAATCCTTGGCTATCGTTAGAAATATTCAAGCAGCAGTCCACGGTGTATTGATACCCACTTATATTTTTTCATATTTGTTCTTCGAAAAAAGCTCAAAAAAACAGATTGAAGCGAAAGTTCAGACATAATGAATTTTGGTTCAAAAATTCTCATTTGTGACACAGAATTTTGGAGAATTTTTTTAGATTTTTCCATCGCAGCCATCGAGGTGATGAAAAAAAAAACTTTGAAAATTCATAACGTACTCAAATTTATTTTGAAAAATCTGAAAACTTGTAATTGCTATTTAGAGTCAGAAGAATGATGTAAAAAATCGCGTATGAGATCTGAGAGGTCGAGGGTTAGGAACAGGTCGATTTGGCATAGAATGCCCCATATATATGAGTGCACCAATTACCTGTAAACGATTTGTGGCAAAAATGTCAATCCGTCTGTAATTTTGATATTTTATATAATAGTATATTGGGGAATACGGGGCAAAACGGGCATCAAATAAAAAAAAAAAATAATGTGGTCGGATATGTATCTTCTCATATCTCTCTTGGGCTTGTACTTCCTTGTCTCTTCTTTCTACTTCTACTTTCACATCCTCTCCTCTTCTTCTTTTTCTCTCTATCTCTTCTGGGCTGTATCCTCTCTCTTCATAGAATCTTCTTCTGCCTTCTTCCCATTTCGAGCTGTCCTCTCTTTTGCTATTTTTGATTTCTTCCCAGCACTTTCTTGCTAGCTCGTTTCCACCTCCTTCTTGTAGTTTTTCTTCGTATCTCATTGCTCTTCTTCCTGCCTTTGTTCTCATTTTGTCTCTTTTTGCTTCTTCTCTTATCATGTAGCCTGGAGTTCTCCAGTCTAGTCCTAGCGTCCATCTCATGAATCTTTCTTGCATACTTTCTATGGATTTTCTCTCTTCCCAGCCCCATATCTCTGCGCCGTACATTGCTACGCTCTCTGTTAGCGCCTCGAATAGCTTCATTCTTCTCTTCCAGTCTCCTGGCATTTTTCTTTTTCCTATGCCCCATACCTGTCCCATTGCTAGAGTCGCTTTTCTTTTTCTGTCTCTTATGTGCTCATCCATCCCGCCGTTCTTCTGTACTATGTAGCCTAAGTATTTTAGCTTCTTTACTTCTTCTATCTGTTTTCCTTTCCATTCCCATTTTTCTGTGGTTTCTCTTCCTCCGCCTTTTCTGAACCTTATTATCTTTGTTTTTTCTGTGTTTAGCTCCAGCGCTTTTTTGTCTAGGTATTTTTCTGATCTCTTGAGCATTAGTTTTAGTTCCTTTTCTTCTTTCGCTAGCAGCACCACGTCGTCTGCGTACGCTAGGGTCCATATTTTCTTCTTTGCTACTACTATTCCTCCGTCTTGGCCTTTGCGCAGCGTTTCTTCCCAGTCCGCTAGGTATGCGTTGAACAGATACGAGCTTAGCGGGCATCCTTGCCTCACCCCTTTTACGGTCCAGAATCTGCCTCCTGTTTTATCTCCTATTCTCACTGTGTTTCTTGTCTCGGCGTATATTTCTTTTATCCTCTCTATCACGTTCTTGCTTATCTGTTGCTTTTTTAGTGTTTTCCATAGTCTGTCTCTGTCTAACGAGTCGAATGCTGCTTTGAGGTCTATGAACGCTGCTATTACTTTGCCTTTCTTCTTTCTCGTTTCCCTTCCTATCAGGTGGTTCAGCACGTACATGTTTTCCGTGGTCCCTCTGCCCTTTCTGAATCCTACTTGATTGTCGGGAATTGCATTCTTTTCTTCTTGTTCCTTTCCTAGTCTGTTCGCTAGAGCTGTTGCGTATATTTTATATGCTGTTGGCATCAGAGTTACCCCCCTGTAGTTGCTTGCCTCGTTCTCTTTTCCTTTCTTGTGTATCGGTATTACTAGGCCTTCTTTCCATGATTCTGGGATCCCTTCTCCTCTCCACACCTTGTTTATGAGCTTTATTAGTGCCCCTACCAGTCTGCTGCCGCCGTGTTTCCATGCCTCGTTTGTGATGCCGTCTGCTCCTGCTGCTTTCCCGCATTTTAGTTTCTTTATTATGTCTTCTATTTCTTTTGCTTCTATGTTGTCTGTTGCTTCGCTTTCTGTTCTTTCTGTCTCTTTCTCTTTTTCTGCATCGTCTAGGACTTTTCGATCTGCTTCCTCTTCTGCTGTCTGTTTTTCTTTTGTTCCTTGAAGTAGTTGCATGAAGTGTTCCTCCCACTGTTGCATTTTTATTTCCTTGCATATTCCTATCTTTTTCTTTCTGCCTTTGTTTATTATTTTCCATATTTCTGCTTCTGTCTTTGCTTTTTTCATTTCTTCTATTATTTTGTCTGCTTCTTCTTCCTTCTTTTTTCCGCATATGTCTCTGAAGTTCTTTCTCTCCTTTCTGTACTCGTTTATGTCCATGTGGTCGGATATGATTTTTTATAAAATACGGCGATGTATTTTGCATTAATAATGATACAAAAAATAAAAAAAATGAAAATGAATTTTTTCGTTTCATTTTTAATTTTTTTATTTTTTGTGTCATTATTAATCCAAAATACCTCGCCGTATTTTATAAAAAGTCATTTCCGACCACATTATTATTATTTTTTTTTGATTTGGTGCCCGTTTTGCCACGTGTTCCCCTACGGTGATGTGAAAATCCCCCAAGTTTCGGACCCCAAAGCCGTTCACCATCGATATCGTCCACTTTTACATTCGAATTCTTATCGTGGCCTTATCATGGAAAAAAATTATCCAACATAGTTTTTGAGTGAAAAAAAAAATTTGTTTTCCGAAAAAGAATGATCATCACCCCGTTAACATGAAAAAATAATAGAAGCCGCTAGCCTAACGGAGCGCATTGCATTTCTAGAGGATATACATTGTATATAGCTGTAGTATAATGTCACCGCGTCATAAGTATGAAAATCGGAATTCAGAATTCAGAATTAGGCCACGTGGTGTTTTTTGTTGGTAAGAAATTAATCATTTTACCAACAGAATATTTAGATGATTCAAGCACACGGGTAAAATTTTTGACTATATCGATAGATGTTCTATCTTACCACCAAATATAGATGGCAGCATTCGTTGTCACTATTATTTTGTGACATACTGCTATATGACTCCGAATTTTCACAACTTGTCCAATCTACTAACCTTATATCTATGTTCTTACTAGTTGTTCGTAGGTGTCTCGATCTGTTCCGTTGAAGTCCAGAATATCTTCTACCCTACGGAAAGGCAGATAGGCTGGTTTTGGAACTACACCTCGACGCCTCTGTAATAGTAAAGTTCGCTCAATCGATCCCAGCCTCTCGTTTATCCTACTGAAAAGGTCATTCACAACTCGTATGTAGAAATATTAAAGTTCATTATGTAGTGCAATGTTGCAGAACTCCAAATTACGAAATCAAGGTTGTTGACAAAATTTGTTAAATGAACAATTATTATACCTATAAATAAAGATGAGCATAGTATGCTTTGATATAAATTTTGTTCAATCGATTGTCTCTCAGCATTGACTCAATATAAAATTAATGGAACGTTATTATTGGCACCGAAGTTGAGAGATTTTTATACAAAAATCCAAAGGATCTGGGGAAATTCCCAGGATAGAAGTAAAACTCCCCGAACTTTCCAGATTATTTCAGGACTCCCAGAATTGCTGGGCGCCAGCTGGTATTAGGCATTGGTAATTTATACTATTTCAAATACTCACAAGGAGAGTATCAGACGGGACTTCCAGATAACGCATTTTGATCAAACTGTTGAAGATGTTTACTTGGGCCAGAAGATGAGACCTATCAATTTCCATTTCATCTGATAGGCCTTTGTTCTCTTGGCGAGCCTCAAATTATAGTATTATTGAGCTGTAGCCAAATATTTAACGGAGACCACGATACTTTAGACTTCTTCTCAGATATCAGTCATCCTCACTTGAATTGCTATCATAGTATAATGAAAATGTGAGTTAGCATGCTAAAAATCATAAATTTCCAAGATGCATTTTTCCAACCCGACTCCCTTACAACTTTTTTTTACTTAATTTTCAACAAGCTCTGCGAATTTTAAGATTTGTAGTCAAAGTAGGAAACCTTTTGGAGTCAACAACATATGTTGCCGAAGCCTACTATACTGTGGCAAAGGACATTTACAGGCCTATCCAAGGCTTGAAAATTGGTAAAACTAATTTGAATTAATTTGGACTATTTGAACAATCATGATTGAATTGTAAGAATCTACTCTTATTCTCATAACATATTTAATTAATCTTGCTAGCTCTTATCCACAAATAATGTATTCTAAGCTTTCCATGCTCGTGAACTATAGTATCATTTTATGCATGCTAATTCTTATCTTGATTAAATGGTTGCATATTCAAATGAGGATGACCAATATCTGAGAAAAAGTCCAAGTATTGTGGCCTCTATTGAATATTCGGCTTCTGTTCAATAATACTATGACTTGGGGCCCATTAGATGGAATGGAACATGACGGGTCTCAATCGTTTGGCCGAAATAAACACCTTCATCAGTTTGATTGAAGTGCATCTGATACTCTATTTGTCAGTGATTTGACTTACGTGAGAGCGGTACCAACATTTCCTTCAGTTCTGATGTGCGGAGCTTCGACTACAGCTCGGATAGTAGGTTGTGCAGCATTATTGTTTGTCGTCAAAGATCCAGGTACAATAGTAGCGGAGCTGGAAGGTTGGGTGGAATTTGGAGAAGACTGTGCATGGGAGAAAGTAGAAGAGCTTGCTATCGAAGATGTAGGTATGTGAGTTACAAAAGTTGTGCGTGCAGTGTGAATTTTAGAAGGACGTACATGAGAAAATAAAACAGCATCAGAAGTCGGAATATCCGTGGCTATGGAGTGTGGGGTATAAGCGGATGAGGGTACCTGGACAGACGAAGCACTGCAATGGTGTGTGGCACTGGACAGTGGTATTCTATTGAAAGATGAACTATCGGTGAAGGAAATGTCCTGTAAAATTCTGGAAGTGGACACTAAAGTGGTAGCAAGAGAAGTCATGCCAGAAGAAACCGAACCTGGATAGGTATAATTGGAAGGCTGGGTGTAGATGGAGGTGGTTGGACAAGTTGGTTCATCCGCCTCAGGTATTCTACTCACACTTGTGATGTGATGAACTGATTGGGCTGGCGTATTAGCCGGCGTAGAACGGTAGGTGGTTGCAGGATAGTTCAAGTCAGAAGTCTTGCTTGCGGTAGTTGTGTGTGAAAAAGATGGATTCCACAGTGGAATAGGAACATAGGTAGACGACACAACTGGTGAATATGGCGTCAATGTGGTGTACGTGGGACGAGTGTTACATGGAGTTGCAGGTTGGGAATCAAGGGTGTCAGAAATAAGATTGTTGTTAGAGGTACTACTTGTGAATGGGATGTTGATCGGGGAAATAATACTGAGTACTGGATGAGTATGATGTCGTGTTGCCTCATTGGTATTTGATCCGGGGCAAAGTGCACGTATGGCCTCGATATCATTGTGTATGTCAGTCATCGGTGATGTTGGCATATGTCGTCTCGTAACCTCTAGTCTATTCGAGTCGTTTTCTGAAGATGATGTCGTCTTATATCTCAATGGTTTTTTACAATGTCGCTTTGGACGTTGATCCATTATTCAGGATAGGAATGTTACCCTGAAAACCAGTTAAGCAATTTAGTTCTCATACGTCCATTTCTTAAAGCAACTTACACGACTATAACATACCCTAATGACAGACATGAATTATAAAAATACACCCGGTGTTATGAGAATAGTGCCAATAAACAACTTTTACTATAATTATTTTGTTCAATCACATACCTTACTGGCTGCTTATATTAACTTACCTTTTCTGAAACATTTTGCAAAATTCCTAATTGAAAACAAACCATTCAGATAAGACAGTTAATATCACTAATAAGGATAAGCAATGCAATTATTAACACCTGACCATCGCATGTGCTGCGTCTGTCATAACGTTGGAAGCTGTAGAAGAAATAGTATATCCACATCGCAGGCAGATATGGGGATGTAAAAGTTAATCCAAAATGAATCATAACCACATGTGACTAGGGGCAGCATCAATTTTTATACAATGCTTTGTTGAATATCATTGTTAATAAGTAATCTATTAGCGTTTTCGATTTGCTGCTCTACCGTGTGATTCCTCGCTTACATCGCAGTGATTTGGGTAGTAGATCGTCAGGTGTAGTCAGCATGAAAAATTATCTGTGATCGTAGCCGCGGAGTTCTATAGCACCGGTCGATGACGCTCTTCAGTCTTGACAGCTATGGTAAAGTGAGTGTCATATTATTACGGAAAAGAATTATTACACCCACAAAATGTTCTTTGTGCACCGAATGATCGTTATCCAGGGGATTGCGACTGATTAGGGATGGATAACTAACTAAAACTAGTTTTCACAATTACGAGTGCATCTGTAAGAGCGTAACCTCAAAACGGCAAGTAACCTCAAGGACAAGTGACCGTTTTCAGGTAGGCCAAGGGGCTTTACGGTCCTAGTAATTGACACTTAGAGCCAGTGTGGCTCTGAGACACCGGGCGTGCCGACCATGACACTACATCACCCAGAACTGGCCGAAGTCAAAAGTTCAACCTCTTCCTTGCCACTGTTCCACATCTGGAGCAATTTGAAAAAACTCTACTGCACTAAAGTTTGTTACGGATATCCGATAAATTTAAAAAAATTTTAGCAACACGTTTTTTTTCGCAGACTGACTGACCCGTTGCATCTCTTCGACAAGTAGGGTTACGAACAAAGCGATGTGGATATCATTCATCGAGCAATATAATATATACAATATTGTGTAATTGAATTGTAATATCGTTTATAATACAACGGTATACGATACTATTCCATGAATAAGTAGTTAATATTCAATATTCTCGAGTCTTGTCTCGGTTATCGTCCAAGTCTTCTTGTAGTGTCTCGAATCAAACGATAAGAGAAAAATCATCATCTCGTCTTGAGTCTCAACATCTCTCATCTTGTCTTGTTTCGTTTTTCTCGTATCTTGCGGCAACACTATTCTCTTTGAAATTGAAAGGTGAATGGTTAGGTGATCTGGTATTAAATGGATGAACATGGTACATCTCAGAACATGCTAGCTTAAGATGTTACTCGTGTCTATTGGTATGCAGTGGAAAATGCCCCTACTCGTTAGCATTGTGCAACCGACGTCCCAGTTTAATGTCCTTCTCGTTAAACAGTGTATTAGCTGTTCCTGCACACACTCCGTAGAATGATTTGGCAGCATTAAACACCTTCACACCCTGTGCTAGTACGAATCTAGCTATGAGGATGCCAGGTCAAGAAAAATCCGAGGCTGCTGCATGCTCTCTGAAATAATAACTTCTAATGATTTCTTTGCAAACCCGTAAAAAATTTTAGTGCGAGAATGACAGAAAATTGTTAATAATTCCTAAAGCGCGCATCTATATTTAATATAAAAAAATAAATGAAAACACAAGAAAAAATATAAAAAGTAAAAGTAAAAGTAGAACTTTTGACTTCGGCCAGTTCTGGGTCATGTAGTGTCATGGTCGGCACGCCCGGTCTCTCAGAGCCACACTGGCTCTAAGTGTCAATTACTAGGACCGTAAAGCCCCTTGGCCTACCTGAAAACGGTCACTTGTCCTTGAGGTTACTTGCCGTTTTGAGGTTACGCTCTTACAGATGCACTCGTAATTGTGAAAACTAGTTTTACTTAGTTATCCATCCCTAATCAGTCGCAATCCCCTGGATAACGATCATTCGGTGCACAAAGAACATTTTGTGGGTGTAATAATTCTTTTCCGTAATAATATGACACTCACTTTACCATAGCTGTCAAGACTGAAGAGCGTCATCGACCGGTGCTATAGAACTCCGCGGCTACGATCACAGATAATTTTTCATGCTGACTATACCTGACGATCTACTACCCAAATCACTGCGATGTAAGCGAGGAATCACACGGTAGTGTGCACTGAGTGCACTTTTATCCTCTTCTATCTCCTATATCAGAGTGCGATAGAAGTACACTCGGAGCGCCACAGAGCAGAAAAAGAGCAGCGAATCGAAATCGCTATATGAAATGAATGTCATGCACGAAAGGGATATTAATAGAATGAGAAAATAAATAACCATCACCACTAAAGTGTCTCAAAAAAACCGACTATTCTTTTTTTTTCAAAGAACATTGAAAAATCGTCAGAGCATCTCTAGAAAACGACCGCGCGACCCTGTAAAAATATGAGCTCTTAATATTAATATTTAGAGGTGGCGATTTGTAATTCTCTATTTCCCATTTAAATAACATGGGAAATTTTTTTTTCAAACTTTGGAATTTTGTGATGTGATAACGAGCTACTTCATAAGTATGACAAAATCACTCTTTATAGGAAATTTGATGCTCTACAAAAAAGGTCTGATTGACATTTTGCGTAAGTCCAGCCGTTTCAAGAGCATCAAATTTCCTATAAAGAGTGATTTTGTCATACTTATGAAGTAGCTCGTTATCACATCACAAAATTCCAAAGTTTGAAAAAAAATTTTCCCATTTTATTTAAATGGGAAATAGAAAATTACAAATCGCCACCTCTAAATATTAATATTAAGAGCTCATATTTTTACAGGGTCGTTTTCTAGAGATACTCTGACGATTTTTCAATGTTCTTTGCAAAAAAAAAATAGTCGGTTTTTTTGAGACACTCTAATCACCACACACACCGCAATGGTCAACTAGTGAATATTCAATTTTGATGATTTAGTAGACATAATGCAGATTAGATGAATATGGTTAAAACCGGTCCTGAAAGAATGTCATGTCTCAATTAATGTTAAGGTCAAACACAAAACAAACTAGGGACATGAAATTGTGACTATAATTCATGCAATTTGAACTTAGCTGATCTGATTCCAATAGCTGTGTCTCGCCTGTTTCACTGTAATCATCATTTAACTAATCATTGCCATAACAACATAGTGTTGTCCACCATGGAACTCGTCTGCTTCATCGTCGCTGCTATCCGCCACGTAATCATTGTTATTGCAAGAATAAGGCATACGGTAACATTTTCCTTTGACGTCAAGAAAACGGACAGCCTCGTCAGAGATTGATAATGAAGAGCATTCGAAAACACCAACAGTAGTTGATGGGATTCCGACATCATAGAAAATATCAACGTTCCTGAATTTTTTGACGATTAAGTAATACGAGTCATCAAGCAGAATGATGTTCTGCAATATACAAATGGATGAGTCATGTAAGATCAAACAACTATCACGCACGTACAAACCAAGACAGAACTTGTCGGTTTTCAACTTTCTAAACTGCTGACTGCTATCCTGTAAGTTCAGAGGCACAGGTCCAGCGTTGTGGCTCTCTGTTGCCTGTATACCAGTACTCTCACTGGAGTTTGATGTACTATCCTCAGAAGGCAGTTCCGCCATTCTCAGAACAAACTGTTGCAGTGGTAAGTTGGGCTTTCTCACAAACTTTCGAAAATATGGCATATTGTTCTCAAATGGAAATGCAGAAAAATTATCAAGAGGCCCTAGTTTCCTAACATCATCTACTAAGTGCGTCAAGCCATGGATGTTGTAGCTCATGAATGTTGGCCCATACAGAGTATAACATCTCTCGACCCACTTTTTCATCGCGGTCTCTGCAAAGAATAATTGATCTTCCGAAGGCAATGGCGCTATGAGGACTCTAAAGATTGCATTCAGAAGCAAAAAGTGTAGATATGCATCCGGTTGCATGATACCGCAGTACTATTGGTCCTGTATAAAGAAGAAATTGCCTCAACTCTGTTGCCTTGTACTGCTTGTAGTCACGCAGAGTTCTAGGCCGCCTTGCGAATTCACGGGGGCAATATTCTTTCAGAGCCTCTAGTCTGCGAGATATTAGATCGATATCTCTACCTGACAGCTTTACTAATGCAGAATGGTTGCCTTCGATCAACGCACAGAGTATCTTCTTCATGGCACCCAGGCATCCCAAGTGCATGTACTCAAAAGGGACTCGTGATGGTACACTGATACCCAATTCAGATAATGGAGTGTCGCCTTCTTTGTGATGATCCTCATCAATGCGCCTTGCATACTCTTCGTCACTTCGAAGAGGATGATCTGAACCCAGGAATACCATACGACTCCGATAATATGTTCCAACAACTCTGCATTTAGAACATGCGTTCGCAGACATATGGCCTCGATGATTAAGTACAAACGCTCGAGCCGGCGCATCAGCTATGAAACATCTAAACCGAAATGGAATTATTTTTCCCCTGAACTCGACACCATTATTGAGCATCAACTGCTTGGTTTCTTGAATAAATGGACCAAGGAATTTTCTTGCACAAGATGGCTTTCGTGGGCCTTTGAAAATTCCCAAAATTTCGGGTCTTGAGTTTGGAATATTGGCGATTCTGAATTGGATTGGCCAAATTTGATTTGAACCTGATCTATCTAGGGTCCCACCATCCGTACTGATATCTATTTCTAACGACGGTGGAATTGATGCATCACTTAATCCTGACAACCTCTTTATAATACCAACTTCGAAACCAATGTGTAGATACTCTCCTGGATCCATTGCTAATGTTGCAATTTGAGACCGTGGTGTCTGTAACAGGGTCCTCATATCTTTCGGCAAACTACTATGGCAGCTGTGTGATCTGAGTATTTTTAATATTGAATTTCCTTGTACGTGCGTGATGTTTTGTCCAGCGAAGCATTTAGCCAGTTTGTCGCGAAAGGTCTGCTTGTCTTCTAATTGTTCAACGAATCCACGAGATCCAATATCATCCGAATCGCTATCTTCATCTATACACCGATGTGAAAATTCTTCATCGGCTGAAAATACCTCATCTACCTGTTCTTGTGTCGGAAGCGCAGTTGTGGGGGCATCTGAAAATTGAGCATGCTCTCTGAGGTCACTCCCCTTTGAAACATTCATTTTTGTCTCATGACCCACATTCATACGCAAAAAGCGCATTTCAGCCTTGATTTTACTCTGCTGTCGCGATGACAGTTGGTAAAATGGTTTCCGAGCGCCACCCTGACTCGCTATCAACTTCCACTTCATCGCATCGTCCATATCTAAAAGTAGCTTATAATTGAGCCTTATAGTAGAAACAATTATTAGTCATCTATCATACCCTGCGAATAAAGTTACTTATTACAGCTAGTTCAGCCCTAATGAATATTATATAAATCTATGTGGCTATAGGTATCGTATGTTCATAATGTATATATTCATATCTCCATATGCAATTATTGCAGTGTACTGTAATAAAAAATGTATAATTAATCTAACATTTTATATATATATGTATTATGTATATAGGATTCATTAATAAGAATTATTGAATAATTTCATCACAATTTGTCAATTATTATTATACTAATCTAACAAGGTGCATATATGTTTATATGTAGGTAATTCAGTTGAATACGATAAATCTACAGATAAACACTTAACCTCAAATAGCTGCGAGACCGAAAATTTCTGACATTTCTGACATTTCTGAATAATATGATGTATTATGAGGACCGAATAACTTACCGTTCGAAAGGTATAGAATAAACCGTAGGCACTGAATGTGGCAGATATTTCTTACGCGTTTGATAACAGTTTATGTAGCTACAAAATCTATAGCGTACGTGATCCTGCACTTCTATTAAATGGAAGCTGAATGTACATCACGTGATCACACAGCCAATCAAAGAGTCTAATCTTGAATGAACGGTGCTGATTGGCTGTTAGTCGGGGACCCAAGTTTCGGGACTAGCTGCGCGGATGCTATTCGATTGCTGTTTCATTGAAACATTGCATGTGTGATTCTCCTTTGCGAAAAATGGGCCAGCAGAGCATGCTGTCGTATTGCCTGCATGTAATTACTGCTTGTTGCGTGCAAATGATGGCATAGCACCGGCATTAGAACAGCATCAAAAAACTACAAGGATTGCAACTCATGCTCGCTCTGATCTGGTTATCTGGGTATTATGTTCCTCAAAAAGAACATTCAAACGCAATTTTTCTTATAGAGAAAGCTACCATCTACATTATTTAGCATGTAATCGTTCATGAATTACTTTAATATCTGCAATCAATGTAGTTAAGCTCAAGGAAATATTATTCATCATGAAGATATCACTCGAACTGGGTAGTAATTTGAGAAGGAGCTCAATCAATTTTCTGTAATTATCTATTTTTAATAAATAGCCTCTGATGAGGGCAGCATATCACTGCCGAAACGTCAGGCCAACATAAAACCATTGACTCGACTCGATTGATTGAGCTCCTTCTCAAAAAATCAAGAAAATATTATTATCGTCCTCTGTATTAATGTCAAATATAACTTTTTGAATTAAAAGCCACGTTGACTTAGCTTCTGGGGGTATTTTAAACCCAGTGCAAAATAAACAAAAAATGAAATTTTAATTGCGTTCAGAATGTTACCAGCTTCATAATATGTCTTATTTACTAAGACTTCAATGGACTCTAATTTTTCTAGAGATCCAACAACAACTGGTCGAGGTTGAAACCGCCGCAGCTTTTTCTGCGCATAAATGCTTTGACACCTTCTATCCTTTCTTCTTCATCATTCAATGTCTATAATCGCAATTTAAATAGCAAATAATTTTCCTCAAAATTTATCATTAGTCAACAAAAACACTGATCAAAATATGAAAAAAAAAAAATTAGCCCAATAATCGAATTTACCTCGATATGAAATAAAAATCCTCGTTGAACTTCTGCAGTTGTTGGATTCCACGGACTTTCTTCAGAGTCTTCTGTTACTGCGCTCTTTCTCTTTCTACCTCTTTTGGTAGGTTTACCATCAACTTCAGCGTGAATCAATGGCGTAGATCGTTTGATCATAGAAGGCAACACCCATCAAACCGCAGTATCCAAAGCATCTAGACCAAATACAACATAAAATAAAGGTATTGACTCACTGATAAAAATCAATTCATTTACCTCCTTGTAATGTTAGAAACTTCGAAACTACATCTTTCATGGTATCTGTTGTAGGTTTACGAGAAGTCTCGAGTAATTGAATGATACAATCTCGAAAAGTAGGCCACTTATCATTCGAACAGTTTGCTTTATTAGGATATAGCCTTTCAAAATCGCTCTGAAGCTGTGAATAGTATAAAATTATTATACATTCAAGTTAAACAAATAAAAAACTTGTAACAAATAGATTACCAATCGGTAGCCTTGAGGTTGCTTCGAACAAGGAAATATGTCAAAATAAGCTTCGACATCATTTAAGCTTTTTAATGTTTGTTGTCGAACCTCAAAGGTGCTTTCCCAGTTGGCTACTACTTCTGGCCACGGTCCGAGGCGGTTTGAAATAAAATTCAATTGTACTTGCGTCGCTAAGTCCATGGTCGTTGATGCTAGAATATAAAATTAAGTTTACATATGAAAATCACAGGTTCAATGTATTTAGCTATGTAATGAAAAAACTAACTTGTGACAGATTGGGTAGGTATCGCTAATAATGTCAAGGCTTTCTTCTTTTGCTTACTTCTATGAAAATTATGTTGGCAGAGTAATTTCCCTTTAGCAGGAATAGCTTTTGCGTATTGCGTCTTATTAACGTGTGCAGTATAATAAGTTCCAGGTAATTCTCGTGGAAAGAGTTCCAGGATTTCGTCCCTTATTCTAGTAAAACGAGATGGTTCAATTGGTGGAATTTCGGGTAATTGATCATACTCGCGATCGAGAACAAGATAAACTAATTCATTTCTATTGGTTGAAGTGAAAACAAAAGTGTGCTGTGAATTATACAACGCAATTAGGTTTTTGTCACGGACGTATCAAAAACTCGGTCTCACGGCCTGTTGGTAGCCCGCAAGCAAGCGCTTCAGGAGCGTCTGGCCCATGGCAGCCGTGAGGTACTTGACTAGGCCGTGAGTCACTCGTTTTTGAAACGTCCGACAAAAATTAGTGTTAGTCATTTGGCCGTGAGGCATGGTCCCCGACGAATGTGAATTTGCTGCACTCGCCTACGGCTCGTGCGGCAAACTTCACACTCGTCCGTGAAACCGTGCCTCACGGCCTGATGATTAAATCTACTATTCTTCTTTCGAAGCTTTGACCTAACCATACAGAGAGAGGGATCTAAAAAAATAAAACATATTTTAATAAAATATTAGAAAAATAAAAATAAAAAAGAGTAAAAAATGTATATATGCCTACGTGGGCGCTAGGTGAAATTTGTTTAACGTTTGTTGCATCGATCTTGATGCGATGTCAAATATAGAAGAATTAAGCAGGTGATTTTAAGTCTGAACAATATTTTCTGTAGAAACAGAAACAGGTCTTTCAACAATTTGTAAATTCAGGTCCGAACTTCATGTTGTAGATGCAGTTGCTGCAGGATGAACCTATAAATTAAATACAGACAAAAAAAGCTAAAAAAAAATTTCATTTAAAAATTAAAAAGAAAAATTACAAATAGCAAACATCTGACAATTGTTGTACACATAGAATAGATTCAAATATTATAAAAAATTGAATCTAAGATGCACGTAAAAAATGTACAGAATATTTCACATGTATTTTTATTGATGTTTAATTTATATATACAGGGTGACCCAGAACCCACGGGCCACGTTGAATGGGCATATTCCCTGTCGAACTCTAAGACTAAAATTCCTTTACGAAAACTCTCTAAGGCCAACTGTTCTCCAATTATTGAAAATCGCAATTGACCTATCAGAGCGTTTCTCTATGACCGTAACTATGGAGCGAATGACCTGGGCCGCTAAAACTATGGAGCGATTGACCTAGACGGCCCACAGCTATGGAGCGAATGACCCGGACGGCTAAAACTAAGAAGCGGTTGACGTGAACGGCCAAAAACTATAGAGAGGACAACCTGGACCGCTGAAACTATGAAGCACTTGACTAGAGAGACGCTCTGATTGGTCAATCGCGATTTCTGATAACTCGAGAACCGTTGGCCTCAGAGAGTTTTCGTAAAAGAACTTTCGTCTCAGAATTCGACAAAGAATATGCCTATTCAGTGTGGCCCGTGGGTTCTGGGTCACCCTGTATAGGGGAGAGTGGTCCTGAGTCGTGCGGGTTGAGCCGGCACCATGGTGTTTTGTGTCTTGCGTTTGAAATTGCGTCCCATGACCATAGAGCAGAAACACCGCAAGTGCAACAAAAAATAACAGAAACAAGAAAAAAAAGCAACAAGATCAAAATAATTGAGTCGACACGCATGCCGTTCCCGAGGAACACCATGGTGCCGGCTCAACCCGCAGTGCTGACTCAGCACCACTCTCCCCTACTATTTGTTTAAAAAAACAAAAATGGAAAAAAATGGAATAAAATTGATTGAATAATTTGGGAGAAAGAAGGGGTGGAGGAGGAATGGGAAGAGTTAACAACGATAGTGAAAAGAATGACCTCAAGAGAGAGGAAGAAGAAAGCGTGGAAAATAGGGAGGAATGAATGGTGGGACGCGGAGTGCAGGAGGCAAAAGAAGAGAATGAGGAAAGCATGGAGAGAAGTAGGGAAAGAAAAAGAAAAGGAAGACAGAGAGATGGAGAAATTCAAGGAGGAAAGGAAGGCATACAAGGAGATGTGCAGGAAGAAGAAGGAAGAATGGAGAGAGGCCGAAAACAAGAGGATAGAAGAGTTGAGAGATGAGGGAGAGGTGTGGAAGTACACAAACAGGGAGAGGAAAAAAAGAACGGGGGTGAGCAAAAACATAACAATGGGAGAGTGGACGGATCACTTCAGGGGGCTACTAGGAGGAAGAGGAAGAGGAGGGGGAGAGAGGGAGAACGGAAGAAGGGAGAGGAAACAGGCAGGAGAAGAGGGAAGAGAGGAGAGAGGAGAAGAAGGGAAAGAAGATAGAGAAGAGAAGAAGAAAAGAATGAGGAAGGAAGAAGAGGAGATAAAAGGGGAGGTAGCGAAGAAAATAGAGAAACTGAAAAGAGGTAAAGCGGAGGGAGGAGACGGGGTAAAGAACGAAGTCTGGATGGCGGGAGGGAAGAAAGTGAAGCAGAAGCTGGCGGAGATAATATGGAAAACGTGGAAAGGATAAGGATACGTAGAAGAATGGAGAGAAGGAATAGTGATACCAATTCATAAGAA
This sequence comes from Tenthredo notha, assembly GCA_914767705.2. Taxonomy (NCBI): domain Eukaryota; kingdom Metazoa; phylum Arthropoda; class Insecta; order Hymenoptera; family Tenthredinidae; genus Tenthredo; species Tenthredo notha. The sequence continues at coordinate 3,814,108 of OU611908.1, read as the reverse complement.
AGGAAGCACAGAAGAAGTGAAGAACTACAGAGGAGTGACTCTGACGCAAACAGCATACAAGATATACGCAGCAGTACTGAGTGATAGGATGATTAAGGAATTAGAGGAGGGAGGGGGACTAGATGAAACACAGATGGGGTTCAGAGCAGGGAGAGGGGGAATGGACAATATATACATCCTGAAACACATAATGGGCAAAAAGATAGAGAAAAAAAAGGGGAAAGTATACATGACGTTTGTAGACCTGAAAGCAGCGTTTGACAAGCTAGACAGGGAGACGCTATGGGAAGCGATGGAGAAAAGAGGGGTGGGAAGAGATCTAATTAGCAGAGTAAAAGAGATTTACAAGGAAACAAGATGTAGGGTGAGAATAGGAAAGGAGCTATCGGAGGAGTTCTGGGTAGAGAAAGGGGTAAGGCAGGGATGCCCACTGAGTCCAACACTGTTTAACATATACGTGGCAGACATAGAGGAAGTGATGAGAAAAGGGCAAGACGGGGGGATAGTAATAGGGAAAGAAAAAATCTGGACGCTGAGCTACGCGGACGATATAGTACTGATAGCAGAGGAGGAGAAGGGGATGAAAGAGATGATAGGGAGGACAGGTATTTCAAGAGGAAAAAGCTGGAGGTGAATCAAGAAAAAACGAAGATAATGATATGCTGCAAGGGAAAAGGGAGAAGAAGGAGGGAGAAGTGGAAATGGGGAGAGAAAGAGATGGAGGAGGTAGACGAAATGAAGTACCTAGGGTATGTGCTAAGAAGAACGAATAGTGAGAAGCCGCATATAAAAGAAAGAATAGGAAAGGCAAGGAAAGCAATGGGAGGCATATGGGGAATAGGAGAGAGGAAATTCAAGGGGGATATCAGATGGAGAATGAAAATGTTTGAAGCGGTGGTAAAAGGAATACTGATGTACGGGGCAGAGATATGGGGGTGGGAGGAAAGAGAGGAAATGGAGAGGCTGCAAGAGAGATATATGAGGTGGACGCTGGGACTCGAAAGGACGACGCTGGGGTACATAGTACGGGAGGAGCTGAAAGCAGACAAGATAAGGGTAGGAGCCGGAAAGAGAGCGATAAGATTCGAAGAAAAAGCGAGGAAAGACGAAAGAAGGAAGCTGGTAAGGGGGTGCGTGAGAGAGAGGGAAAGAAGAGAAGAAAAAGGGGAGCAGGACAGGTGAGGGGGGGAGAGAAAGAGATACATGTGGAGATGCGGAATAGGAAAGGAAGAAGTAAAGAGAATTTGGGAGGAAGGAGGGACGGTAGAAAACGAAGCAGTGGCAAGAGACAAAGAAGTGCAAGAGCAAGAAAGAGTGGACAGGGTATGGAAATCGAGGAGCGTACCAAGATACAAGGAATTCAGAGTAGTGGGCAGACCAAGGTACATGAGAGGATAAAGGGGAAAAGGAGGAGAGGAGGTGAAAATAATAGCGAGGCTGAGGTGCGGGAATGAGGAGAGAGGAAAGAAATACTGGATGAAGGAGGATAAGAGAATGTGCAGGATGTGCAGGGAAGAAGAGGAAACAATGGAGCATCTGACAGGAACGTGTAGGAAGATGGAGGGGGTGGAAGGGAAAATAGAAAAGATAATGAGTGATGCAGGGGAAGGGGTGAAGTGGGGAAAAGCACTAAAAGAGAGAAGAGAAGCAGTAGAGAAAAAAGAGAGAGAGCAATGGGAGAAGGAGGGAAGGAAAGATAGCGAAAGAGGTAGGAATGGAGGATGAAGGAAGAAAGCAGCGAACAGAAGACAAGAAGAGAACAAGACGGCAGGAGGAGGAGCGAGCGAGCCAAGAAAGGATGAGCAGACAGAAGGTGAGGAAAGTGGCGACATCTAGGAGCAGGCGAGAGAAGGAACAAAGAGGTGAGGCAGAGGGGAGGGAGACAGCAGCGAGGCGAGCACGAGGCAGACAAGCAGGCCAGTAGTCAACAGACAGTCAGAGGGAGAGCAGTAGAGAGAAAAGTTTAAGGAGTGAAAAAGGACAAAAAATAAAAAATAAAAAAATGGAAGAGATGAAAGAACTGGTGGAGGAAATAATGGAAGAGATTGGAGGGATAAGGGAAGAGATGGGGATAGTCAAAGAAGAAAATAGAGAATGGAGAAGACTACTGGAGAAACATGAAGAGGAAGAAGGAAAGCAAGAAAGGGAAGAAAGGAGAGAAGAAAAGGGAGAAGAAACCGCAGGAAAGGAGGAAAAGAAAGGAGAAGAGGAAGAGACAGAGGAAGAGAAGAGAAAAAGGAAAGAGGAAGCAGAGGGAAGTGAGGAAAGGGCCAAAGAAAGAAAGAAGAGGAACCTAGTGATTAAAGGTATGAGTGGCACAGAAAGGTGGAGAGAGGCAGCAAAGCTGCTTATCGAGGAGGCCGCAGGCAAAAAGATCTTGATCGAAAAAGAGTGGGAGAGCGGTGTAAAGGCAGACGGGAAAGGGATGGGGGTCATAATAATGCAGCTAGGGAGCGAAGAAGAGAAGGAGCAGGTAATGGAAGGGAAAGATGAAATAAAGAAAAAATACGGGGTGGTGATAGAAGAAGATATGACGTACAAGGAGAGAGAAGAAAGAAGGAGAAAAAGAGAAAAAGAAATTGAAGAGGAGAGAAGAGGAAGATGGGAGAGAGGGGAGCGACGCAGGAAAGAGAGAATAGAGAAAGAGAGAAGAGCGTCGGACGAAAAACAGAAGGAAGAGAAGGAAAAGCAAGAAAGAGAGGAGAAACGCAGGAAAAGAGAGGAAAGAGAGATGGAAATACGAAGAGATGAAAGGAGGAAAGTGCTTAAAGAAAGTATGGGAGAGATAATAAGGGAGTGGAATGAGATAAGAGAGGAAGAGAAAAGAAGGAACAAGAAGGAGTGAGAAAAGAAAACAAACAAGCAATGAAGAGGGAAAGGAAGCCGGAAGGGGGAAGGCCGAGAAGAAATAAACACAGGGAAGGACAAAGAAAACGAGCAGTACGACGTACCGGCTACTATGTATGATAGATTGTTTTGATTAGAAGAAGCAGCAGGAGGCCGTGCACAGCAGTGTTGTCGGGACAGTAGAGTTGAAGTCTATCCTATCTTATTTGATTATATGTAGTTTATTTTATTTTATTTTATTTTAAGTTTATCCTACAGTTACTTCAGGTCAGGTGATATTATTTTATAATGCTAAGAAAGCAGCTGGTTTTGATTATTATTATTTTGATATTTTGAATAGTTGGAGGACTTGAGTTATTTAGTTATTAGAGTATTTAGTATGATGAAGATGGAATTAAACGAAAAGCAGATAGAGGTCAGGAGTAAGGAGATAAAATAAGACGTGAAGATATTAAGATAGTATGATGATTTTGTTATGGTAAATAATATGTATGAGAAAGGAAATGTAACGCCGAAAGGCAGACAGAAAGAATGAATATTATTAAAAAATTGATTGAATAATTAATTAACAAATTATAAGCTGTCGCAGGAAAGACAATTCAACAAAATTCCACAAAATCGGGTTTTCGTTGGAAAAATTCCAGATACATGTGGCCCATGTGTAGCGTTCTAGGGTTGATACCAAATAATGCCAGATATCTGCTACTTGATATATCATCAAATTATTACTATAGAACTCTAAAAGCCATTAAAAAAAACCTTAGACCAAGACAAAACATACTTGAGAAGGGAATCTAGCGTAATAACTTTCATAGCCGGTATTATTAATCAAGTTATTAGCGAATAGCGAACCAGATGCTACAGGCGTTAATTCGTAAAAATTTACTTGACCAGAATCGTCTTCGTTATTGGAAAAATGATGATTCATTGTAGTAGCGGTTAAAGCATTTCATATATCAGAGATACAAATTGCCCCAAGATCCTTCAACATGACCGAAAAAAAAAAAAATATTTACATAGCGTTAGGTTTTTTTGTTGAGCTGACAAATATTAAAAATAATAATATAATAGGAAAACGAACATTCATTCAAGTGAATTTTATAAAATCAAAAAGTCATGACAAGTTAGTTGTGCACAAAATTTATTCACTTACCAAAGATGACTTTGTTTAATTTAATTCACTGATTTAAATTGATTAATTATTAATTAATAAATAAATAAATAAATAAATAAATAAATAAATAAATAATAATAATAATAATAACAATAATAATAATAATATTAATTTATTATTATTTATTTATTAATTATCTTGATTTTTTTTTTTAATTCACTGTTTTGTTGACTGACGACCGATCAGACAAAATACTGAAGCAGTGCCGCGCAAAACTTTTAATATTGTAGAGCGAAATCACAGTAACCGTTATCTAAAGGACCCCGCACATTTTTTATGGGAAATGATTTTCAGTCGAATTATCCAAAATTGAAGTATGTTCTAGTTGACGACCTACTGATCAAATGTTCTCATAGGCGCAACTTAAAATGATGGACCAATTTTGAGATATAGGCCCCTGAAGTTAAGGATTTTCAGGGGTGGTTTTTAGGTTTTGCAAGGCATCAGGAAAATATAAAATACCCATCTGTTTCACTTTTATATGAAATACTCGATGCTGGTATGAGGCCACTACCATAAAAATGAATGATTTTCCTGAAATCTTCAACCAATGAATGATGATCATTTTTCAATAAAGTATCCCAATGCGGCAATTATCCCAAAACTTCCTTGTCGTTGATCCTGATTGATTCAAAAATTGAGAAAAATAATCATGCGTACATACGAGACAGATACACACGCGGGCGCGGACACACTCGCCTCCCCATCCACCCCTGAAAATCCTTAACTTCAGGGGCCTATATCTCAAAATTGGTCCATTATTTTGAGTTGCACCTATGAGAACATTTGATCAGTAGGTCGTCAACTAGAACATACTTCAATTTTGGATAAATCGACTGAAAGCCATTTCCCATAAGAAATGTGCGGGGTCCTTTGAAAACTTCATCGACTGCGATGTAAGGTTCTAACACAGAAAATGCAAGTCCTACAACTTGTACCCTACTGAAAAGTTCATGTGATATATCATGTAGAAAAATACATAATAAATCACATGGTAAATTGTATGCAGTTATGGAAGATATCAGTGCACAATAGGGTGGTCCTTGAGTGGGGTTGAACAAAATTTCGACCTTCACGCCCCCCAGATCAGGTCCAAATAATTCAAAAGAAATGTGGAAGAAATTTCAGCCCCCTATCTTAGAAATTGGCCAAAACCAGAAGGGGGTAATTTGCCATATAGCTTGCCATACAACTGTCAAGGTTGAATCAGGAGTTTGGTTTATCCATCTGGATATAGAATATGGGTACCAGGAATGCGTTCGTAAGTATTTGGGATTTTTAGAAAGAGTTTAGAACGTTCTAGTACGCAGTTCTTTGAAAAAACGAAAAAAACATGTGTATTTCAAGGGGGCGAATTACCCCCCTCTGGTTTTGGTTAATTTCTAAGATAGCCCTTACGGAAAAAAAATACTGAAAGTACTGCCAGTACAGCAGTACTTGAAGTACTGCCAAAGTACTGCTGTACTTATTTCGCGAGTATACACAGTACTCATAGTACTTCAAGTACAAAAATTACTGGAAAGGGATATATAAGTAGGTGGCAAGTACTAGTGTAGGATGACTGAAGTATTACTTTAAGTTCTAGCCCTTCGGTATTGGTCTAATAAGTACTAGCTAAAACCGTACAGACCAGTATATGAAGTCCACGTACTGCAATATAATAGTATTTGGACTATCACTGTAGAACAGCAGTAGTATTAATTCTGAACTTGGACTAATGCGGCAGTACTAGTTCGAGTGCCGCAGTACTAGTTCGAGAACTGCAGTATTGGTTCGAGTACGAGTACTGGAGTATTAATTCGAGTACTAGTAGTGCAGTATTGGTTCCAGTATTAGTACTGCAGTATTGGTTCGAGTACTAGTACTGCAGTATTGGTTCGAGTACTGGTACTGTAGGATTGGTTCGAGTACGAGTACTGGAGTATTGGTTCGAGTACTAGTACTGCAGTATTATTTCAAGTAATAGTACTGCGGTATTAATCACAGTTGATACTTGTGTACTTATAGTACTGGTACTCTTGTACTGATAGGTCAAAGTGCCACAGTACTGAGTACTGTAGTGCACTTGTACTTAGTAATAGTACTCTTCAACTTAGTACTAGTACTCTCGTACTCGGTACTAGTATTCTTTAAATCCGTACCAGTACTCATGTACTAAGTACTACTAGTTCCCTGTACTAAGTACTAGTAGTCTTGCACTAAGTACTACTAGTAGTCTACACTTAATGGTACTAGTACTCTGCACTTAGTACTAGTACCCCTGTATTAAGTACTACTAGTTCTTACACGAATTTTCAGTACTTAGTACTAATACTACAGTACTAAGTACTGAAAATTCGTGTACTTAGTAGTGAGATTTGTGTACTAAGTACTGAGCTCTCAGTATTTTTTTTCCGTAAGGGAGGGGGCTGAAATTATTTCCATATTTTATTTGAATTATTTGGAGCTGATCTTGGGGGCGTAAAGGTCAAAATTTCTTTCAACCCCACTTAGGGACCACCATAGTGCACAATTTACCATGTGAATTATTGTGTACTTTATTTTGTGATTTATTACATTATTTATTGTATAGTTCGAATCCACATCATTTATTTTGTAATTGAGGGCGCCAAAACGAAAAGGGCCTATCTCCGAATTCTCCCGTACAAGTATTGTCCAAGTGACTTTTTTTTTGACTGAATAAAATCAATTTTCTAATTGCGCATCTCGATAGAGTATCCAAAAACGCAACTTTTTCCCGTTGGAATCATACCTCTATCTTTTTTTCTTAGAAAGTTATTAACAATATACCTCGATTCTGGCCGATTGCGGAAAACTAAAAATTTTCACTTCAACTCGCTCGCATTTGGATCAATATCAATTTATCACTCCAAAAATGTTATCCGATAATCTTCAAGGCTTTCCGCGACTAACGAGCCGTGGTAGAACTCTAAATGTTAATAACAATCGGGCTAGTGAATTTTTGAAAAAAAAATCTATAAATTTGAGAATGAAATGTTCGGATTAAAAAAGTGTGTTACGAAGTTTCGATATTTGTATATGTAACTGTACAAAGTTGTTCCTAAGACTTTCAAGAAGTTTTCTGGAAAGTTTCAACGTTGTACTATTAACAGTTTACAAAATGAACCGATCAAACGAGCTCGCCGAAGGCGAGCGAAGTTCGATCGTTATTATGCGAAGACGTCTCGTTCGAAGATGATTACAAGTGTAGTAGCGTCAGCTATGTCCTAATCCACAACATTCAGAGTTTTAAATTTTAATTCCTAGCGCGCCCACTGTATCCTGTGGCGCTTAACGTTACTTACTTCATATTTTAGAGCATGATTGTGAATGAAATAAGAATTTTGAAAATTAAAATTGGTTTATCAAATGTTTGAAGATGATTACGGGTCGAAGTGGGTTATTAATTTCTAAGGGGTGGGATGTAATCATCTTCGAACGAGACGTCTTCGCATAATAACGATCGAACTTCGCTCGCCTTCGGCGAGCTCGTTTGATCGGTTCATTATGCTGCGACGTCTCGTTCTCGATGATTACAAGTGTAGATGTTCAGAGATATTGGATACATTTGAGTTTTTATTTGAAAAATTTTTATTTCATTTTCCTTTTTCAGTTCAAAAGAGGGGGCTTGCATGCCTCACTAAGGCTTTTGAGATAAAACATTACGTGCAAATGTTTCGCTTGAATCTTGTATGGGTCTATTATAGAATCTTGCAAACACTGTTGAATTTTTTGACCAACCAGCTGTACGTCTTATTGTGTCAATGTCAACACCTCGCGCATTCGCCTTAGAGATCGCTGCGTGCTTCACACTATATGCGCTAAAACTATTCATGTCTATTCCCACCTTTTTTAAGAAGGCCTTTACCCAGTGGCCTAAGGTTTGTGCTCCGACTGCTTCATGCGGTTTGATGGTGGAGATAAAAAGGTTTTCGACAACGCCTCTCAATTCCTTGTTATATTCTAGGTATTGAACCAGGGACCTGGCCACACATACATCTTGGTTTTCTTTAAAAAATGGTAAGACCAAACTGGGTTGGAAGGCACCTGATTTTGAGGTTTTTATGAGTTCAGGAATTCTAACCTCAATCGCTGTCTCGGAAATTTTAATATTGTCAACCTTGATCAAAGCCATCGTCTGCAATCGGTGAGCAGTCGCCAGGATCATTAGAGTAACCGTTTTTTCCGACAACTCCTTAATATTAAGCTTCACTGTATTTGGTAATTTTCTATGTATTGGAGGACAAGGTTGGCATCCCACATGGTAGTGTATTTTGCTCGTGTTGGTCGTTTTTTGTAGATACCCCTCATGAAACGTGGAATTATTTTTCCGGAAGAATAGTTCCCGTGAGTGATAAGAGCAATAGCCGATCTATCTGCATTTAACGTGCCGTATTGACACCCACTACTAAATCTTCTAGTTAAAAATTCTATTATTTTCAGTTCGTTGGTGGCGTGAACATCGTAGCCTTTTTCTTTTGTAAATAACCACCACTCCTTGAGAGAACTCTCGTATTGGCGCAGCGTAGACTCCGTAATAGAGTTCAGCATGATATCGGCGGCTTCTGGAGATAGACCTTTACTCAGATACGTTTCCCTGACAAGCGTACGGCCACCAGGGAAAGTGTTTTCGCCAATGGGTGCACCTTGGACCATGGTTGGGTAGGCCAATTTGGTACGACGACAACTCCTTCGGCTTCGTCCGTAATGAGTTTTTTAAGGGTTGATGTAATCAGCGCAAACGGTGGGAAGGCATAGATTTTTTCATTCTCCCAAGACGTGGTAAACGCGTCTACTTTAAACGACTCAGGATTTGGGAACCTAGAACAGAACCTTTTGACTTTTTTGTTTTCGAAGGTCGCAAACAGGTCTATGGAGAAAGAACCAAATTTTTTAAGGATTAGCCTAAATGCCTTGTTTGACAACTCCCATTCCGTATCTATATTCGTAATACGGGACGCCGCGTCTGCAAGATAGTTGTCTTTTGATGAGATGTAACTCGCGAAAATCCAAATTTTCTTAGATTCACACCAGTCCCATATCTGTCGTGACAGGTTGCTTAATCTTGGAAATTGGACACTGCCCGCCCTATTAATATAGGCTATCGCGGTTGTGTTGTCTATCCTTAAAAGAATCTCGCAGTTACTTGAATTTGATGCAAACGACTTAAGAGCATAGAAAGCTGCTCATAATTCTAAATAGTTGATAAAACATTTCTTTTGTTTATCATTCCACCAGCCATGTGCCGCTTTTCCGTTACAAAAGGCGCCCCACCCTGATAACGAGGCATCTGAGGAAATTTCAATTGAGTATTTTGACGTTCGAATAGGGTTTTTACCGATTTTGCTATTTTCCTTCCACCAAGCCAGGTCTACATCAAGTTTGCCCGATAACGTCATATAACCGTCGTAATTCCCGTCATTTAATATAAGAGCTAGGAACTTTTCTCTTTCCAGGGTTTTGCAGTGAGATAGTCCATAAGCCACCGCTGGGCAGGCAGCATTTAGAACTCCCAATAGGGTTGCTAGTTGCCTGATTTTGTATCTATTACCTACTCTGAGTTGAGCCAATAAATTTTTAATTTGTTCTTTTTTATGACTGGTTAGTTCAGTTGTATAGTCTACTGTGTTAACTATCAGACCTAAAAACTTACACTTTTGTGCAGGATCTAAACAACTTTTTGTGTCGTTAATTACAAACCCTAGTTGTTCTAAAAAAGATTTTGCCCATATAATATTATCGTGGCACTTTTTGTAATTTTTTCCGATAAAGAGTATGTCATCTAGATAGATTACTATTAGAAACCCTTTTTCTCTCAATACGTTAATAACCGGCTTCATAATTTTGGTAAAAATGAACGGACTCGAACATAGACCAAATGGTAGACAGGTAAATTGGTAAACCTGGCCTTTAAAGATAAGCCTTAGGTATCTTCTAGTGTTAAGTCCTCCATTTTAAAGTGAGGTGCGTCAATAAATTTGTTTTTTAGGTTCAGAATAAATCTATACCCCCCATCTTGTTTTGGTACCAAGAAATATGATGAGATGAATTCATCTTTGCAGTGTTCGCATTTTTCTATAGCGTTTTTGCTTAGAAGTTTTTGAATTTCGGACTGTATTTGCATTTTCTCGCTACTGGACCAAGTCCGTTGCTCAGGAATGACTTTTTGGCATGGGGGTTCTTTAAATTGGATTAAATACCCATCCAAGTAAGATAATATAAGAGTATCTGGAGTTATCTTCGCCCATTCCTTTTTAAATGAGTGAAGTCTTCCACCTATTGGTGGATTGCTTACGGAGGCTACTTCGTTACTGGATCCTTGTTTTGGTTCCTGTCTCGACCTAATGTCTGGTTCGTCCGAGAGCTTCTTGGCTTGAAGCGCGAGAACTTCTTCTGAGAGCTTGGGCCCGTCTGTCTGTGGTAGGCAGACGGGCTCTTCGAGTTTCCCTGATAAGGCTGGAAACGTTGAAATGTTTTCTTGACGGTCTTTTCTGGAGCTTTTAGGCTCTGACAGGCGCTCTCAATCGTTTTTGCTTCCTTGATTTGCTCTGCCAGCTTATCGCCGTAGAGCCATTCGTCTGGCGCTATAGCGTCCACCAAGGTTTTTACCCCTTTTTTCATTAGTGGTGTAATGTAGGATTTTCTGGCTAGCGAATGCTGATGGAAAGTTTCCGATAATAACTTACCAGCATCGCTTAAATACTCCACGAGTTTTAGCTCGTCGACCTCTTTATCTGAAGTGTCCTAGAGTAGTGACATGACAGCTCCCAGTGCAATGATTGCAGATCCTACGCACTCTTGCGTCTCGATGAAATGACCATCTCTCTTTTTTGTGATCTCCGAGATCGCTGGAATTATTTCTAGATTTATCTTCGGAGGCTCAGCGTAAAAATCTCCCTTTCTAGGGTACTTTTTTAACACGTTCTTCCTTTCTTCCTCGGAAACTCCTTCTTTCATCCAGGCCTTCCAACGAGCTTTAACCTCGGGGTGAATTTTGACAGAATCATTTGGTTTTGCGTTAGGATCTTTTCCTAGAATATCTAGGATTTTTGCGTCTAGTGACGGTTCTTGTTGGACCAGATCAGTCTCTTTTTGAGTTTGATCTACCGGGTTGTCATTTTTGTCGTCACTGATTTCAGTCACCTCGCCATCTTCCATACTCACCGACGTACCATCGCACTCTGGGAAGTAATAGATCATTGCTATATCAACTTTGTTTGTTGATTATTTTTACTTTCTATAAGTTCGTATTGAATATGTGTTTTATTTTTTTTTTTTTTTTTTTAAAGGTGGTGTGGAACCTCAATGAACTATTTGTTCAAACTCCTTTTTAAGTTCGTATGGAACTTATATGAACTATTTGTTCAAGTACTGTATGCGCCTGTATGCACAGTCAAAACTGCCTTTTTTAGGCATGCGACGTTCGTGTGGAACGCGCACCAAGATTTTTTCGTGTGGAAAACAATCTTTGACTTTTTATATATTTCGGAATGAATTACCTGGCGATTTTGGTGGTTGGATTTTTTCCGAACTTTTTTGATGCACTAGTTGTGCGACTACGTTTGTTAGGTTATGTAGGTGCTGCTCTATGGTACTTTGCCATTGTTTATTTTCATCGCTTTTTTCTCGCTTTCGATCTCTTGAACGAGAGCGGGAATGTCTCCTCTTCTTATCCTTAGCCATGATGATGTTGTTTTTTGATTTAACTTAAATATTTGTGAGATATTTACTCTTCACGTGTGGATCCGTGAACACAACGAAACAATATGAAGTAAGTAACGTTAAGCGCCACAGGATACAGTGGGCGCGCTAGGAATTAAAATTTAAAACTCTGAATGTTGTGGATTAGGACATAGCTGACGCTACTACACTTGTAATCATCGAGAACGAGACGTCGCAGCATAATGGGACACTTTTTCAGAGCGCGCGCGGAGGGCCCACAGCCGGTGGGTCGGGCGGCGTGTACGTCACTGCCGCGGTAAGCCTACATGACTCCTCGATTTGTTCAAATTAATTTTTCCACTATTATTATTGATTGGTAAATAAACGAGAAATTTTCCAGGACTGTAAAATGAAGTAAGAGCAGTTTACTTTATGCATAATAATTATGAAATAAAATTTATTTATGACCAAGAAAGGTCGAAAGAATAATTTATTATCAATGAGAAAATGTGAACATTTTTTATATTTGAGATATAGAATACAATTCTAATTTAATATGCGATTTTTAGTCTTTCCCGCAAAAATTTGAAAATGAGAGTCGTACTCTTACGAACGCACCTAATTATGTGTTTTGTTTTGATACATTCAATTGTTTTTAACTCACATGACGCATGTTCTATGGCGCTTTCGATTTTTATCTCGTCAAGCAAAAAGGTATATTCCATTCCATTGTATATAAGTTTTCGTTGATTTTGGCTGGTTTTATCGATTATAGTACTAACAATGAACAATGTGGAAGTGAAAAAAGGTCGTAAAAGAAAGAGAAATGAAGAAGAATGGAAATTCAATCGTATGAAAAAAGCGAGAAATTCAGTAAGTACTTCTATTAAATGAATCTAACCTTCCGGAAGTTTATAAATCTCGATCGATTTTTCTATTACGTATACGGGCATTTGACGTAAAATCTTCGCATGTGTTAATCGAATTAATAGACTGATTCAATTAAATTACAATGTATGAAAATACAGTTTTAAATTTTCTCTTCACCGAATACGTAATGGAATTTACGTTCTTCTCTTTCGTATTGTGGAAATTGTATCAATCTCATTATTTATCAAGCCGTTTTCCGTAGGGGATGTCTTACGTATCACATTCTGGCGTTAGAGTAGAGCAGAAAACTTTCAAGGCTGTCGCAAAATGCTGTAAAAATGAATGTTTCAAGATATGCAATGCGAAGGATCAAGAGAAAAAATTCCACGACTTCTGGAATCTTGGTAAATATTCTGCGCAGAATGTTCTTTTGAGTAGTTGTCTGAAGTTAAGAGAACCAGATTACGGTGAAAGTGCGAAAAATTTGAAAAGACTAGTAGTATGGTTGTATTTATTACCGACTGATGAGACGATTCATTTAGTCTGTGAACAATTTTTAATAAATCTATTTCAAATTGGACGAAAACGAATCCGTACAATACAGGATAAAATAAAAAATCACGAGAGTTTGGAAGATCGAAGAGGCTCAAATAATAATCATAATCTGAAATTAACAGATGAAATTAAAGAGCTCATTTTATTACACTGCCATTCGCTGCCTCACAGACAGTCTCATTATTCAAATGAAGTGTCGTCTTTGAAGTATTTTGAGAATTCTACACTTAATTTGTCCATAATGTATACTCTATTCTTGGAATACTATGAAGCAGTCACTGGTACAAATGAACCTCCGATCGGAGAACAAACTTATGCAGATTTTTTTAATAAATATTCAGGATTTACCTTTCAAATGCCTCGGACGGATGTATGTAATACATGCTATCACAATTCGATCACAGGTATAGAGAATGAAGAGATTAGAACTCATAAACTCAAAGCGAAGAATTATTTCAAAATTAAGAAGGAACTTTTGTCAGAAACAGATACCTTACGACTTGAATTCGATTTTGCCCAAAACTTGCCTCTCCCGAAATTGCCAGTAAGTGAACAGTTTTTTAAACGCTTGTTATGGATTTACGTTTTCAACGTACACGTTCACGGTACCACGAGCAGCTACATGTTCCTGATGCCAGAAGGATATTCAAAAAAAGGTGCGAATACTGTGTGCAATTTCGTTTACCATGTTATTAAAGCAGAGTTCGATCCTACGCACCATAAAAAAATCATTCTCTTTTCGGATACTTGCGGAGGACAGAATAGGAACTACACAATGATGAGATTTCTATCAAGTCTATCAATGAAATTGAGAGTACAAATCGATTATCTGTACCCAGTAAGAGGTCACTCCTTCAATCAGTGCGATCGAAATTTCGGCATGTACACACAGAAAAAGAAAAAGATGGAGCGAATAGAAACAAAGGAACAATATGCAACGCTCATTCGATCTGCTCGCGACCCTTCGTTCACTGTACTTCAAGAAAATGAATATGATTTAGTAGACTACGAAAGAGTTTTCAAGGGAGCCGTCCGAGGATTGAAAATTACTCAGATGTTTTACTTCCACTACTATCCAGATGGCAATGTAGATGTTCTTGAGGACTACTATGGTCGACGGCAAAAATTTGAGATTCTACCAAAGATTCAATTCGATGAAATAGATATTGTAGCTCCTCCATCCGCTGGAATATCCGATGCTAAAGTGAAAGATGTCAGTAGTTTACTAAGATATTTGGATCCTTCTAATGCAACTGATTATTTACAACACTTCAACAAAGTTGGCATAAAAAGAGAAAAAGTAGAAATCAAAGAAGAAATTGAGGAAAAGAAAATTGTAAAAACAGAGAAGAAAAATAAAGAAAGCAAGAAGAAGGAACCAGGAAAAGTACAGCAGAGAGGCAAGTCATTGCTAAGAAAAACTGAAAAAAACGGCAAGAGTAAATAGAAATTGATAGTTGAATAGAAATTATATTATTTAAATGTATATCTACATACATTAATATTCATATAATGTTTCATTTGGTTGTACTTAGTCATAAATAAATTTTATTTCATAATTATTGTGCATAAAGTAAACTGCTCTTACTTCATTTTAGTCCTGGAAAATTTCTCGTTTATTTACCAATCAATAATAATAGTGGAAAAATTAATTTGAACAAATCAAGGAGTCATGTAGGCTTACCGCGGCAGTGACGTACACGCCGCCCGACCCACCGGCTGTGGGCCCTCCGCGCGCGCTCTGAAAAAGTGTCCCATTTTGTAAACTGTTAATAGTACAATGTTGAAACTTTCCAGAGAACTTCTTGAAAGTCTTAGGAACAACTTTGTACAGTTACATATACAAATATCGAAACTTCGTAACACACTTTTTTAATCCGAATATTTCATTCTCAAATTTATAGATTTTTTTTTCAAAAATTCACTAGCCCGATTGTTATTAACATTTAGAGTTCTACCACGGCTTGTTAGTCGCGGAAAGCCTTGAAGATTATCGGATAAAATTTTTGGAGTGATAAATTGATATTGATCCAAATGCGAGCGAGTTGAAGTGAAAATTTTTAGTTTTTCGCAATCGGCCAGAATCGAGGTATATTGTTAATAACTTTCTAAGAAAAAAAGATAGAGGTATGATTCCAACGGGAAAAAGTTGCGTTTTTGGATACTCTATCGAGATGCGCAATTAGAAAATTGATTTTATTCAGTCAAAAAAAAAGTCACTTGGACAATACTTGTACGGGAGAATTCGGAGATAGGCCCTTTTCGTTTTGGCGCCCTCATATAATGATACATAATTATATATATAATTGCAAAACAGTTGATGTATAATTATATATGGTTATATATAATCATATATAATCATGTAATATTATATGTATAATTATGTAATGGATTATATATAGATCCATCTCTAATTATATAATATATGGCTATTAGGGTGGTCGTTGAAAATTAAATTTTCTCAAAAACATTATTAGATGTATAGCATGAAATTATTTTCAATAGTTTTTATTAAACGTTTTGCATCACAAATATAAGTATAAATTTTCACATTATCATTTGAAAGAGTGAATTTTTGTATCTTATGATAATATAAATTATCGCGACGCGTAGCTTTTAACATGTCATTATAGGGAGGTATATTAATATTGATAATCCGAGTAAAAAAGATTATATAGAATTATATGGAATTATATAGAATTTATATAAAATTGTATAAGAGTGTATAAAATCATCCACGGCCTCGAAAGAATTTTTAATTGGTTGAGTATTTTCATTCGCAAGCAGTCAAGAATGTTTGATCTTATGTGGCTGAAAAGGATTCATTTTTGACGAAGAGTCGCGAGTAGAATTTTCAATTTGTTTCGTGGAGTTTTATTATTCTCATTATAATTTAGAAAAATGATTATAATACATCATTATTGTACAGTGTCAATTATTATATTATTGTTGAACAAAAAATTCATTCAATCAAATGTCTATTAGCTCTGAATTCGACAGTTTGATCATAGGTTTCGACAAATTGGAAAATATGAAGCTCAATACTATCCCTGGTAAAAATTCCGAGGTAGGACCTTAAAGGTCTTGCATGGAATATGTAGGTCCTGTGTGGGTACCTGTAGGAACCTATGATGGTATCATAGGGTGTTCGAATGACCTGCAAGGGAAGGTATAGGTCCTACAAATATACCACAGAAATCCGCGTGGGTGCTTCACAGGACCTGACAGGACCTCTATAGGCATCCTACGTTGACATATAGGACCCGTAAGGTCCGATATGTGTTCGCAATAACCTATGTAGGTGTTTTGTAGGCCCCAGTAGGACTCATATGGGTATTCTACGGTGATATACAGAACCCATGAGATTCGATATGCTTCCGCAATAACCTATGTAGGTGTTTTTCAGGACCCAATAGGAACCACATAGGTATTCG
The DNA here is from genome assembly GCA_914767705.2 of Tenthredo notha. Classification (NCBI taxonomy): domain Eukaryota; kingdom Metazoa; phylum Arthropoda; class Insecta; order Hymenoptera; family Tenthredinidae; genus Tenthredo; species Tenthredo notha. The sequence goes on along the minus strand of OU611908.1, from coordinate 3,797,566 downwards.
TAGTTGGCGTACAGGACCCATGAGGTTTGATATGCTTCCGCAATAACCCATCTAGGTATTTTTTGGGACCCAATAGGACCCACTGAGGTGTTCGTAATTGGCGTACAGGACCCATGAGGTTCGATATGCTTCCGCAATAACCCATCTAGATGTTTTTCAGAACCCAATAGGACCAAACAGAACAGCCATATGGTTTCTATCGTAATAGGGGACTGGTTCCTGTGGGAGTCATATGGGGATACGGATGTGTGAATATATAATCATCCGGAAACCCTACATAATATACCCAAGTCAAAATATACCCATACAGGTCCCAATCCCATATGGCTATCGTAATTTGGGACAGATCTGTGTGATCATAGGAATATACCATATAGGTGAAGGACCTATGTAGGACCCATACCTATATAGGTGTGCCTACATTACAGGTCCTATATAGGTTTTCCTCCTATATATACACACCCATATGGGTCTCAATCCTATATATACATATACCTGGATAGGTCCCGCTGCGCTATGCTGACGTAGGTCCTATGTACTCCTATAAGTTGCACTCCTATAGGAACCTGTCCCAAATTACGATACGTATGGTACCTATGTAGGTCCTGTGTAGGTTCCTATGTGGGAATTTTTACCAGGGATATAAGGTAGTTTGGCGTAGTCGGTAGAGCGTGCGACTAGTAAGAGAATTGGCGAGCGGACTTGGGTTCAAATCCCGTTAAGGTAAAAAAAATCGGATGACGTTTTTCGTAGCGAACTGACCATGCTTGTTGATCTATAAAAATATCCGGATGGAGTTTTAAATGTAGATCCGCATATTCACACTTGCGCAAATTTTTTGGTTTTTTTTTTACGGTTCGTTTGTTGAGAAAGGCAACTGGATATAATTATATATGAATCTATACAAATATATATAAATATATATAATTATACATATTTATATATATAATTATACAGCATGTATCATCCCAAGTATCGAGAATGGGAGGGACTTAGTTGACGCTAAGTCCCGCCCCATTAACCAATTAATGAAGAGAAGAGTTTCGTAGACCGAAATTCTTACGAGAATAGAAGATACGATTTGTTTGTGTAGGCAAAAAATATCATTAACGACTCGAATCAAGCTGTTAGGTATTTGTTTACTTCGACGTTCACAGAAACGGTTCGAATCATTGGCTTTTGACGCAGGGGGGGGGGGGGGGAGACTTTGATGATATGTCGAATATATGTGATACCCACTGCTCGTCAGACTATTATTTCAACATTAGAGCTCCGTGTACATTACCATCACTATCGAAAATCGTAAGCTATGAATTTCACATTTAATGAGTACGTCGATATGCTCCTCCTTTATGGTGAGTGCCGCCGTAATGCTACTCTTGCTGCAAGAACTTATCGGATCAATTATCCAGACAGGTAAGTAGATTTAATTTTATTTCCTGTACGTAAATAACGACATGTACTTATGTATTAGAGCCAATTTTCCATGCGACCCAACTTTCACAAACCTCGAATCTCGTTTGCGCCAAACTGGTGGATTGAAAAAACGAATGGGGGTCAGGCCTCGCCCTGCTACAGGTGGTCATAATGGCTGCTGACCCTTGCATCAGTACACGACAAATTGCGAACAATTTGTTGGACATCAGCCACAGTTCGGTGCATCGAATTATGAAGAGGCACAAATTCCATCCGTATCATATCCAGCTCGTACAAGAGTTGTACGGCAATGATTATGTCAACCGCATGGTTTTTTGTCACTGGCTCACAGAACAAATATTTTTGAGAAATGATTTTTTGAGTCTTATTATGTTTTCCGATGAATCGCGATTCAATAATACGGGTGTAGTGAATCGACACAATATGCACTACTGGTCTGACGAAAACCCGCATTGGGTGAGAGATAAGGCGTTCCAACATCAATGGGGTGTGAATGTTTGGTGCGGTATTGTTGGAGACTATGTTATAGGGCCTTATTTTTTTGACGGGCATCTTACAGGTGCTCGATATTTAGATTTCCTCCAAAACATTCTACCCCAATTACTAGAGGATGTTCCACTCGCTATTCGGATGCGTATGTGGTTTCACCATGATGGAGCACCACCCCATTTCGCCAGAGTTGTGAGAGATCATCTGAATCGTCAGTAGATTACAATTATTACCAAAGCTGCAATTACTTTTATTACAAGTATGATTGAGAGAATCGTGGGATCATTCTCTCCATCAAAAATTGTATGCTTGTGATTGAAGTCGTAATTGATAATAATCAAAAGGTACTAAAGATTTAAATTTCATAGACACTTTTAGAGGATGTTGGATCGGAAGAGGAAGTGACGTACCGTGGCCAGCAAGATCGCCTGATCTCACTCCGCTCGATTTTTTTTCATGGGGGTACATCAAATCTGAGGTCTATCGAACTCAACCGGCCAACATGGATGATCTCAAAGAAAGGATCACTGTAGCATGCAGATCTATTACGCCGGAAACATTGCAAGCTGTACGAGAGAGCCTCCGAAAACGACTTGACGTTTGTATTGATAGAGAAGGCCAACAATTCGAACCGTTTCTGTGAGCGTCGAAGTAAATAAATACCTAAGAGCCTGATTCGGGTCGTTGTTGATATTTGTTCCCTACACCACGAGATTGTATTATTTATTTTCATAAGAATTTCGGTCTACAAAATTCTTCTCTTCGGTGATTGGTTGATGGGGCGTGACTTAGCGTCAACTAAGTCCCTCCCATTCTCGATACTTGGGATGATACATGCTGTATATAATTTTATATAGTTATCTATATATAATTTTATATAATTATATAAAATTATACAGGATGATCCAGAATGCGGTACTTTCCTTACACTGGTGGATTCCTTGTGAAAATCTAAGACTCAAATTATTCATCCTAAAATGTCGAATGCCAAGCCGTTTTCAGGTAAGAGCCATTCAAAGTAAGCCACTACGAAAATGCAGATACGAGAATGGCTCGTCGCTGGTATTGTTGGTCTACTGGATTTCGCGACGCCTCACCCGCCGCCGCGATCTCGCCAACTGACATAAAACGGCTTTGAAAACGTTTTACATGGATATCTTCTCTATTTTCGCGTAAAAAAAACATTTTTTTTGGCCGTACGTGTTCGAAATCGTACACAGAATTGCGCGACGAAGTTTGTTTCGTTGATTTCGGTACCCAGGCAGAGATATTCCGTTTAATAACATCTTTTTTTCCAATGTTTTCAGGTCTGGTGGAATTGCGTAGGGAAGCACCTTAACTTGTAATATCAATAACCATACATAATTATTGAAATCCGCGGTTGATTTTCCCCTAAAATCATACTTTCGCAGAAAAAATTACAAAAAATTTTGTTCGATACGTTATGTATGAAGTCAGGAATCCGGTACATTTGAATTCGCGAAACTCGCCTTTAAGGCTAGGTTTACATCCAGACGGGATCTCGCACGTAATATTCATGTTCGAATCACAACGGGCTCGATCCCGTTGTGACCGAAATCCCTCACTTCAGACATATACATCGAAAATCATTAATTTACGATTATTATCATTAAAAAAGAAATTTCAGTTTTTAGGGCTTAAAAAGTCGTGAAATGAAATGAAAATTAATTAACTAGCATACACGCATTCTGCAGATTACGATAAATTCGGCAAACTACGGATTGATGAAAAAAAGGTTTTTTTTTCTGTTCATTAAAAAAATACAATTATACAAATGTTATATTGTACGCGACGGCGCTCGGGTTGCAATGAATAAGAGAGAGAAACGAATTTTTCGTCCTTTTCTACTTCTCTTTTCCTTACGTTTTTCCTCTCTTATTCATTTTTAACTTTTTGAGTAAAAAAAATCTCCACTTGGTGATTATTCAAAAGTCTAAACTAACCGATTTCTCGTTTGTCTCTGGCAATTTTTTTTCTTTAAAATTGGTTCTGTGACATGTGAAAGCGACAACCCCCCCCCCCCCCCCCCCCCCCCCCCACTTTTTTGCAGGCATAGAATAAGTATTATCTATGCATTGAAATAAGTCTATGTATAGTCGTTTGATTCCAGACAAAGATGTACATTTTGTATATATTTATTACTTCCTAATTTAATTTTTAATATGTTTTTAGGTTTAACTACCCGATAAATATGGCTTTATATTGCCTTTTAACAAATTTCCAACGAACAAAATATGCCATTGTTCCAACGACAAATGTATTCGAACTGAACGAGGAAAATGTATTGGTCAAAGTTGATTTACCGAAATACCAATCCGATGACAAATGTTATGTCCGGGGCGCTAATATAAAATTAAACAATGGAGCCTTTTACATAATAGACTCAGATGGTAATTTCTCAATAAACTTTTATAATGACAATATGATTCAATAAATTTGAGATAAATGCAACAATTGACTAATATAAGCGATATTTAACAATAATTTCTTCAATTATGGTCGATAGATAATTATAGCGTCCTAACTAAAAGAAACCCGGTAGATGCTCGCATAATAGTTTCAAAATTACCAAAGTACAGTCCATCTCTTCAATCAAAAGGGCGAAAGGAAACTACTACAAAAACCGTAAGTTATAAGTATTATTTTTCTATCACATATTTTCTGATTACATTTAGCCATTAGGATATTGTAAAATTTTATTCTCTAATGTTCAAAGTTTTATAACACAATATCATTTGAATTATGGTATTTGTGAAAATTTTAATTAGATTCATTTTTTAATATATTGTATTCATAGCAGCAAACGAATCTTTTAATGAGCTATAAAATTACAAATTTAAAAAAAAAAACGATTTCCCATGGTATTTGAAAAGATACTCGAAAATCATCACGAGACAGTTATCAATTAGGATCCACTGAAATGTTTTCATAGAAATAGAAAAAAAAGATTTGTCGTCTTTTTCACCCACCCTGTATATATATTAAACATCTTAGTTAATTCTACAGTCGAGTGAAATTACATGGCAACATCATAGTATATGTTAATAATATTCATTTATTCAACCAATCAAATGCTTCAATTTATCGTTATATCGTTTTTTCAGAATCCGCTTGTAGATTCAAGAAGTAGGAGTGTATTTGATTCCGCAAACTATTACCGTAATAACGTACCAGGAGGGTCCAGTACATCTCGCGAACGAATAGAAGTAAGTATCGACACATTACTTATGATTGTTTAGTGTTAGTACCTGCGTTATTATTTTAATGTAGATATCGAGAAAATTACGGAGAATTGTATTGATATATGTTTGAAATAGAGATATAAAATTATTATTGTGGTAATTTCCAAAATAATATGTTCCTAAAAACTATGAAGCTTATACCTTGAAAAATATAGAACTTTTGTGATAAAAATGATATTTAAAAAATATTTAAAATTTACAAATTCGTGTATTTTAACACCTCAACATTTTTAATATATTTCGAATCTTCCTCTGATAGAAATTTTACATTATGATATTCTAAATTTGTTTAAAATTATGATTTTAAAAAACTTCTGTTCGGTGGAATCTTTACAACCCTTTTATTCTCTAAATTTTACTCTCCGCTATTTTTCATTCAAAAATAGTAGATGGACTGATCGTCTATTGCCGAGTATACTCTGACTTGAATACGTTCGTGCGCTACGCTAGGGTCGCATAAGAACAAACTATTCACGAAATTTATTGGAGACTCATCATTTTTTATGATATATGTGTGGTATCATCATTGATACTTGGCAAAAAATGATAAAAATATTATATTTTCAATATAATAATTATATTATAATTTCATGTCTTACGATCAGCTGTCAGAAATCGACGAGTTTACACTATTTACATCTTGACTACCGCTCTACTTTCGGTTTAATCGCCCCATTGTTGCGTGAAGCAACAAAATTTTTAGACACAAATGTTCGTCATTGCATGTAGACTAGGGGTACGTTGCCGGTTTTTGCGTTTTTGACGCGTAGACTTTGATATTAACCAAAATAGGTGACACGGACGCACTTGACGAACATAAAAAATTAATTTTTCTCGATTTCAACGGATCTCGGGTACTGGATCGAACCTATTCGTCCCTAATCGTCGAATAAATCCATTATATATCATTTTTAACCATCGTTTCGGAGTTTTTTTTCGATGTTTTACTTTTTTTTAAAGCCGGGAAAGGTAGGACTAGGACATGCTCTTAACAATATTATATAATCCAAGACTTGTGTCGCCAATAGAAGCATACCGAAAAATTCCATTTTTTGGTGTATGTATCAAAAATTATTCTTGCATACTGATTATTAATACCTCTTTATTTATCAAAAGCCTGAAGAACAAGTTCCAAGCGAGGCCGGCCTTAATAATGAAAACTCATCTATGGTAAAAAATAAGTCGGGTCGACATGCATTCCAGACACCCCGACCAAGAAGAAGTACATTAATACGGCGACCTTTAACAACAATGCAGCAGCTGAACCAAATCCAAAACACTTTAAATAAAATTAATCAGATTAAAAAACAAACTAAAAATACAGGTGACCATTCGCAACAGCCCCTATCACGACAGCATCAACAGAATGCAAGAATCCCAAATTTGGAAGAAAAAAACACGATTGTAAATGACGTGGAGGTAAATATATGAGTAATAAAGATTTCTTATTATTTTTAAGGTGCCACAGTAGTGGCATGTTCTATATATATTTTGTGACGTCAGAATCGCGAAATACGAGGAATTTCGTCGACAAATTGAGCCCAAACAAAGAAACGAATTCCATGGGAATTTTTTTTTTATGGAAGCCTAAATTAATCTGGACTGCGCTTGCATAGTGATTTTCAGCGTAGATTACCCAGTAATGTGTATTCCGAATAAATAAAAGTGATAGGTCGTTTATACACATCCAGCATGGCGGCATCAAAATCCGGCCATTACCGACTTGTCGCATTTTTGCCGCATCCAGGAGATTAAAACGTCTATCACTCAATACAGAGAGCAAGCGCTTTGTAGAAATACATACTTGTTCCAGGAAAACTTATTTCACCTATCTGCGTCACGTAAATAAGGCTCAATTTGTCGACGAAATTTCTCGTATTTGACGTCTCGGCATAACATATATATCTATCGAAAATCTGTGAATTGACGGCAGTTCTTGGCACCTTAAGGTGCTTCCCTACGCATTTCCAGCAGACCTGAAAACATTGGGAAAAAAGGTGTTACTAAACGGAATATCTCTGCCTGGGCATCGAAATCAAAGCTGTTTTACATGGATATCTTCTCTATTTTCGCGTACAAAAAACATTTTTTGGCCGTACGTGTTCGAAATCGTACATAGAATTGCGCGGCGAAGTTTGTTTCATTGATTTCGATGCCCAGGCAGAGATATTCCGTTTAATAACACCTTTTTTCCCAATGTTTTCAGGTCTGGTGGAATTGCGTAGGAAAGCACCTTGAAGGATGTATCTCAATAATTTGAGATGAATGGCAATAATTTGTATCACCAAAAATCACTATAGAGATAAATAAAGAATCCATCGCAATTTTTAGCACTAACCTTTTAATTTTCTCGGCTGCGACTATTTGCTAAGATGTTAATGATAAAAGACGAAAGGTTTCAATCTATTAAAACAGCAAATTGACGCTGAATGACATAGCACTTGAGTTTATGCATTAGTATCAGTAAAAAACAATTTTCGAAGTTCGTAGATAAAAAAAAATACAAAGAAGTAGCCCCATTATTATTGCACGCTATTTACTTAGAGTTATGTGGTACTCACAGCTCCCAAAATTTTAAACTGAAATCTTTTACAAGTAGACTTTCGAATCTTAAAAATTCTTTGTTTTTTTCAAATCTCTGTATCACTATTAATTTTTTAAGATACAGCCTTTAAAAAGTTATTCAAAAATTTGAAATATTTTTTTTTTCGATATATTCTGGTAGAGTTAGATAATGACACAAAGAAAAAAATGTAATGTACTTTTTTGTTCCTTACAAACAGATCATTGAGATTGGTGCAGCTAAATTCACTGCAACTGAATTTGCAAAAATAATATTAAAAAAAAAAATGGCAAGTCGTGCCAAAGCAATAATAAATAAATTGTGGCCGTCGGATGAGTTACTACACATGTATGTGAAGCGTCCTAAAAATGACGCTAACAGTGTGCCTATTAGCGACACACATTGCCTCCAGCTTAAAGGTACAATGGATAATGCAGCTCATAAATAATAATATAAATACGTATTATAAAATGTGATAATTAATGATATATTGTTTATTGAAACTTTTTTTTCTTTATTTCAGATCTGTGCTTGTATCTTCAGAAGAGGAGAGAAATTAAGTATTGGGAAAATTTTGAGGACAACATTGATGTTCACCTGCAAAAATGGATAGGCGATTTCTGTAACGAGCACCGAAGAAAAGTTAAAAATTCAATTGAAAATGATTAAAATCTTCCAATTCTTCAACAGGCAGGGTAAAACTAATTTAATTTTCTTGGTTTTCTAATTACTTCTCAAATAAATTACGAAATCAAATATTACAAAATTTTCGAGAAAGAATATAATATATTCATTCTCGTGAGCTTTGTATTATGTATTTGATTTTCGAGTTCATTTGAGGTGTAATTTGAAAACTAAGAATTCTGAAAATGCAATAATGATAATATAATAAATCTAATCGTGATAATTATATCATGAAGTAAGACTATGATGCAAAATATTCAGTTTAAGTACTCGCACGCATAAATAATCATAAAAAAAATTGTGATCAGTAAAGTGATGAAAAAATGTTGAACATTTTTGGCGGAAAATTGTTGTTAAATATTTGTATTACCATATAACTTGCGAATTCACTGTCATTAGGTTTCTTTATTTCTCGGAAACCAATACTTTGATAGAATGGTATAAAAATTTATAGAATTTTATCCAAAAATATTTTTCCTGGTTGATATGAACAATATAACCATTTAAAGTTTTTTGATTGTTTTTAAGTAGGAAGTTGATGCTTATTAAGGGTTAACACTATATATTACTGGTTATTATATACAAAATAATAAAACTTTTTTATTTTTTTTTAATTATGGAGTTAATGATAATGAAGAGTATATTCAACTGATGAGCATAAACAATGCAATAATCTCTTTAAAGGTTTTTTTTTTTTTTAATTTATTCAAGTTATGTATGTAGCACGATACATAATTGTAGCCAAAGGTCGCGACAATATGAATATATCAATCATTTCTGTCGTTATGCAAAGTTCAAAAAATAGATGATAAAAATATTTAAACCTAATGTTGAAACTAATATAAAAAAATATGTAGCACTAAAAACTTTGAAAGCAAATGAATACTTATAAGAATAAATATTGAAATCTCTGATTGGTTTTTGTATATTTATTATCAATGTTATTCATTATAATTTTTTTTTTCTATCATCATGATTATAGAAAAAGTTTTCAATGGTCGTATAAATCGATAAAATATTAGTTGATAATTGAAACTGTATTTCGAACCGTTTTATGACTGGTGTACACATTTTTTTGCCATTGTTTGGGTGAATATGGACAAATAAAATATTATGCATCAGTCACGAAATGAATACGAATGTCGCTTCAATTATCAACTATAAAATTATTGTTATTACTTAATAATAATAATTATTATTATCGTTGTGCTGTTATAGCTAGTAAACTGTATAGCAGCTATACAAGCTTGGCATATCTTCGTTTTCCAAGCTATCGAGGTATTAATTACCTAGGTTTTGATAAGTATTTATTGCGAAGAAATCATTTAACCACCGAGGATTCTACGTGCAATCATACTGGATGCATTCTAAAATAATCGTAAATTCATTCTAGATTCATCGTGAGTACACTTGAAATTCACTCTGGTTTGACTCTGGGAACACTCGGGATTCACTCAAAAAATACTTTGAAACGATTCTAGAAAAAACTTTGAATATACTCTGGTCTTATTCTGGAGATATTCTGGTTCCCCCTGTGAAAACATTTTGGTTTTAGTTTGGAAACACTTTGGTTTCACCCTGGAAACACCCTGGTTCACCCGGGGAACATTTTAAATCTACTCTGAACCAACTTTAATTTCTCTCTGGTTGGACTCTGGAAACACTCTGCAGCGGTTGATATAAACACTGTGGATTCGCTCTGAGATCACTCTGGAAATTCTTTAGAAACACTCTAGTTCTACGTCAAAAACACTTTGGACACACTCTGGGTTTTTTTTGGATTTACTCTGGAAAAAGGGCACAAAACCATTCTGGAAACACTCTAGGACCGGGAAAACTACATAATGATTTCTGAACTTTTTCAGAATGATTCCAGAATAATTTTAAAGTCGCAAGGGATAGGAAATTGTGTGTCTACAATAATTTTTTTTATGTGATTTTTGGTGATGCCATCTTCGAGTGATAAATTTGGTGACCAATTAGAATTTATTGCTGCTATAATTAACTGATCGTCTGGTTGTTCATAAAATTGTCCATTTGGATTTCGACTGAAAAAATCTGCTACTATATTGTCACGTCCTTTACAGTATGTCACCTTAAACGTATACTGTTGCAATAATAAACTCCACCGAATAAGTCTTGAATTTTGGTATGGTGTGCTATTTAGAAAAATGAGTCCCTTATGATCAGTAACTATTTCAAATTCGTTTCCTATTAAATATGTTCGAAATTTGGTGACAGAATAAATTATTGCTAAAAGTTCTTTTTCTGTTGTTGTATAATTTAATTCCGTATTTGATAGACATCGACTAACCAATCCAATTAAATGATGATTTCCATCATTATCGGTTTGATATAAAATCCCAGATATACCTTTATTACTAGCATCAGTTTGCAATTTATATGTAGCATGTGGAATAATATGATGTAAAGTGACTACATTTAAAAATTTGTTTTTTAGTTCCTCAAATGCTTTAGTGTGACTTGACGTCCAATTCCATTCTAAATTTTTTCTTAATAAGTCTCTAAATGGTTCGATATAATTTGAATATTTAATACAAAATTGCCTGTAATAGTCGCAAACACCGATAAATTGTTGAAGCTGCTGCTTATTCTTTGGTTGTGCGAAATTTTTAATTATGGCTAACTTCTCAGGATTAGGAACAACTCCTTTTTCTGAAATTATAAAACCTAAAAACGGTATGGATTTTTTTATGAAAAGAGACTTGTTAAGTTTTAAAGTGAATTTATTTTGTTCTAGTCGAGTAAATATCAGATCAAGATGTTGTAAGTGTTGTTCGAAATTTTTTGAGGTAATCAATAAGTCGTCAATATAAGTTGTTAAAAAGTCTGTAAAATCATTTTTGAATGCTAAGTTTAGGGCTCTAATAAACCCACTTCCAGCCGTTTTAAGGCCAAAAGGTATTCGACAGAAATGATAGAGTGATGAATTGTGCAAAAATGCGGTGTAAGGTCGAGATTGTATGGCTAATGGCACTTGCCAATAACCATGGGTTAAATCGACAGACGAAAAATGTGTGACACCGTTATATTTTTGCAAAATTTCACTAATTAGTGGGGGTGATTCATTATCAGATTCTATTAGTTCATTCAAATATCTGGCATCTAGACATACACGAACTCGTCCATCTTTTTTCTTTACGATCCGTAAAGGATTACAATACGGGCTTATTGATCTTTCTATGATTCCATTTTTAAGCATTTCCTGAATTTCAAAATCTACAGCATTCCTCAATGATAACGGTACCGGATAAGATCGACGAACGAATGGCTTATTGCTCGACACCCGAATATCATGCTCATATATATCAGTGCATGTAGGTTTATCAGAAAATAACGTTCTATGTTTAATAATTAAGTCAAGTAATGGTTCCGTATATTTAACATCCTGCATCATAAGTTGAGACGCGATCATTCGAAAATCTTCAAAGAAATTGCGATCTTCATGATTGTTAAATAAATGATCATTGTACGTAATCTCATCAAATTGCTCGAGATTTGAATTATTATTGATCATAAGTTCTGTCTCTCTCAAATTCATGTCATCAGAAATACTATTCTGACTGTTGTTTTCATCATTAGGGCTATGTTCATTTGTTACTTCTGTATTAAATATTCGATTAATTATCACATGATCAATTTCACTTAGCATAACATCGTCTTTATTACGCATGTTATGTATATCAATATCATTACTTTTATCATTAAGGGGGTATCCACACCTTTGATTTGGTGAAAATTCTGAGGAAGAGATTGTAATTTTACAGCGAATTTGAGAGTCTGATCAAATCCAAAAAAATCATGGACTTTGAGGAGGGCTTGACCCTCATTATCCATATTCAACATTGAATATTACTTTGAGTCTAATAGTAGTTACGCTGAATATAGAAAAATACAAAATTACTCGGTTGTCGTAAAGACTGAGGAGCACCGATGGACCGGTTCTGGAATTTTTGGTCTTCAATTGTTCAGAAGAGAGGCCTCTATCAGATGAACATACAACTTTTTGATATCGCAAAAATTGCCTGACCTATCTAGTTTTTACTAAGATTTTTTGAATTTAAAAATTTTTTTGCTCTATTTTTTCTATTATCTCAACTAAAAATGGTGATATCAAAAAGTTGTATGTTCATCTGATAGAGGCCTCGATTCTGAAAATTTGAAGACCAAAAACTCCAGAATCGGTCCAACGATGCTCCTGATTCTTTACGACAACCGGTCAAAATATTCATTCTCCAGAAATCAACTTTTAAACTTTTTTTTTTTTTTTCTTTCCTTTATTTCCTAATTTTCACAGAGAAGAAAATGTAGTTACAGGAAATCAAGTTTTAAGATGTAGCTTATGATTAATATGCTGAATCCGCAGCTGCTCTCGTATCCATGTGTTATGAGTCGAGTCTAGGCCCATGTGCCAGGCGGAGGTTTGTAGTGAGTTTTGACCTGTTCTGTCCAACAACAGTGTCCGGTAGGTGTCTGCTCAGGTTGCTAGAAAAAGAATGAATTGCTCTAGGAAAAATTTGATCAAAATTTTTCAAAACATGAAAATTCTTCAGAATTCTTGATCTTCAATATTTTTGAGATTCAGAAGATGCTAGCACAATTTCTGTCAATATTCCAAAAATTCTTTCATCTTTCATCAATCATACCTTTTTTCTTACAATATATAATATCAAACTTTTACAATTATTACATTATAGAAATACTCATCTTTTTAGCAATCTAAACGTGTAGTCTCCTGGCATCGATTTCAAACGTAGTTTTTGATGAATCATCTTCTTTCGATTCCGAAGTCTCATGTCAGACGTACATACACTGTGTTTGTTCAATAATGAAAATCACTATTGGCTTGAATTCGTAATGAAAGCACGACGATTTACAAACAAGTGGACACCTAACCTCGAAAAAATGTAGATCGCAGCCATGTGTTCTGTCAATGACCACAATTCAAAAGAATATTGAAAATTAAATATGTGTAAAAATGATCATTACAAACAATTGGAAAATCACAAAATCAAATTCATAATCAAAATATATAAAAACGTCAAAAAAGTAAGACAGTGGTGTTCGCGGTCTTGTACAATATTTATGAGACCAACATGTGGGTCCGCGCGCCGCGCAGCGACGATTCGTCGCAGCGCGGCGCTGTCGAGGCTGTAACTTTTCGAATCCTCGAGATTTTTCGACGCCGATTTATTTACAGGTAGATTAGGTCACTAGCATTCCAAATAAAATATAAAAACAAAAACGATTTTTTGAAAATTCAAAGGTGTAGATACCCCCTTAATAACGTCATCTTTACTATGCACGTCATATATACTAATATTATTATTTTCATTATTATCAACGTCATCTTTACTATGCACGTCATATATATCAATATTATTATTTTCATTATTATCAACGTCATCTTTACTATGCACGTTATTATCAATATTATTATTTTCATTATTATTAGCATGATTTCTATTCCCTTCAGAAATATGATTCACATGGTTTTTCATCATCTGACTCGATTGACATGTTAACTGATTATTATTTTGAAGAGTATTACGCCAAATTTCTTCTACAACGTTAACAACTTGTATATAGGTTATCTTATCCTTATAAGAAGACTGCAATCTATCTAAAGACTCTCGACTGTACGATACAAAACGCTCATTTACACGTGATCCATGAATTTCCACACTTTTATTATTATAATCTAATATAACGCTATTTACTGACAACCAATCATTCCCTAATATAATGCTCGAAGATAATTTCGGTATCACTAAAAACGCATAAGTCATTCTTCGACCATCTATATATATGTCCATCAAAATTTGTCGCTTTATTGTGACTGCAGTTTTTCCAAATGCAGGAAATACTTTTATATTTGTTACTGGTAGTTCAGTTAGTGTACGATGACTCGAAAGTTGTTTGTAAAAATCCTCTGAAACACACGTTATCTGACTGCCTGTATCGATTAAAGCATATACTGATATTCCTCCCATAGTGGTTAATAAATGAGGACATTTTGGAATTTGTTTTTCATGAAACTGAACTTGATTATCATTATCAATGTCTATCGCTAGGTCCTCTGTAAAATCATAAGATCCTCGGTACGATATTGGACCTTCCTGAATCGTACCTCGAATTAGTTTAAATGTGAATTATTTTGTCGTGAATGATTATTGTAGGCATACTGGTTATTTACTACAGGTGGGGGAAAATTAGTATTCGGTAAGATAAAACTTTGGTGTTGAGCTCCCTGATAATTATTACTATAACTCTTTTGATTCCAATTATTATAACTATTATCTTGAAAATTTGGTGAATTTCCACTAGAACTATTTTGATTACCGAATCTACTATTATTAGATCTGATACCTCGCATTTGTGTATTATTTTGATTTGTCTTATTATAATATCCAGTATTCCTACTCCGATCGTTCTCTCTTTCCTCATACGCTGAGTCTAGATTCGATAAGGCTTGAGTTATTAATTGAGTGTCATTAAAATCTATAGTCGCTAAAATGTCTCTAATTCTAGATGGAAGTTGCTGTACCACAGCAAAATTAATTTCGTATTGAGAAAGTTTCGGCTCGAAATATTTTGCTTCTTTACTTTGCTTTCTAAAGTAATTTTTAACCGACCCATCTTGCGATTTGTACCTACGCAAAGACCACCGATTTTTTGCTTTTACTTGATATTGGATGGAGAAAAATTCTTCTTTAAACAATTTCTTAAAATTATCGTAGGTGCCAAAAACATCTCTATGAATATCAAACCAAATTTTTGATCTACCGGACAAAACACTCCCAACAACCATCCACATTTGATTTTCATTAGCACTATTAATTGTAAAATACTTATCTAATTCTTTTAAAAATTCAATTGGATTTTGACTATCCTCGTCAGAAAATTTCGGTGCTTTTATATCTAATTGTAAACATTGAAAATGATTCATCAACCCACCTAACAAACGGTTTGTTGACTCAGTAGTTTGGTTGATCGCGCTCACATTGATCTGACCTGTGGCTTGACTAGTTGCTTGTTTTTCTGCTTGTAATATTCGGACCTGTTCAGCTAATTCCTGTTGTGATTGAAGTTTATCCATTTGTTTTTGCAACTCTTTCCTTTGTTGAGCCACTTTCTCCTGTTCGATTCTCAATTGTTTCATTTGTTCCTCCATCTTCGTCAATTTAAGGATTTTTTTCTTATCTGGTTTACAAATAGGCGATGGCGTAGACACCGTATGTAATAGTTGACTGCTTGCCTTAGCCCTAGTGACAATTGGACTATGGTTAACTTTACCCATTAACAATTCATAAAATACACATAATCAGCACATACGAAGTAAATACAAGAATAATTTAAAACGAGTTTTTGAACATAAACTGAGAGCTAGACAATGAACTCGTGTTCCGCGTTGGGCGCCAGATGTAAGATTTTATAATCTCACGTTATTATAATAATTTCTAAGAGATTAAATATTAGCTGATTATGGGATTTGGGTGATAATAAAAAGAAAAATAAAATATTAGACACAACATTACACATTCAAATTAAATTATGAGCTGTTTATTCTCCCTTTCTATTTAATAAAAAAATCAGTCAGGGTTTGAAACTATTTTCTTTCAAGTTTTTCACTTTACCATAATTTGAATTATTGAACCATTGACATGAACATTGTTTTATTATTTAGTAGAAACAGGTCTTGAAGATAGGAGAAAAATGTCAATGATTCTTGACTATAGTTTAGAATTAGAATTTCTTTTCATATTAAATTTAATACAGTTATAAATGTAGGAAACATAATATAAATCAATTTCTTATATAATTTAGTAAATCATAAGACTGGCTGGCATGACGGATACTTGGACAGAAACAGACGGCACGATACTCTATAAGGATATAATAATATCCGTGTAGGAAAAAGAAAATAATGATATCGCGAATTTCGAGTATAGACAGCACATGCGATATCATGAAATTACATAGAACATAAAAATGATTTTACATTAGCGTATGATAAGACGATTTTAATGAATATAATGGCGGAATAACCGCATGGTCTGATACTTAAGTTTTTATTGTCGTTGTCTTCATTTATTCGTTTCGATGAGATGATTGATAACGTAAGTGATTCATTGTAGTGATTTGAACCAGATCTTATTTGATTTATGTGAACATTTTGAAGAAACTACGTTATCAAATTTTAAGTGACAATTTTCATGACCATGTAGATACGTCTGCTTTGTACGATGGTTCTCGGCCGAGAGAGTGATTGACGACAGGTGTCCGGTCAACCGGTAATTACAAGTGTAGTCAAATATCTAATTTTATTACGTCACGACGTAGGTCAAGAATTGCGCGCTATATTTTGAATTACTCGTACATTGAGTTCGTTACATGCTTTCAAACAATATTGTCTTGAAACCGCCGAAATATTCGTAACTCTGTATCCTTGGTACTGCATGCCAACCACGGTTCACAAAGTTTTGATTCACGGTTCTTTGATAATTGAATGGTCTCCGCTTCCTATCGGGCAAATGTCAGAAGACGCACAGGAAGCCCGTAACAAGGATATTAAAAAATATCGCGAGTGTTTTGCTCGAAAACAGTCTAGAACAGCGACCATGCAAGACGTTTTCAATCGACTCCTCTTAACTTCAGATCCGTACATATCGAGCATGGGCAAGCAGCATCCAAAAAAAGCAAGAAGTTTATCATCAGAAGCCGTGCAACTTTTGCTCTGTACCGATAGTTCTCGCGATAAGTATGGCTTAGGTGAATCGATGGAATACACCAGTGACGAATCAGAATCCACCAATTCCTCTGACGACGACGACCGCGATGCTGACGATTATGATGAATATTGTAATCAGGAATAATTATTATATGTTACTCACGTATTATTAATTATCAGTGATATTTAATTCGTAAAGTGTCGATTGCTGTTTTAACTGTATTTAGCAATAAAATTCGTTAAAAATGCTTTGTAACTAGTTTTCCGAAATTCTTTGAAAACTTTCCCTCACTTCCAGACAAACGTTTTATTTTCCCCAATTGTCATTCAAAATTTTTCAAAAAAACAACCTTCAAAACACACAAATATTGATTTCTGATAGAAAAAGTTGCCTGTGAGTGAGATGAAAATATATTTCCGGTTCACCATTTTGTTTTTATCGAAATTTTGATTCAACATTTTCAATAAGTAACTTTTGAACCGCAGATTTACCGATCCCTACACAAATTGGATGCTTTCCAGTAACGCAGATAGTCACTTCCGGTGCGCCATTTTGTTTTTTCGAAATTTTGATTCCAGATTTGAAATCAGCGGGGTCAAAAACTTAAGAATCACCATTGCATTGTTCAGTACGCACATCTGTCTAGTTTTGCCGATTTTTCTGTGAATCTGCCCACTGTGCGATAGGACTTACGAGCATCCTGACGACGAAGAGCGACCAAATAACGCAGAGCAGCAACCCAGCGACGATGACTCCATCATGTTTGAATCGTCAGCGCTGTCAGTTGCCGATGTCATACAAATGATCACGGCATACTGTGTGCGTTTCTGTCTGTCACATCAAGCACGACAAGACCTAGTACAAATGATCAGATGTTTGGCCGGCCCCATGTACGAGGATTGGACGATGACGAAATACAAATTCCAGGACAAGTACGATCCACCCGCAGAACTTACCAGCTACACGTTTTTTTGCACATTATGTAAGGCACCGCTGTTGGGACCTATTACAAAAAAAGACTTCCGAAATACAGCAGTCACCTGCACAGAGTGTCAATCAGCACAGCATCTGACGATGCAATCTTCCAATCGATTCGTAAACGTTAACTTGAAATACCAATTCGAAGCATTATTAAATAACTGCAAACTACGCGAAAGCCTCATAGACAACTTGAGAGTACGAGATGGTGCTCTCAGCGAAGAGGAATCGACCACAATAAGAGATGTATACGACGGTCAACTGTATAAAACCACGATGAAACAATGTTCGCAAACAAGTTCCATTATTTTGACGTATAATTTCAACACGGACGGTATGCCCATCTTTAATAGTTCCAAAAAAAGCAGCTGGCCACTACTTGTGATTTTAAAAGAATTACCCCCTAATCTACGATTCAAGCACGTCCTTCTGTGTGGATTATGGGTAGGAGATAAGGAACCCACCCCCGCAATGATGAATACTTTCATGCAACAATTTGTCACACAAGCAAATAAGTTAACAATAGAAGGCATAACATTGAAGACGGCAGACGTGCCAGATGACGCTATTTTTAAACTCGTGCCATTATGCTGTAGCGTAGATTCTGTTGCACGGCCTATTTTTCAAAATAGATTACAATACAAGGGTTATCATGGCTGCAGCTGGTGCTATGCTCGCGGTAATTATGTGTGTGGAGCTGTTCGTTATTTATTCAACGAAGTGGACGCAGACCTGCGAACACATGAGACCCATAAAAGAGACGTGGAAGTGGCCGCGGATATTGGTAAATCTGTAAATGGGGTGAAGGGTGGTAGTATTCTATTGCAGCTGCTGCTTTTTGATATGGTCTGGGGATTTCCGTTGGAGTACATGCATGCCATTTTGCTCGGAGTCATTAAACTTCTTTGGGATATTTGGACCACTCACGGGTCTCCAGTTCACTTGACTGTATTCCAAAGAAACGAAATTAATGTTAGATTGCTGCGAATGACGCATATTTATGAAATTCAACGGTTACCGAGACTATTATCAGAAAAAAGCAAATGGAAAGCATCCGAGTGGCTGTCATGGTTGCTTTTTTATAGTCTGCCTTGTTTGCACGGTATCATGGCAGATGCTATTTTCGACCACCTATCACTTTTGGTCGGAAGCACATTTACTCTACTTCAAAATGAGATATCCGTCGAAGAATTGAACGAATGTGAAATAAATCTTACAAAGTTCGTCGCGGATTTTGAAATCCTGTACGGCGAAGAATACGTGACTTTCAATGTCCATAGTCTTCTACATTTGGTAAAATCAGTCAAGATGTCGGAGCCACTGTGGGCAAGTTCTGCGTTCAGTTTTGAAAGCACGAATTATCATTTAAAAAAGCAGGTAAATGGACCTAAGGCAGTCGATCATCAGGTATCCGGGAGATACTTACATAGGAATTTGTTGCAGTGGAAACGAGCTGGGGCAAACTCGCAAATGCAGATATCGTAACAAAATATTTTCAAATTTTATTTGAACGTCAAGGCTCTGCTA
This sequence comes from Tenthredo notha, assembly GCA_914767705.2. Classification (NCBI taxonomy): domain Eukaryota; kingdom Metazoa; phylum Arthropoda; class Insecta; order Hymenoptera; family Tenthredinidae; genus Tenthredo; species Tenthredo notha. The sequence goes on along the minus strand of OU611908.1, from coordinate 3,777,872 downwards.
ATCAAACAAGGACAACCGAGAATGCAATCTTGCTCGGTAAGGTTCGAGTAAAAGATAATGACGAAGCCGTTTATTACGATCGATGTATATTCGGTGGGACTCCATTTCATACTACAGGTTATAAACCGGATAAGAGAAAAAATGATTCAATTGTACGATTAGTTACAAATGAAGTCGTCCAAATCAATGCATTTGTACTACTTGACGGTCGATGCTACGCTGACGTTCAGAAAATTGATATTGACGAGGCTTTTCGAGTGACACATATATTGCAAGTAAGAAATATTGATGATTCAGTTCGCCGAATATCTGTTATGGAACTCAAAGAAAAGGTACTCATTCTCAAAGTCGACGAGGCCACATATATTTGCAAAACTCCTCGCATCGTACTGGACTGAAATGATAAATGGTAAATCTAAAAATGATCCATCCAGCTTATTTGTACGTGAATAGTCTAGATATATGTTGAGGGCAAATTATTCAGCTCTATACAGGGTGTTCCAGACCTCGCGACGAATATTTCGCAGGGTAAATCTTGATCAAAAATGGAATCGAAATTTCCTTAGTCGTTTTCATTTTGAATGCATGTATTTTCTGTTATAATTATTTCAATTTCAGTCAACGACGCGCGGCTTTCGAACGGCCGCGCGTCGGTGTGCTTACCGCTCGGTTGTGTGCACTTTTTTTCGTGGTGACAATAGGGTGAGAGACGCGCACACAACCGAGCGGTGATCACACCGACAAACGGCCGTTCATAAATCGCGCATCATTGGCTAAAATTAGAATATTTATAACGGAAAATCTATGCACTTCCGAAAAAATCGGCTGAGGAAATTTCGATCCCATTTTTAATCAAGATTTACCCTGTGAAATATTCGTCGCGAGGTCTGGAACACGCTGTATAGATATTGTAGATACATCTAAAAGAAACAACGAATATACTCAATTTGAAAATAATATTGATGAATGAGAAAGTTGTTCATGAACCTTGTACGAACCTATAGATTTAGTTGAATTCATAAATGTGAACTTCTTAAGATTTGACAGAGAAATGTGTGATCTGATTAATTCAAGCCAAATACAAAAATGTTTGCGGCAACTATATAATCGTCTATCGTTCAATCGGTGTGTGTATGTGTTTCTGTGTGTGAGCCCTTACGGAAAAAAAATACTGAAAGTACTGCCAGTACAGCAGTACTTGAAGTACTGCCAAAGTACTGCTGTACTTATTTCGCGAGTACACACAGTACTCATAGTACTTCAAGTACAAAAATTACTGAGAAGGGGTATATAAGTAGGTGGCAAGTACTAGTGTAGTATGACTGAAGTATTACTTTAAGTTCTAGCCCTTCGGTATGAGTCCAATAAGTACTAGCTAAAACCGTACAGTACAGTATATGAAGTCCACGTACTGCAATATAATAGTATTTGGACTATCACTGTAGTACAGCAGTAGTATTAATTCTGAACTTGGACTAATGCGGCGGTACTAGTTCGAGTACTGGAGTATTAATTCGAGTACTAGTAGTGCAGTATTGGTTCGAGTATTAGTACTGCAGTATTGGTTCGAGTACTAGTACTGTAGGATTGGTTCGAGTACGAGTACTGGAGTATTGGTTCGAGTACTAGTACTGCAGTATTATTTCAAGTAATAGTACTGCGGTATTAATCACAGTTAATACTTGTGTACTTACAGTACTGGTACTCTTGTACTGATAGGTCAAAGTGCCACAGTACTGAGTACTGTAGTGCACTTGTACTTAGTAATAGTACTCTTCAACTTAGTACTAGTAATCTCGTACTCGGTACTAGTATTCTTTAAATCCGTACTAGTACTCATGTACCAAGTACTACTAGTTCCCTGTACTAAGTACTAGTAGTCTTGCACTAAGTACTACTAGTAGTCTACACTTGGTACTAGTACTCTGCACTTAGTACTAGTACCCCTGTATTAAGTACTACTAGTTCTCTGTACTTAGTACTGTAGTGTTAGTACTAAGTACTGAAAATTCGTGTACTTAGTAGTGAGATTTGTGTACTAAGTACTGAGCTCTCAGTATTTTTTTTCCGTAAGGGAAGTTTCGAATTTTTCACGTTTCTTACCCTCTTACCTAATTTTTCACTAACCTTTCAATTACAAAATAAAACGAATGAGCATCCGTAGGATCCTTCACGTGAAATTATACCCAAAATACGAATTTTTGAAAATTGGGCTGTTTCATCACCCCAGGTTACCGGAATAGGTATAAAAAAACAGCAGGATGTACCGTTCCAGGGTTAAAACAAAAACCGAACGAATATTTCAATGTATTGTAACGATTTTAATGTTCGTTGTTATTTAAGTTGATTAAAGTAGGTTCTCCAAGAGAAATAAAGTGAATCGTGGAGGAAATTATATGAGTTTGCAATAAGTTTTTGTATTCTGAAATACAAGTCTGTGCAGTAAGCAAGCTAGAGCAAGACTGATTTGTTTTACAATAATCCTTGTTGACGCAGCAACCGAAGTTCTTATATTTTAGGAGATGTGTTTTATCATATGGGCTACTAGATGTTGGTCGTATGTAATTGATGATGTAAGGGTGATTTTACCTAATAGAACACTACCCCCCCCCCCCCCCCCCCTTAGTAGAAGAGTCGACCCGACTCTTGAGGTGAGTATAACAAAGACCAAAAGTGTGTAAAATCATCATAAGCATTAACAAATATGTGTGTTATTTGGGACGTTGGAGCTGCGGCTCAATAAATTAAAATGTTTCCCAAATTCTATCTGACATTTGTCTCAATCCCAAGGGAAACCGCAGAAAACCTTGAAAAGATAGTCTAAACTCATTGAATCAAAGTGAATTGTATGGTGTATAAAAATTTTCTTCGAATCTTGAGTCGAAGAATCAGGAAACAGGAATCAGGAAACAGATGAAGAATTCTATGGCGAGAGTCCTGGGTACTGGAACAGGAAGTGGTTGGAGGGACGACGAGACCAAGGACAAGAGGACGTGAAGATTCCATCAAAGTGAAGTCTGATTTTAAGCCCAAAGAGGTCCAACTCCAAACATCTTTGAATAAATCATATACCGACCTAGATAGGAGGACAAATGTTAGTCGCTTGAAATAATAAGGTCACATTGAAGAGTTTCTTAAAACTCTTTGAAATTATAGATTCCTTCTTTTTTTTTTTTTTTTTTTTATATATGGGGCATTCCACGTCAAAACGAAAACGGTTCAACCGATGGGTTTCCGATTTTCTTCCAAATTTTTTTTCTTGTCCTCTGTCAGGACCAAAACCTACATACCAAAGCATTTTTCAATTGGAACTCTGGTTTTTTAATAACGAATTTTCGAAAATTTGGTATTTTTTTGAATCTGAAAATTTCAATATTTTTTCATTCAGTGTTAGCTTGATGTAAGAACAAAATATATGCAACATGAAATGTTCGATTTGAACTGTTTTTTTCATAAAAATTTGTATCGAATTTTTTGCTTCAACGGACTTGCAGTGATTCAGAAAATGAATATAAAATTTCGATTTTTGAAACAAGCACGCTTGTGATTCATGATTTTTTTTTTTTCAAAAAAACTTTTGCAGCTTAGAAAATTTTGAGGACCAAAACCATAGTGGGCTGACGATTCTATGATTTTTTATGAATTTTTGAATTTTTTGCTGACCGAAACTTCTGCTGAACACCACAAGAGGTGCGTTGAATAATAGTTTTTGTTCGCACTACTCACAAGGAAACCCCCCGCCAAGTGTCTCCCTCCAATTTAAACGAAACCTTGGGAGATTGTAGAGGGGGTGAAAATATTCGACACGTATTTTTTTATAACTTCGGAATTCCGCCCCAAGGGGGTGTAATCAACCCCTGAAAAACGCAGATTTCGCTATTCGATAGGTCGCGAAGAACGAACGGCCGAAGATTTTCGGCTGTTAAGGTGCTACCAGGGGTTTTCGGGGTCGCTGATTACGAATCTGGCATCAAATTTTCAACATTCAAAATGGCGGGTCCAATATGGCGAACGTCGAGTCGAGAAATGGTACCAATTTTCGTTTCGACGTTCGCCATATTGGATGTAGCATTCTGAATTTTGACAATCTGATGTTAGATTCGTAATCAGCGACCCCGAAAACCCCCGGTAGCACCTTGACAGCCAAAAATCTTCGGCTGTCGTTCTTCGCGAGCTATTGAATAGCGAAAATTTTCACCCCCTCTACAATCTTTCAAAGTTCCGTTGAAATTGGACGGGGAAACTTGGCGGGGTTTCCTTGTGAGTAGCGCGAACAAAAACTATTATTCGACGCACCTCTTGTGGTGCTCAGTAAGAGTTTCGGTCAGCAAAACATTCAAAAATTCATAAGAAATCGTAGAATCATCAGCCCAGTATGGTTTTGGTCCTCAAAATTTTCTAAGCTGCAAAAGTTTTTTTGAAAAAATAAAATCATAAATCACAAGCGTGCTTGTTTCAAAAATCGAAATTTTATATTCATTTTCTGAATCACTGCAAGTCCGTTGAAGCAAAAAATTCGATACAAATTTTTATGAAAAGTACAGTTCAAATCGAACATTTCATGTTGCATATATTTTGTTCTTACATCAAGCTAACACTGAATGAAAAAATATTGAAATTTTCAGATTTAAAAAAATACCAAATTTTCAAAAATTCGTCAATAAAAAACCAGAGTTCCAATTGAAAAATGCTTTGGTATGTAGGTTTTGGTCCTGACAGAGGACAAGAAAAAAAATTTGGAAGAAAATCGGAAACCCATCGGTTGAACCGTTTTCGTTTTGACGTGGAATGCCCCATATACTCCTGATGATAAGTTGAAATGTAATATTGAATGAATGATTTCTAAATAAAATCTTTAGACAAATTAAATTATTATGTTATTATAAATGTTATAAATATAAATTGGAACGATCTTATCTGGAGAGAAGTGGGAAACCGGATTAATAGGTCAGGATGGGATGGGTTAGGCTTCCTTCTTTTCATATCGCAATATCGTTCCTTCATTGCTTACTAAGGAAATCCTACTATCGGAATTTCGGGAGCTGAAAAACTTGGGTTAATGTTTGTAAACTAAAAACATAACCTAGATCTCGAAATTTTCCGCTCGGATCCCTTATTATGGCGGTAAAATAGAATTATTAAAGTATACCGAAGCGACATCTATCGTTACTTTTAGCGACGTTTTTCGGCGGGAATAAACATTGAAATAAATGAATAACATTCAAACGGCCTATAGCAGCTCTTTTAATAAAACAAAGTTTGTTTAAACAAATAAAGACTCTTGTGAGAACCACCCGGGAAAAAATGATTTTGTATGATCATATATGATCACATATAATTGCCTATATATGATCAGATCCAAAAATTGGCCAGGTCTGATCATATATAACCATATATGATCATATATATAGTTATATATGATCATATATGGTTATATATGATCATATATGGTTATATATGATCATATTATATAGTTATATTATAAAAATAGTTTGGTAAATAATCAATGATAAATATCAGCAAAGTTGTGAACCGGATTTTTTCCGTATGTAGTTTGGATTAATAAAAATATTATGCTGAAACATATGTTAAATATATGATACGTATCATTATTTGAAAATAAAATTATAATACTTTCATTTATATAGAAATTGATATTTTTCGAACTCTTGAAAAAAATTCATATTTTTGAGCTAGATAATATACCTTCTGAACCTAGATTTTTTAATAATGAAAATTTCTTTTTCAATCAATCTTCGCAGAAATAAATTCATATATCGCAGCCAGGTCTGATCGGATCCAATCATATATAGATCTATATATAATTATATATAGGGTTATATCAGCCAGGTCTGATCAGATCCAATCATATATAGACCTATATATAACTATATATAGGATTATATCAGCCAGGTCTGATCAGATCCAATCATATAAAGACCCATATATAGCTATACATAGGTCGATATATAGTTATATATAGTTATATATAGAATCATATATAACTTTATATATAGCTTCAGACATGAATGTACAGCCAGACATGATCATATATAATTATATATGAAGTTATATATAATTATATATAAAGTTATATATAATTATATATGATTATATATAGTTCCATATATAATCATATATAATCATACATGATCATACAAAATCATTTTTTCCCGGGCAATCAGAGTCCTATCATAAAAATGTTGCTTAGTTACCAAACGAAGATTTCTCCGAAAACAAATAGAAATTCTTCTAAAACAAATTATCTTTTGTTAATAGATGCTACGAAGAAGAAGAAGCTAAAGATAGCGTCATTCGTAATCATGTCCTTGAACGAAGAAGCCGTCAGGTTGGGAATTTTACTATCCCAATTTAATTGGAATAATATTCCCGAAAGCAACATCAATGAAATGAAAGAGTGGTTCGCGAGCGAGTGGGGCAAAGTGAAATGCGCCAGCGGCTCAGCCATCCGAGTAACCAATTCACCCTTATTCACTTGTGTGAATTGTTTCATCATGAAGTAATTGAAAGTTTTTTTTTTTCATGTCTAATTCGTAAATCAATATATAGAATGTTGACTTTAAAGAAATTAATTATTTTCAATATATTTATTAGGATTCCAGAAGAGGAATCTCTTGAACTGACTCGTCTTCATAGAAGTTTCGTTGGAGAATTGGATGTTAGAGGAGGATATGGTGTTTGTTTTATGTGTAAGAGCCCTCTTTTGATAGTATCGGAGGGGGTTGAGTGTGAGGATTGCGAAAAATTAAAAATTCTCACTAAACACGTCGTTGAGAAAATTATAACCAATCGTTATTAAGATAAACATTCCATTTATATTTTGTTTTTGGAAATTTGGAATAATAAAAAAAATTTTTATTACTTAAATCTGTCTTTTATTTGTCTTATTGATTCTCGTATTAATTCGATTTAGATCAATGAACTCCGAATTATTTCGACTCTACTCGAACTATTCCGACTCAACCCGAACTATTCCGAGCCAACCCGAATCATTCCGAGTTGTCTCGGAGCATAATCTAAAAATCGTATGGCTTCATAACCTCACAAAAATTCATATAGACGTCATCTGCGGAAGCTTCGGCGTCTAAGATTAGGACTGGTGCTGGAAGAGTCGCAAATTTCTTTCTATCTAACCAATCTTCGTGAACCTCGTGAAGAACTTTTAAATAATCTAAAGGAATACCGTCTTCCTCGGAACGAGCGCGTGAATTTATTCGTGAGAATGATTCTTCCGGAGATAACCTCAAATAAACGATCAAGTCAACTTCAAAGGCAGGGGACTCGCTAACCAAAACCCTAACGTTTTCCATTAAAAGATGAGCTTCAAGGTTTTTAAAATCTCCCATTCTCCTACGTGTCTCAATAAAGCAATTACAACTAAAAATGGACCTTTCTATAATTTTATTAGGTAACGCGGTCTGAGTCAAGTGTCTACTTCGCATTGTCATAGCCGCGTGATGTTGAAAATGATACGCATATTTACGGGGATCTTTATACATCTTCTCCAGTAGGTTTTCGCCGGCTACGTTACGATATATTCATCTAACGGTTCCAGTAGTGTAAGAATGTTTTTATCATTTAAAAATCTTTTAGTAAACGTCGTTTTACCACATCCAATATTTCCTTCTACTATTATTGTCAGCGGTCTATCACTTCTTCGTTTGATTCCATAAGGTAGTTCCTTGGACCACCTGGAAGAATCCAATGAAAAAGTTTGGTCATCCCTTTGTAGGGAAAAGTCATTAATCATTATCTATAGATCGACTTTTATTTGTATTTAAAGATCGAATATTTTTGATTTTATCACTATTGGTAAGTGTTTTTGATTCATAAGGGGCCAGGCGATCCAAATGAACCAACTTAGGTTTTGTTCGTGTAGAACGTTGTATTCTATATACCACGCTATTTATTCGATCAATTACTGCGTATGGACCCTCCCAATTAGATTGTAATTTAGGACATCGTCCTTTTTCTCGCCTTGGTTGGAAAAGCCATACTAAATCCCCTGTTTTAAATTCGAGGTCCCTTGCTCTAATATCGTAACGAGCTTTCGTTCTGTTTGACATAACCTGTATCCTATCTCTTGCGAAATTATGAATGTATTCTAATCTATTCCTTTGAGTAGAAACGAAATCATTTTGGAGAGTATCTGGCGAAGGAACGGGTCCTTTATCTAAGTCTGATGGTAATCGAAGATCCCTACCCATTAACATAGAGGCTGGAGACTGTTTTATTGTCTCGTGTACAGCTCATCTATATGAAAGAAGAAAAAGAGGGATCCACTCGTCCCAATCTCGTTGACTTTTATCAATGAAAGAAGCTAGATAACCTAGAAGAGTTCGGTTTAAACGTTCTACCATTCCGTCAGACTGAGGATGAAGGGGAGTTGTATGAGTTTTTCTGATTCCTAAAACTTTAGATATTTCTTCCATTAATAATGACTCGAAGTTACGACCCTGATCTGTGTGTAATTCAAGGGAAGTCCCATATCTACAAACAAAATCTCTTACAAAAGTTTGAGCAACGGTCTTTGCCTCCTGATTAGGTATAGGAATGACCTCGGGCCATTTAGTAAAATAATCAGCAATGACTAAGGCATATCTATTTCCAGATCTTGAAATCGGTAGCGGCCCGAGTACATCTATAGCCACTCTCTCAAAGGGTGCTCCGACGTTGTATATTTGCATGGGACTTCGACCCTTGTTGCGTGGACCCTTCTTTGCTATGCAAACTTTACATAACCTACACCAATTATCTACGTCTAACCTACAACGAGCCCAGAAAAATCGTTCTCTAATCCGACCCAGGGTTTTATTAGAAGCGAAATGTCCTCCTGAAGGAGAATCGTGATAATGTTGGAGGATCTCTTGTATTTTCTCTTTTGGTACTAGTAGCTGCCATCTTATCTCTTTCATTTCTGGGGATTCCCATTTTCGGTATAGTAAACCATTCATTAAAAATAAGGAATCCCATTGAGTCCAATAGATTTTCAAATCTTGATTCTTAGCGGACACATCTTGCCACTCTGGACGTACCTTAGACTCTTTCCAAGCCTTTATTTGCAATAGAACTTCATCTTCTTGTTGAGCCTTTTTCCATGGCTTCAAGTCTCCATCGAAAATAATCGATCGGATTCTAAACGATTCGCCTTGCTGTTTATTTAATCTGGTGCACTGTTTACATTCTGTAGGTCCTTCGCATGGTCTTCTAGAAAGGGCGTCTGCGTTACCATGTGCCTGTCCAGCACGATGTTGGATTTCAAAATCATATTGACCCAGCCTCTCTATCCATCTAGCTAACTGTCCTTCCGGAGATTTAAAAGAGAGTAACCATTTAAGAGAAGCATGATCTGTCCTTATCAAAAATCTTCTCCCGTATAAATAATGATGGAAATGAGTTACTGTTCTCACTACGGCTAACAATTCTCTACGAGTTACACAATAATTCCTTTCAGTTTTACTAAGGACTCGACTGTAATAACTAACTACTCTTTCATTTCCATCATGTATTTGAGACAAGACTCCACCTATTCCAAAAAGAGAAGCGTCTGAATCTAATATAAAAGGATGTTCTACTTGGGGATAAGCAAGAATCGGAGATAATGTTAAATGAGATTTTAATTTAATGAAAGCTTCTTCGCAATCTTTGGACCGATCAAATTGAACTGTATTCCCGGTTAAATGATGGGCAAGTAACCGCCAAGCGTTACAAGCAATATATTATATAACTTGTTGAGAATCAACGTAATATATTTAATCATTCATCCGCAAATATACGGGTCGTTTCAATACATATTTACCCAATATAATCGATAAAACCCCAGACTCTTGATTTTCAGGCAAATATCTGGTATACTCTGTAAACACAAAATCTTGATCCTTCAGGCGATCTGTTACATACTACAGTTGGCGATCATTTCCTGGAGGATTTCAAGTACCACTCATAGAATAACAAAACACATCGGTTTCTCGAGCGATCTGTCGATCTTTTTCAGGTGGCGATCGTTTCCCGAGGGACTACGAACACCCACTAACATAGTAGCGACCCTGTAGGCGGTTTTGTTGGCGAATAAGTTCAACGACCGTTACCTACAGGATTACGCGAACACACACACATACGCTAACCTTGCGAGCAACTTGGCGTTCTAATACAGATCCCAGTTGTTCCTCGTAAGGTTTATTAGCAGAAACATACATACATTGACACCGATCTTGCGAGCAACTTGGCGTTCTATTAAAGAGCTTAGTTCTTCCTCGTAAGATTTTGTAACAGAAATTTTCATGCACACCTACGAACACACATAGACGTGACAACCAATTGACACATCCGCATATAATAACGAGCCGCCAGGAGGGTGTAAAAAGGGACGTTACATTTGGCGCCCAACGTGGGGCCCGAAGAAAAAAAAAAACCACAAAGAAAAGGGCCCAGAGATACTTAAAAGTTCCAAGAAAGCTCGAAAAAAAAAAAACCTCAAAATGCCTTCTAAGAAAACTTAGGCACGAACGGGATCGAATACATCAAAATCCGGGAAGGAAGAACGGGTAGACGAACTACTAAAAAGCATAAAGAGTACGATGGAAGAGATTGTGAGGGAAGAACAGCAACAGGCACCAGGTATCCTTAGTGACGACGAAGACCAAGGCATTTGCTTGGCAGGAAAAAAACTCCGCTGGGAAAGTGAAATGACGGAATGTATATCCATACTCTTCCAAGCTACAGGACGGATCGATGAAGAAATCACAAGCACAAATACGAAAGTAAACGACGTGATACAAGCCGCCAACCAACAGCATGAAAGGACAGAGAAAATCGCGAAGATGTGCGAACCACACTCAGCAAACACAATTGAGATCATTTACGTGATTTTTTCGTAATAAAGTGACATCTTTATTCTATAACATGGTGATGTCACAGATACGTGTTAATGATGGCCCTCTTATAACTGAGCCATCTCTCTTACATCATGATCGAACATATCAATGATGTCACAGTGATATGAAAATGTTATATCATTGAGTTCCGTAATAGAGCGTTCTTCGGAAGTGACGTATCAAACATGATTACTTCTATACCTCCATGTTATAAATCATAGTTCGGTAACCGTGACATATTTCAAGACATAAATGTCACATTATTCCAGAGTCTTATTTAAGTTGTAACTGCGATGTATGATTTACACGTAAGACTATCTATCTTTTTGTGCGTTCTTGATAAATCTAATCACAGAGATGTAAGGTTGGTCTTGTGAACCTTTCGGGTGTATCATATACCGAGATGATTCCTTGAAAGTTCACAGTCAGTCACAGCCAATTCGACACTACCCGAGTTTTTCGTCTGTTTTTCGCAGGCTGGCCATCCTTTCATTCATTCATTCATTCATTCATTCTGTTATCCATCCAGCCATCCATTCATCCAACCATCCATCCATCCACCCATCCATCTATCCACCCACCCATCTATCCACCCACCCATCCATCCATCCAACCATCCATTCATTTACTCATACATTTATTTGATTATTTATTTATTTTTTCATTTTAAATCATTTGACGGCCTTTCACAATTCAAATTAAAAAGGGGATGGCCAGCCTGCGAAAAACAGACGAAAAACTCGGGTAGTGTCGAATTGGCTGTGACTGACTGTGAACTTTCAAGGAATCATCTTGGTATATAGGTATCTACCATAATATACACTAATGGCGCCTGATTATTGTACGCTGAGTGCAGCGTTGCGACCGCGCATGTGATAGTGCACTACAATAAATTAATCTTGTGACATTCCGGTAGTTATTAGCAGCAGGATTCTTCATAAGGTAAGATTTTGTCCGAATATTATTATTTCTAATCACCAAATGTTCTAATACCGGGTACAAGTGAGCTCATGAATAGTTGGATGCCCAACATAACGTATAGCTTAAATAATAATTTAAGGGGGTATTCTAGTCTAGAGGCATGAATTTCCAGCGGTTTTTGAGGCTCTGTACAAACGAAACAAAATTTTTTTCGATCTTTTCAAATTTCTAGACTAGAATACCCCCTTAACCCTTTGTGGCTTAGTGGTCAATATATTGACCACCTATTGCGTCTTAGATTTTTGCGTATAAAAATTGTATTTATAGGTATATATTAGTGATTATACATTCTTCTATTAGCTAAAATGTTTCTCTATCATAATAAATAACAAAAATTAATATTTATTAAATTGTTAATTAGTTATAAATAAACAAATGGCGTAAAAAGCTCTTTTTTGAAGAAAAAAATCAATTTTCGCTTTGTTTTTCATTCAATCATTCTAAAAATTATTACGCGGGGGTTTTTGGGGTCACTGATTACGAATCTGAAGTCAGAATTTCAACATTTTCACATCGAAGGTGGCGGATTCAAGATGGCGGACTCACTTTTCCAAAAAATAGACGTAGAGCACTAAAAACTTGTACTCGGGGGTTTTTGGGGTCGCTGATGACGAATCTGAGCTCAGAATTTCAAAATTCAAAATGGCGGATCCAATATGGCGGACTCACTTTTCCAAAAAATAGACGTAGAGCACTAAAAACTTGTACTCGGGGGTTTTTGGGGTCGCTGATGACGAATCTGAGCTCAGAATTTCAAAATTCATAATGGCGGATCCAATATGGCGGACAAAAGTACAAAAAGTTGCTTGATGAAAGTGAACATGGGCACTCGGGGGTTTTTGGGGTCGCTAATGACGAATCTAAGCCCAGAATTTCAAAATTCAAAATGGCGGATCCGAAATGGCGGACAAAAGTACAAAAAGTTGCTTGATGAAAGTGAAAATGGGCACTCGAGGGTTTTTGGGGTCGCTAATGACGAATCTAAGCTCAGAATTTCAAAATTCAAAATGGCGGATCCAATATGGCGGACAAAAGTACAAAAAGTTGCTTGATGGAAGTGAAATTTGTCACTCGGGGGTTTTTGGTGTCGCTGATGACGAATCTGAGCTCAGAATTTCAAAATTCATAATGGCGGATCCAATATGGCGGACAAAAGTACAAAAAGTTGCTTGATGAAAGTGAAAATGGGCACTCGGGGGTTTTTGGGGTCGCTAATGACGAATCGAAGCTCAGAATTTCAAAATTCATAATGGCGGATCCAATATGGCGGACAAAAGTACAAAAAGTTGCTTGATGAAAGTGAAAATGGGCATTCGGGGGTTTTTGGGGTCGCTGATTACGAATCTGAAGTCAGAATAATGAAATTTTCACAAGCAACTTTTTGTACTTTTGTCCGCCATATTGGATCCGCCATTTTGAATTTTGAAATTCTGAGCTTAGATTCGTCATTAGCGACCCCAAAAACCCCCGAGTGCCCATTTTCACTTTCATCAAGCAACTTTTTGTACTTCTGTCCGCCATATTGGATCCGCCATTTTGAATTTCGAAATTCTGAGCTTAGATTCGTCATTAGCGACCCCAAAAACCCCCGAGTGCCCATTTTCACTTTCATCAAGCAACTTTTTGTACTTTTGTCCGCCATATTGGATCCGCCATTTTGAATTTTGAAATTCTGAGCTTAGATTCGTCATTAGCGACCCCAAAAACCCCCGAGTGCCCATTTTCACTTTCATCAAGCAACTTTTTGTACTTTTGTCCGCCATATTGGATCCGCCATTTTGAATTTCGAAATTCTGAGCTTAGATTCGTCATTAGCGACCCGAAAAACCCCCGAGTGCCCATTTTCACTTTCATCAAGCAACTTTTTGTACTTTTGTCCGCCATATTGGATCCGCCATTATGAATTTTGAAATTCTGAGCTCAGATTCGTCATCAGCGACACCAAAAACCCCCGAGTGACAAATTTCACTTCCATCAAGCAACTTTTTGTACTTTTGTCCGCCATATTGGATCCGCCATTTTGAATTTTGAAATTCTGAGCTCAGATTCGTCATCAGCGACCCCAAAAACCCCCGAGTGACAAATTTCCAGCCAATTGAACGCAAGGAAAAATGTGTGCCACAAAGGGTTAAGGCTGTTTATTCAGATAAATGCAAATACATTTCTTGACAATTATCTCTCTCATCAAGTGATAATGTTCTCATTCTAAAATCAATTGATCTATATGTGATTTGTTTAATTTTTTACACAGTCGGTTGAAAGCTAAGTTATAGTTGAAATATCGCCGACCTTTCAGGTGATAACATCTTTATTACTTATTATTCGAACTATTATTTTTCTGTACCCAGTCCCCCAAACATATAAATGTAGTATTCCACGTGAAAACGAAAGTGATCTGATCTTGCGGTTTTCGATTTCGATCCAAATTTTTTTTTTGTGCACCTTTGCAAGCTGAAACGATACCCCAAAGGAATTTTTGATTGCAGCTATTTATTTCGATTTATCAATAATGAAAATATCCCAGAGTTACCATTTGACTAAATTTTCCATTTTTTTCTCCAGAACCTCGTGCTCTGGGTTGAAAATGACCCGGATACAAAATGTTGGTTTTCAATCTAAATTTTCGAAAAAACATTTTGTCGAAACTCCGCCATTGACGATCATAGAAGATATTCGAGTAGTATTTTCGCCCCATCCAAACATTTTCTATCAGTTTTCTGTACAGAAAGAACTGATAACCTACACTGGAAACAAATATATGTTAGATCTGTAACGGTTATACAAACGATGACATAAATGTGACATAAATTTTATCAAACTCATGCTACATAATTGTTACATAAATATATCGAATAAGTTTCATGACCATATCAGATGTAACAATTACGTCACAGTGACGAATAAAAAATACAAGAAGGGACCTGCATATGTCCACACGCGGAAGATCAGCAACCCCCGGGATATTGAACACAACCTTAGGGACGCAGCATTGCATAAAATTCAAACCACCAAAGTTCAAAGGAGATTCACGAGACAAGCCGATAAAATTCCTGAGCGAACTCCGTTAATACATTGATGTTACCGACCCAGAATTCAGGGAAGTTATGTTTACCTGATTCGCAGTCATTGGAAGGACCAGCAAAGGATTGGTGGTACCTGACAGAAGCCAACATAGAAAATTTCAAGGACTTCGAAAGTAAATTTAGAGAACCATTTCGGATCAGCACGGTCCCAGATACCCTTCGACGCAAAATCGAGTTCGGGACTTACCATCTGAACGGAAAAATGTCCCGTGTAGAGTATGCCACACACATATTTGGAATTGCAAAGGATTTAGGAAACCAGTACTCCGGAACCGAAATAATAAGAAAGATTTCGACGCATTACGATCGTGAAACACGGTTTGCAATCCGAGGTCGAAGCTTTGAGGAAAGGGGTGAACTGTTCGAACTGCTCGAGGATTTCGACAGCGAAGCATCTCTGCGAAAGGGGCAAAAACAATCATCTACGAACGAACGGAAAAGCGTAGGCCCAACAAACGAACGAGAGTCAGCACCGAATGCACCTAAGAATAATAATGATTGGAGGAACCCATCCGGAACAAAGGAAGGTCAGAACCCGTCATCAGACAAGCGTGAGAAAACCGCGGAAGGGATCGAAAACTGGAGATGCCCAGCTGGACAACAGACTGGAGAACAGCCACGGTGGCGCAGGGATGGCCCAACCAGGAGCCACGCAAACGTGAACATGGTCGAATTAGATGAATCAGAGGAAGATACTACGACAGTCGAGCCACTGAATTCGGAAAACGCATAGAAGTTGCATCTTGCGGCCCGGGCGGCACGAAGCGTGTGGGAAAAGATGCAACTAAAACAACAACAATCTGGGAAGTAAGCGTAAATACGATATTCGGAGATCCAAGTAAGGAGCTTTTGGAGGAAGAAGACTACAACAAAACCTCAAGAACTATAGAATGCCAATGTCCAGAAATAAAAATAAACATCGAGGGTATTGACATATCTCTAGTAATTTTTATGCCTCCGAAAAAGAAAGCTTCGGAAAATGCCCGACATTGCCTCTGACCGGAAAAATTATCAAGGGGGCAACAGGAAACAAGTCAGCGCGCCTCAAGATCCAAGTACAGATGACGACGACAATCGGGAGTGTTACTAAGGACATAATCTATTTGGTGATCCCGAAGCTGGTAAAAAATTGCATTCTGCGATACGACACCCAGCGAGCTTTCAAAATGTTAATCGACACCGAAGACGAAGCCGTCACTTAATCCAGATACCTTACAGAGTACTAAACACGACTACAAGCGGGTGTGAAATCCACACAATGCACATGCACAAGAGAAACTACGAAGAAGAGGATACGAAGGATCCACAATGGAGAGATTACAATAATCCCTTTGAAGAAGACGACCATAAAATCTCTCTCAAAGAAATCGACGAGAAGATAGGTCTATGCACCGAAATTAATGACGCACAAAAAGCAGAATTGAACAACCTTAGATGCAAAAGTATCGACAGGCTTTTGAGAAAAAACCTGGACTATTAACAACATTCGAATACGAATTGAAGCTAGCGACTAGCGAGCCTATCGTTGTGAAACCATACCCAATACCCATGAAATATCGCGAGAAGGTAGCGACGGAAATAGAGAAGATATACAGTGAGGAAATCTAGAAAGTATACAGGCGACTGCGCACGCGCGGGCTTCGTCGTCCACTGGGGCAGGCTGGCCATCCCGAGTTTTAGCTGTCAAACTTTGTTTTTCATGGCGATGTAATTGATACGAAATTTTTAGGTTAAAATCTCAATCAATTGCGGTAATGATTCAGAAAGACTTGGAAAGCTATTATTATCGAGATTACTGGACTGCTAGTCCGTGCTATGTTTTTATTTTCTTTTGATAATTAACGTCGAATTGAAACAAATATCAACCTAACCTCGATTGACTACTCTACGCGCAAGAGTTTGACAGCTTTCGCTTAATTTTTGTCAAGCTGGCACCCATGCCTCGTAGGTTGAATTACCACCGCGGGACGATCTTACCGACCAATGAAAATGAATTTTGGGCGCGTGCGCAGTCGCCTGTATACTTTCTAGATTTCCTCGCTGTATAATATATAATACATAATCCGAAGATCCACAAGCCCGTACGTCAACTCCGTGGTGACAGTATTAAAAAAGGATGGGTCCGTGCGTTTATGCCTGGAGGCACGACAATTAAACGAAAAGCTCATCGACGACCATGAGACCCCACGAGGGATTGCAGAGATCTTGCAGAAATGTCATTCGGTGGGAGTAATGACGAATTTGGATCTAACTAGCAGTTTTTGGCAGATACCTCTGACCGAGGAGAACAGAAAATACACGGCATTCCGCATAGAAGGAAAATGTTACGAATTTAACGTTACTCCTTTCGGCTTAAGAACGAGTAGCGCAGCTTTGATACAAGGATTGGATACGGTATTACACGGACTACAGGACCAGGTGATGAATTTCGTTGACGACTTACTGGTCATCTCAAAATCCTTCAGTGAACACCTTGAACACCTGGAAAACCTACTCGGTAGATTTACCAGAAACAATATGACCTTAAGCTTCAAGAAAACAAATTTCGTCAAGAAAAAAGCGGAATTTCTCGGTCACATCTTATCAATTGATGGACTGAAACCTCAACCCGATAAAATTCAAATAATAAAAAACTACGCAAGACCACTAAATACAAAACAGCTGAAGGGCTTCCTCGGCTTTGTAAATTTCTACTCAAAATTTGCGAAAAACTACGCTAATGAAATCGCTCCACTCCTGACACTGCTAAAGAAGGGAACAAGATACGAATGGAAACAGGAACATCAAACGGCTTTTGAGAAAGTCAATGATCTGTTCGTAGAAACCATCATACTGAAACACCCAAATCCGGAAAAACCATACATCCTCACGACGGATGCAAGCGACTTGGCGGTTAAGGCCGTGGTATCGCAACAAATCGAGGATAACGACGAGGAAGTCATAACGTTTATAAGTGAAACCCTCAAGGGAGCAGAAATCGGGTATTTTACTACCGAGAAGGAATCACTAGCGACAGTGTGGGCATTGGAAAAACTACGTACCTACCTGAGAGGCGCAAAAATCCAAATTCGGACGAATCATCAAGCACTAACGTTCATCAGAACAAGCTGCTTCACGAACGCCCGTCTCAAGAGATGGATTCTGGCCATACAGGACTACGACATATCGATGGAACACATCGATGGGAAAAGCAATATCGTGGCTGATATTCTAAGCCGAGGATACCATCATGAGGTAGGACGGAACGTATGTAAGGACGAAGAGATATCAATTGCAACAATCTTAGCCAAAAAGCCAAACGAAGAGCTAACACAGATGATGAAAAACATTAGGCAACTACATTGGCAAGAGGAAAACCTGCGCAAAATTATTGAAGGATTAAAAAATGAGCCTTCGGAGAGGTTGCGGAGAAAATATACTCTAACAGACGACATCCTGTGCAAAACCGATCCAAAGGGTGGTAAAAAAGTAATGCTACCCAAAGACTTAGGAATCCAATTAGCAAGGGAACTCCATGAAGTCTACGGACACGTGGGGTCAAGGAAAATATACCGCATGATGTTAGAAGATTTTTACATGCGAGGGCTGAGGCATAATGTGGAAAAATCGATATCTACATGTGACATATGCCAACGAAATAAGGTTGCAACACAAGCATGCCAAGCTAAGATGCAACATATTGTATCAGAAAGGCCTGGAGACTTATTATCCATTGATTTCTACGGGCCTCTGCCAACATCAAGAGGAGGTGCTAAGCACATTCTGGTCACCATAGACGCCTTCTCGAAATTCGTGTCACTATACCCAATCCGAAGGGCGAATACGGATACAGTAATACGGAATAGTATATTGTGCACCGAGAGCGAAAGCGGGCGATTGCGCGCTTACAAAGTTGAGGTTCCCGAGGCGCAGCCGAGGCGAAGCCGAGCGAACGTGAGGTTCGGCTCCGCTGTTGAAGAAAAAAGTATGTGGACCTCGAGCAAAACGGGCGTTCGCGCCTTACATAAAGTTGAGAACCCCTCGGCTGCGCCTCGGGAACCTCAACTTTGTGCAATCGCCCGCTTTCGCTCTCGGTGCACAATATACTATTTCCCAATACATCACGAATTATTATGGAAAACCAAGACGGATCCAGTGCGATCATGGAACGCAATTTACTTCAACAAGTGGATAGATGAGTTAAAAAATGAAGGGATAGAGCTAGTATTTTCATCCATCAGGCACCCCCAAAGCAATATTGTCGAATGGGTGAACTGAGAGCTTGGACGGTTTTTCCGAACTTTCGTGGAGGAGAGACATAGCGGATGGGCATTGTATGTCAACATCATACAAAACTGCATCAATGAAGCATATCATGAAACTACAGAAATGACCCCAATAGAAGTGCATTTGAACATAAAACCAACACGCATGATTACCCACCACGGTACCCACAAATGATATACCGTATGAAAGGAAACTTCTCGTAGCATACGACCGTATAAAAAAGAAGGAAGAAGCCCGAGCCCGCAAATTCAAGAAAAAAAAAAACGGACGATGACTTTAATGAGATGGAGGAGGTATTAGTAAAGGCGAACAACGTTTCTGAAGCAGGAGATCAAAAAATTGCGGAATTTTTTGCGGTATACGAGGGGCCCTGCACTGCATAAAAAGCAAAGTAGGTGCAGCCACGTGCTTGCTCATTGACCCAATTTCATTGAAAGAACGAGGGAGGTTCCACGCCAGCAACATCAAGAGGTATCGCCGTGCGCAAGGAGAAGCAGGGCGAAGCATGAAAACGAAATAGACCGATAGTCACACATAATACAAACACGAACCGTCAAATATTTGAGAAAGTTCTAGAACAAATCACCGGATTAAACGAAGTGAGAATGACAACAAAAGAGGATCTAGTCAGGATGTATATAAAGGGAAGGAGGACGAGGCGATCAGAATTATCTGCCCAGAAGTCGAGAAGATATGCGCGAAATAAGAGGGGTTTCCACGGGAACACAGACCGAAAAATTCAGACATTGCCATGTGGCAGTGCAAGTAAGCGAAGAGGCACAAGAGTGTGTATTTGAAAAACTGGACTTCCGCATGAAACGTATTGTTCATTCGGGCAAAACATGGGAAAAACAAGAAGGCTGATATGCTGCTGGAACAGCTTGTGGAAGCAAATTACGATACAACAAGGCGAAGAAATTTACACAATATAAGGCATAGGATTTAGCGGACTGAAGGTTAAGGAAAATCGGACCAAGTCCGCACATCCAGCACAATGCAACGGAACCACAAATGCTTCCAGAGGACGCGATCGAGGATGCTCCAACGACAAAGCCTCCAACAATAAAGATTATCGAAGAACCATACGTTCCTGAGAATATGAAACCTGAAACAACACGCAGTTCGGATAGCGGGAACACGGAAAGAAAGAAGCAAAAGGGGAAATCAAAAATCACTAGCGTCGTGAAAGTGGCTATCCCATTAGAGCGGCTATATGAACCAACAAAACGAATAGAATTGGCCAAACGTTCGATCGACACCCTCGAAGAAGAGATCAACGGAATCGATATCGAGCTAAGCATAAATAAGACATTAGCTAGTGACGTGAAGAAGAGCATGAACACTTCAGATTCTCAGCTGAGTGGATAGTTAACGCTGGTAGACAGTACGGACTGAACGAGGACTCCAAAGCAAATACAGGTGTGGAAGATTTTGAATGGGACACCGACGGGATACTAAATCTGACCGACGAGTCCATCAAATCATGAATGCCATTGGGATGCTAAAGAAGAAAAAAAAACAAGTTACACAAAAATTGGTAGATACGACTAGGTAGTTCCCAAATTTAAAGGACGAAATTTAGAAACTCCCTAAGGGGGCAATACGACGCTCAAAACGCCGTACATCGAAATATCACGATATACATTGTGACGTGGTATTTTGAATTCCCCGCCACAAGGCGATACTGTCGATGATACGACGATGCGTGGCGTAGACAGGGACTCCAGGGAGAAGAAAAATTAGGGAAAAATAATTAGGAATAATTAACACTATTTTATTTTTTTTTAAATTATGTAATCTCGAGCTCGATACTCTACGAGACGTCTGTCGTCGTGGGAACCACCGATGGAAGAACGACTCCACCGAACGTAAAGAAGCTTCCAATATCGTCAAGGACGACACTGTCGGCGTGCAAACCATGGTTGGTCCAGAAAACCCGAAGGTCAGCGCCTATAACTCCAGTGGAGGATCTACTACCTCCAACTATCGGATTGACTGCGTACAGGGATGTGCGAGAAGCACAACGAAATCCTCCCGTCATCCGTAGAAGCTACTGCCTACAAGAAAATGCATTTCTGATGTGAGGGTGGCATACAGGATTAAGTGCAGGCGCACCCTCAGAACCTCCCACCTAATGAGCAATCAGTCAGCGCAATTAACATCGACACTGTCTCCGAAATTGTTATCGCGGTCGCGTTGAGTCAAGAAAACCCCCAGATCAGCGTTCCGACCTGGCGAATTTCTTCGTGAAAGAAGCCCTCGTATGCTGAACACGAAGCTACCACCAACCTTCTTGTGTATCGACGAATGAGGTCAGGACCTAGAAGAATTATCGGGTAGCCGGGCGAATGAGACTCCATGGAAGTCCAAAGCCTGGGGATTTTAAAGGAAGGCGGTAATAGGAGCAGTATTAGCAGCGGCAGGGGTGAGATAGATTTCTCCTATTCTACGTTCGGAAAAACTGTCGTTACGCGAACCAATTAGAATACCGATATGTACGTGATCACGCTCAATCTGAAGGATAAGCTGATGGAAGGAAATACCGACTATATAAGCCGGACGCACAGGCTATTCGGCCTACTTCTTCGCTCCAGTCTACGCTACGCATCCTCATCGTGTATCGTTTCGCATCGAGTATCGTTATCGAGTCTAATTATAATATCGTCAATCCAGAAATATCGTATCGAGTATAATTTAAACAGTTTTGTGCTACATATTTAAGCAACTTAAGGTGAGGTCTTGATTCTTTCTGTGAAGGCACGAGGTAGTTCGGATAAAAGTCTGTTAATTAATTTGGTCTATTGAGCTAAGAGGCTCGTCTTTTGGTCTTTTGTCTATGATCTGTTATAATTTATCGAACAACCTCGAGTCTGGCTGAGTTACGTAGATCTTTACTGCTTTTTGGCTATAATTTATTGCTTGGCGCTTCTCGTATGGCTTTGTTTCTGATTTAGTATGTTATATTTATCTTGTGCATGAAATACTGTAGAAAATACCTTTCCTGGAGTACCCTGAGCGAAGATAACCGCGAAGGCTTAGGCCTCGCGTTACAGTTCAATTTGTTATCATTAAGTTTGTTAATAATTTGTCAATCGAGTGAAGTATGGTCGCTTCCGTATAATTCATTACCGTATGTAACATCTAGTATGGTTCAGTAAAGTCAAATATCGTTTTTGGATAATTTGGTATCACGACTATCGTTATCGTAGCGTCAGAATTTAGTTAAAGATCAATTAATGTTATAGTTTAGTCGGTTGTCGTTGAACCTGTGATTCGCGTCTTTCGAATGACCGTGTGCCCGGGAAAAAATGCTCAGATATGATCAGATATGATCATATGTGATCATATCCGAGCTCAGATATGATCACATATGATCATACATGAGCTCATACATGATCCCACATGAACAGATATGACCGTATCTGAGTTCAGAAATGATCATACATGATTTCATACATGATCATTAGGGTGGTCCTTAAATGGGGTGTTTTTGAATTGTTACGATTCCAAGGGTTCAAACGGATCCTTTTGAAGAAAAAAAATTTGTCCTAAATTTTGAAATCTCTATCTCAATTTTAACATCCCGCGCACGACCGCCGAAGTATTTTTTTTTTTTTTCAATTTCCTACAAAAAACATGTATGACCTAACTTTGTCAAGTCATTAACGTCGAGGTTCCAACATTCTGCGTCCTGCGACAATTTTGAATATTTTGATAAAATTACTGATATTTTGAAAAAAAAGGAACTCATTTCAATAAAAATTGTTGAAGTTTTTTTTTTTAGCAGATTGAAAAAAAAAAAAAATTTATTGAAATTTATTAAAATATTATTTAAAATTGACGCAGGACGCAGAATGTTGAAACTTCGACGTTAATGACTTGACAAAGTTAGGTCATACATGTTTTTTGTAGGAAATTGAAAAAAAAAAAAAATACTTCGGCGGTCGTGCGCGGGATGTTAAAATTGAGATAGAGCATTCAAAATTTAGGACAAATTTTTTTTCTTCAAAAGGATCCGTTTGAACCCTTGGAATCGTAACAATTCAAAAACACCCCATTTAAGGACCACCCTAATGATCATATCTGCAGCTGTGTACGGAAATAATGCTCAGATATGATCACGTCTATTCATGCATGATAATATATGAACTCATATATGACCCCATGTATGATCATACATGATCATATCTGCAGCTGTGTACGGAAATAATGCTCAGATATGATCACGTCTATTCATGCATGATAATATATGAACTCATACATGATCCCACATGAACAGATATGATCGTATCTGAGTTCAGATATGATCATACATGATTTCATACATGATCATATCTGCAGCTGTGTACGGAAATAATGCTCAGATATGATCACGTCTATTCATGCATGATAATATATGAACTCATACATGATCCCACATGAACAGATATGATCGTATCTGAGTTCAGATATGATCATACATGATTTCATACATGATCATATCTGCAGCTGTGTACGGAAATAATGCTGAGATATATATGATCACGTCTATTCATGCATGATAATATATGAACTCATATATGACCCCGTGTATGATTGTGCGGTGCACGGTCGTCGAAAAAAAAGTCCGCCGAAAACACGTGACGCAATGAAAAAAAATTTCACCAGGGAAGGGGGAACAAAATTTAAGTCCTCTGACGGATTAATATAATCAAAATATAATACTTAATCGATAGGATGTTAAGTTTAAACTATATAAAATATATATTACCTAACAATACCGTGAAGTTAAGGGGAAACCGAACGATGGCTGCACTATAGTTCGACCAACACACGCTCGCGTTGCGTACGTGAGCTTCTGCTCACTGCTAGTGACTGCCAACTCGATTCGCCCGGCGCCTCAAAGATACTAAACTATAGTTAAGTATCCTTGAGCCTCGGTGACAGGCGTCGGGCGAATCGAGTTGGCAGTCACTGGCAGCTAGTAGAAACTCAGGTACGCAACGCGAGCGTGTGTTGGTCGAACTATAGTGCAGCCATCGTTCGGTTTCCCCTTAACTTCACGGTATATGTAAGTTTTGTGCGCATGATCCGGGACACTCGATCTACACGTAGAGTTAGTTAGAGTTAGAGTTAGAGAGAGAGAGAGATAGAGAAATTCTTCACGAGCTTTGACTCGAGACATAAAATAATCTATTAAATTAGTAACTGATAAAAGTTAGTAAAGTAACCTACGGGTATAGAAACTAAGTCACAATATATGAATAATTAAGAGTGTTGAATCCTCGAAGGAGTAAAAGAGATCCGTGAAGCAATAGCTTTGATTGTTGATTCTCTTATTTCTAGGTTAGTAATATATATATATATATATATATACAATAGCCTGAAAAGGGAGTTACTACTGTTTTATGGAGCTAAGGGAACAAACAGACAGTGGGAACTAGAATTAAGCATTTGTAGGCAACGTCCCGGCGAATCTGTTGACTCCTTTTACCAAAGAATAGAACACTTATGCATAAGAGTAGTAGAATCTGGCCCGGTAAGATCTAGGGAAGAGACTGTATTTTACGAGAAAAACATCACGACAAAAGCACGAGACTGTTTCATTTACGGACTTAACGAAAAACTGCGCGACATCCTAAGACTAAAAAACCCTAAGGACTTACTCCAAGCTTACAATTGGGCCACAGAAGAAGAAAAATTGAGAGAAACTGAAAATCAAATCACTCATCTTGCGAAAACCACTGCTACTAATAGAAGCGATCTCGTTTGCCAAAATTGCACTAAAATCGGGCACACGGCAAAAAGCTGTTTTAGGAAACAGAGATTCGAACCAATAAATACACTTGAGGCAGGTTCTAGTTCAGAACCTGATCAGTACGTAGACCTAGACCACCGATCAGAAAACAGCTGCTCACAAAACTGTTCTGAACTAATAAATGGGTATGATTTTATAACAGAAGAAATCACATGCGACGAATGCCAGCGAATCTACCCCATCGATATTTCCAGAATTAGGTGCTTCTTTTGTAAAAAACCCGGCCATATAGAAAACAAATGTTTCAAAAAGAAAGCTATGTTAGCCGCGAAAACTAATCAAAACCATGTAGGTACCTCGAATTTTGGGGAACGGACTGCGTCGACGAGCGGAACGACGTCCGTCATAGAAAACCGCTCAACACAAACGGCGGAGAAATAGAAATACCAGAACATAAAATAAATCTAATCGGCTCACCAAATAACGTAATTTTCTCAATACCCGAGTTGAATCAACCTAAAAGCTTGTTGATGTTAGACACCGGAGCCTACCCATGTTTGATCAAAAAGAAATTTATCCTAAATTCATCACAGATAAACCCGCAAGAGCGCATCAAATTAAAAGGTCTAGCTAGCGACTCACAAGCACACACATTAGGAACCATTGAACTTGCGTTCAATGGTGGAGATGAAGTTAGGCCGATCAAATTTCACGTAGTAGACGATTCCTTAGACATAACGCAAGATGGTTTAATAGGTAACCACCTCCTAACCCAATTCAATAACGTGCTGATCAGCTATAGATACAGAGGTACAGATAAAGCCGAGTTGCTATTAGGTAGCCGCAAATACAAATTGCAAAATCAAAAACAATTCACTATTCCCGCCAGGACAGAAATTTTAGCAGACGTCCCAACCCTCGCCGAAGATTCCTTAAAAGAAGGGTCGATACACAGGCTCGAGTTACAACCGGGAGTCGTAATAAGCGAAAGCTACGTGACAATTAGACCCGATAACACAGCTATCACAAGCATCATCAATCTAACCGACATGGATCATACTATCTATATCGAACCACAAAGAGTTTACAGAATTCTAGACTCCGAAACTGACGAGATACAATCAGTTAATTGCATAACCGAAAATAATTCAGCTGACAGAATCAAAAAATTAAAAGACGCATTAAGATTAGACCATTTAAACCTAGAAGAAAAAGAAAGTATAGTAGAAGCTTGTACCAAATTTAACGAACTCTTCTATTTAGACGGGGACGCATTACCAGGTACACAAGCCTGTACCCATAAAATTAAAACCACCGACGAGACACCGGTTCATGTTAGACAATACCGGTATCCAGAAATCCACAAAACAGAAATAGATAGACAAATGGAAGATCTCCTTAATAAAGGAACAATTCGAAATTCAAACTCACCATGGAACTCACCCATCTGGGTAGTGCCAAAGAAATTAGACTCATCAGGGACTAAGAAGTGGAGAATAGTCGTAGACTACCGAAAACTGAATGATAAAACAATAGGGGATGCTTACCCGCTGCCGAATATAGTAGATATCCTGGACCAGCTAGGAAACTCTAAATACTTCACCGTACTCGACATGGCCAGCGGGTTTCACCAAATCCCAATGAATCCCGACGATATGCATAAAACTGCGTTTTCCACCCATAAGGGACATTTCGAATTCGCATTCATGCCATTTGGGCTTAAAAATGCCCCAGCCACATTTCAGAGACTAGCGAATACCGTTCTATCGGGGTTACAAGGATTGAAGTGTTTAGTGTACCTAGATGACCTTATAATTTACGCCGACTCACTCCAAACCCATACTGAAAAACTTTGGGCGCTATTACGGAAATTGAAGGAATATAACTTACGATTGCAACCAAATAAATGTGAATTCTTGAGAAAGGAGGTTGGCTACTTAGGACACATTATATCAAGGGACGGAGTTAGACCCGATCCAGACAAAGTCAGAGCAGTCAAGGAATTCCCTACACCTAACACACCTACGAAAATAAAATCATTTCTCGGGCTTGCAGGTTACTATAGACGTTTTATAAATAATTTCTCGATGATAGCTAAACCATTGACAGAACTTTTACGGAAAAACATACCATTCGAATGGACGTCATTACAGCAAAATTCTTTCGAAGAATTAAAGAATGCCCTAATATCTGACTCAGTCTTAAAATACCCTGACTATACACAGACGTTTAATCTAACGACAGATGCCAGCAACACTGCTCTAGGGGCCGTCTTATCTCAAGGCGTTCCAGGTGACGACAAGCCTGTCGCATACGCCTCGCGAACCCTAAACAAGGCAGAAAGTAACTACTCCACAATCGAACGCGAGCTGCTGGCCATAGTATGGGCGACCCAACATTTCAGACCATACCTGTTCGGGAGGAAGTTTAAGATATTTACCGATCATAGGCCCCTGACTTGGTTATTTAACATCAAGGATCCAAATAGTAAATTAGTCAGATGGCAATTAAAAATTTCAGAATTCGACTACGAGATTTGTTTCAAACCTGGAATAAAGAACCAGAACGCAGATGCGCTTAGCAGGAATCCTGTCGATCCGCCAGCTGATCATGGGCTCAAAATCTTTGCGATCAGAACAACGGGCTCTCTTCCACCATACCCTGAATACCTCAAACTCATAAAAACAACGATACTACAAAACTCAGACATCGTAGAAATCCACGATGACCTTTTCAATCGAGTTGATAACTACGCACACGCTGTCTCCACCGATCTGGAAATGAGTCAAGGAATAGCACTAGAATTCAAAACTAGATACGGCAATGTTGAGAACTTGAGGGAATCAGCTGAACTATACGCGACTGTTAGGCTTACCTTACGAGACCGTAACGTTTATTACATAATGACAAAGCAAAACTGCTGGGATAAACCTACATATGAAGATTTATACATAAGCTTGATAAAATTTAAAGAAAAATTAGAAATAGACTCTATCAAGACAGTTTCTATACCCAGGATCGGTTGCGGGATCGATAAATTAAAATGGCATAAAGTTCGGACGATGCTACGATTTATATTTAAAGGATCGGGAATTAAAATAACTGTCTGTACGAACATGAAAACCGATCTCAATCAAAACCACATTCATGACGTTATCAAAGAATTCCACGATAGTCCTTCAGGTGGACACCAAGGGGTTAGTCGTACTATTACGCGACTCAAAGAAAGATACCACTGGGATTCAATGAAAAACGATGTAAAAACGTATATTCGTAATTGCACGACTTGCCAAAAGAATAAAACCGACCGACAAAAGACCAAAATGCCAATGAAGATTACGACCAGCAGTAACAAACCGTTTGAAAAGGTTTTCTTAGACATAGTTGGGCCCCTACCGACTACAAAGTCAGGTCATAGCTACATACTGACGTTACAAGACGACCTAACCAAGTATTCCCAAGCCTATCCACTCCGAGCTGCCACCGCCGAACATACCGCAGAAGCTTTCATACGAAATTTCATATCTAATTACGGAGTACCACTATCAATCCTCACAGACCAAGGCACAAACTTTATGAGTGACCTGTTCACCCAAGTCACAAAAATACTGAAAATAAAAAAGTTAAACAGTACCGCATACCACCTGCAAACCAACGGGGCACTCGAACGGAGTCACGGCACGTTAAAAGATTACCTTAGGTGTATGTCGACTACAGACAACTGGAACGAAACACTCCCAATTTACATCCTTGCGTATAATACAACACCTCACACTACTACTAAAATATCACCTTACGAACTCATATTCGGACAAGTAGCCAGAGTACCTTGTAGTGTGCCTCACGAATCTAGAGACGAAACATATAAAGAATATGCTCAGAGACTCTCCGAAAAACTGATGAACAGTCAAGCCCTCGCGAAACAAAACATAGATAAATCCAAGGAAAAATCCAAGGTTTTTTATGACCAAATTACTCGACCACAAAATTTCGAAATCGGGGACTTAGTGCTAATGAGTAACGAAACTGCCGGACCGTTAGATCCAAAATTTCTGGGGCCATACCCCGTTATCGATCAAATTAACGAAGTAAACTATGAGGTAAAAATCAAAGGGAAGAATAGAATAGTGCATGCAAACAGATTGAAACCATACCACAAGTCAACTGAACGACGACCTGATAAGTAGGATAAGAAAAAGGACTAAAGGGTTTGAGAATGTATAAATGAATTGATTGCAGTCCCTTTGTATGGGGAGCCGATGACTACAAGCACGAACGATACGAGAACACTGCTGGGCTTCACTACGAACAGATCGGAACCGTGAAGTTATTCCCCACAGACTGGCGAATAATAACATTCCTCGATCTAAACGACTTTTTTCAACAGCTACAACGGATTTCTACTCTAGCAGATAAAATTAAAATAGCATGTCAAACAGATAATAGAATGCTAATATGCAGGAAATATTTGGGTTCCCTCGACAGTGTAATAGATGGGCTAAGAGACAAACAAACCGACTTACAAGACCTGCTTGGGCTCTATGACGAAAACGATTCCAATAATAGAAGGTTCAAAAGGGGTTGGTTCAATGGAATAGGACACGTATTCAAAGAAATTTTTGGATTGATCGATAATGCTGATGGAGAAAAGTTCGATGCAGAGATAGATAAATTAACCAAAGTAGAAAGAAAAACCCTAGAATTAGTTAAAGAACAAGCGACAATCGTCTCATCAACGATTCAAAATTTTAATGACACAATCCATCAGTTGAATAAGAATGAAGCTATAATAAATCAAAATTTAAGGAGGATTGCTAAAGACGTATATATAATTTCTAACAAAACAGATACTATATGGGCCCATCAATTGATTGACGAAAGTTTTATGATACTCAACGTTATGATAGAAACCTTTTTAATCGACACTAACAACGTAATGGACGCAGTACTATTCGCTAAACAGAATATACTACACCCGGCTGTGTTGAGACCAAATCAACTTCTCGCCGAATTACAAGCGATAAGTAACAATATACCCAACGATGTTGACTTTCCACTCACCCCAAATATCCAAAATATCCATTACATTATGGACGGGATAACTCTAGAAACTTTCAAAACTGAGCTGAAACTAGTCTTTGTGCTCCATGTCCCTTTAATTCAAGACAGGGAATTCAAAATCTACTTAGTCAAACCGATGCCAGTCATACAAGAAAACGAAAAATCCATTTTTATACAACCAACGATAAAAAATGTCGGTATAACTAAAACAAGACAAAATTACATTATAATAGAGGACATGATACGAGACTGTAGACTGATTAAGAACGACTACCGCATCTGTAAGCAAACCCAACCAGTATACCTGACACATGCCACTGATAGTTGTGAGATCTTACTATTTATGAATACCACGCCACTACCAGTTTCATGCGACGTTAGGATCATCAAACTCACTGCACCCGTGTGGATTCAACTCAGAAATCAGAATAAATGGTTGTATGTCCTACCTAAATCTGAAACACTCACAATTAGCTGTTTGACTCACGACAAAATCTCAGACATACCCCTGAAAAATACTGGAAAAATAGAACTAAGTGCTAATTGTAAGGGCTATTCTAACTCAGCCGTGTTAACGCCAAGTAGAATATTTAATAACACCATCGACAAAACCTTTGTACCATCAATAGATCTAAGATCCGACGATTGTTGTGAGGATATACCTCAATTCCTAAATATTACGAATTTCCAGTTTGACGACTTAGCTAATACTAACACCTTTAATTTGGACGACCTAACCATTGCCAGTCATAAATTAAAAAACATTAAGGAATCAGCTGATAAAATATTGAAAGAACAAGCTAAAGAGACTATGTCCACACGCGTAAGTTATTTAACCTACTTCGCAGCTACCACACTAAGTGTGTACCTAATCTATAAGTTGATCAAATGGTGTTATAAGATGACAGAAGATCCTAATAATCGTGACCCAGGAATTAGAGGAATGGTCCAAAACGTAATAGTTCATTGCTGTAGGACTCGTCGCACGCGCACTCCAGCCATAACAGTTCACATGCCTGACGTAACTGACGACGAAGACGGACCTAGCGATGCTATCCGTCTACGATATATGAATCGGGATCATAGAGAATAAACATTTCACATTCTACCCGTTAATATTAAGAATAATTATCAAGATTCGCGGCAGCGAATCGCCGCTAAGTTAAAGGTAAGTAAGGCGAAACGCGAGCCAAGAATCATTTACCCGGGGGATCCAGGTATAACGATATTGCATGTAAGATTAGCATGATATCTCCGGAAGGGAAAGGAGTTTCATGATATAATTTTTACGGCTCAAAGACCTACCTAAGTAGACTCTGTAGTTCAAATCTTAACGAAATCGGTCAAACGGATCTCGAGATATTATTCTTTAAAAGTTCAAAACAACACAAAAAAATTAATCTTCTTCTTCTTCTTCTTTCACTTTTTTTCGCAGACAAAGACCACGATATCCATCGAACCGTGGCATGTACACCATAGAAATTTTAAGCGTAGGTATTCGCCGTCTTTTCCCAGCCCCCTATTGATTTTGAGCAAGATCTGAACTCTTTCTCAGTTGGTAGATTTAATTGAAATAACGAAGTGGTTGGTACGGCATAATGGCCACATGGCGGCGCACGCGACAAATACTAGTGACGTCAGAAGACAGCGTCACTCATATAATTTCATTTATATAATATAATCGATGCTCGATGCACGATCAATCAATGACAGTTAATAACCTAAAACCCAAGCAATAGCCACCTAAAAGAATTAAGAAGAAAAAGAATCTCAAACTCATGTAATAAGGTATAGGCCGCGAAGCAGAGAAAAAAGTACCTCAAAGTGCCGATTAAAGTACGAGAAAAAAAATAAGTTTCATTCATTTAATATGAACCTGAGTCAACCTCGTCGTCGTAGCCTAACGTTTAATCAATACAGATCAAACAACCACCTTTTTCGTCGTGTTCTCAAAAATTGTGCGTCATTTTCAGATCAATTATTATCAAGATTGGCGGCAGCGGATCGCCGCTAAGTTACAATTTACGGCAGCATAAACTGGTGTTTTGTGAATACAATAATGTTATTTACTATTACGCAAGCACAGAAAATAATAAACATATTGATTAGAATGTTTACACAAGTGCAGACCAGTGCAGACCAGTGCAGCACAATTTTTCCCAACCGAAAATACTATTACTTGAGGAAGATCTCAAATCAAACTAAAGTGTGTTCATAGTAGATCAGGGAGCGGCACCGTCGTGTGCTCAGCGCCAACCTGGCTCTAAGTGTCAATTCCTATGGCCGTACGTCCCCTTGGTCTACTTGAAATCGGTCACTTTTCCTTACCGGAAATTTCTATTGTGGGGGCAACGTTCAGGAGAAATAAAAGCAACTAAGGGGTATGTGGCCTATTTGGGACAGCAAAGACTACGTCCAACCATCCGGATCCTTTCATACCTGCATATCCCCACTCATACCTACCAAAATCCAAGAAAAGGCATTTAAAGGATTAGTGCCAGTGAACGGGTTAGATGAATTAACAGTTTTGGCTCTTTGGACTAATGAATGTGCCGAGCCCTATCGTAGATCATCAGCACACAAATCTGTATGAGCGACTGTAGCTTCATAGCGACTATAAATAAGTTCAAGAATAATTGCAAGAAAAAACTTCTAATTTAAAACTTAGAAATGAATAATACTGTACAAGGTCATGAATCTCATTATCATTATTATAGAAATCACCTCTATTACATTGAAAAGAACATTAAAATCAAACAGATAAACGTTAAACCACTGCTCGTACTTTAATTAAAGTCAATACGTTATTTTTTTTCGTTCTTATTATTACAGTAGCCTGTGGAATCGGTTTTAACACCCGATTACATTGGACAAGTACACATTTTGGCTGAACTCAGAACTCAATATCTCATTCTTGGATAAAATGGATAAGAAGTCACATACCTCGGTCTTGGATTCAAAACGGCAGTACTTTGCACCAGACTTTAAACTGGCAACATGTCATCATTGGCTTCCAAACAGCCAGGTTTAAACTCGAGTAAAGATTTTATCTTCAATTTGAAAGCAATAAGAAAATTATAGAACAAAAAGTAAGAATTTAGATACGTATGTACTGAATACAGAATACAGTCATTGGTTCAAATTCAAAAAAACATTATTTTGATCTGGAAATGTGAAAGAATAATGAAAAGTGAAAATATACACATGTATAATTGATAGTCATAAGAAACTTTCACCGAGAAATCTCTCAAAAATCGAAAAAATGAAACTCATTGACAATATTTAGGATTCTTTCAAATTGACAAATGATAAAAAGAAAAGAAAGAAAAAATGTGAAATCAAAATCGTTTGTCGGAAAAAAATTTCAGAAAAAAAATAATTTTTCGGAAAAATACCTGAGGAACTTTCGATCCCAAGTGTAACAGGTATTGACCTTTCAAGTAGATTTGTCACGAATTCTGAGTCACCCTGTATAATCTAAGAAGTTTTGATTGGACAAACGATGGGTTCCGTTTTCACGTTATAACATCACTAAACTGTTGTAACAGTATAAGTATCAAAACTGTACAGTTACTCAAAGGTCACACCCCTGAAGCCAATTGAAAATTAACATCGAATTTCGAGAAATTTTCGGCAATTCACAGTAATATCGCTTCTTTGGCCTCACAAAAAGGAGTGAAATCCCACGAAAAACATCCAAAATGTAAAAAAAGCCGCCAAGTTTCTAGAACCCAAATTATCTCACAATAATAATTCACGAAAAACTTAGCGGCAGTCTCTGTCGTGATATCAGGAAAGCCTGCACAGCACTACGATCTTCCTGCAAGTATACGTTGTCAAGTCGGACCTCACTGTTTCGTGTAGTGATATCGAAACATCATTCCCAGAGCTACGTTTTTTCACCTATAACTCTTAATCACCTTTCGTTTTCTTAAAAATCACTCGCTATTTATAGGGATGATTTTATTAATAAAGAGACACATAATTGTACCAATGATAATACGCATAGAAATAATGCGACACTTGCCGTATTCTGAACACGTCGATATTCACGTCAACAACTTATAATAATCTTAGCCTTATCGTCGGTGTATTTTCTCTGTATCTCTAGGTACACGTCTAATACTTGGTAATTATACTTGGTAAGGCTAATCGTCTCTATAATCACTTGACCATTTGTTGGCTTGCGACATATTCATTACTCTTATCGACAATATCTGAATTCAATCATAATACCGTTGCCTGAGCGAAATATTATCCTATCATAAAATCGATTTGAAAATCATCATATCCCATCGCAAACTATCGTCGAAAACTATCCTACCTCAAACTGTGATTGGAAACCATTTTATCTCAGAATGCGTTTAAAAAGTATTCTATTGCAGGAATCCATTTCGTTTCTCCGGGATCAGGTTCACACCACTGTGCAGGCCTCTTACATCTTTCAATTCTGAATCGCACTGAAAAACTTCGACAATTCGAACTCTTGATAATTCGAATGTTTCATAGTATAGGAATGGTGTTTATAAAAACGCATTTTGAGATGGAATAGTTTCCGATACAATTTGAAATCGGATGATTTTAAAACACATTTTGAGATGGGATAGTTTTCAGCCACAGTTTGAGATAGGATGATTTTCGAAATACAATTTGAGATAGAATAATACTAACGCTGAAACGTCGATACTCATTATCCAGCATATCGTTGATCATCATTATTGCGGTATGGACTTTAAGTATAATACCTCTATGAAGAAAAGAAAAATATCGTTGCGCGTGAGTGTACGTACGTATTAGGGTGGGGGTGCCGAAGGCCGAAGGCCGAAGGCGCCCACACCCTAATACGCACGTACACTCACGCGCAACGATATTCTTCTGGCTGTATATTATCACAAACTGAAACTAGCTTCGCAAAAGTCATATCCGAGACACATATATTTAATAATTGAATCGCTTATGCATGCCATAGAATATTAATCGCGTTTGTTTGAAAAAAAGAAATGCAACCACCCGTCCATCCAAGAATCAACGCTAGATTTCGAGTCGTCCATCATAGGAGATTCCAAATAGCTGCGAGAGACTCGGCAAAACCATGAAGCAAATCAATTTGTAATTAATCTCAATCTACCGTTATTTTCTTGATATCCGGATGATGCAAATGTTATCGGAAGAAAAAGTATCTTGACTAAAAGTATGTATAATTGCCATAACTTAACTATTTTCTACGAACTAATACCTAGTTCTAGGGACTAGTTTTGGGATCCAAAATTTCCTGCTTCATGCAAAAGAGTATAGCCGTTAATCCGGCAAATGTAAATTCGGTTATAATTGCGGTAGTATACATGAATATGAAAATGAGAACGCCAAGTACGTAGCTCTGGGAATGATGTTTCGATATCACTACACGAAACAGTGAGGTCCGACTTGACAACGTATACTTGCAGGAAGATCGTAGTGCTGTGCAGGCTTTCCTGATATCACGACAGAGACTGCCGCTAAGTTTTTCGTGAATTATTATTGTGAGATAATTTGGGTTCTAGAAACTTAGCGGCTTTTTTTACATTTTGGATGTTTTTCGTGGTACTATATACTATATACTATATAATATTACTATAATGGCTATATAACTGTTGAGGAAAAACTTGTAATCCTCAACTGGAATATTGAATTTTAACTGATAAATATTTTGCTTCGCTTCATATTCATTCTTAAGGGGGAAGGTGTTATAATCAAACTCATGCAAATTTTAACTTCAATAAACTAAATTCAATAAACTAAATTTATAGACGAGATCGGGATGTTTCGCCTTCTTCCGAAGACAAAACATCGCGATACCAATAATTCTCCATTTCATATTCTTATTAATCTATAGCTTCTGGGAACTACAGTGGAGAGTAGTTCAAGATTAAACACCTTGCCTTTTGCGCTCATGCCTTTGAGACACTTTAACGACGTCCTATACGCCTATGCCAAATTACCCTGAGTCAGCACCCTGCTGACTTAAGGCTAGCAACTTGAGTTGCACATATTCGGATCTTCACTCTTCTTCTAATTGCCTACACGTTCACACTGTATTAAATAAAACTATATTTGGCAACCGCCTTAAATATTGATGAATTTAATCAAGACCCCGCCTTTAGTTATAAAGCATAACTAACACTTTCAAGTATTGTACACAATTTTACTTTATTAGGTGTGGAAATGGGGGTCTTATGCACACGAAGCGTGCGTATAACGCCCATTATCACACTGAGTGAAATAAAATAATAAAATTTAAAAAAAATTGCTCAGATATGATCAGATATGATCATGTATGAATGCTCATATCTGATCAGATCCGAAATGAAGGTACTGTCTGATCATGCATGATCATATACGATTATACATGGTCATACATGATCATATCTGATCAGATCCGAAAAATGGTCCTGCAAGATCATATCAGATCATACATGATCAGATATGAGCATGTATATTCATGTATGATCATGTATGATCGTATTTGATCTAATATCCACATATGATCATGTGTGATCATACATGCTCATATCTGATCATGTATGATCATATACGATCATGCAGGACCATTTTTCGAATCTGATCAGATCTGAGTGTTCATACATGATCATATCTGATCATATCTGAGCATTTTTTCCCGGGTGGTCTCTATTTATCAGTAGATCTCGAATTATCGTAAGACTCTATGGCCAAGCGTGGCTAATCTTGTATAGTTTGTTACCGATTTTTATAGTTTAATATCTTGAGCTTAATACGTTGATCTGAGCGTGTGTTACGAATACGTTGCATTTGGGTACGAAGTATCGCTCTGTGATACCGAGTCTGGAGTCTAGTTCAATTGTCTTATATCGAGTCACCTCTGACACACGTCTTAGGCTCAACCGTATCGTAAGCAATCTCTAGTAACAAACCGTTGAGTAAAATCACCAATTCTGTATCGATTTCGCTAAGTTATCTAATTTCATTAATAAATAATTGATTGATGTGATCTCGAACATTCTAAAAGAAATAATAGTGTTTATATGGTGTACCCTGCCCTTCTATCTAAGGCTTTGGTTATCTGAGCAAGTCGAGTTGTCGCTCGTCACATCTCCGTAAGTTTTTGGCTTTGTGTAATTCGTTTATGGTATCGTATCGAAACGACGCAGTAGCGTCTGGCGCCCAACAATTTAGTTATTCAGTAAGTTAACACGGAAAGGTGCCGAATCGTAGCGGAGCCGTAGGTTTTCCTCGCTTAATCGAAAACTGCGTTACAAATTTGGCGCCCAACGTGGGGCCACGCCAAAGAGGAAATTGATATCTTGAGATACATCAATCAAAATTTGGAAAAATCGTGATAATGTCGTGTGAAAATCAAGGGAAAATTCAATACTTTTCAAATATTGAACCGTTATCAAAGAAATAGAAATAGAATCAGAATACGCACTCGAACAAAAGAAAGGAGAAAAACAAACGTTAAAGGATTAATCGAGTACACTATTATCGTTAAATATAATAGAAGGATTAAAATAATCCGTCAAACAAAAGTGTTATTGACCATATTATTATCAACCGTCGTAGAAGGATTATGATAATCCGCTGAACAAAAGCTGTTGACTACGCCGAAGCCTTACAACCTGTATCGTGTTTACTTTGTTTGGATATCTTTGAAATAATATCGACCAACAGCCGCTGAGTTAATCCTCAGCTCGCATTATTTACAAATTCCCTATGTCGCAACCGTCGTCTGTTGACGCGTGGATAATGGATATACTTGCTATCAGCTGACAAATTAAGATTCGAATTATATCGTTCATCCCTATCGACTACCGGAACTCTTCCTACCCTACGTGATCGGTTACTTCGCGCTTGTCAAAATGAACGCGGAGACATGTCGAACCCTCTAACATCCGCTGATCACTTATTGCACCCGGATGCAGCAGAAGATAGCCACCAATCCCCGCACTCACACGGACAAATAGCAGACAATAGGTCAGATACGGCTCACGATACCGGACTTGATGAGGCCAACGCAAACCCCGGAAATGACAATATTCCCGATAATAATAATATCACTGAAAATAATAATGTTCGCGAAAACAATCAACCCAGGGATAACGAACCCTAACCCCAAGTATCGAATAACCGACCTTTCGCTCCTGGGCAACCACCCTTTTCAAATCTTTCACCGGCAGCTCGTCAATTCACGCCGCGAATGAATCAAACTAACTTCCGTCCTCAATTTAACGCAACGCGTCAGAATTTCAATACGAGACCATCTAATAATCAGGTACCGTCCCCCGCAGCTACTTTCGACGTTATGCGAAAGTGGAACCTAGCGTTCTCAGGTGAACGTAACGAGGACGCGGAAGCGTTTTTATCGAAAATTCAGGAAGGTCGAACCTTCTTTCATCTGTGCGATGAAGTTATCTTGAACAGCCTATCGTTTTTTCTCTCCGGTGTAGCCATGTATTGGTTTCCCTTACGGAAAAAAAATACTGAAAGTACTGCCAGTACAGCAGTACTTGAAGTACTGCCAAAGTACTGCTGTACTTATTTCGCGAGTACACACAGTACTCATAGTACTTCAAGTACAAAAATTACTGAGAAGGGATATATAAGTAGGTGGCAAGTACTAGTGTAGTATGACTGAAGTATTACTTTAAGTTCTAGCCCTTCGGTAGTAGTTCAATAAGTACTAGCTAAAACCGTACAGTACAGTATATGAAGTCCACGTACTGCAATATAATAGTATTTGGACTATCACTGTAGTACAGCAGTAGTATTAATTCTGAACTTGGACTAATGCGGCAGTACTAGTTCGAGTGCTGCAGTACTAGTTCGAGAACTGCAGTATTGGTTCGAGTACTAGTACTGCAGTATTATTTCAAGTAATAGTACTGCGGTATTAATCACAGTTAATACTTGTGTACTTATAGTACTGGTACTCTTGTACTGATAGGTCAAAGTGCCACAGTACTGAGTACTGTAGTGCACTTGTACTTAGTAATAGTACTCTTCAACTTAGTACTAGTACTCTCGTACTCGGTACTAGTATTCTTTAAATCCGTACAAGTACTCATGTACTAAGTACTACTAGTTCCCTGTACTAAGTACTACTAGTTCCCTGTACTAAGTACTAGTAGTCTTGCACTAAGTACTACTAGTAGTCTACACTTGGTACTAGTACTCTGCACTTAGTACTAGTACCCTTGTATTAAGTACTACTAGTTCTCTGTACTTAGTACTGTAGTGTTAGTACTAAGTACTGAAAATTCGTGTACTTAGTAGGAGATTTGTGTACTAAGTACTGAGCTCTCAGTATTTTTTTTCCGTAAGGGTTAGATCAAAACGTCACAGTTGGCGAAATTGGCAAGGGTTCGAATACGCGTGGCGCGTCTGTTTCGGAAATCCTGACCTTCAGCACGCTCTTATGGAAGAAATTCGTCGATGAACTCAAGGTGAACAGGAATCTGTCGCAGATTATATAACGTATATGCGATCATATTTTGATAGGCTACATCCACCCTGGAGTGACAAAGAACAAATTGAGTACGCGCACCGTAATTTATTGCCACGCTATCAAATCTTAATCCGCCGTGACGAAGTATATGACCTCGACGGACTAGAAGACATCGCTCGACGACTCGAACGTGCGTATGGTACGGCTAGCCGCTACCAAGCACCCCCAACACCCACACATTCGTTATTACCGGGACTAGCATATCGTGGAGTGCGCTCAGCACCCAAACAATTTCGAAACCCGTTCACCGGGTGTAGCTTAGACGTAGACAACCCAGATTTCGTAAATGCCGCTGTCGCATCCACCAGTAAAACAAATAAAAGACCGTATGATGCGAGACAGACGGATAGTATAGGAGACCGAATACTCCTAGAAGCGAACCAAGTACCTCGGGATCGACTATCGACCCCCTGAATATTACTAACGTCACCACTCCTATCAATAAAAATTCAGAATCCACCCCTTGGGTAGGAAAATGTTGGAACTGCGAACAGGCAGGACACAGATTTCCTGAATATAACGAAACAAAAAAGAGATTTTGCTTTAGATGCGGTAAACCAGATGTCACTAAAATCACGTGTCCCTGGTGCTCGGGAAACCAGCCAGGGAACCGTCAGTAAGGGCAAATACGGAATCCCAAATTCAGCCCGTGAACCAACCCCCGGAATCGTCACTTTTTAGTTTAAACCAAGATTCAAAGAACCTACCGTTACTATTCATAGAATTTCACTATATTCGGGCATGAAATCAAAGCGCTATTTGACAGCGGATCCTCTCGTACTTTTATAGGTCCAAAACTAAGTCCCCTAATCGAATCTTTAAATCTACCACTAACAGAAGCACAAGCTAGCTACGTTATTACCGCCGCCGGTAAAACAGCTGATGCAGCACACCGAGTCGCGCTGCCGATCGAATTATACGGTCGAACTTTCGAAATTCACGCACACTTAGTACCCGGATTGCACTTCGCTTGCATCCTAGGTTTAGATTTTATTCGCACCTGTAAAATAATAGCTGACTTTGAGGAATTAACTTGGTGTTTTAAAAATACTCCTAGCGAAATATTTAACTTTGTTGGCGACTCTCGCTCCAACCTAACTATGTGCAATGGTCTTTTACTACTCTCGGAAAAACAGTCAGTTCAATTGAAAGCTTTATTAGATATCGAAATCCCACCAGCATCCGATCAGATTGGGGTTACTAATTTAACATCCCATCGTATTGACGTCGGAGATCATCCCGCGATTCGATAACGATCTTATCGTATATCTCCCAAAATACAGGAAGCCATCGATGCTGAGGTTGATGAATTATTATCGTCCGGAGTAATTGAACCGTCCCGTAGCGAATGGGCGAATCCTATCGTCATGGTTAAAAAACCTAACGGATTCTATCGACTTTGTATCGATTTTAGACAAGTTAATGGTATTTCAAAAAAGGATGCTTACCCACTACCACGTATGGATAGTATTTTAGATAAATTTCGATCAGCACGTTTTATTTCAACTCTTGATTTAAGCCAAGCATATTCCGTTAACTCTCGAAAGTCGCGAAATTACGGCCTTCATAGTACCTGGTGAAGGACTTTTTCATTTTACCCGAATGCCTTTCGGATTAACAGGCGCTCCCGCTACCTTCCAGCGGCTATTAGATCAGCTGATCGGGCCAGAAATGGACCCCTACGCCTTTTCTTACCTAGACGATATCATTATCGCAACAAAAACTTTCGAAGAGCATCTTGAATGGTTAAAACGCGTCTTAAAAACTATCCATGAGGCTAGCTTAACTATCAATCGCGAGAAAAGTGAATTTTGCTGTTCTCAAGTTGAATATCTCTGTTTTATAGTAAACGAAAATGGTCTGCAAGTGGATCCTGATGAAATCACACCCGTTATCGAATATCCTGCGCCGCGAACGATTAAACAACTACGCCGTTTTTTAGGAATGGCCTCCTGGTATCGTCGGTTCCTCCCGAACTTCGCTAGTATTACCGAACCTTTAACCCGATTATTAAAGAAGACTCAATCTTAGGTGTGGAAAACCGAACAAATTCAAGCGTTCGAACAAGTAAAACATTATTTATCAACCGCACCAACCCTCACAACGAGTACTGCTGCCTCGTCTATTGCGACTTAACCGCGGAACTCAACACAAAGCTGGAACGTGCGCTAAATTCCTGTATTCGATTCATCTTCGATGTCAAAAAATCCGAGCACATCACGCCTTTCTATAATATCTTGGGTTGGTTAAAAATCGACGGCAGGCGGCGGTACTTACTGGGCATTTTCATTTATCAGCTGCTGCAGGTAAAGCGGCCGTCTTATCTCTACTCGCAACTGCGTCTTCGTTCTGTCGTAGAGCGGAGGGATCTGCGGGGTCCCGCGGATGCACTCCTGATTCCGCATGCTCGAACTGCCACATATCAAAATTCGGTGGTTATTAGCGCTAGCACGCTGTGGAACTCGCTACCCTCCGCTGTGCGACAGTCGAGGTCACTTCGCATTTTTAAGACCCAGTTCTTGTCCTTGCTTAGTTCCTAGGTTACATTATTGTAGTTTTAGGATCATCTCATCTTTTTTTTTTTGTACTTTTCTATCTCATCTATTTCATCTTATTCTGTACTTCTCATCTCATCCTATTGTTACTTTTCTGCGATTTTTTCTGAGGGTCATTTCAGGCTTATTTTGCTTAGTTCCTAGGTTACATTATTGTACTTAGCTCCTAGTTATACTATTGTTTCTGTAATTTTTCATCCTATTTGTCATGTTAAGCTGTTTTACCATAATGCAACTATGTAATTGTATTTGTGTCACGTCCTTAGGGGATCCCAGATCCCAGGATGCAATAAATGCGTTTCTCTCTCTCTCTCTCTCACTTGTCCGGATTTTAGTCTTCCATTCGTCATTCAGACAGATGCAAGTGCAGTAGGCATTGGCGCTGTCCTTACCAAGACAAAAGACGAGGTAGAGAGCGTAATCGCTTACGCAAGTAGGACCCTATCGGAAACCGAACGCATAGGTATACTGTAACGGAACAGGAATGTCTTGCTGTAGTTTGGGCTATTGCAAAGTTTCGCGCATATATCAAAGGATATCATTTCACTGTTATCACTGATCATAGTAGTTTACAATGGCTGCATAAACGTAAAAATCCTACCGGAAGATTAGCCCAATGGGCTCTCGAATTATTAGGTTACGATTATACTATCTTACATCGGAGAGGAGCACTAAATTACGTCCCTGACGCTCTATCTCGAATTCCTGAAATCACTACCGATTCGGAAATAGCAGTAGTTGCCGTTATAGCTCCCGCTCCTATTCCCGATTCTTGGTACGAGCGAAGAAAACGCGATGTTGTTAGTTTCCCAAAAAGATTTCGTGATTGGAAAATCAAAGGTGACAATCTCTACTATCGGCGTACCGACCCTATAACTGATATCGTAATGACCGATTTAAACGCCTGGAAATTATTATTACCGGAAGACCAGCAAGCGAATGCACTTCAAGAGGCACACGATGCACCACAAGCCGGTCATCTAGGTATCGAAAAAACCTATCGACGACTTACTACCGATTACTACTGTCCAGGAATGTCCAGGATAGGCATTATAATATCGCAAATTACGTTCGGAACTGCCCTACCTGCCAACGTTGCAAGGTTAATCAAACCGCTCCCGCCGGTTTAATGGGACACCGAGTAGTTGAGCAACCGTGGATTGTTGTCGCTGCCGATATAATGGGTCCTTTTCCTCCTAGCAAATCTGGATTCGCGTACATTTTAGTGATGCAAGACCTTTTTACTAAATGGGTAAAGTGTTGCGCGCTTAAGAAAGCCACTGGCCAGAAAATTAGTGAAGCTTTCGAAGAGCTCGTTCTCTCTCGATGGGGAGCACCCCAAGTACTTACAGATAACGGTACTGAATTCAATAATCGTGCCATAAAAGAACTCGCAAGTAAATACGGTATCGCTCACACTACTACACCTCCGTACCACCCTCAAGCTAATCCAGTAGAACGAGTTAATAGGGTTTTAGGAACTATGATCGTGTCGTTCTTAGAAAAAGACCACAGAGAATGGGATTTACATTCATCGGATTTTAGATTCGCCTATAATACCGCCTATCACACCTCCGTGGAAACAAGTCCCGCGTTTTTGAATTTCGGTCGCATAACGAGACCTACTAACTTTTTACGTGATCGAACAGCTGTTCCTCCCGACTTAGAAGTCCAACCTACCGAAGCATGGTCAAAGCGAATGCAACAATTCCATCACTTACGTGAGTGGGTGACCACAAGTCTCGAAAAAGCCTTCAATAAACAATCTCGACATTATAATTTACGACGACGCGAGCAACGATTTATAGTAGGCGACCTTGTATTAAAACGTCACCACGTTTTATCGTCAGCCACACAGCATATCGCCGCGAAACTCGCACCGAAGTTCGCTGGTCCCTATCGTATCTTACGAAGCGTTTCTCCTGTTGTCTATGAATTATCCGAACTGCAAGGTCCTCGTAAAATAGGAAAAATGCATATCAAAGACTTAAAACTGTATCGTAACCCTGTAGCTTAACCCACAGAAACCCGTATCGCTGTACCGAACATAACGCCCAACTGTGACGACATTATCAACCCGGACTAAACAACCACACCCTTTCGAAACATGGATCAATCCGACACCGAGATGACGATCGTATTGTCGTCAGACGAAGAGCCTGAAACCCTCAGAGGCTGGGATCGCCTCCAACGCCACGCTTATTTGCTGGACCTGATGTGCGCGGCACAGCCCCAACTTAGGCTAGATCTTATTGCCGCATGTGCAGAGGTAGCTGAAGACCGCGAAAACTACCGAGGCTACTCCGCCAACTGGGTTCTCCA
The DNA here is from genome assembly GCA_914767705.2 of Tenthredo notha. Lineage (NCBI taxonomy): Eukaryota > Metazoa > Arthropoda > Insecta > Hymenoptera > Tenthredinidae > Tenthredo > Tenthredo notha. Next base: position 3,733,452 of record OU611908.1, on the reverse strand, counting down.
CCGCTACCCAGACTGAGCCAACCCCTACCACCTGCGATAAATCCACTCAAACCGAACTTATGCCATTTCAGCCACGGTTGCCCCGCTTTCCAGACTCCTCTACCGTCACAGCAGTCCCCTCAACCTCTTCACAACCTGGACCATCCCACGCACCTCCGACCCCAGTTCTACGCCTCTCTCCAACCTTCCCAAATAGGCCAAGATCGGGGCCCTTCCACAAAAACACGGCCAAGCCAATTACGTCCTACCCGACCGTATCCAAGATCACTGCGACTCCCCGTCCAAAGCCAACGAATCGACCCGATACCCGTATCTCATCAGTCATATCACCAACCTCGAGCACATGCTGGAACTGCGGCACTATTGGGCATAGATCAGCCAATTGCCCACACCCTATCGAGAAGCACTGCTTCCAGTGTGGCAAGCCCGGAGTCACTAAAGCCGCCTGTCCGACGTGTTGTCGTAGTTGGGCCACTAACGTTAATAACCGTTTGGCCATGGGTTTGTCTACCAAACCCTGTCGTACTGCACCGTCACCTGCTCACCACCCGGGATCCGAGAAATCTCGCGCTGAATAAAACATAATGGCCAAACAGAATAGAATAGAATAGAATTTATTATTATTCCCGTTATGTCGGGAAAAGTAGAGGCAGTACAGAGTAAGGTACAAAGTAAACATATAAAATACATATGGAGACAAACTAAAATACAAATTATGTATAGTAAGAGCAGCACAGAATAATTGAGCTAGCCTAGGTTGAGTTGAAATTAGGATTAGAACGAAGCGAAAGCAGAAGCGAGGAAAGACAGAGCAAGACAGACCAAGGAGCGCAAGACGAAAATAGTAAAGAATAAAAAGATGAGATCGGAAGTCAAGAAGCCAGCCCTAACCCTCTAGGTTGAATAAATGAGCATGCAAGGCCGTTTTGAAACCAGCAAGGGTCTTGGTGGCCTTAATGCTAGCGGGGAGAGAATCCCAGTGGCGAACCGCGGACAGCGCAAAAGAATTTCGGAGACGCTCCGTGCGCGGCGTTGGAGTGACGAATTCACCTCGCACCCGCCGAGATGGACCAGCTTCTTCTTCTGCTGCAGGGCGCACAACGAATAGCTTCCGGAGATAGGCAGGTCGACGAATGTAAAAGAGCGAGAGACGGAAGTAAAGTCTCCTACGAGCCACACTCAACCAACCTAGCTCTCGACGAAAAGGCGTGATATGCTCATCACGAGCAACCCCGCAGACAAACCACACGCAGGAATTGTGCAGACGTTGGAGCTTCAGATTGAGCGTGCCGGAGAGATCATCATATACCACGCAGCAGTAATCAAATATTGGAAAAATCAAGGTGACGACCATCAGCTTACGAAGAGATTTTGATAGTAAACGCCGCGAGGCCGCAAGTTGCCGAAGAGTACCGTGAACACGAGCAGAGATGAGACTAACATGCGCTGTCCAGTCCAACCGAGAATCGAGAATGACACCAAGATCCCGTACCTCGTCCGAGAATGATAGGCTAGCACCAGACAGAACTACCGGAGATATGTCCGCCAGTATCAGCCTCGAGATGTATGACTGACTACCAAGGACGATCACTTGGGTTTTGGCAGGGTTGAGCCTTAGCGAAGACTTGGTGGACCACCCCAAAACCGCTTCCACATCCGCATTAACTCGCGCGATAGAGTCGGATAGATCTTGACGGCCACAGTGGAAGTAGATCTGAAGATCATCGGCATATACCAAGTGATCCACATGCCTAAAGACTTCTGCAATGTCGTTGATGAACAGCGAGAATAGTAAAGGGCCCAAAACCGAGCCCTGAGGTACTCCCGACTCTAACGAAGCCCAAGATGACAGAGGTCCACCGTTAGCCACAGCCTGAACACGATCCTGAAGATAGGAGGCGATCCAAGTCAGGACGTGCGTTGAGAATCCTAGTTTAGCAAGCTTGGCAAGCAGGATCGCGTGAGGCAACGAGTCGAAGGCCTTGGTGAAGTCAAAAAGGACCAAGATGGTCAGCATTCGCTTGTCGACTCCCCTGCGAATATCCTCTGTGAGCCTCAAAAGAGCAGACTGCGTACTGAAGCCGCGTTGGAAGCCAGATTGACGAGAGTTCAGGAGATTACCCGCCTCCAGAAAGTTGTTGATCTGCACCAGCACCACACGCTCTAGAACTTTAGATAGAATACAGAGATTCGTGATTGGACGAACCTGATCCAGCGAGGACGGCATCTTGACTTTACCCAGCGGCAGGACTCGGGCTTGCCTCCACATAGATGGAAATACAGCGGTACTGAGCGAACGATTGAGCAGCATAAGCAGGTAAGGAAATATCACCGGCAGGGCGTCCTTAACGTTGCGCAGAGATAGATCATCCATGCCACGCGCTTGCGATCTGAAGTGCCCAATCGCCGAGAGAAGGTCGCTAGGCGAGATGTCTCTGAAGTAAAACAGCCGCCACTCCGGCCGCCCCGGCTGCCACCACTCCGGCCACCCCGGCTGCCACTACTCCGGCCGCCATTCCGGCCGCCGCCACTGCGCAAGGCTTGTGCAAGATTTGCACAAGATACGCCATACATGCTGCTTTGTAGATTTCTAGAGCATTTCTTGCACTAGAAATTTACAGAAGGTACTTGTGCACGGCTTGCGCAAGATTTGCTCAAGATGCATGATACTCAGAATTTTATATTCTTTCTTTCCTTTTACTAGTTGAAAACTGACTAACTCAGTGGTGCTCAATTATCCAACATATTTTACTTAGTCGGCAATGCAGGATTGAAGGAAAGGGGATAAGGTGATGCAAATAAAAATATGAAAAATATCTAAATAATCAATTAAAATTGAACACTCGGAAATTATAATATTTAACAATTTATTAAACAAAGCAGTATGAATTTATAAATTCGAAAGCCGATAGAGGGGAAGCCGAGTGACAGAGACAGTTGCTCGAAGAATGTTATCTTGAGCAGATCTTGTGCAAGCCTTGTGCAAGTGTATTCGACATGCTTCTGGCGCCAGTCTTCCTCTAAAATTGAATAAATAACTGTACCAATAGACATGTGTAAGCCTTACACAAGGCTTGCAATTTGAGTCTGCTATAACGATCTGCAGGAAGACCCATAGGTAGAAAGTGACGCTAACAACTATCGAACTTGAGAACAGGCTTGTGCAAGCCTTGCAAAAGATTGTTATATGGGCTAGCAGAATTAATATTAATATCCTGTGCTAATAATATCAACTTACGCTATTTGTAGCCGAAGACGTACTTGATGATCCGTTCGAAGACATGGTTGCAATGACGATACGACTCCTTGGGATTCCCAACGTAGCCAAAACCATAGACAAACTAGAGGATTGAAGGATAGGAGCTCTACCGAGACGCACTGAATCCATATTTCCTAGCTTCCAACCAGTCAGCGACTGAACTACTATGAAATCTGTACTCAGGGCGTCCTGGTAGAGCTCCTATCTTTCAATCCTCTAGTTTGTCTATGGTTTTGGCTACGCTGGGAATTCCAGGGAATCGTATCGTCATTGCGGCCATATCTTTAAACCTCACGACACGTCCACGTGCCTCGTCTCGTCGGCTTCTAATAACGTAAGTTTATATTATTAGCACAGATATTATTGATTCTGCTAGAATTCGATAAACTTCATGCATATATTTTATATTCGTTCAACAGTTGACCAGCTTGACATCAAATCTATTACCGAAGCGTGCCGATACGAAGTCGATGATGAATCCTGTCCGTAAGTGTGAAGAATTGTCCGGCTTCTGTGCTGCCGCTTTGCCACGTGATTCTTCGCGTTTGGCGAAAATCACCCCCAAACGTGGTCCCGTAAATTACAGTTCAAAATTTTCCTCGTTTGAAAACATCCCACTCATGAAGGTCAACAAAAGTCTAAAAGCGTCCATTAGGTCGCAGATCAATGCCAATTTCTATATTTATTCAACATCTTCAATTTTTTTCATGCTGATGGGTTTATTTTCGACCCATGGTCCCTTTTTCATTCTTCTTCCCCTCCCGTTCCTCTTGATGAGTGAAATTTTTTGAGCAGAGAAAAATTTTACCCCAGTTTTGAACAAGGTTCCCATAAATTCTGCGGAGGAATCTTCGCCGATCTTGATCCGCAGAATCATCTGTCGAAACGGCTACACAACATTCACTTTCACCCTATACACAAATCTGTCATGTCACTGTGATAAAAGTCAGTTGTGGCTGGTACAAAATAAATTCTCATATACCTACTCCCATACCCTTATCAATAATTCCACTTCAATCATTAATTAATTATATACTCAAAGTGGAAGGTTCGATAGAGTCCCCCATGCATGTATACATCAATATCTGACAGAAGAAAGTACGCATAAATGATGGCAACTTATATTCGAACAAACTGATTACCATTTGTTTGAGATTTCTACAAATTGAACAACGAATTTCATATTTTCATAATATATTTTATTAGTCGAACCATCCAATGCTTTGAATTATGAACAATTAAAAAGCTTGCCCGATGCTGGAGTATATACAGTTCGTCAATATGGTTGTATGCTTTTATTTATAGAAGACGTAGAGCTTGTAGGGGCCCAACAAGCCCCAATTGGGGCAGCCGGGGTGGCAGCAGCCGGAGTGGCAGCGGGGGCCGGGGTGGCAGCAGCCGGAGTGGCGGCGGAGGCCGGGGTGGCAGCAGCCGGAGCGGCGGCAGCCGGTGCGGCGGCAGCGGCTGGAGGTATAGTTGACAACGTTGTGTATTTTCATCAAATGGTGTAAAATCATATCGTTTCCACCTTTATTCCTTATTTCATTATGCACCACCGTTTTATCGTCATGTCTGATTGTATGATGATATAATAACTCATCTTAAATTATTTTACCGAAGCACTTTTATATCCATATTATCAATTTGACAATTATTGTTACACCGCTAAATTTTCTGATATCATTAAGTCATGTAAGTTGGGACGAGCTTGGAGTTCTACAGTTGACTTGAGGTATGCGATCAACTCTTACGAGTCAGTCATCATCATCTCTGATGTGATGTATACAGTATAAATTTTAATAATCGACGAAATATCGTAGTTTTTATAATGAAGTCTGATCAAACTAGTATACCGATCATTGTTCTCAACTATGATTCATTCAGGCTAGTTAAGCTCTGGTAGCTGCTTCACCTGATTTTGCTACAAAACTCTTGATAATAATGATGTAATTTTCATTTTTCAGAAGAAAATGTTGCCCGGCGTGGGCAGAGGGCCGGGCAGCAATGGCAGGCCCGACGCCAGAGGCGTCGGAATTTAATTGATATGTTGTACGACATGGCAAACCCCTACCGTGGTGGCGGTAAGGGTAAGGGAAAGAAGAGGGATCCAGATCCCAAACCGTAAAACATAAGTATAAGTGAAATTAACACTTTCACTTACCCTCACCGCCATCACGGTGGGGTTATTACTTATCATAATATAATAATGAAGACATTGTTTTATATATAGATCATCATTTTTATTTTTAATGTTTCCCACATTTTTCACATTTTATTAATCGAATTATATCATAAGACTCGTTACAATCTCGCTTAGTAATAAACGTCGCTCCAGTAACTGTGAAATAAATTGAGAAAGTAGAGAAGAATAGATTAGTAGTTCGTTCGGTTCTGGGATAGGACTCTGTTGTCAAGTTAGTCAGAAATACACCAGAATTATAGAGTCCGTCTGAGGGACTCGAGATATTTAAGTGATATTGGTGCTTTCTCCTCATAGTTGCTGTTCGTTATTTGTAATTATTTATATTTTACTTATTATTTTTGAGCGAATTATGCATGCCTTCACTCACAAGAGAAGAACATTGCTATATGCAGATATAGGTAGGAATAGTAAGAATGAAAAATAAATATCCGTAACTATGGGCACTTCGGGGAACGAAAAATGATATTATTCTATGAATGAGAATCTATATCATTTGAGAAAGAGAAAAAATCATTCCTCGACCAGTGAAGAAGTAATTTTTTTGATGTACACTAGTGTCAGTTCTAATTTCTGGCCATTATCATTCTAACCATTCATCAGTATAGCTCAAAATCTAAATTTGAAAACGGATTTAAGTACTTATGGCTAGAAAATCAATTTATACGCATTACTCATCTTACTTATTATTGAAAATATGATAACTGGTGATCTCAACATTGCGCAATATTATTTAAAAAGGAATCAAGAATGAAAAAAGACCGTGAGCTGAATGCATAGCCATAGATATATCATATAGATTGTGACGTTGCACCTTGTGCAGACGTCCCAGGTTCAATGACCGCGATAGAAAAGAACACGGTCGGCAGGACACTGCAGGGGCGGCAATGACAGATCTAGGCAGGATAATATTATTTCTAATCATTTGTATTATTTTACATTCTTTCCCATGAAACTTGTATTTCGCGCTTCGGCGTGAAACGATTCGGACTACCACCGAGGGATGACCCCGAGGTGAAACTTCGCAGAGGGCGATAAGCCGCCGTGGATGTCTTTGATGACGGCGTATAGGGCTGCAGCAGAGCTCCTGATGCACCAAAGCCTCCCGTCATCTGATGACTTCTCAGCCTGGTGCTGGACCACATTTCTCGTCTCGCAACTGGATGTCTTGTTAACAGCGTACAGGGCTGTAGGAAACTACACCGAAAGCCTCCTATTATCAAGACTTATCGGCCAAGGACCGAACCAGCTTCTATCATCTACCGTTCCGACCCTTGACATACCGTTAAGTTGGCCTTGACAGCCCACGGGGAAACTACGATCAAGGAAGTGGCAACAATCTCACGAGGGAGATCCGAGTGATCCACCGTGGCGTCAATGGTGGAGTAAGGTGAAGATCCGGTGCAGGGTCACCAAAACTCCAGCCAGATCCTGCAGTTATGAAAACCTCTGGTGGGTGGACAACTGTGGTGTTACCCTTCTTTGACAAGGGACGGAGAGTACCGAAAAAGACGAACGGCAAGTCAAACTTCCCGCGAAAAATTAGCGCGTCAGCAAATCGGCTCCAGGAGAAAGAAGAATTCCCGAAAAATCGTCAATAGGATCCTAGCGCGACGTCAACCACCTGTCCGCTAGATCCTCCCCTCTATGATGAGTAATTAGGCCAATCACAGACGTACGTGACGACGTTCGTTCTAAATCGCAACACCTCGAGCCTAAGCAACCTACAGGATTCCTTCTCTTCTGCGTTCGACTGCCGGCCGTGACACACGTCTTCAATTACCGTACCGTACCGTTCCGAGTTCTTCTAAATTTCAACACACCTTTTCGATTAGCTTCATTCATAGTTTAATTTAAAATAAATTCTAAGTGATAGTGCCTTGAGGCCAGTAAGACAACGTAAGGTAAGCCTGTTCAATTTATTGTAAGGCCACGAGTTAATTTTCCTAATTATTATTGAGTACGATCATTTGATAGTGTATTTTGTTACGCAGGCGTTGGGCCACGAGGTCCCGTCTTGCTGTAGTTTTCTTAGTGGAATCTTTCCCATATCGTCTCGTAATTAATTCTTTTATAGTATTTTCACTGATTGATGGTGAATTAGCTCGTGACTAGTTGGCTGATTATTGCTTAGCTTGTTCCAAAGTATTCTTTGCTTGAGAAATATTGCTTCTAGCTATTTTCTATTTTCTATTTGCTAATTTGCTTACGGACCTAGGTGTCCTATAATTGGTAGTTTAGCTACTCATTTTTGTAGTTTGCATGGTAGAATATTTCTATCCGATCTGTCTTGCCTATCCTGTAGTATTGTGAACGCGGAAGTAGCCGTGGAAAAGTAAATATCGTATCGTATATTTTTGATTATCTTTCTGAAATATCATTTTCTTATTATTTGATGAATTTCCACGTTAGGATAAGTTAGTGAGTAATTTATAGCGGCCTACGGGTCCAACTGATAATTGTTAGTTCACTCTCATTGCGAGAGAATAATCTTGAATTGTGTCGAGCCTCCTATTTTCTCAAATTTGTGATTTATCTGAAGTTTGTTAAATATCGTACCGTTTTCCTTACAAGGAGACTGTCATTAAATTCACTGATGAAAATTTAAACCTGTGTTATTTCTGAGCAAATCATAACGTCATCTGGTTTATCCATCCCCTCTACCCTCTGATTTTTATTCTGAATTAGCCGAGCACATCCGTCGTAAATCTCTAGAAAAAGTATCTTAATTGTTCATAATTGACGCGACAGCGTCTGGCGCCCAACGGAAAATTTGAGTATTTTTGATTATTCTTTATTATCGTATCGAACTAGAGATTAGCGCCGTAGGGTATCGCGAAGAGTTTTCCTACCTCTTTCCTTGCTGAAAGGAAACGCGGTTACAAGATATAAGATCTGCAGTAAAGGCCCGGGCACGTTCAAACTGGATCGTGGTCGCAAACGCAAAGCAGTGATCTGACGCTTCTGATTGGTTGTCGAAAAAATTTGTCCGTCAGATCACTGCGTTTGCGACTGTGATACGATTTGAGCGCGCCCGGGCCTTAAGAGCGAAGTGATGCGCTATGGCCTATGCTTTCTGCTTACGGCTTATGGACTTCTGTGTGCTTCCACTTTTAGCCCAGCAACAGCAGAATCAGGCGCTGTTTACTCCTGCCGTCCACCCTACCCAATTTTGTCCGAACTGACAGGACTAATGTTAGACAACTTGATAAAATCGAAATCTCTAGAGCTGATAATTTTTATAATTTAATACCTGGTTTACGCAGCGTCGTTACTTGACTCAATTTAAGAATCGACTAATCAGGAGGATCGATCAACCTCGTGGCGTGGCTACCAAAGCAGCGAAAACTAGGCAATCGCACTTGTTGATAGAAAGCGCCACTAATGTCCTGTACATTGCTAACATTCTCACCATAATAAAAAAAAAAAAAATAACTAATGAAACCAGAAACTGTTAATGTTCTGCTGTAATGTTGGTATGGAATAGTCCTGCTGCTTGACATAATTCGGCCCCATCTCTAAAATCATTGAGTGAACGGCCTCTGAGCAGAATCGACATCGGCGTGTAAGCTGGTTGAGTTAGGCCTCAGGAGATAGAAGAAGAAGAAGAAGCGTATGAATTAGCGTGTCAAGCTTAGGGAAGTATTTATTAGGTTCGACGGTTTAATTATCATTCAGGTCAGTAGGCAGGTTAGGTTATTTAGGTTATTTAGGTTAGATCATAGTAACAAATCAAATCAGCTTCTTCCAACTCAAATAAGGCAGCTTTGCGCCAAATACAGATCGGCAGCTTTGCGCCTGTAACAGATCGGCAGCTTTGCGCCAAATATGGAGAAGCTAAATACAAACCCTTTACCAGATAAATTTGTCAAGATTATCGAATCTGGCGATTGGTTAGGGGATGAGCATATGTATCACTTTGCCCAACTTGTCAACCGTACCTGCAACTACGCACTTCAAGAGTCGTGGAAAAGATATTTGCCAGATACAATCGTACCTGTTTCACCGACCGTCAAGGATATTCAAATATTGCATAGCGGTGGTGAGAAAAACGGTGACGAGTATAGCGCTTGTGAGAAAAAAGGCAATGAGCACTGGGTGTGCACCTACTTTGATACGAAGTCGATCTACATATACGACTCGTTCAATTCGAAAGTACTTCGCGAAGAACATGAAATATATTTGAAACGTTTATTTCCATTTTACAAAGTGGACAAAAATACAGTACAGTTTCCAAGAGTTCAGCGTCAGCCCAACTCATCCGACTGTGGAGTATTTGCGATCGCATTTGCAATTTCACTGATAAACGGGCAACAGCCGGACGAAATTATCTACGATGTTAAGCTAATGCGAAAACATCTTTTACAGATATTTAAAAATAACGAGATACAAGACTTTCCATGCATTACTAGAATGCAAGTATCTGATACAAAACAGAATATTGCTGTTAATAACCACGAATCGCCTTGCGATAGCATCGAACAAAAACACTCGCAACACACTGTAGTGAGATCACTGGCTGCAATGGTTCAACAACCAAAAAGAGTTATTGGTGCACCCGGAACAGATGTAAAAAATCGTGAATTGTTTCATAAATATTCAAGAATTACGTCAAAAATTACACGCCCACAGACAGTTCACCCGCAAAAAGTGGGTGCACAGAATAGTCGGCTGGGTAATCTTGCGCCTGAGAGTTCACCTCGAATGCAAGGTCGCAAGGTAACAGTGTATCAATTGCTGTGAATGATAGGGAATCACGGAGGCGAGAAAGGCGTAATGCCCCTCCAACTTTTGACGAGAAATTTAAACATACAATTAGATCAGGCGCGTGGTTGACCGATCTTCACATGACTCAATTTTCGTACCTCTTAAGAAGCAGTACAGAATATTCACCACGTGAAACCTGGCGGGTACAAATGCCAAGTACCATCGAGCCAGTTTCTCCCACTCACAAGCATATCCAAATACTACACAGCAGTGAACTGCACTGGGTATGCGCATATTATGATACCAAATCGATATTCATATATGATTCATTCAATTTTAAAAGGCTACATCGAATGCACGAGACATATTTGAGGAAATTATTTCCTTTCTATCAGTTTGACAGCAAGCGCATAAAGTTTCCAACGGTTCAAGACCAACCCAATGGCTCGGATTGTGGAGTGTTTGCTATCGCATTTGCAATCTCGCTCGTTAATGGTAACAGTCCGGATAAAATAACATACGACGTGTCTCTAATGCGTGCACATTTATTGAAATTGTTCGAAAACAACGTCCTCGAAGAATTTCCTCGCGCTCGTAAAACGCAGCGCACGGTTAGAAAAAGAGATAATCTTACTTGTAAACGTAAAGTATTGTCGGAAAACGTTCAGAATCAAAACTCGGAGCAAATGGAACAAGAGAACTCATGCCCCGTTGGGGTTGAAAAACAACGAGCTGAACTTATTGCGCATACCGAACAAGAGGAAGCTTTACGTCCGAAATTAGAATCAAAAACAATTGTTGCAACTTACCCGAAACCGCTAATCTGCGGCGAGCACATTCAGGCAGATGCAACAACTAAATGTGATCGAGAGTTTAATGATATACCAAAAACATCTATGGCGGATGCCATGATAAAACGTGGTATTGAAAACAGAGACAAATATACGTATAATAATTCTAGTGCCGAAAAGTCGGAGCACTGTAGTATCGTTACGAAACGGAGTATTCTAAACTCTCAGAACTACCTTTTTAACGCTGAGAGGCTACGAGGTCGAGCTCGCGAACTCTATCATTCGAACGTTGAAAAGCGGCGAGAGAAAGAGCGCAATCGTTATCATCAGTTTAATACTGAGTCGCGGAAAGCTAAGAAGCGCGAACGTTATGATTTGAACCCTGAGAAACAGCGAAATAGAGCGCGTGCATATTATAGATCGAATGCTGAGAAGGAGCGAACTATTAAGCGTACTATCTATTCTTTGAATCGTTTATCAAAGCTCAAGAAGAGTACCGCTACTAAGATTGTTGCTAAAAATCATCGTATTCAAAATGCGAATACCATAGCATTAATACAGTCTAAGGAAAAATATATATAGCAAAGATTGCGCCAAAGATTGACGAGCTAACCAAAAGTGATAGAAGAATGAAAGCCGAATCGATCATTAAATGGTGCATTTGTGATAGAGATTTGATAGTAAAATTGGTTAAGAAAACTTTACAAGTTGTAAATAAAAGAGCAGACATATATTTAACTAAGGTTGACAATGCTCCAGTAATAAAATCGAAGATAAATTGAGCGTTCTTTGTGGTTCATCAAGGCACATCGCCTCAGCTGAATCGTTTTACGCGGAAGCTGGGTATGAGCTTGTTCAGTTTCATGAACCAATTGCAATTAATACAACAGGGCAAGCTGCCAACATTCTGCCATTGTTTAACAAAAAACAAAATAAAAGTGTAAAGGGCAAATGCAAGAGTTGGCCTTGCAACAAAATGTGTAAAACAAAAGATGTTACATTACTCGCGAAATACGTAGAGTTTCTTCGGATTATATCCACGTGCACGTTGAAAAATATACATAAGTTTCTAGACAAGTTGGAGTGTACAGCTAGACACGCGAATGGTAAGCTAGGCCATTCGCAACTTTGTTATATGGATGATGCCACCTGCAAATCAATTTTCTTGCCTGTGCAAATGTTATCCGCACATTTTCCATCAGTTCGGTATACGCAGAGGCTAGTATACAAATTGATGAATGGTTACGCGAAAATTTCCGTCATCGACAAGGCACTAAACGACGGTGATCTCGAGAAACTGAATGAAATTTCACAACGTGCGCAGCTAAATGCAAATAGCGTCGCTGATAATATCACGAATGATATTAATTTGGTTGAAGAAGAAATCAGACAGAAGTATAAAAATGCATTCAATGCTTTGACAAAACGTTCTATAGACATTCCCTGTTTAGTCTGCGTATCCTGTGAAAAACTTTGTTTCAAAAGAGAAGTCACAAGCGTGGACAAATTCAGAAAACCCATAACAACCAAAATTTGGACAGATTTGATGGAACATGTGGAATGTAAAGATAATGATTGCGAATATGTTTGCAACTATTGCCTTCCTAAACTTAGACAAAACACCATGCCACCTAAGTGCATGATGAATAAACTTATTACCGAATCAGTACCGGAAATTATACAATCGTTGAATGATTTCGAACGAATTTTGATACAAAGAGCTAAAGCATTCCAAACTGTTCAGAGAATGAATACCGTAGCAAACAAGAAACTACCGCACAGAGAGATGGTACAAAAAGTAAAAGGCAGGACATTTCATTTGCCCTTGCCTATGGAGGAAACTTTGAAGAAAATCTGTCCCTCTGCAGATCCAATTAATCTCGATCACGAGCTATACATATTAGTTCGCGGAATCCCATCAAAATCTAAGTTGGTGTGGGAACAATTGGTAGACATAAATAAAGTATGGGAGGTATTAATATGGCTCAGGGAGCACAACCCTCAATATTCTGAAATTCAGATGCCAGCAACGGCTGACGCCTTGCTAGCTAATATAGAAGACATTGAATTCCAATTAGTGGATGAAGACAACGATAAGAATGGCAATTCGAAGGAACGCGAAAGTTTTGATAGAATAGATTCCGCAAGTGAAATCGGAAATAATGACGTTGAAAAGCGTGAATACCAGGATAATACAGTGGACGCAAAGAAGGGCGCCTTATTGACTCAAGTGTCTCAATCGGATGAAATTTACGAACAATTTACTATACATCCGATGTATGAAAAGAGGCCTAATGAAACTATCACAGATCTTTATCAAATGTTGAAAATCCAAGACGTGCCGTTAGATAATCGTCATAAAAGTCTGGATTTGCTATGTTTCCCGCATTTGTATCCATATGGTTGCAATGGACAGCACGAGGATAGATCAACGCGTCTGACGCAAGCCGAATTTATCAAATCAAGACTCATGTCAAAGCATTCGCATACCGGCTGGATCAGCAATACTTGTTCTATCTATTGAATGACGCCAATATTCGGCAATTGAATAGTGGGATATATTATAAACCTAATATCACTAATCCAAGCAAACGACTCACCGCAGCGAGTTATCTAGAAAAACTTTCCAGGGAAGAAATGGAAGGGAATTTGAATGCAATATTTTTGAGGCTGCGCAACACGGCGCAATATTGGAGTCGGCCCAGAAATGATGTATCTTGCATGACACATCATTACGGTCCGGCAACATGGTTTCTCACCCTAAGTCCAAGCGAATGGTTATGGTCAGACATGACGGAATACCTTCGCGAAGTCGGTGGCCCTGCTGCCGCTAAGATGTCTCCGAGTCAATTGATTGCGGCGGATCCAGTGTCTGCATCTCGATTCATTGGAAACAAGTTTCGTGCTATGCTCGATTTCATAACATGCTCTCCCGATAACCCTATCGGAGAGGTGACCCATTATTTTTGGAGGCGCAAATACCAAGGCAGGGGAATGCAGCATTTTCACCTATTAATCTGGATCAAAGATGCTCCGGTTATTGGAAAATCTTCCAACGAAGAAATAGCGAGTTTTATTCTGAAATATGTAACTTGCAGAATGCCACCGAAACATGCTTCACCTGACTTGTATCTTCGCGTGAATACTCATCAACGGCACGAACACAATTCCTATTGCTTGCGAAGTAAGCGAAAAAAAGACGGTGGTTTATCCTGCAGAGCATGTCGATTCGGGTTTCCTCGTCCCGTAACGAGTAACATTGTTATCAGGGACGTGGCTGTTTCAATAGCTGGCAGGCGGAAGCTTAAGTCTAGAAGTAGGCTGTATGATCTCCCTCGAAATCAGAATGAGGTGGATATCAATGACTACATCCCAGCAATTCTTCGTGCTTGGGAAGGCAATATGGACATACAGTTCATTGGCGAGCTCAGCGCTATACTCATGTGGTATTTCACTAAGTACCTGTCAAAATGTGAGAAAAGCAACATGAACGAAGACATGGCAACACTGATCAGTTCTGCAAAATCGCTCTACAGTCGTCTGTGGAGTTTCGTTCAACGTACGTTAAGTCATAGAGAATGTGGAGCGCTCGAGGCCGCTGATACGCTATTAGGAATTCCGTTGCACGGCACGGATCCACAAACAACTATTAAATGGATAGATGTGAATATAATGAGAAACAGAAAAGTAAAAACTCGTCAATAAATTGAAGCCCTCGATGCGGATTCTACTGATATCTTCTGTGATTCAGTGATACGCATTATCCAGCTCGACCAAAGGAATTGGAATCAACCAATCTGTACGACTTCGTAAAATGGTACGAAGTTACCAAAGTGGAACCTAAAGCAAAAGATGTTGAATATTACAAGATTGGAAAATCATTGTACCTGAAAAGAAGGAAACGTGGTTGTTTAATTAATCATTACAAAAATAATGTGAATAATCAGCCTGAACGATATTACTTTGCGCTACTGTTACTCTTCAAACCTTGGAGGGATACAAATGAGCTGCGGAATGGATGTAATACGTACGCAGAAGCATTCCAATCAGTCCAAACGGAGCTCGAAGATGCGTTACAGTATCACGAACGCATTGCGGAAATACAGAAGGGTTTTGAGCATATCAAGGAGGACATCCAAAAACGTATTACAGAAGGAGCTCAATCCCAACAAAGCGACACTTCGGATGCGGTACCTTTAGGTTGTGCGCCAATCGAAGCAGAAGGTGCGATGAAAGAATTTCACGCACGCGTCCAGAAGGTCGACACGGTGAACGGTTCGCAAATGATTGCGGATTTGAATCCTGATCAAAAACGGGTATTTGATACAACCACGGCTGCCGTGAGTTCGAACGATAGAATTCTACGACATTACGTCAGTGGAGAGGGTGGAACTGGTAAGAGTCATCTTATCGAAGCGCTCGTATGGTGGATCAAGCAACATGCTGGTAAAGATACCGCCGTAACAGCACCGACTGGAATAGCAGCATTCAATGTCAACGGTTTGACTATTCATAGGCTGTTTCAACTGCCTGTCGAGCACGGGGGCACTCCTGAATATAAGCAACTCTCTGATGCAGCTTTGAAAGTCATTAGAGAACAGCTCAGAAATGTCGCGCTCATTATCATTGACGAGGTCTCAATGATTTCTAATGTAACACTCATGTACATAAATCTCCGATTGAGTGAAATATTTGATACCACCGATTGCGATGACGGTTGGTTCGGTAAAAAACATATTCTCCTGTTCGGCAACTTGTTGCAACTCTCACCCGTTCGAGAAGAACCTGCGTTCACTCAGCTATCAAGTGCAGTTTTGAATAAACTTCTGGGTGCAATGGGAAGTGTTAATCTGTGGAGTAAGTTATTCAGTTACGATGAATTAACGATTAACATGCGGCAAAAAAACGATGAGTCCTATCGCGAGATACTATCAAGAATACGTCTAGGAATTGTTATCGATTCAGACACAGAAATCCTAGCATCGAGGATAATCCGTTTCACAAACTTCACAACTTCAACCTTCAGTGAAAGGGTACGTGAACTATGTGAATATATAAATAACTTACCGAACGACGCAGTTTGTCTGCTTCCCACGTGTCGGATGTGTGATGTTTTCAATGAAGCTATGTTGGCCGAGATACGAAGCGAAGAAATAGAACTGATAGCCCACGATACAGTTGACTGCCCCCCATATGTCAAAAAGAAAGTGCATAAAATTTTGGATATGGCAGACGGAGATAGTTCTCGAACTGCGGGTCTTACCAAATTAATTATTATAAAAATTGGTGCAAAAGTAATGATCAGACGAAATATCGATGTTACTTTAGGTCTTGTGAATTGTACGATTGGTGAAATTACGTCGGTATCACGAGCTATTGATACGAAGGATGTTGAAGCAATACGAGTTGTCTTAGCGACAGGTGTCGAACACGTTATAGAGCGCGTAGACGTAAAGTTTGAGGCCATGGAAGGGGCTTTTGTTATTCGAAGACAGTTTCCAATTTTCCTCAGTTATGGAATTACAATCCATAAAAGCCAAGGTCTTAGTTTGAAGAATGCCGTGATCGATGCGGGTAATTCTATATTTTCTAGCGGACAAGTGTACGTTGCCCTATCGCGGGTAACTTCCTTAGAAGGACTCCACTTGATCAATTACGATCCGCATGCAGTACTAGCAGATGATTCCGCTATTCTGGAGTACAATAGGTTGAGAAAGCAATATCGACCGGACCTTATGGCGATGACCGTTTCAAAAAAACGGGCGAGAAAAGTTAAAGACCGCAAATGGTCTTTACCAATAAATTTATCGACATGCCAGGAACCAATCGAGGAAAAACCATCCAGCGACACGTGGCGAGTGAAAGGTTTTCAGAATACAGATGGTGTTCCTTGTTATGCTAACGCTACGATACAGTGCCTTCTTCACAGTAGACCTATTAGAAACTGTTGGCTGAATCAACAAAATGACGACGTCATGAAAATGTTGATTGAGAATTACGTCAACTTACAATCACCAGGTAATGTTTTTTATGCGAGGAGACTTGCGGGTGAAGAGTTCACTCTGAACGTTCAGCAGGATGCGCCGGAATTTCTAACCAGTCTTATTTGGAAATACGACGACTTGAGAAATATCGTAAAACACGAGCTAACCTCTACAAGGCGTTGCAAAGATTGTGGTTTCACGAGAAAGACAATCGAAGCTGGTTACATTCTGTTACTTGCTTTGGCCCCAGGCAAGAAAAAGACTCACAGTCTAACAGAGATTATCGATCACAATTTTTCGCGTTGGAAGAACGTCGAAGATTCGTCCTGTCAAAATTGTGACTCAAAAAATATACTCATCAAAACCGATGTATCATTGGCGAGCAGCTGTCTAATTTTACAGCTCACATTGACTTCCGTACAGGACGGGCATATTACAAAGATAACGGATTACGGTATCAAAGCAGTTCCTACTGATAAACCTGTCTTCTGCGCGAAAAAATATAAAGTCAATAGCGCTGTATTCCATCATGGTCAGAATATTGAAGAAGGACATTATAGTGGTATGCTTCGAGATGGAACTTCTGCTTGGCAACATGTCGATGATTATGAAATTAAGAAGCAGAAATCGATAAAAAATGCAAAGGATGCATACCTGTTCTTTTTGCAGAGGAGCTAACTGCGCTAGTAAATATGACTGAACAATTGCCATATACATATGGACATTTTATTAAGCATAAGGGTTTAAGTTTTTAATATACCTCAGGTTGTGGTATATTTGGGTCTCACGATAGCTATGCAATAAAAATACATGATGATTGACCCTTAAAAATAACCTTTCAAAAATGTTGGACAGAACCTAATTGCTTATTGAAGTCCATACATAATATTCGAATTTTGAAATACTGTTATCATGAGTAACATATAACCCTGCGTGCAAGTAACTCCGCCATTGCCGGTCCCAAGCCCGGATGAGAAAGGAGAAGGGCTGCACGCAGGGTTAGATGTGGTAGGTATGAAGATTATTGTAATGGAACAATTTGTAAATGTATTGAAAGTACATTACGCGTCCGTCTACAAATTTGAGACTTGGGCAAAATTATGAGCACATGCGTGCTCGGTGCTGTTGACGTTCCAGCTTATCAAGGGACTCCGCGCAGTATGAGATAGTTCAAAACAACCGAGCGAGCGTAGCGAGCGAGCACAATTATCAGGTGGTCAAGCAAAATTGTACAAAAAGTAGTGAAATCAACCCCAAAAAGCACCTCTGGTGCAAAAACCTTTCGCCAAGTCCATTAATATGTGGATCACCCCAACAAAAACCCCCTCAAAAGTTCTGCTCGTTCGCTTGCTGCGCTCGCTCACTCGATTGGCTTATGATTATTAGTTGAAAAAATAATTCGGATGAAGAAATTGAATATGACAATATTTATCAAAGAATATTCACAACAAAAAAATGATTAAAAAAAAATGGTAAACAAAAAATTTGGAGGTAGTGGTACTTGGTGGGCCTTTTGTAGAAACAGCATTATGATATATCAATCGCGAACCATGTCAATGTCATCTGATAGCCATTCAAACATTGGCCCACCAACGTACCACGGACTCCGAATTTTTTGTTTACAATTTTTTTTGAATTATTTTTTTGTTGTGAATATTTTTTGATAAATATTGTCATATTCAATTTCTTCATCCGAATTATTTTTTCAACTAATAATCATAAGCCAATCGAGTGAGCGAGCGCAGCGAGCGAACGAGTACAACGTTATATTTAGTTTGAACAAATTTTTTAATTCAAAACTTTCATCATTCTACAGGTACTTGGCAGTTGTATCTGATTTCAATGCTTTTGTATGTTGATAATCATCAACCAATCGAGTGAGCGAGTGCAGCGAGCGAACGAGCAGAACTTTTAAGGGGGTTTTTGTTGGGGTGATCCACACATTAATGGACTTGGCGAAAGGTTTTTGCACCAGAGGTTAATTAATTACTGATTCTGATACCTCGTTTCCTCGTATCAAATCTTCTCTTTCCTGTTCTTCAGACCAAGATTCTGCCAACTCAAACCATTCCCATGAAATCACATTTCGTCGCTAAACGCAGGACGTATGTTCTACGCTTATACACAGAACATACGTTCTTACGGATCTGGGAACAGACATAGAAAGGAAACTCCACACAAAAATTCAGACCAAGATTCATCCCATTAAAACCATTCCCATAAAATCACATCGCGTCGCTCAACGCAGGGCGTATGTCCTATGCTCATACACAGAACGTACGTCCTTACGCATCTAGGAACATGACATAGAAGGGATAAATCCACACAAAAGTTGTATAGAGTGGCGTGAGTACGATAGTCACGACGTAGTCAGCGCTAGTATCGCAGACAAAAATCGTCTGCAACACTAGCAGACGCGTGTTGTCATTTCATCTTTTTAAGTCCAAATGAAGGAAATGAAAGAAAGTACGAGCAATGATTAATACAAAATTTGAAGGTACAAAAACTAGTGAATATCCACCAAAAGCTCCTCAGGTACGAAAACCTTACGCCAAGTACATTAATGTGATAGTCGCCAACAAAAATGTTTCGATAGGTTAATCTTGAATCCTACGATCTTGAGCTTTTGAGGTTACTTATGAATACAATTATCGGAGAAAACGGTTTTTTGGGGATTTAATTATTTAGCAAGTTACCGCCTAAGGAAGTCTGACGATAGAAAATCAAGCGCAAATGTTGAAGTTGAAAAATATCAGGATATCATGATTTGATATAAGGAACGGCAAGGAGCCAGACCAATAAAGCCGAGTTCAAGCGTTGGCTTGCAGCGTATTCCACTTCAAGCTCTATGTTACGCTCATATCCGAAGGCCCGTCTGCTCAGACTCAAATTGTGAGTCGACGTTACACGTAGGATTCCGACGAGTTTTATGATCTATATCCTCTAGTCAAAACGAGACCGTAAGTCGACTTGTGTGTTGGACTCCGATAGGCTTCATTCTACACTCCACGTCAACGTAGTGCCTTGACCTTCGGTGGAGATAATTTTTAATCCATGTTTTACAAACAGCTTAGATTCTTCGTTCAGAGCAATCTCAAAGTCTGTATGAATATCTATGATTACATGTAAATTGATCGTACAAACTATATATTCATAATTTAATGTCAAATTTCAATACATAAATTTGTTAGATTTTGGTATGCAACCTGTGTCTGTATGTTCAAGTCTCTTAAGCTTTCTTCAAATTCAGATTAGTGCTATCACGACAAATTGAATGAGAATACTTATTCGCTATGAAAGAAATGATCGATCGACGCCCTCTTTGTCAGATGATAGAGATTCTCATCTATATTTATTCATTCGTTTTAGACTCGGCGTAATTTCATTTATGAATGTAATTATTGGAGAACAACCTTTTTTATGGATTGTTCAATTTTGTAGCGGGTCATCGTTTCAGAAGAGAGGATGATGAGAGAAAACGCTGAAGTTGCAAGACATCGGGATAGTGTGATTTGATACAAGAAATGGGCAGAGTCAAACGAATAGAGCAGAATGCAATTGTTTGACTTCAGAAACTTCCATTTTATGCTCCACGTTAGCCTTGCATCAATAGGCTCAATTCTATATATTTCGATACCTTCGGTCCAGACCCGAAGTTGAAGTTGACGTTATGAGTACAGGACGCGTACATGTTCTTTTTGCAGAGGACCTAGCTGCATAAAAAAAAAAAAAAAAAAAACTACCTAAGAATTGCAATACATATATCTAATATTTATATGTGTTCAATCATGAGCTGCAACTATAATCCTGCGTGCAAGTAACTCCGCCATTGCCGGTCCCAAGCCCAGATAAGACAGGAGGATGGCTGCGCGCAGGGTTACACGTTGCAGGCATATAGAATTATACCGGATTCTAACGAAACAATTCGTAGAACTTAATGAAAGAACACATGTTACGTCTGTCCACAGAAATTTAAGGCTTACAGAAAAGTATGAGCATACGTGTATATTATAACATTATTTTCATTCATTTGAAATTATACTACCACATTAAACATTGCTGCTTTTTGAGGGATTCGGATGATATGAAATGCATCACCGTACATGCATTGAGATGTTCATAGGAACGATTGGCAGAATGCTGACAATTGAGCAAGCCTCGCAAGCGAGGATATAGGAAAACCCAATCGAGCGAGCGTAGCGAGCGAGCACAATTATTAGGTAGTCACGCAAAATTGTACAAAAAGTGGTGATATCAACCCCAAAAAGCACCCCTGGTGCAAAAACTTTTCGCCAAGTACATTAATGTGGTCACTACCCCCAAAAAAATTCACCAACAAAAATTCTTCTTCGATAAAAGTGGTACTATAGAAATGTCTACTTACAAAAGGATTGAAATCAGATACAATTGCCAAGTACATGTCTTCTGTATAACAAAAGTTTACAACAGAAGAACAGAAAACTGAATAGTCTTGTATCGTTCATCTATGCGCCATTCAAAATATCTTTAGTACTGCAAAAAAAAAATACAACTTGAAGGATTTTGAATTTTTTTTCAAAATGGCGGAGTTAGAGCTACGTGAATTTTTGCAAACCGCTGCTGCACCGCTATGTTTGAAAATTCATATCTCCGGAAGTATTCATAGGAGCGGGCTGATCCTTGAATCATTTTGGTTGCAAAAGAATACGCTTTTATAGAAAAAAATTTGTTTACGAAAAAGAAAATTCTTTCAATTTTTTTTTGTCATTTTTTTTTTTAATTTCGCTGCCATTTCCGCGGGACTCACAGAAATTCATGAAGATAAATTTTTTTGGATACCCGTTTCCTTCCCCTTCAACCCTAAAGAAAAAAATTCATGGAGAAAATACCTGGGCCGGAGAAAAAAAATAAAACTTCTTGTCGTGCGTCGCCGCGCGGTCGATCTATTGCAATATTTTGGTGGCTCTGAGAAGTGCAGATGTTTTTAGCGATGATTCGCTCGATGACACTTAGTAGGATACCTCTGTTTGAAATTAATTCATAATTTTCATGAAATCAAATTTTTCTTTGTTTCATCTTTAATGCAACCATGTCTTCCAACGGTAATGCACATGCACGTGCACGTGCACCGTCGCCCGCCGATAGCGTAAGTGTATATTATTTTCTCACAGGATACTATTGATTTTGCTAGAATTCGATAAATTTCATGCATGCATTTTATCTTCGTTGAACAGTTGCTCGACTTCAACATCGTCTTAAATGAAAACGACGAAGAACTCCCGGCGGGCATGTGGCACGTCGCGGATGTGATGGACGACGTCCCGATGAATCCCGTCCGTAAGTGTGAACAAATTTACTATGCAGGTTCTGACTGGCTTCTGTGCTTCACTTTGCCATGTGATTCTTCGCGTTTGGCGAAAATCACCCACAAACGTGGTCCCGTAAATTACAGTTAAAATTTTCATCGTTTGAAAACATACTACTCATGAAGGTCAACGAAAGTCTAAAAGGGTCCATACTTTCTATACTTTCCATATTTTTTTTCAACTTTATTATTTGCTTCCATGCCGATGGGTTCATTT
The DNA here is from genome assembly GCA_914767705.2 of Tenthredo notha. Lineage (NCBI taxonomy): Eukaryota > Metazoa > Arthropoda > Insecta > Hymenoptera > Tenthredinidae > Tenthredo > Tenthredo notha. Next base: position 3,710,950 of record OU611908.1, on the reverse strand, counting down.
TCGATCCGTGGTCCCTCTTTGACAAATCTTCCTCTTGATGAGTAAAATTTTTTGAGGTCTGCACTGATCCCGATTCTCATATACTCCCGTACAAGTCTCAATAATTCGACTGGCATCATCAATTAATTATACACTCAAAGTGGAAGGTTCGATAGAGTCCCCCATGCATGTATATCTGACAGAAGAAAGTATGCATAAAAAATGATGGCAACTTATATTCGAACGAATTAGTTGCCATTTGAGATTTTTCTTAGAAATTGAAAAACGAATTTCATATTTTCATTATGTATTTTATCGTTCGAATCATCCAATGCTATGAATTACAAACAATTGAAAAGCTTACACGATCTCGAGTTATATACATTTCATCAATATGGTTGTATGCTTTTATTCATTTATAAAAAACATAGGGCTGGAAGCGATCCAACAAGCCCCAAATTGGGCGGCTGGGGCTGCTGGGGCGGCTGGGGCGGCTGAGGCCCGCCAGGCTGCAGCCGGAGAGGCTGGAGGCATAGTTTGCGTTATCTATTTCCATCAAATAGTTCAAAATCATTGTCTGATATCATTGAGTCATGTAAGTTGGAACAAGCTTGGAGTTCTACAGTTGACTTCAGGTATGCGAGCAACTGCTACAAGTCAGTCATCATCATCTCTGATGATGTATATCGTTTGTTCTGAACTATGATTCATTCAGGCTAATCGAGCTCTGGTGCTCTTCATAATAATTAATAATGATGTAATTTTCAATTTTTCAGAAGAAAATGTTGCCCGGCGACAACGTGCCGGGCAGCAGTGGCGGGCCAGGCGGCAGCGGCGCCAGAACCTCGTCGATCTCTTGTATGACATGGCGAATCCTTACCGTGGTGGCGGTAAGGGTAAGCCCAACGAAGGTGGTCGGCGCTGAACAACGTTTATTTTTACTTACCCTTACTGCCATTTTTACTTACCCTTACTGCCACCACGTTTAACTTCTCAAAAATCATTATGTTAATATGAAAAAAAAAACTTACAATAAAGCGCTGTGTTTTTACTCACTTTTTTTCATGATTTTACTCACCTTTCAAGCTTTTTACTCCCCGCTCCCCCAACCGCGTATGCAAGCCCTGAAGTATATCACGTTTCAAATAAGATTTTTATTCTTTCTGAACTTGTTGATCGATATTCATTCGTAATCTTGTTTTGACGAGTATCCAATTGAGCCGATTGTATAATAAATATAGCTGATCGCAGTCCAATGTACAATGTTGGCTTACGGTCTGGTGTCGACTAGACGATACTTTGAATATTACTTTGGGTCTAATAGTAGTTACGCTGAATATAGAAAAATACAAAATTACTCGGTGGTCGTAAAAAATCAGGAGCACGATGGACCAGTTTTGGGATTTTTGGTCTTCGATTGTTCAGAAGAGAGGCCTCTATCAGATGAACATACAACTTTTTGATATCGCAAAAATTGCCTGACCTATCTAGTTTTTACTAAGATTTTTTGAATTTTTTTGGTCTATTTTTTCTATTATCTCAACTAAAAATGGTGATGTCAAAAAGTTGTATGTTCATCTGATAGAGGCCTCGATTCTGAAAATTTGAAGACCAAAAACTCCTGAATCGGTCCAACGATACTCCTGATTCTTTACGACAACCGGTCAAAATATTCATTCTCCAGAAATCAACTTTTAAACTTTTTTTTTTTTTCTTTCCTTTATTTCCTAATTTTCACAGAGAAGAAAATGTAGTTACAGAAAATCAAGTTTTAAGATTCATCTTATGATTAATATGCTGGATCCGCAGCTGCTCTCGTATCCATGTGTTATGAGTCGAGTCTAGACCCATGTGCCAGGCGGAGGTTTATAGTGAGTTTTGACCTGTTCTGTCCAACAACAGTGTCCGGTAGATGTCTGCTAAGGTTGCTAGAAAAAGAATGAATTGCTCCAGGAAAAATCTGATCAAAATTTTTGAAAACACGAAAATTCTTCAGAATTCTTGATCTTCGATATTTTTGAGATTCAGAAGATGCTAGCACAATTTCTGTCAATATTCCAAAAATTCTTTCATCATTTATCAATCATACCTATTTTCTTATAATATATAATATCAAACTTTTACAATTATTACATTATAGAAATACTCATCTTTTTAGCAATCTAAACGTGTAGTCTCCTGGCATCGATGTCAAACGTAGTTTTTGACGAATCATCTTCTTTCGATTCCGAAGTCTCATGTCAGACATATATACACTGTGTTTGTTCAATAATGAAAATCACTATTGGCTTGAATTCGCAATGAAAGCACGACGATTTACAAACAAGTGGACACCTAACCTCGAAAAAATGTAGATCGCAGCCATGTGTTCTGTCAATGATCACAATTCAAAAGAATGTTGAAAATTAAATATGTGTAAAAATGATCATTACAAACAATTGGAAAATCACAAAATCAAATTCATAATCAAAATATATAAAAACGTCAAAAAAGTAAGACAGTGGTGTTCGCGGTCTTGTACTATATTTATGAGACCAACATGTGGTCCGCGCGCCGCGCAGCGACGATTCGTCGCAGCGTGGCACTGTCGACCCGGGAAAAAATGATTTTGTATGATCATGTATGATTATATATGATTATATATGGAACTATATATAATCATATATAATTATATATAACTTTATATATAATTATATATAACTTCATATATAATTATATATGATCATGTCTGGCTGTACATTCATGTCTGAAGCTATATATAAAGTTATATATGATTCTATATATAACTATATATAACTATATATCGACCTATGTATAGCTATATATGGGTCTTTATATGATTGGATCTGATCAGACCTGGCTGATATAATCCTATATATAGTTATATATAGGTCTATATATGATTGGATCTGATCAGACCTGGCTGATATAACCCTATATATAATTATATATAGATCTATATATGATTGGATCCGATCAGACCTGGCTGCGATATATGAATTTATTTCTGCGAAGATTGATTGAAAAAGAAATTTTCATTATTAAAAAATCTAGGTTCAGAAGGTATATTATCTAGCTCAAAAATATGAATTTTTTTCAAGAGTTCGAAAAATATCAATTTCTATATAAATGAAAGTATTATAATTTTATTTTCAAATAATGATACGTATCATATATTTAACATATGTTTCAGCATAATATTTTTATTAATCCAAACTACATACGGAAAAAATCCGGTTCACAACTTTGCTGATATTTATCATTGATTATTTACCAAACTATTTTTATAATATAACTATATAATATGATCATATATAACCATATATGATCATATATAACCATATATGATCATATATAACTATATATATGATCATATATGGTTATATATGATCAGACCTGGCCAATTTTTGGATCTGATCATATATAGGCAATTATATGTGATCATATATGATCATACAAAATCATTTTTTCCCGGGGAGGCTGTAACTTTTCGAATCCTCTAGATTTTTCGACGCCGATTTATTTACAGGTAGATTAGGTCACTAGCATTCCAAATAAAATATAAAAACAAAAACGATTTTTTGAAAATTCAAAGGTGTAGATACCCCCTTAATGGCTTCGCGGTGGATAACTTTTTTCCTGACTTTTTCGGAAAGGAGACTCCATCCTAGTCGTCTTTCATGCGCCCATGGCTGAAATTATAATAATAATAATTATGACACTCAAAAAAATAATATAATATAATTTCATTCGATTGTATCCGAAAAAGTCGGAAAAAAATAGTTAGCCACTGCGAAGGCATTAATAAATATTACCTAACTAGACTGTATTTGAACGAGGAGGGAAGGCGGGAAATGTTGCATCACGTGACAACAACACCACGAGCACCGCATCACTACGAGCGTTGAGAGCATAGGCATCTAAGAGGACCGCGTGAGTTACAAACGTGGGACCGTTAAAGACGCCTGATTTGTAGAAAACTGGCTGGAAAAATAAGTGTGTACAGTGTTTGTAACGTCAATAGTGACGAATTCTATACCATCGAGGACGAACAGCGTATTCATTCAGAAGGTCAGTAATTCGCAGAATATAAATATGATACGATCGCACGCGTATGTATGCATATAACCGTACTTCTATCTTTTTCATAAGCACACTTAACCACGTGTTGCACAACGTAATTCATTGTCATTCCCTCGAAGAAATTCTTTTTCACTTGATGCTGCACTGTCGCATCACAAAATTTTATTAGAACATATTAATGGTCAGACAATGACATTATTTTTTACGTGGATTTCATATTTTCGATGATCCAGCATTTGTGCGTTCACGTGTTCACAGCTTTTCACGATTGTATTGTATTGGGTAGTTATAATTTATTACATGGTGGAGAAATCAATTCAGTCGAGTCAGGAAGGTGAACATGTCGAGGGATAAAGCATTCACAATAATTTATTATACATTTTATTGTTAGTAATGGCTGAAAAAGAAGAAGAACCGTATCTGTACCAGTTAGTGGAATTTGAGTCAAAGAAAAAGAGGGGTGAACCTGACATTGATTTCGTGCCATCCACGTGGGTAAAATTCAATCCAACCAAGGCAAGGTGCGAATGTAAATATATGCCGCCCCCATATACCAACGAGGATAGTGAACTGCTACAGGACCTCATAAAACAACTAGCTAAACCGCCAGAAAGTTGGCCCTTATACCCGATCTCTTTTCGTGGACATGCGAGTCAGTAAAACTTATTTTTGGGATTTTTGTTTTATCAAGTGACTGAAGTGACCAAGCATTTTCAATCACAACATGTTATATTGTTTCCAAATTCACTTTGTGATTGTCGTTACACATCATCTGCTTTCAGAGGATCATTCTGAAGCACTGGAACGAATAGAACTCTTGAAAAAAGCAAGATTTGCATATACGACGGAAGATGGAATTCTACCGGCAGAAAAGCATCGAATACTATCCAAAAATTTATGAAAAAAAAAAACAAAGTGCGATAAGTCAAAGACAAAGGATTTGATGAGAGTTTCTGCAATTGGGACCCCAAACCACGACCACAATTTGAGTGATACTGAATGTAAGTGAAGTGTGTGTGAGCTGTAAGTAATATAATTTGTTATTCAATCTTATTCGTCGAATTTTCCAAGCACCCAAATTTTCAGCATCTAATGCGGTGAGCGACAAGGGATCTTCCTCCGGATCTTCTTCAGAATCTTCTGAGAAAAAAAGAAATATCAAGAAAAGAAATGTTAAGTGGAATAATAAAAAACAAATCCAGTCGATGCATGAAAACCATAAAATAGCTGAGAGAAGGTCAAAGAGACAAAGAAACAAATACAAGTCAACGAAAAACATCCCGGACCCATCATCTGATACTGATGAAAACCGGAATATCCGGGGCAACATTAAATCTGTAGCAAAGAAAATTACTCAGTCAATAGAAGCGAAGAATAAAATCACGGAGAAGCTGGAGAGACAAAAAAACAAAGACAAGACAATGGAAAATATTTCTGACTTATCATCTCATATTGATGAACAGAGAAACGGTATCATCGTTGAATTTATAATAGAAATTGAATTTAAAATTTAATCAATGGTTAGTCTTTGTTATGTCAGTTGCATTTTTTATTTTTATGTTTTGATTAACCCATAGAAACTCCTGCTAATTTGGGAGGGGAAATGCAAGAACCACCGCCGAGATCAAGGATTCCTCATTGCAGTACACCTACTCGATGTAATTTTTGTGCGTCTCATAGCATTTCCAGGAATTTATCCTCATCCTCATTAATTCATCCTTGTTATCCTGTAAAAGTTCCGCCTGAACCATCATTGTCGTCACCCAAGTCAGACAAGCACATTAATGCACCACTAGGTAGGAAAGTATCTATGGTATCAGAACCTACTTCCAAAGAGTCGCTTCAACTTGAAGGTGGGTAGGCTTATCAATTAACTGTTTTCTATATTCTGCATTGTGCTTGATGTCATAATCTTTCAATTTTATTCATTCATTTTTTTTTTGAACAAGTCATTGCCTACTCAACACGCTCACATTTACAGAATCCAAATCCCGACACAAAGAGTTACGGATCGATAAAACTCCTCAAAAGCAATCAATTTGGTCAGCTTTACAAGACATGAAGTTTGAAATTCAGCAGCAAACCAAAGCAATCAAAGAATTGAAAGGCGTTGTTGAAAATTCAGCGCTTGCTCAAGATGTTTATGGGTCAAAAGTTAAAAGTTTTGCATCACAGCATAATTTGTCATTGCCTTTGACTCATATCGAAGATTTCAATGAGTTCGACCTCAAATTGCAGCAGAGCAAGACATTTCGGGAAGAATTTGTAAGTTTTGGAATATGGTCCAAAGATATTATAATTTGGTAGTTTGGTGGTGTCTAATTATAGTTTGTTTCAATCCCTAGACCAGTACATTGCATTTCCTTGTGGATACAGAAACTACTTTATCCCGAAACATAACCGCAATAATCAAAAAACACTTGCCGAGAGATGTTGCATTGCAATTCACCGCAGTCAAGGCGTCTGTAGGAAAAGCAATCTTCAAAGAGACAACATTCTGCCGCTGTTTACTAGGTAATAAAATATAATTACTTATTTATTCACTGTTTCTAACTGCTTCAAGGGGGGAAATAGGTGTAGGACGGCGTATTTTTAGTGATTTTCATGAATTTTTTTAACACATAAGGAATATATATATATATATTTCATTTATACTTTGGGGTCATTTTACACATATATTCAAGAGTATATTTAACAATTTTCAAATATTTTCCTCCAAAAATCCTCGTTTGCGGATGGTTTCCATCCGCTGTTGTAGAAAGGTAAATTTAAGGCAGTAATAAATCAATTTAAACAACTTACTGGTTAATCAGCTATTCCAGCACCATATTGCAGTCCTTCGTCAGCTTCATATGCATCATTTTCAGCTTGCAGCTTTTCTTTTCGAGCTTCCTTACTATCCGTAGAGGTGACAAGTGCTCCAACCGTTTGACCGAGGGCACTCACTCAAACGCTTATAACTTTTAAACGTCGTGGAATTTTGATTTGAAATTTTCAGAATATATTTTTGAATAGTTCTACTATTGATTGATGAAAAAAAAAAAATTGAATTTTTTGAAGCCTCTACAGCTATTTCCTCCCTTAACCATTTCATTCTCCGGATGTAAATTCTCCATTATTGTTAAGTATGAAAACTAAAATATTGTTAAAGATGTACTCTTGGAACGCTATAAGCAAGGAGGACTGGCTGCTCCTATCAAAGAAAAAAGTTTTTTCATCGAACTGGGACACGTTCTTTGCAATGCAATTGATTGGGATGGGCAGCGGAAACAGAGGAAGAAAAAGGTTCCGCAACCTGTCTCGATGGAGAGTGTTCAGGAATAGCGATGATCTCTCATCATTGCATGATGACTAAGTCCTCGATCTCAAGCTTTATAAATACAGTTCCTATTAAAATATATAAAGTCAATTAAGAAGCTCAAATATTTGAAAAATATTATAAAAGTATTCTTAAGGGGGTATCTAAGTCTCGAGCTCCATAAAGCATTACCAATTTTCATAACAGTATAGTATTGAGGGACATGTACGGACACAAATACAAAAAGTACCGTCGCAAAGTGTACAATTTTCAGCTTCAATTTGAAAAAAAAAAAAACGGTCATTGTAGCATCAAAATTGTAGCCGTTGCAGCCACTGAAGTAAGTACCGCTCGGCGAAAAGCTGTGCTGGAATCTGCGACTACGATCTTGGCTGAACGGGGCATCCAAAAATAAAACACTTTGGATTGTTCTGTTGGTCAAGGTACCCTTCAGGCTCCTATGCGACAGTGGCTGCAATAGCCACAATTTTGATGCTACAGTGACCGTTTTTTTTTTTTCAAATTTGTTTTCAAATTGAAGCTGAAATTGTAGACTTCAAAACAGTATCTTTTATACATGTGTCCGTACATGTCCCTCAATGCTATACCGGTATGAAAAGTGTTAACGTTTTATGGAGCTCAAGACTTAGATACCCCCGCAAGTATTAACAAATATGAAAATGTTACGTTCTATCAAACATTCAAATTATTATTAAAAATTTGAATTTATATCGGTTCGTATGTAAGAGTTGAAATATTTTCAATAAAAAAATTGATTCTATGGCAAATGTCTATATTTATTAATATCGCCCTGGAATTTTGGATAGTTACTGGATAGATACTGGATAGAATACTGACTAGATCCTGGCCAGTTTGTCTGGCTAGGCGTTCACTCAAAAAGCGTTACGCGCCTGGCGTGGGGCCGGCCAGTCGTCCAGACTACCGCCAGCTCAGATTCGTGGCATGTTAGCCAGGGTCTGGGCAACGCCAAATTTGAATTTCCGCTCGGGATAACACTGATCTGAATTTGAAGAAAGCTTAAGAGACTTGAACATACAGACACAGGTTGCATACCAAAATCTAACAAATTTATCTATTTAAATTTGACATTAAATTACGAATATATAGTTCATACTATTAATTTACATCACTCAAATATCTCGTGTCCCTCGGACGGACTCTATAATTCTTGTGTATTTCTAAATTGACAACCGAGTCCTATCCCAGAACCGAACGAACCACTAATCTATTTTACTCTACTCTCTCAATTTATTTCACATTTTACTCTACTCTCTCAATTTTTTCACAGTTACTGGAGTGACGTTTATTACTAAGCGAGATTGTAACGAGTCTTGTGATATAATTACAAATTAAGATGAAAAAAATGTGGGAAACATTGAAAATGAAAATGACGATCTATATAACACAGTGCTTTATTGTAATTTTTTTTTTTTATATCAACATATAATAATTTTTAAGAAGTGAAACGTGGTGGCAGTAAGGGTAAGTGAAAATAAACGTTGTTCAGCGTCGACCACCTTCGTTGGGCTTACCCTTACCGCCACCACGGTAAGGATTCGCCATGTCATACAAGAGATCGATGAAGTTCTGGCGCCGCTGCCGCCTGGCCCGCCACTGCTGCCCGGCACGTTGTCGCCGGGCAACATTATCTTCTGAAAAATTGAAAATTACATCATTATTAATTATTAACCCCAACAAAAACCCCATAAACAGTTCTGCTCGTTCGCTCGCTGCGCTCGCTCACTCGATTGGTTGATGATTATCAACATACAAAAGCATTGAAATCAGATACAACTGCCAAGTACCTGTAAAATAATAAAAGTTTGGAATTGCAAAATTAATTCAAACTAAATAACGTTGTACTCGAACGCTCGCTCACTCGATTGGCTTATGATTATTGGTTGAAAAAATAATTCGGATGATGAAATTGAAGATGACAACATTTATCAAAAAATATTCACAACGAAAAAATAATTCAAACAAAATTTTAAACAAAAAAGTTGGAGTCCGTGGTACGTTGGTGGGCCAATGTTTGAATGGCTATCGCATGACATTGACATAAGGTCGCAATTGATACTTCATAATTCTGTTTCTACAAAAGGCCCACCAAGTACCACTACCTACAACTTTTTTGTTTAAAATTTTGTTTGAATTACTTTTTCGTTGTGAATATTTTTTGATAAATGTTGTCATCTTCAATTTCATCATCCGAATTATTTTTTCAACCAATAATCATAAGCCAATCGAGTGAGCGAGCGTTCGAGTACAACGTTATTTAGTTTGAATTAATTTTGCAATTCCAAACTTTTATTATTCTACAGGTACTTGGCAGTTGTATCTGATTTCAATGCTTTTGTATGTTGATAATCATCAACCAATCGAGTAAGCGAGCGCAGCGAGCGAACGAGCAGAACTTTTTATGGGGTTTTTGTTGGGGTTATGAATTAATTTCAAACAGAGGTGTCCTACTAACAAGGGAACCCCGCCAAGTGTCCCCCTCCGATTTCAACGAAACTTTGGGAGATTGTGGAGGGGGTGAAAATATTCGACAAGTATTTTTTTATATTCGCGGAATTCCACCCCAAGGGGGTATAATCAACCCCTGAAAATTGCAGATTTCGCTATTCGATAGCTCGCGAAGAACGAACGGCCGAGGATTTTTGGCTGACAAGGTGCTACCGGGGGTTTTCGGGGCCGCTGATTACGAATCTGGCATCATATTTCTAAAATTCAAAATGGCGGATCCAATATGGCGAACGTTGAAACGAAAAATGGTACCAATTTTCCCGAAAATCTGTACCCGGGGGTTTTCGAGGTCGCTGATTACGAATCTGGCATCAGATTTTCAAAATTCAAAATTGCGGATCCAATATGACGAACGTCGAAACGAAAAATGGTACCAATTTTCCCGAAATTTTGTGCTCGGGGGTTTTCGAGGTCGCTGATTTACTCCTGATTAATTGAATGATCACTCGATCATTTCCTGTTTGTTCCTTGATTTTTGAGATTCCTTTCGTTCTTAGGAACTTGCTATTTTACAAAATTATAAGTTTAACGTTTGAACATAAAATAATAATCGTGAGTGTTTGTATGAATGAGAATGAATGATGTGAATGAATGATTTCCTTGATTTTATCTTATTCTATTGGAGTTTTGGCTCAATGGCCGGACTTTCGTTTTTCTTGATTTTTATCTAAGTTTATCTAGATTTTATTTGTTTGTTTGATTCTTAAATTGAATGCTGTTTTAGCGAAGACAATCTTCATGAAATTTCTTTTTGTTTTATACTGCCGTTTTGGCTAGAATGATTTTGTTCTGAGTTTCATCGAAAAGCTATTTTAGCTGTTTGATTTAATTTGAGTTTATTTTGAATTTTGGAATTGAAATTGTAAAGTGAGTCGGTCGGCCGCTTTGGCTCAAGTCCGCTGCTCTGGCTTGAGCAGCTCGCCTTTTATATGTTTGCTAACATCACACCGATGTTTGACTGCCTAGGTATTGTATCACGTGATACAATACCTGTGTGTCCTCCTATGTGACGTCATCTATAGTCAGCCTATTTAGCCGCGGGTATCTTGACGGATTGAGCACCATTTCACATTGATTCTTTTATTATCGATTTTTGTTCTGTATTAATTATATTCTAGTACGCTCTATTTTCATATTCTCTGTATATCTATCATAGTACGCTATATTTCACTTTTCTGTATCTGCATATGCCGTAATCTGATTTATGTTATTATCGTCTGACTGTATTCCGCTTCACGCTTTTGCTCTTTGTTTCATTGTTGTATTTGGCTATTCTAATTTTTGATGTCATTAAAGTACATTCGCGTCGTAGTCTGTAATTATTGCTCCAAGTAATCAAGGTTGCATCTAACTCGAATTGTGCAGCAAGAGGATCAAGAGGATTCGTCATCTTTTGTAAAACCTTGGTTATTTCTATATATGATACCTGAAATTGCAACCTCCATAATAAATGGTTTAATATATCCTTAACAACGACATACGTGCGATCATATTCTTTTTGTGCTCGTGTCCTTCTCCATCCCTACACTATATACAATAACGATAAATAAGTAAACGTTACAACTGGCGCCCGAACATAGGGACAGGACATGAAAACAAATAGCAGTCGCACGTATGTCTCTCTTACACACACCGCCTAATACCAGGCTCAAGGCGAGTGTACAGAACAAAATAATCAATAACGATAAATTTCAAATAATCGCTAGTAGCGAAAACAAAATCACATTACAAAAGGTTAATAAGACCGCTAAGAATCAAACAAAATCTAAAATAAATTCAACAATTAACAGGTCACTCCAATCGGATAACCGACCCGAAATGGCTCCAAATAATGACGAAATACAGGCTGCAATACAGCTAGAATAAGAGCGGATCCGGGAGGCGAGGGCGGCCTTAGATCGGCAAAAAACTGACTTCGAGACGAGACAGGCACAAATCTTATTGGAAACACGAACCCAAGCACCAGAAACGGTAGCACAAAATGGTATGGTGAGCGGCCTGGTTACACATTCAAGTCATTTTAATGTAGATGTTAAGACCCCAAAATTTGACGAGGAGAGAAATCCGATAGATTTTCTAGATGAACTGGAAAGATGTATAAAAGCAAAGAACGTACCTCATGAACAGGAGATGATGGTCGTAGAAAACTTGTTACAAGGTCGAGTTCGAATTTGGTTTGAAATCATGAGACAGACAATTACAAATTTCGCATCTTTTAAGGAAAAATACGTTCAGGAATTCTATTCCATTCCAGTTAGGGTTCGAATAAAGAGCCAATGGGCGAATCGCCGGCATATCGCTCAAGAAGGGTCATTGCAAACATATTTTTATAAACAGTTAAAAGAAACCCGACATTTTGACCCACCTCTAACTCCATATGAGAATAATTATACGATCGTGCAACAGTATAGTCCCACGATTCGCAGCAGCCTAGTCGCCATTGACTTATCGAATACTAGTCTAGTAGCACAAGTTTTAGCCCAGATGGACATGTCGTTTAAAGACCAAGGAAATTCTTATTATAGAAATAACAATCGTAACAATAGCAATAGTAATAATAATCATAGCAGTAACATGCAAGCGCAAACCTACAAAGTGTTGAATATACACAGAAACATCGACACTCATACACTCAAATCGACATACGCACACACACACATACTCACTCATACACAGTCCATGTGACCTTATGTATACCTGCTTCAAGTCAGTCGCTTCACGCAAATAAAGGAATACAGACGTGCCTAATTTATTCTCATGCTCTATATCATTTCATACCTATTCATAATTACAGGACATCGACAGTTTATTAGTTAATTACAACAGGTTATGGGCCCAGAGAGTGTAAAGTGAATAAAAGGCACGAGTAAGGGATACGCACTTAAGGAATATAAAAATAAAGAAGTGTGTGTACGAATGAAGAGAAAGAACATGGCAGACAGTACTCACAATACTTTTACGTCTATCACAAAATTAAATAGTGAAAATTACCAAATATGGAAGTATAAACTAGAAATGTTATTAACAAAGGAAGATTTGTGGAGTGTCGTGAGTGAGGATCCCCCTACCGACGAAGCCCAAGCTGTGCTATGGAGAAAACGCGACGGAAAAGCGCGAGCACACATAGGTTTGTTAGTAGAGGATAGTCAACTCGTACACATACGCACGATGCCGACTGCGAAGGACACATGGGAAGCACTTAGACAGTACCACGAGAAATCGTCACTCACCAGTAAAGTGTTTCTCTTAAAGAAAATATGCAGCATGCGATTGCAGGACAATGGCGATATGGAAAAACATATAAGCATGATGCAGGAATCGGTGGATAAGTTGACTGCGTTAGGAGAAGATCTTGCAGAAAAGTTAGTTGTAGCAATGTTACTTTGCAGTTTACCTGACTCATACAATACAATGATTACAGCTTTAGAATCAAGGTCTGAGGCTGACCTTACACTCTCGCTAGTAAAGGGTGAGCTTATAGACGAACACAGGCGACGTCAGGGACAGGCAACAACTATCAGCTCAAGCGATGCCGCTTTGTTGGTAAACAAAGATAAAGCAAACGGTTTAGCAGGTGTTAACTGTTATTTTTGCGAAAAGAAAGGCCACTGGAAAAGGGACTGCGATAAGTATGTTTTGGGGTTTGATTATTTAATGCCTTTTCACGTGCTTACTTTCTTGTATATGTTTTAAATTTAATAAAATACACAGTATATTATTGTGGCGTCATACTTCTTTCGCCATCTTGCTCGAATCTAACCTAACTTCCGGCGATCTCCCAATGGCGTCGCCAATAGTCCATTGGCGCAGGAGTCTACCTTATAACTAGACTGACCATCCTGCCCGCCTTGAAATAACTATTTCAATACAATAGTGAAAGTAAGGTGAGTAACTTAAGTACATTTCTTAATCTAGTAATTATAACTAAATATTAATACATAGTGTTTCTTTTAGATGTCATGGGGGACAACACACAGTTTCTTCACTGCGCGTTTATAGGTCCCGTCAGGGGTTCTGACTGTGACCACTCGTACCACCTCATCTTCTCCCGGGTGGACTTCGACTACTCGACCCATTGGCCAATGGAGTGGGGGCGAGTTGTCATCAATCATCAGGACTAAGGACCCAATCCGTAAGTTGGCTTCTCCCTTGGTCCATTTTGTTCTGGCTTGGAGCTGATTCAAATATTCGTGCCGCCACCGCTTCCAGAAATGTTGCCTTAATGTTTGCAAATGCTCCCAGATTGACAAGCGATTAGTAGGAACGTCTTGGTAATTACTTGCAGCAGGTTGTAATAGTAAGTTTCCTATCAGGAAGTGGGAAGGAGTAAGGGCAGACATATCGTTAGGATCTGAGGACATTGGGATTAGGGGTCGTGAATTTAATATGGCTTTAACCTCTATCAATAGATTGTTATATTCTTCGTATGTGTATGTCAAACCTCTCATTGTGATATTTATGTGTTTTTTAACGCTTTTTACGGCTGCCTCCCATAACCCACCAAAGTGTGGTGAGCGTGGCGGTATAAAATGCCACGTTATCTTTTGAGTGGCTAAAGTCGTAGTGATCTCCTTTTTTTGTTGCTCTAAAAACTCGTAGAGTTCTGAAAGTTCACGATTCGCTCCTACAAAGTTTGTTGCGTTATCCGAGTAGATGTGGGATGGAGTTCCTCTTCTAGCGACAAATCTTCTGAGCGCAGCTAAAAACGCTTCCGAGGTCAGGCTGCTGACTAATTCAATGTGCAAGGCTTTGGTGCTGAAGCACACAAATATGGCAACGTATGCCTTCCTCATTGGCACTCTGCCTCTTCTTTTATTTTCCCTTATAAGGAAGGGTCCTGCGTAGTCAATTCCGCACCTGACGAAGGGTCTGCTTACTTCATGTAATCTTGATTTAGGCAAATCTGCCATAACCGTCTTCATTGGAGCAGGGTGATAGCGGAAGCACTGCAGACAATTCCTGGTTATCTTCCGAGCCTCTCGGCGCCCAGACAATGGCCAATATTGTTGCCTTATTGAATTCAATAGCAGTTCGGGTCCACCATGCATCAATCTGTAGTGTTCTTGTCTCATAATTAACGTTGTCACGAAGTGTTTAGAGGGCAAGACTACGGGGTGTCGTTGACCTTCAGGAATGTTTGCGTTTCTTAACCTACCTCCGACGCGTATGAGCCCGTTGCCATCTAGGAATGGTTTCAATGTGATCAGGCAACTATTATTAGCTAAGGTTTTGCTTTGGTTTAATTGTTGGATCTCCGGCTGGAATCTCTCTTTCTGTATCATTTTTACAATTACGTTATCTGCATTTTCTAGTTCATTAACGGTAAGTGGTCCCGCGTCGGAGCTGCCCTTGGTATTATTATTAAATCTGAAGCAATCAAGATTCGCGGCACCGAATCGCCGCCAAGTACCCGTAGGCCGGCGCGCCAGCCCCGAATCATTTACCCGAGCAAGCTCTTGTCCTTGTAAAAAAACCGTCATATCTTTCGAACCACCGAATATTTTTCAACAAAATTTGTAGCGGTGTAAGACCCACTCCACCTAACATTGCTCCAAAAAGTTGAACGAAATTGACCCGGTGGTTCCTGAGATATCGACCGTCAAAGTTGATCGAAAAACGCAATCTTCTTCTTCTCCTCCTCCTTCTTCGTCGCAGAACGTTCTTCTTGGGACCACGATATCTGTCAAACCGTTGCACCTATGAACTTGCAATTTGGAGGGGGTGTTCTTGACACTGAAATCACGCCCCCTATTGTTTTTTTAGCAACATTCGATCACGCATGCCGGAGTTATTAACAAAATAATTATTTTATATATATGCATATAGATATACATATGGGACATTCCATGACATCGCGATCAAGATCTGGCGGTGACATTTTAGATTTGCTTAATAATTTATTATTCCAAACTATTTAAAAAAAAATGCGAACACAATTTTTTACAGATTTTTCAGAATTTGAGAAATTGACTTTCTTTGAAAAATGGAATGATAATAATGTTTTGCAGCTTATGTGTAAGTTTCAGCGGTCAAATCGTTGATTTACTATTTTTAAATAAGTATTCCAGTCCGTAAAGTCCTATTTTTCCAATGGTAATAGTGAACCGTTTTCATCGCTTACTAAACATTTTTCCAAATGTGGGTATCGATATGTAGTTTGTACTATTAATTTACATGTAATGATAGATACATTGTTATTATTCCAAACTATAAAAAAAAAAATGCAAACACAATTTTTTACAAATTTTTCCAAGCGTCGGTACCTGAGATACGATTTTCTGAGTGAAAATAAAAACACCCATATTCTAAAATCTGAAAAAAAATCAGGAAAATCTGAAAAAATATCACAAAATTTTCGAGCGCTATTAGAAGATGGAGGTTTGATTACGGGGAAAGGTGAAGTGGAAAATGCCGAAAAAAATATTTAAAAAATCGGAATGTATTTTCGACATATGAACGAACAAAAAGTCCTCTATTATATGGGTCTAAGAAAGCATATTTTCAGAGTTAGGTACAGGAATCGAACATATGATATCTATATTACAATATTGTAGTTATATGTACAGTAATGTTAATTAATGGGTTCGCGGTGGCTAACTGTTTTTTTCTGACTTTGTCGGAAACAAAACTCCATTCTAGTCGTAATTCATTTGCCCATGGCCAAAATTATAATCATAATAATCATGACCCCTTATAACAATAATATAATATCATTTTATTTGATTGTATCTGAAGAAGTAAAAAAAAAACAGTTAGCCACCACGAACCCATTAATTAACATTACTGTAGATATAACTACAATATTGTAATATAGATATCGTATGTTCGATTCCTGTACCTAACTCTGAAAATATACTTTTTTAGACCCATATGATAAAGGACTTTTTGCTCGTTTATACGTCGCAAATACGTTCCGATTTTTCAAATATTTTTTTTCGGCATTTTTCAACTTCACCTTTCCCCGTAATCAAACCTCCATCTTCTAATAGCGCTCGAAAATTTTATAATATTTTTACAGATTTTTCTGATTTTTCTGATTTTTTTCAGATTTTAGAATATGGGTGTTTTTTTTTTTCACTTCGAAAATCGTATCTCAGGTACCGACGCTTGGAAACATCTGTAAAAAATTGTGTATGCATTTTTTGAAAAATAATTTGAAATGATAAATTATCAAGCAAATCTAAAATGTCACCGCCAGATCTCGATCGCGATGTCATGGAATGCTAAATTTATATTTATAACATTTATAATAACATAATAATTTAATTTGTCTAAAGATTTTATCTAGAAATCATTCATTCAATATTACATTTCAACTTATTATCAGGAGTATATATGAAAAAAAAAAAAAAAAAAGAAGGAATCTATAATACCCGGCAAAAACATTGTAAATGTCGAAAGTTACCGCCAAGTACAAAAATGGTTTCACCAGCCAAAAACTTAAAAGCATCATACTCTTTACCAGCGACAGATTACAAACGTCATTTCTTTACACAAAATAATACAAAAACCTTGTACGTGAAATCAGGCAACAAAGCCAAGCACTCTCGCAGGTATTTTCAATTCTCAAATTATGTTTCCCGAATGCTAGTATGATGGAAATCAATGGAAAACCGATAGAAAATCATTCGTTACCTTCGACATAATAGCATATTGGCGACGGGGAATATTGCCTAAGGCAGTATCTCGTATGATGATACGAACTTGGCGGGCATAGATTGTTCTGAAAATTATCAATTGCACTCTTTTTTCGATTTATTCATGCCAGTCACTCTGCGACGATCACACCCACAGAACTGTTGAGAGCATGATGAACGATTATTTGAACATCATTGATAATATTCATCATTGTGAAATGAAACTAAGAAATAATAGTCATTCGTATGACAAGGACGCGAAAAGATCTCGTCTTCGGATCATACAGGACTTTCACACTCGTCATAAAGTTTCTCTATGTGCCTGTGTGCTTCGTCCGATTGTTTTTTTTTTTACAGATTTAGAAATGAGCAAACTTTTCCAACGCACTAGTGCTTGAAAAGCTCAACAAAGAGCGTGTTTTTGACAAAAGGTAGTGCAGAAATGAATGTTAGAAACGAGTAAAAATTCGTTGAAATTAATGTTGAGTTAAACGTACCTATACCGTGTTCATAGCGAGAACTAGTAAGTCCATAAACGGTGGTTCTGGAAATGGGAATTAAATTCAAGTTTTGGAAAAGTTTCCGATTTCATTGTGCATCTATCATTCACCAACGTTCGCCTATGGTTTTAACGCCATGATACGCTGCAATACGCCACGGTACATATCCTGAACGTACCCATCATCGGTACACTATTGACTAGGGTAATGCTTATTGAAGGCCTACCTTCCGGTGTGGAAATTTTCTTGGGGTTACCCGATTATTCTGTTCTACTCACAGTAAATATGAATCTAAACGCATCAGTTTCTTTCGTTGGACAATAGTGAATATACTAAAGTATATTCGACACTCAAGGACACACTGATTGTTAATCGTACCTCACGTTTCCGTGATTGATAATTTTCAGATCAATCTATGCCCGCCAAGTTCGTATTATCATACGAGATACTGCCTTATGCAATATTCCCCGTCGCCAATATGCTATTATGTGAGTGAATATTCTTCAATATGCTATTATGTCGAAGGTAACGAATGATTTTCTATCGGTTTTCCATTGATTTCCATCATACTAGCATTCGGGAAACATAATTTGAGAATTGAAAATACCTGCGAGAGTGCTTGGCTTTGTTGCCTGATTTCACGTACAAGGTTTTTGTATTATTTTGTGTAAAGAAATGACGTTTGTAATCTGTCGCTGGTAAAGAGTATGATGCTTTTAAGTTTTTGGCTGGTGATATTAACTTACGATAACTCAACATTATTATTAAGAATTTTGAATTATTCATAGGGGAGTGATATTAACTTTCGATAACTCAACATTATCATTAAGAATTTTTGATCATTCACATGGGAATGATATTAACTTACCATATCTTAACATTATCATTAAGAATTTTAAATCGTTCACAGGGGAATGGCATTAACTTACGATAACTCAACATTATCATTCAGAATTTTTAATCATTCACGTGTGAATGGCGTTAATTTTCGAGATTTCAATATGACTATTAAATGGTCTCTCATTATTTTCGCATCTCGCGAATAGACTTGCCTCGCAGGGTCGCCACCCAGTGCGATTGTCGTTGCGTAAGCCGCAGCATACAGGGTGAGGCATTTAAAGTGACCCGGGCAATTTTCTTCCAAACCAAGAGAGATATGGAAAAATGTTTCAGACATCAATCACATGGTTGCAAGGGGGACACAAGATAGTGCTTTCGAATTTTTTCCAAAGTCGAAGTGTCAAGGTTATTTGGAGGTCAACTCCGGTTTTTCAAATGGAATGGTGTATTTTTTTTCACGGAAATCGAAAGGGCATTCAATTCCAGTTCTAAAAGTACTCGTATATTTATGTCTTATATTTGAGGGATCGTGGGATATTCTTCGAAAAGGGAAAATGAATCGGTTTTGTGCATTACTTGAGATCCAGGGCGTAGACATTGAGCGGACAAGATTCTTTTGACAAACTTCTACAGCAGATGTTCGAAATGATGGCCATTTGTGTCGATACACTTCTGATAGCGTCCAATGAATGAACTTGAACTGCTATCAGAGTTGCTCCCTTGACACTGGCACAGGCATCGATGATTCTTTGGCGCATATTTTCGCGGGTCGTCGGTACTTCTTTGTAAACTACTTCTTTTATATATCCCCACAAAAAAAAGTCTGGAGAAGTAAGATCTGGGGAACGGGCAGGCCAATGAACAGGTCTTCGACGTCCTATCCAGCGATCAGCATAATCTCGATCTAGTATTTCACGAGCTTGAACTGCATAATGAGCTGGACATCCATCGTGTTGGTACCACATATTGGATCGTTCCAGGAGTGGTATGTCTTCGAGCAATGCTGGAAGTACCTGATCCAAAAAGTCTCTGTACTTCTGTCCGTTGAGTGTGCCTTCAATAAAGTACGGCCCAATTATGCGATTTTTATAGACACCACACCAAATATTCAGAGTCCACGGCCGTTGGTGTTCCACTTGCCGTAACCACCTCGGATTTTCTGTAGCCCAGTAATGCATATTGTGTCGGTTCACTTGGCCATGGTTTGTGAAGCCGGACTCGTCCGAATACAATACATTAAAGTTTTCATCTTGCATCCGTTGCAGTGCCCATTGACAAAACTGCACACGATGCTCAAAATCATCTCCGTGAAGCTCTTGATGCAGAGATATGTGGAAAGGATGGAACTTATGACGATGGAGTATTGAAAGAACACTCCTTTGAGAGATTCCTGACTCACTTGAAATTTGACGCGAACTTATTTCCGGATCATGGGCTACTACAGCTAAAACAGCAATTTCCAAATTTTCTCCAGTTACAGGCCTACTTCGTTTCCTTTTTTTAGCCGCGACACTACCCGTTTCCAAGAACGATTGTATGATTTGATCGAAAGTTCTACGGCAAGGATTATTCCTCTCGGGGTATCGTTCTTTGTATAAGTTACACGCTGCACGGGCGTTTTTCTGCGTTTCACCGTAATTGAAAATCATATCGATTTGTTCAGCAATCGTATATCGATCCATTTTTATTCCTATTAATTACAGCAGCAATACTTTAGTTTTAAGGTAGTTGTTCACGTACAGTCCCACCAAACGTGGGTTTCAGACAAGATTTTGAATACTTCTAGATGGGGAAAAAATCTGAAAAAAATCGAGCATGTAGGAGATCCTCGGGAGAATGATTTTGCATAATAATAATTCAAAAAAGTTAATAACAAATTGATGGAAAAAAAAACTGTTCAAGAAATTAGCCGGTGACTCAACTTTTTTTTCAGTTGAAAATGATTTGTCAATTTTACTGAATACGTATGAATTTTTTGAGAATTTTGGTAATATTTTTGAAAATTGAGATTTGTCAGGTATGAAAAACCTCAATTTTCAAAAATATTACCAAAGTTCTCAAAAAATTCATACGTATTCAGTAAAATTGACAAATCATTTTCACCTGAAAAAAAAGTTGGATCACCCGCTAATTTCTTGAACAGTTTATTTCCCATCAATTTGTTATTAACTTTCTTGAATTATTATTATGCAAAATCATTCTCCCGAGGATCTCCTACATGCTCGATTTTTTTCAGATTTTTTCCCCATCGAGAAGTATTCAAAATCTTGTCTGAAACCCACGTTTGGTGGGACTGTACGTGAACAACTACCTTAAACTTATGTCGCAATCGATCAAGAAAGAGAATGACTTCTGATAACAACGATTGTCATTAGTAATCAGAAATTTGTTGAGAGAAAAAATGAATCTCGATAACAACCAGCAATCGTTGGTTGCCAATGATAACGGTTTTTGTCAAGTTTTTCATTGTTTTTCTTCATCGGTTTCGACAGTTGGAGAACAAAGTATTGCTAGTTGCTACTGTGATTGGTAAAAATGAAAATGTATGGATGTACGATCAATGAGAAGGTCGATATGATTTCCATTCAGAGTGAATCGCAAAAAAAAAAACGCCTATGCAGCGTGTATTTCATCCGCGGAACGATACCCCGAGAGAAATAATCCATGCCGCTTCATTTTTCGTTTTCAATCAATATTCCATGATCCCTTGAATTTAAGACATGAGTATACAAGTACTTTCAAGATTGAAATTAAATGCTCTTTCGATTTCCGTGAAAAAAAATACACCATTCCATTTGAAAAACCAGAGTTGACCTCTAAATGACCTTGATACTTCGACTTTGGAAAAAATTCGAAAGCACTATCTTGTGTCCCCTTTGGAACCATGTAAGTGATGTCTGAAACGTTTTTTCATATCTCTCTTCGTTTGGAAGAAAATTGCCCGGGTCACTTTAAATGCCTCACCCTGTATACTCCACAGCTGTAGGGGTCGGGTTGCCTTGTAACAGGTTGGAGAAGTATACTTCCAGTATCGATATGCGGATATCGCTTAGAAATGTATCGCTTCTCTTCCCTGCTCAAGAACTCGTATTCACTGCGCACAAGACCATCGTAAATGTGAACATTACACGTTTCGTAATAAACGCAGCACCAGTGTCGGCAGACGTTACCGCCAATTATGTGTATATCCCTTCGAAGAGGGCTAGATGGCTTGATGTAGTTATAATATGCTGTATAAGAAGCAGGATTGCAACGAAAATCGGTATTTTCTTGTAATATATTCTGAAACAAGTCGATGCTTGAGTCAGTCAATAAGTTTCTGGGCGACGAAACGTTCGCCTCCACTTGTTCGACCGTAATATCTCGGCGTACAATTTCGAGCATCTCGATAGCTTCGTCAGAAGCCTCATTGTCATCGTCAATTTCGATTGCTACCCAATCGACAACGACGGTGTTCTCATGACTCTTCGAACTTGGACTGGCCCTATTCATGGAATCAAGCGATGCAACTTTCATCTCGGCAGGCGGTTGCAAGGAGATCTTTGTAGATCTTGTACAGTTTTGTACATCGTCAGACTCACCAATAGAACGAGCACGTTTTTTTCAAAGCTCTGCAGCTTCTTGGGCTTCAATAATATACGTAGGATCGCGGATCCGCATGTTTCTATTCCGACGACTGTCTATAATTTCTGGAAGCAAACATTCCGTGTAAAACCGACAGAGGAAGGGTTTCATTTTTGATTCCCAGAATCCATCGTCTCTGGTGACTTTCACGAGTTTTATATACGTCGCCAACTCAGTCGACGACCAAATCGCGAATTGGCAATAGTCACGCTTAGTTACGTGTAACTGACCTTGCACTTGGTAATAATACTTGTGATTCTTATTCAGAAGGTTCTTGTCCTTCTTGTCGAAAATAGTCCGAAGATTCGGCTTTTCGGCTACGGCCTTTTCCAAGTCAGTGTTCTGGGCTGAAAATGGACATTTTATTTCGACGATTCCATCGTCGTCTATCAGACCGTCTGGAGACGCTCCTAGATAGGGGATCTGTTGATCAATGAAAAGACCACAAGGAACGATTTTTTTTTTCAGTTCCGCTTCAACGTCCTGTACGGCGTTTTTCTCATCTGCAAGCCCATACTAAGTAGCAGTAACGTCGATTACCGTCGGGAACCGAATGCTCGCAACCATGTTTGCGCACGACGTGCCTGGCAACATACGGCATATCGGCCCGAATCTCGATGCTGTGATGATCTCAGTACGCAACTGATGCCACAGCTCAGAATCGCTCTGCGATATCGTATCTCGCTCGATCTGTCTCGCGTTTTTCTGGTACGACTTCAATTTTTCAATGTGTCGTTTAGCAAGAACATCGAATACCTCTTTGTCGATGTCTAGCTTTTTGGCAGACGGACCATAGTCCTTGTCAACGCCGCGATGACTTCGCATCCTGCGACTGCGTTTTTGCAACCTGCATAGGCGAGTACCGTAATTATTACGATACCTAGCCCGTTCCATTTTTGCTACTGCGATAGGAGTATAGTGTGTCACATGGCGATGTAACTGAGATAAAACCGAGAGGGTGTTGTATTGCACAACCGCTCCGTAGCATCTCATTTGGTACGAATTTTTCATACAATGATTAATTCTTTTTCCAGAATTTAATTCGTTCACTATAGAATTGCATGCCTCTGCCGCATTGTTAGTAACATTTTTCAATAAGCTCTTGGCGTGACAACTTAAATAGCGCACTGAATCGTAAACGGAGGCATAAACTTCGGTTCGGTGAAGTTCCGCGAGCACATTCTTACCATTGGACTCAGATACACAGTCAAATGGCAGTGTGTGG
Source organism: Tenthredo notha (assembly GCA_914767705.2). Taxonomy (NCBI): domain Eukaryota; kingdom Metazoa; phylum Arthropoda; class Insecta; order Hymenoptera; family Tenthredinidae; genus Tenthredo; species Tenthredo notha. The sequence goes on along the minus strand of OU611908.1, from coordinate 3,687,217 downwards.
CAATTGGAGTGGTCACCGTACACATGAGAAAATATATTTAATATATCTATACAGAGTTTCGTTGTTTTTTCGTCCTCTGATATATTTTCCGCATTGCCGAGATCTCTCGCTTTCTCTACGTTGAGACGAATTTTTAAACCGCTAGAAAGTACGTACTGTCGGAATTGAGTGACGTTCTGTACTTCTTCTTGCGGGCGTTTCGCAAGCTTCGTGAGGGAAGCAGCTCTCAACGCCCTGGCGAAAATGAGATGTACATGGGACGTGAGAAAGTGTATAGGAAATGTAAATTGAAACAAATTCACACTCCGGTCACAGTTCTTTGTTTCAATTTACATTTGCTTCAATATTTTGAACATCTTCTTTTCGCCAGGGACTTGCGGCACAAGTTTCGAAACAAGTGATTATTACACTCGATTTTATCGACGACAACTCCGTATTCAGCGTACGGATTGTTATCTCGTATAGCTTGATGTACGCTGCTGTCTCCGTCCGCAATTAGCGTTTTATATATTAAACCGTTGCACTGAACGCTATTCCGGAAACCTTCGACAATAATGTCGGTTTCCATTGCGTTTGAGCTGCGGTCAAGCCCCCAGTTTTTGAAACAGGTGTGAGGCGGAGGCTCCTTATTCAGTTGCTCTGCTCTCGCGTGGGTTGCACAATACTTTTTGCGTACACCAACGAATAGAGCTAACTTGGTCTCGCGACCAATGATCATGGCTGCACCCGATAGCGCATCATGTTTACCACCCGCATAGGAGCGTTTTGCCCAACAACCATCCGCAATTACGTCGATGTACGGGACACCGTTTATAACATGCCCCTTTCTTATGGCAATTTCTTTTTCCATGGCTACAGCCCGTTCCCTTTCAGCTTCGACAACTTCATGGAAGTTGTCAAACAGCGTATCCTGATAATGTCGGTAGGTTGGCGCGGACATAGCCGGGAATGCCATCGCTGCAAGTTGTTCTTGCAACGGACTATGGCCGGTACCCGAAATAATTGTACCGCACACGGCATTTTGGTTTATCCCCATGATATTTTTGAGGTCGGGATCTGTCCAAATGCTGAACTTGTACCGACATTTCTGACACAGAATATGCAGGTGAGTCCGCAAACCTTGATCCCATGATCTGACCAATTTCAGATCGCGAAAAGAACATTCCGACGAAACGGAATGGTTATCAAATTTTTCGTGCTACTGTTGCAGAAGATAACTTATATCGACAATGCGCCGACCATCGATTTTGATCTCACGGACGTACTCGTTATCCGTGATATCATTTTCACCGACGAGCGCATTGTCGTCACTCACCGATACCGGTAAACTATTCATTTCCGCGACAATCGCGGTCTCTGAGGTCGCAACCGCGACGCTGGCTTGGCCATCATGTTCGACGATGGTCGTCTTCTGGCGTCTGAAAGAGATCGTGAATCCATAAGTATTTGCAGCAGGTTTACAACGGGGTGTATAAAAAAGCGTAACCACCAGAAAAAAGAAGTATATATTGAATTTGAATTCCTCGATTTCGGACGAATAAGTTGGAAGGTTGAACCAATCCTTGTTGAATTTGGAGAAAAAAAAAATTGGATTCCCAATAGAGCAGATTTTCCGATTCGAAGATCGTGTTCACGTGATCTACTATTACCAGTGGTTTACATATTACCTTCGCGATTGAATGAATTAATATTTATGCCGGCTTATGAGGCTGAATCTAGCGGCCACTACCCCGTTGGTGAGCGATTACCAATATTTAATAATTTTCCAAAGATCGTCTCCCGGGACTTTTGGAATGTTTGCAATTGTTTGAATGTCAGTCGTGAGTATGTATACGAAATTTCGACTCGATATTCGCTTGCAATAACTACGCGTGTTCCGAGCGGCCGCTAGCTCCAGTCGCTAGATCGAGCCTCATTGCCGGCTCATTTCGGATTTCGACCAATTCAGGGTTTTGCAAAATTGCGTAAACTACGAAGAATAATAATGACGTGCACGTAAAAATAGTAATGGAATCGTGTTTGGATTTGCGCCCGTTTCATAAATGGAATGCTACAATGTATTCGACGTCGTAGGTATAGTATAGAACGCTCGACCTACACTGTGGCACGGTATTGATGAGGATTCTCAGTAAGTATATGAGATGTGGAAAATCGAACGAAAATTTATGTATGCAGAAAAGTATATAAACAATCGTACTTACCTAGAAACACCAAACATTCGCTTTCGCGATTTTTTGTTTCTTTTGTTATGACTGTTCGCCATACTTATCGCAACCAGACAGGTTGACTTCTATTATTGTGACGTGGATTTTTACTAAGTCTCAGATCTGGACCGGATAGCCAGCATCCGAGATCAATCCAGTCGACAATTAGCCTGAAAATTAATCTTTATATACGATGTTGGGCGCCTGGCGGATAACCGCCTATTTCAAAAATCTAAACCAAATCTAAACAAACTATACTGAAGCGTCGGCTAGCAACAGTACCGCGGAGAGGGGTCAGGATTAAATGAAGGATTAGCTGGACGTTAATTAACGACTCGAAGTTCTGAATTTAATAACGAAAAATAGAATTTATTCAACAAACGCAATATGAAAAATATAAATAACAAATCGTGTACCCGGGGGTACTTCCCCGCGGGTATAAAACGGCTACAGGTCGTGTAAAGGTGACCTGGCCGCGATTTGCGAGTTTTACAATACTAAATAAACTACTAGCTTCCACGTAGGAGAGCAATAACAAGGAAAAATAAATCAAAAAGAAAGAACTCGACAAATCAAGTCCTCGTGTGACAATAAATTAGCTAAAACACTAATTACTTCCACGAGGAAAATTCATTTACAAATAATTAACAACAACCTTACAACTAACGAAAGGACAGTCTTTGACTCAAACAATAAATAGAATAACAAAGTCGGGAGGTTCGCGGCCTAATTCGACAATAACAATAAATAAGCGCAGCCTGTGACGTCACCAGCCGTTGAAGACGGCTGGTTCGCCTCCGTGAGACAAAACCTCCCGTTTAATAAATTATTATTTACAATTTTTACTAACAAGGAGAGTATCGCACCTCCGGGTCATCGATCTTGATCAAACTTATAGGGGTGATTCCTTGAGCCAAAATATTAATTACCAGCTAAATGACTCTCTTGAATGGGCCTTCACTCTGTCAATTTACCTAAATGTACAACAGAAATCAGCGAAACCTGGATTTGGCACATCGCCATGAAATAACCAGTTTTTGTGCTGCGTTATGAGATTCTACATTGCACTGAATATTTAAACATTGAATACAGTCATTATTCTACATAAGATTGTTGAAATTTAACATCCCAGCCATAGAAAATCACTTTATTCTGCGGCTATTGACACATCACTACTAGTCGTTCATCACTCGTACAACATTCATTTGGTGAAACCGAAGACCTCTTCTGACCTGAAAAATGTTACATATGTAGTCTAATACTCCAACTGACAGCATACGAAATCCTGTGAATTACCACATAATATCGATTTCATCGCAATATTATATTGATTATTTCAGAAAAATACGTATATATTTCTATCATGGAATGGCATCATGTAATAAGTGAGGTTAAGTTGTCCGATTCAACGTTTACAGGCAACAGCCCTATCTAGAAAGGAACTGGTGTGAAAAAAACCTTTCCTGATACGAAATGACAATTACTCTCCACTATATATGACTCTCTTCAGTTATTCATTCTTGAATGTTTTCACCAGCACTTACAGCTCTTGACTTTACAGTACTCTACATATTTGACAGATCTTGATCGATTCTTCTTCTTCTTCAGCTACTTTATGCCCCGTCTACACACGCACTTTAAGATCTCTCTCTATACCCAAATCAGGGTAATACCCTTTCGAGAAGCAGCTAAAATCTCGATCGATAAACGAGTGTCTGTACCATGGAAGGCCGCGAAAGGTGCACGAACGTGAACCCAACAAATATTGAATTCGCATTGGTCCTGGCTTGGACAAGTCGTATCAACAGCCAATGGGAATTCGACATTCCATCTGATTATTCTTCAGTTACAATTTAAATTTACGGAAGATCATTTATTCTGTGCCTCTGCGACTACTCGATTGCCTGTAATAAAATTAAGAATATTGTTAATTTATTGTTGGTGATTGGTTCAACTTATTATTATTATTGTTGTTATTGTTGTTATTTTCTCGTTGTTTTGTTATTGTTGATTTTTGTTTCTGCGATTTTTCATATATTGATAGAAAGATGGCTAGTGGGCCAAGCACTGGGCCTTGCAATGAAGATTTCGATGAATCTTCATCACAAGTGCTCAGTGAAGTCCTATATGCGTGCATAGAAATTTTGAAGCGCAAGGGCATCATCACCGAAAAAGCTGTGACAGAGATTTCTCATGAAGCTTGGCTTTTGGGTGATGAGATGGCAAACACATTACTCGAACTAGTTGAAGACCATGAGCTAGTCGAAGTAGAAGAGTTGTTTGCGGAGAATGAATTGCCAGAAAATGTGTCTGACGATAGCCTTGCTGAAAGTCAAGAATGTGACCAAGGATGTTCGCAAGAATCATCTCTAACAGGTGAGAATCTCGAATGGATATTATATATTTGCTGAATATAATGGAGTTCTAGAACAAGAATAACCAGACCAAAATAATTAGTAATTCTTAATTGAAGCTATATAATGTAACAATTAAATTGAAATAGACTAACTAGAGCTAAATAACTATACAACAAAATTAACTGAACTAACTATAATTAAACCTAAATAAACTAACAATTAAAATAATAAAATAGACTATAATTAAAGCGAAACAAATAACATAATAAAAATTTGTTTTTCGACAGAATCGTCACCATCAATCAGCCAACCACTGTCCAGCGACTATGAGCCAGAAGAGAAGAAGTCAAAATTCGTGACTGTCGACCTGGAAAAAAAGATCAAAATCGTTAATCTTGCTTGACAACATCCCAAGTGGACATTGAAAACATTGAGAGCCAGAGGTGGTAACTGTTTATCACGGATGGACGAGCTTGCGCGATGGAAAAAAGAAGTTCAAAAAGGGGGCACCAGGTTTGATAAGACCTGCGCAATTAAAAAGTGGACTTACAAAAGATTCTGCGAAGCTCGTGACAAGCATTTGCCCATAACAACGAGAAATCTTCAAGAGTGGGCTTTGCAGGCTGGTATGCAATATCAGTCTGAAGATTTCAATTTCGTTGCTTCAATAGCTTGGGTAAATAGATTCAAGCAAGAACACCGCATCCGACAACGACGAGTGACCAGGCACGTGAAATCCACGGAAAAAAGGTCGTTGGAAGAAGTTTTGAATTCGGCAAAGAACTTCCAGGTGCAATGTGTCAATTCAATCTCTGGAATCGATCGTGACTATGTATTAAATACAGATCAGATGGGTTGCGAATATCGGTCCGATGTGCATCGAACATTGGAGCATGTTGGGAAGAAGAGTGTCGATGTATATTTAGGAGATATGAACAAGGTGACTCACACGTATACTGCCCAGTATACTATCACTGCATCTGGTAAGTTGCTGCCGAAGGTGTTCATCTGCTTGCAAGAACCCAAAGGTGCATTTGGTCCGAGAGTTGGCGAGCGGGTAGAGGCACTCACCATCGAATACCAGAATGTATATGTGACATGCTCAAAATCTGGGAAGCTGACAACAGCTTTGTTCGATGCATACACCAGCAATGTCTTGCAGCCATACGTAGCAGGCAGGAATTTTGCTCTAATATTGGACAGCTGGGGTGGCCAATCCAATGCTAAATTGTTCAAAAAATTCGAGGATGAATCTGGAGAAACTTCTTGCAACTTGCAAATAATTCCGCCTGGATGCACACCTTACTGCCAACCATTGGATGTGTATTTTCACCGACAAGTCAAACTCCTCATCAAACAACTCCAGAACAGCACCTATTTGCTGCAAGAGCAACGGCAAATCAATAGTCGGGAGGATGCGATCAAAATTCAATCGCTTGTGACTCATCAACTCTGCGCCCCAATTTTCAGAGATATGATCGAGTACGCTTGGTTCGCTTCAAAGTTGGTCCCGACGAGAGAGGTTTTCATGAACGTCAAGGAAGTCTGTTTCCCAGAAAAGCCATTTAAAACCAGATGTAAGTGTGTATTAGCCATTGGCGATTGCAGTGGCAAGTACATTACTTTTATCAGGTGTTCATGGTGTCGGGAATACTTGTGCTTCCATTGCTTTTACGAGTTGTATCATCCTCGTCGATGCACAAAATCTTTCATCAACGTCTGAAAATCAGAAATATAGTAATCATAATAATAACAATGGTAGAAAAACAACAATAATATAATAACAACGATAATATAATAATAATTATAAGCGGCATAGAAATATTCGGTCAAAAATAATCAGCACTTTTCAGAGCTACCAAAAACCTTTCACAAGAACGAATCGCTCATAAGCCAGTAGGCACATTGAAAAAATCAATTTCACTGTGACATCATTGAACACGATGCAGCTGCAGATTCACACATTGATTTGAGAATGCAACTTCTAGTTGCTTATTTGTTTACAAATTTTTGTCTATGCAAGTAGGAGGGTTATTTAGAGCGTGGTTTAATACTTACCATCAGCTTCGTCTTCCGTTTCATATCTTCTTATTATGTTCTTTTTCTTCAAATCTTTGGGCTCACAACTTTGTTTTCCATCTAATTTGGACATGTTCGGATTTGCTGATATAGCTGTAACCCGTGGTAATCTCTTGAAGGCTGCGATTGAACTGCACTCGTAATCTAATTAGTATTTGGTTTGGTAAGAAGTGTCCTCGGTTTTCGAACAAGCAGACGACGCATTTCTGAAGAAATGTCGAATATACGCGACGATCGATGTCAATACGTCAATCTATGCAGAGAGTCGTCCGATCCAATATATCGAAAATGATTGAGACCAAGAAAACCCAGACGGTAATATGTAATGGAAAGTATTTACCAAGTCTTATTATGGAAGGCTATTTTTGCAGCAGTTTGATTCTCTATAAGGCAGTAGCTTACAAATGTCTAACCTTAAAACTGACCTCACTTATCCTGACCTAGCGTCGTCCCATTGAATGAATATAATATAGTATATACATTAGGGTGGTCCTTAAATACCAACTCGAGGAGTGAAGCATGGCAACCTTCAGACAAAAAATCAAAAAAAATTGTCCCTAAATATTAGATTTTTCAAAAAATTCCAATAGGTGCCTAAAGAGGTTCGAAGTTTCTCGTTTAAATAACATTGGATCTTATGATTTTTTTTTTCTTGCCATTCGATTTTGGGTCAATTTTGCTCCAAAAAATTCCACTATATAGAAAAAAATCAAGGAAATTTTTTCGGTCAATCTGTCTATGATGTTAGCCCCTGAGCCTGATTTTTTTGCACAATTTTACGCAAAAATATTAGAATTTTCGATTAGCACCCTTATAATGGGATTTTTTTTATATTCCGAAGGTCGTTTCCGAAATAAAATTTCACGAGGAAGGCAGGGAAATTGAAAAAACAAAGAAGAAACGGGAAAACTTCAGGACTCTTTAGGCACTTGTTAGAATTTAAAAAAAAATCTAATATTTGGGGACAATTTTTTTTTATTTTTTGTCTGAAGGTTGCCATACTTCACTCGTCAATTTGGTATTTAAGAACCACCCTAATATACATATTCTTCTGAAATAATAAATGTAATATTGCGATGAAATCGTTATTATGTCGTAGTTTACAGGATTTCGTATGCTGTCAGTGGGAGTATTGAGGCTACATATGCAACATTTTTCAAGTCAGAAGAGGTCTTCGGTTTCACCAAATGAATGTTGTACAAGTGATGAACGACTAGTAGTAATGTGTCAATAGGCGCAGAATAAAGTGATTTTCTATAGCTGGGATGTTAAATTTCAACAATCTAATGTAGAATAATGACTGTATTCAATGTTTAAATATTCAGTGCAATGTAGAATCTCATAACGCAGCACAAAAACTGGTTATTTCATGGCGATGTGCCAAATCCAGGTTTCGCTAATTTCTGTTGTACATTTAGATAAATTGACAGAGTGAAGGCCCATTCAAGAGAGTTATTTAGCTGGTAATTAATATTTTGGCTCAAGGAATCACCCCTATAAGTTTGGTCAAGATCGATGACCCGGAGGTGCGATACTCTCCTTGTAAAACTAACTTAACCTAACTCTGCGCCTAACGCAATTAAGGATTTAAACAATTACCCGAAAAATATGAAACTTTGACTCGAACCCGAAATTATTAACGGCTCTCGGCTAAGCTTCGAGCTTCGTCTCTCCCCGCAGGAGGAAGAGAGAGCGACAGTGACCGACTATCTATCTTTGTCGCACTCAGGCACGACGAGTATCGAACCGGCTTACTCTAGATCACAAAATACTTTACAATAATTATCGACTCGAACTCTAACTTAGGTGCAGTGGGACACTGGTGACGGCCTACCCTTCGGAGATCGGCTTAATTCGAATCTCAAAAATACTAAGGGGCCTCGTGGCTAAATTAAGGCAAGATGGCAGACGGCCGTTGCCGAATTCGAATTATTATGAGTAAGAATGGCTAACGCTTACCGTCTTCCAGCCACCTGACGAAGAGGACTTTTTCCCTCCCGTAATTCATCGCCAGCCCTTCAGTTATCAGTCGTCCACTAACACACACACAAAGAAAAAGATTAAGAAAATACTGTAAATGGCCCACGGGGCTCGAACGCAAAACGCTATGAATTTCTAGAAAAAAAGTAACAGAAATTGGCACTCGTGTGCTCGGGACACTAGTCTAACGCAGAGTGAGTAGACCGCATGGCGCCAGTACTCAGCGCCCTCATTACTCGGTCGAATATCGATTTTTCGTATCGAGCGCAGGATCCTTTACTATGGCGACCTATTGTCGCAACGCGCGAAATTTCGAAATTCGCTACGGTGATCGTACATCGGAGGAACACGGGTTGCAGGCTCTTCTTGGTGGTGGGAATCTCTTCCACCACCGATATCCCGCGTTGTAGAGTGCCCTCGGCACTCCCCCGTGCTCTCTCTCTCGTTGGTGTTCGTCAAAAGGATCCAAACGCTCGGTGTGCAGTCCCTCATGTCCGTCGAGTGGCGTATTGGTCTCAGTTTTGGCCGTCGGATAGGCCTCGGCTCCCCACATGTTAGAGAAAAGTCGTAAAACAAGACAAAAGAATAAATAATATGATCTATGGTTTTTAGTCGGTCACGATCGCCTCTCGGAATTATGGTCAGACCTCGGGGTCACTCTACTCATTTATTCGTAATCATACATTCCGCTAAGGTCGTTCAAGGGGTAAGGAGTCTGCTGTAACATGCAATGTTACAATATATATATATAATGGGTTGTCTATCTATCTACAAGAACAACGTTGATTCATCTAAAATATAGAGATTTATTTTCAGTGATAATATAATCTTTCTTAATTTACAAGGGTTTTACCGCGTGTTACTAACCTAAAATATAGAGAATCAACAATTACATGTCCTGGCTTCTCTTGGAGGGTTATATCTTGGGAGGTCTATCTTATGGAATCTGTAGCGTCTTACGACCGTGCTATACTAATATTTTTATTAAGAATTTTAAAGTTGTCTGTTTTTGATTTATATTTTATTTTGTAGATCGACTCGCGTCGTGTCGTCTTTCTTCTCCTGCCTATCGTGGCGACCTCTGTCGACATGTAATTGTCGTCAAGCGTACATACCATACACAAAGCTTACATATGGGGAATTCTACGCCGTTTCGACCTGGCCAGAACCCTCACCATTTTAGATTTTTTTTTCCTTTTAGTATGTTGTTCGTCATCACAAAAAAGCCCGCCACACTGAGTTTTAGATTTTTTGAACAATCGGTCTAGTCGTTATAATTTAAAAACGCAAAACCCTGTTCGACCGATCCGATTTGAATGAGATTTGGGGAGCTAAATCTCTGTGAAAAAACAAAATTTTTGAGCCATTAGCGAAGGTGGGGTTGGATCTGGTTCGGGAGATACAGGGAAATGAATTTTTCTATAAATGTTTGAGAAACGTATGTATTTTTTTTTATAGTTTCCCGTCAATAATTTATTTCCTGTGTGCTGCCCGCTGCTCCTGCCTTTTCTGCGAAGCCTTTTCCTTTGTGATTTCGTAGGCCTCAAATTTATCGGATGCCGAAAAGATTTTAGTATGCAATCCTCTCTCAGAGGGTATGAAGCAATGCAGCTTCTGCGTATTGGGGATCGGCTTGGCACCTTCAAACCTTTCCCTTAACGACTCTTTTGCCCTCTCATAGTCTTGCACATCCGCGAATCGTTTGCTGATAGATGGCAGCGTACCAGGCAAACAAGCCCACTCGTACAAGCTACGAGGAGTGAGAATCTGGCGATTCGCGGGAAGTTGTAGGCTAGCTCTTGCACATAGCCTCTTTAAAGTGCCTCCTACTCCGTCACATGGCCCTTTGCCGTGGGCAGTGGCGAAAAAGTGCCATTCAGCGGGAATTCCAAAATCGTTTCCGTGATGCCACAAATTTATAAAGTTCTTAAAATTTTTGAACTGTTGCGGTGCCCCATCCGAGAAGTAAATTATGCGACTAGGAGTCGGATTTATTTCAGACTTGATGAATTCAATTACAATTCTGGTAAAGACGTGCACAGCAACGGCATCATGGTTGAGACAGTCAGAAATCACAATGAGGCTCCTATGTGTTACTTCGCCGTTATTTCCGTAATAAATCACGACAGGGTAGATGGTGGCCTGATCGTTGTTCCAATGGAACCCGGGTGCAGCGTCTTGTGCGATAAACGCGTAGTTCTCTGCGAAGTCACATATCACGAGGCATTCACCATTCGATAAATTTTCCCGCAGTGACCTAAGGAAACTCGATTGCTGCTTGGCAATGAAGTGGTGCTGCAAAAGACTCTTTGCTCGGTCAGAAAATTCTTCGGCGAATTCAGCTACGCACTTGATGTGGTTTTCCAGTGTAGCGCGAGGTTTTAGGACCCACTGCGAGTATGTGATATCTTCGATATCATTTTCTTCCAATACGTTGAGAAGTGCATCTTTTAGCTGCTGACGATCCGGGCAATTCTTGCAATTTGACAGGAAACACAATGGATCAGGAGCTTGGCAGACTAGTAATGATAAGCAGTCTTCGAATTTTGTTAACGGAACTGATAAGTCCTTTGTGAGTTTCTGCAAGTTACAGGCTGCAATGTGTAAAAGAACACGATTCAGACAAATGTCACATGTGAATGGTTAAAAATTCCCTTACCAGCAATCATCAACTTCATGTTCTGATGCATTGGACAGACACACATCGTATGCGTTCCGGAAGCGCCCGCTAGGGTGCAATATTTCGGCCTTAGAGATGCGAAAGACGAAAAGCCGATGCGGATGTCTGGGTTTTCCGCTTTGAAATGTTGATACAATTCATTGAGATTGCATAGTATTAATTTTTTCTGAACGTGAATTTTACGTCCGTCATTGTCACGCATAGATATGAAGTCTTTCATCCCCCGCAAGGTGACAGTGACTTGATCGTCCTCGTAAAAGTTTCTGACTTTAGCTTTGGTGTCTGGAGATAGGGGTCGTCCTGGAATGGAAGTAGATAATGAATTTTTCTTAACACCTGCTCTGCATGAATGCCTCTGTTCAGACCGAGTGAGCCGGCGCAAAATCGGACTTTGCGCCCCAGGGCGGACAAGGAGTCTCTTTCGCCCGCTTTTAGCGGGAGGAAAATACTTGTTCGCCCGAGGGCCGCAGCAAAGTCCTGTTTTGCGCCCGCTCAAGAGGTCGCAAAGGGGCATTTTCGGAGCAGGTGTGACGAAAATAATAATTGGTATAACTTACCAAGCTTTTTATTAGGCGTTGCCAAAATTCCTTTTTCTTTAAACAGCTTTCTTGCTTTCTTAACTATGTAAAGAGATGCTCCAAATTCTTCGACCACCTTAGTGTTGCTCCAAGTATGCGGCAAAAGTGTCAGTATTTGGGTTCTTTCGTCGTTGGTAGAGGATGGTGACCGGAATTTTTCCTTGAGCTGAGATATCATTTCTCTGTACCCAGACTTATCATCACTTGTGCCCGACGAAACTGGCACTCCTAGAGATAGCTTCATGATATCCTTCGTCCGGTCGATTTTTTTTTCCACCCAGCTAGAGCTTTTTAATTTCTTCTTCGGAATTGGGGATTCTTCGAGCATTCGTAATGCGCTGTTGACCAGAGGAAGTCCCAACTCGGATCCGAAATGAGAGAGTTCCTCCGAGGTTGATACGTACGTACTCTGACTCAATGTATGTGTGAATGAATTCTGAGATGCTGCAGGTGTAATTAAAGAGTGGTGACTTGTCGGTGGATCCGGAAGATTTTTACTAGAGTCTACAACTGGTACGATTGGATCAGTAGCGGGAACTGTAATGGAAGAAAAAGTCGAATATACAGAAGTTTAAAATAAACTGCTACAAAAGTTCACCAGCCCAAAAACTGAATGATTCGAAGCTTGCATCTGGATTGGATCTGTATAGTTTGGCAATATCTATTTTCATTACCATTATTATGACCAACGGGAGGCGAGCAGTTACGTATTCGGGATCGACAACTTCTACAAAAGTACTTGGAACGAAATTCGGGGTATTTCGACAAAATGGCTTCTCCAGCGAGTCGCAATCCTCGGTTTCGGCGATGTTTTATCAGCTTGAAGGGATTAATACATCGACCTCCTCTGACGGATGTATTCTTGTCCGCCATGTTGTTTTTTTTTTTCCGAATCCTAGTCACAGGTTACGTAGAGTATATTTCATAACGGCCAGAAAAAAAAAATAATAATATGTCGGTACTTACCTAAAATACGAGTTCAATTTCAAATTCTGGTACGAAATGTTGCAGTAGTTATGACAGAGTTAACTAATTGTAGGCAAACTATTCAATATTATTGATTTACCGACGATAAAATGGGCTGCATGTAAAGCTGTTCTGATCTGTACTAACAAGTAAGCGAACGGTCGCTAGGCAACGCTACAACAATATGAGCACTGGGCCTCAGCCGCGACCCCTTATCATTTCACAATGTTCCAGCCAATCAAAACTTAACCACAGCCGACCGCGTGGTAAGTCGCGGCACGATGCGCTGCACTAACAGACTTTGATGTTTGACGTAACTTGGATTTGATTGATAGCGCTAATTTCGCCCACGTTGAAGAAGATCCAAGCAAAAGAACTTGCTCATAAGGAATAAACAATTAGTGGGCAGTGTGAGTTGTTGGAAATGTACAAAAAGGTTTTCGAATATTGAAAAACAAAACAATAACAGCTAGTTAAGTATAGATAGAGAATGTATTCAATGGTCCGCCTTCTCCAGGCTGCTCTACAGCCAATAACATTCACTTATGGTTCGAGCCGAACCATAAGTAAATGTACAAAAAAAAAATCATGTCAAAAATGAAAAAAAATTCATTTCCCTGTATCTCCCAAACCAGATCCAGCCCCACCTTCGCTAATGGCTCAAAAATTTTGTTTTTTCACAGAGATTTAGCTCTCCAAATCTCATTCAAATCGGATCGGTCGAACAGGGTTTTGCGTTTTTAAATTATAACGACCAGACCGATCGTTCAAAAAATCTAAAACTTAGTGTGGCGGGCTTTTTTGTGATGACGAACAACATACTAGAAGGAAAAAAAAATCTAAAATGGTGAGGGTTCTGGCCAGGTCGAAATGGCGTGGATTCCCCCATATATATTTTAACGAGGCAAAATAGTAGGCCTCGTAAATGAACCATCTCCTCCTCTGAACGAAGTGACCACCTTATTTAAAAATTAGAACCAAAGCAAGAAGTCCCAGCTCAAGTGTCCAAGGTCCCTAGTTGTAATTATAAGTTCATGTACTAATGCTTTTTTCCCGTTCTCCCCCTATCTTATATTCCCGTACCGTTCCGGCTTGACAACACTGAGGGAGATCATCCCTACATCCAATCCGACCTGGCGGGCCAACCGGCTTTCGGGTGATTAACCAGGGGACAACGAGTCCTCGTATCCAGAGATATGCCTGGAAGAGCGCTGCATAACGAATATCTAACCAGGAGTAGCTTCCTCCTTCTAATCACCTGTCCCGTACCGGCTTGGTCCACCGGTCCAAATGCAGAAATTCCGCCTTCCAGGATATCAAGAACATGACGAGCCATCTGACAAGCCCCTGGCCAAAGCTCGAAGTGTCAAAAGGCCCTGCCAGGTCTGCGACAAAACCCAGCAGAAGAAGAATACGCCCATTGATTTTATGCGTAGATCTTATACCTCCCCCAAAATTGCATCTGCCTAGCGACAAGCCTAGGAGCCTCACTTCTTGTTTGGATTTCGTATCGAGACATTGTTTATTGAATATTTTTCAATTTTTGTTCTTTGTGCCAAACACTTAACGTACCGTAGCTTACACCTGAGTAACTTCTAACTTCAGTTAGTGAAGTTTTTTTGTGCTTTGATTATGGTAAGATTCCAATCTTAAACGACCCTTCGATTGATATTAAATTGATTGAAAGAAATTAGTCTCTAATTGCGTCGTTGTGACGCCGTCCATATATCATCGAATTGTCGTGCTATAGCTTCATTTGATTATTAATTATTGTTCATTGTGTTCCCCCATCTTATGGTCACGCCTTATTGATTGATTTTTCGAGACAGTATCGTTATTCCTTGTCGTGTCGCTATTAATTATCGTACCGTCATTTATCGTTGCATCGTCATTTCCCTGTCCTTTGTTAAATATTTTCTATATTAATTCTCATTTTATATATAATTAATTGTTAACTGAAGCTCCCCCTTAATTGTTGTAAAATCTAATCCCAAAAATAAGGATTTCCCACGTGGAAGAATTTGTTGCGTAGTAAAAATACGATAATTGATCTCGACGGCTTGTTGAGCCACGTGTTTCTGGAAGAGTCGATCTACGGGCTGTAGAAACGATATTGTGATATTCTGATTAATTTAACCCCTCAGTAACTGGAAAGAGTGCCCCATTCTCCCCAGAAACCTTGAGCTGGTATAATTATTGTTATTTAAAGTTAATAATTGTCATAGATTCTAACGTCCCTTTTGTTAGTTGGTTACTGCGTAGCCACATGGCGTGTATCGTGTAACATTGCCTTGGCCATCTTTGTACGACCTTATTTGAATTTGACTCCGACGCCGTGTACTTCTCTAGGGAATATTCCGTGATACCGACCCGTCCCATTAGTCACTAGAAGTCCACAAATCATCGATTCTGGACTTTTTGATCCCCCTATGTTACCGACTCATTTCCTAGGAACTAACATATTTCGATGATTGATTCCTGTTATATCATAAGATATTGTTTTCTTTCTTTTTGTCTCAGTGACTTGTTCTAACTTACCTACCTCCGTGTTCTCTAGTCTCTGACGTTCTGTATCACCCCCTGCCCTACTTAAATGTGTGTGACCTAGTCAGTCAGCTGTCTTTGATATTATTTTCCGGTATCTTGTTTAATTGGTATTTAAGCCGACATAAGTGATCGGCCTTGACTATTGAATTGTTTTATCGTGTGTATTATTGTTTTTTTTTGTTAATTGTTATCACCTATGATTTTGTGTTACGGGTTTCTTTGTGATTAAATCCATAAACCTAACAACTTTTTTTTTTATTTTTCCAATCTACATTATTCCGCCCCCATGTTCCCCTCACGCTGAGCTTACCGAGTATTATCGCGTTACTTTTAGTTAATTATATCGTCGCTGTATTTGTATCCATTATATTTTATCTAATTCTTCCTATCTCGTGCCGTACCTGACTGGTCACAACTTTGTAGCTTGCTTCTCTAATTCCCGTTTCATTTTCCATTTCTTTCTTGCTATCGTGTTTGTCTTCTGTAACTAGGTAAATAGTCTTATATAATAGCAATGGATCCGATCCCCAGTCGCCCTTTTAACCCCCCTCCAATTGTTTCGCCGACCCCGGAGTTCTCGTGGCAAGACCACACAAGCTTACTGATCGAACAATTAAGCATACTTCCCGAATCTGAAGTAAATGAACTGCTTCGACAAGCATCCTTCGCAATTACCGGCGACCTCGAAAAACGCCTGTATCGACTGTTAAGGTATCACCAAAGGTGCAACGGATACAATACTACTTGGGTTCCGGAGAATGACGAGTGTCCCCAGATAGAGACTGTTAGGGAGAATGAAGCCTCGGGGCCTCATGACATAACCGTCGTACCGAAAGGGGTAACCACCCCTCCCCCAGAAATACCGCCCTGTCAGCCAATACCCAATGGTCAGTCGACGACCAAGTACGCGAACCACGTTGAACAACCGCGAGTTAGTTTCGCGGGAAGTCCAATAGAGAATCAAGTCCCTTCAAGACGGGGATTAGTCCCGGATTATTTCACCCCAATCCAAACTCCGCAAAACATTCACCCTGGTAGGATCGCGACGTATGTGATATCCCCGAATCCCCATTTTGAAACAGTAGGAGTAAATCCGTACGTGGACACGGTGATCACCTCTCCCCGATTGATTCCTAGATCCGTATTAGATTTCCCTACCGTGCCGCAGAACCGTCTCCCCGTTAGAACTCCGCTCCCTGCCGTACCGCCTCAACCCTCTCCCCGATTCTCGAATCTCTCGATAGAGATCCCAGTCCCTGAAACTCGAGCCCCCTTGTCCGATCTATACCCTACCGATCGACAATATCGCACTGACATGAGAGGACCCAAGTCCAACCTAAATCCGATACAACTCGCGACTTACACAATATTGTTAGCCGCTGGCGCCTTGACTTCTCGGGAACGCGTGGAGCAAGTGTTGAAGAATTTCTGAAGCGAGTAGAGGAGTGTCGGGGCAGTATTCACTTGAATGACCAGGATTTATTTGAGGCCCTACCCCATATTCTGTCCGACAAAGCTTTATACTGGTTCAGAATGAATAAGCCTATCTGGGCAGGTTGGCAACCTTTCGTCGCTGCTTTCCGCGTACGGTTCGGTGGGATTAACTTCCAATTTCGATTAAAAGAAGAAGTGCGCCGACGAACTCAGGGTATACCGCGAGGACCAGGTGAAAGAGAATGGTCCGTCCGCCCAGACACCTAATATTTTGTATTTTCATGGGGATAGCCACTCGTTGCGCAGAAAATCCTTAGGGTGATTTTGGCGCGTGGTCGATAGCTTCGGCCCCAGGATATATTTTTCAGCGCAACGAGTGGCTATCCCCATGAAAATACGAAATATAAGGTGTCTGGGCGGACCGACCATTCTCTTTCACCTGGTCCTCGCGGTAGATGAGCCCATCGCCGACTACCTCTTGAGTCTCAGGATGATCATCAATTACTTAACGCCTCCCCTTCCGGAACAGGAACAATTGGAATTGGCTTATTCCAATGTACACCCCGACTATCGTGCCCTTCTTCCAAGGGATAGTTTTTTCACGTTGGATGAGCTAGAGCGCGCCGGTGAACAGGTGGAGTCATCCCGATCCTTAGGGAAGCTATATATTCCTCCCCCTACCGCTGAAGATTCTATCTTACCCGAACATGCGTATATCGGTCGTCGTATCGTACCCCAGCCGCGATTAGCAGCGTTAGCCACCCCCGGGGTCCTCGAAGCCCCCCCAGAAGCCCCAAAGCCGACCCCAAACTTAAGGAGAGTGTCACCCAAGGTAGTAAGACCCGTGATAACTTAGCAACCCTTCGTGACCGAACGCGAATCAATGACATCAGCTCCTAACCCCATAGTCACTCTCCCCCCCCCCCCCCCCCCCTACACGTCCAGCCATAGTAGACTGAGTAAACCCTTCCGTTGCGTCCACTAGTGGCGTAAGACCCCCCGCGCGTTCGACCACGGTGCCCTGGGCTAACTCCCCAAACGCGTTCCCAAGTGGCGTAAGGCCCCCTACCCGACCCATACCCGCCCTGATGTCCCTAAATTCCCTTCCAGCGGCCATCGGCGAAATCCATTGCTGGAATTGTCGCCAGACGGGACACATGCGCCGCGAGTGTCCCCAACCATTATCTCGTCACTGTTTTAGATGTGGAAGACCACGAGTAACCGTGAATAGTTGCCCGCGTTGTACCGACACCGCTACGGAAAACCCTACCGGGAACTCAGGACTGGGGTTTCCTCTTGTTCCCCGTTTACCGTAACGCCCCCGACGAAACACCCATTGATAAATTATAGTCCCATGGTAGCTGCTCTTTCCCAGGATAACCGATATTATTTGGAGGTATTAATAGACAATCAACTGGTTCGGGCCTTATTCGATCCAGGCGCTTGCGTATCGTATATCGGTCGGTTATCCCTTGATCGTTTCACGAAAGCCCGGGAAATAGCCTCTCGAAACCACCGATCGGACATAATCTATCCAAATGGGAGCGTCGAGAAGACTCAGGGAGAGGTAGCTCTCCCTGTCTATTTTGAAGACTATCGGAGAGATCTTGTCATGCGTTTCGCCCCCTCCTTCGAGTATGAGGGTATCCTAGGGATGGATTTCGCCAATGCCTTTAATATCACCGCGAATTTCCAGACTCATTGTTGGAGTAGTCCCACTTCTACAGGAATGCCGTTTCTAACTCGATGCGGACAACCTTTTGGTACCGCATCCCTGGGAACTGCTGAGATCAAGCCAGAGAAACCGGGTTCCTTAAAAGAGGACCAAAAATTATCGTCTCAATCAAATATCGTATCGTCTCCAAACCGTATCGTATCGTCTTAATCAAATATCGTATCGTCTCCAACCCGTATCGTATCGTCAAAACCAAATATCGTATCGTCTCCAAACCGTATCGTATCGTCTCAATCAAATATCGTATCGTCTCCAACCCGTATCGTATCGTCAAAACCAAATATCGTATCGTCTCAACCAAATATCGTACCGTCTCGAACCATTATCGTACCTTCTCGACCCAATATCGTTCCGTCTCGACCCCCTACCGTACCGTCCCAAGCCATTACCGTACCGTCTCGAGCCCCTATCGTACCACCTCAAACCCCTATCGTGTCTCTTGGTAAATCACCACTACCGATTCCTAAAAATAAAATACTCAGATCAACTCCTACCGTTCAACAGGATTTTCGTCTTGGGGAGGACTTACCTACCGTCTCGAAGACTTACGCGCAAGTCTTAAAAGTACGTCCTCCGATCTTAAAAAACTCGGCCAAAACTTCACAAAATTCCAGTCAGGTGTTGAACGACTTGCGACGTCGTACGAAACCCTCTCTACCTTGCGAGAAGAATACTCCCAAGAAAACCGTCAACTTTGCCGAATCCTTAATGAATACCGAACCTACAGAAATCCCGCGCGACCGACTGAACCCCGTTACCCCACCAATTGGGCCTAACCTTTCGAATCCCGGTATCGCTGAATCAACTCCGCTCCAGATGGACAGAGTAACACAAGTTTTGGACGAATTGATCCCCCCCTCACTAGGTTATCCCGGTCTTACCGATTTAACCGTTCATAAAATCGACGTCCAAAATCACCCCCCGATTAAACAGAGGTATTATCAAGTTTCACCGATAGTAAGGGAAGCCATGTATGAAGAGGTAAACGCTATGTTAGAAGCAGATATAATAGAGCCATCTAATAGTGAGTGGTCCACTCCCGTAGTAATGATTAAAAAGCCAAACGGGAAATATAGATTCTGCTTAGACTTTCGCAAGATTAATGAAGTCGCTAAGAAAGATGCGTACCCTTTACCCTACATGAGTGCTATCCTCGATAAGCTTAGTGAGGCCAAGTATATCTCAACCATTGATTTAAGTCAGGCTTATCACCAAGTCCCTCTAGATGTCGCGAGTCGGGAAGTATCTGCTTTCACAGTCCCAGGTCGTGGGCTTTTCCAGTTTAAAAGAATGCCGTACGGACTTTCAGGAGCCCCAGCTACTTTCCAAAGATTAATGGATAAGCTAATCGGTCCCGAAATGGAACCTTATGTTTTTATTTATTTGGATGATATAATCATCGTAAATTCCGACTTTGACGAACATCTTAAATGGATGAGAATAGTTCTTAATAGAATAGCCCAAGCCCACCTAACGATAAATCGGGAGAAAAGTTTCTTTTGTAGATCCAGTGTGAAGTATCTCGGGTTCTTAGTAGATGAGCAAGGCCTACGGGCTGATCCCGAAAAAGTCTCGGCAATAAATAAATACCCGGCCCCCAGAAATATAAAGGGAATACGGCGATTCTTAGGAATGGCATCTTGGTATAGGAGATTCATTAATGACTTTGCGACCTGAGCTCAACCCCTAACCAGCTTATTGAAAAAGAATCGTAGGTGGAATTGGGAAACTGATCAGGAACAGTCGTTCCAAGACCTGAAAACCGCGTTGATTACCGCCCCTACTTTAAATTGTCCCAACTTCTCGGTCCCCTTTTTCTTACAAACTGACGCCAGTGATACCGGAGTAGGAGCTGTCCTGACTCAAACAGTAAATGACCAGGAATACGTCGTAGCATATGCTACTCGAAGCTTGACCCCTCCGGAGAGGAAATATACCGTTACCGAGAAAGAGTGCTTAGCCGTGATCTGGTCAATCCGAAAGTTCCGTCCCTATTTAGAAGGGTATAAGTTTACCGTAATCACCGATCATACTAGTCTTCGTTGGTTATATCACTTGAAAAATCCCACGGGCCGATTAGCCCGTTGGGCTTTAGAATTATTAGAATACGACTTTGAAATAGTACACCGTAAGGGTGTGACATAGCAAGTCACAAACCTCCCCAAACTACGCGGGGAAACCGAAGCAATTCAAAAAAACACGAAAATACACGAACTTAACCGAAGACGATCGGCCGCGAGGACCGATCGTCACTCGAGTAACTACCGTGCTCACGTAACGTGCGAAATCGAAAAACCGCAACTTTTGTGAAATTCCAAACCTCTACAGTCTAAGGTCAGTACCTTTTTATTCAGACCATTATTACCGCCAGTATCAACCCTTATTATATATAACGACACACACACCCACAAACACGCACACCCTACACCTGTATTAATTTTAAGGACTTGAATAAACCCGAATAAGTTTCTATATAAACCGACGAGTCGTCACTCTCCACACACACCCCCCGTCCTCACCTCCATAAAAGAGTAATCGGGTAACCACTCGTTACAAATTGGCGCCCAACGTAACAATCCACAATACCCCATAAACAAGTAGGACGTTAAACAAATTAAAACAATAAAACACATTTCACAAAACAGACAAATTCAAAGACGAACGGTTAGATACATATACACACATACATACAAATGGCAGAGAGAAGACATAGCGAGCCGGCGTTGCCATGCGGCACACAAACACATGGTCCTATACGTGCGCTGTTCGAAAACAACACGGCAGAGTTAGACGGTCAAAACGGGCGAAACACACATAGATACAGACAGACACAGGAAAATCAAATACACATTCTACCACGCATGCAGGTACACGAACCGTTTAGAGATGATAGAGAATTTAATACACAGGGAGAAATTAACGGAAGGAACATAGGAATGCGACATACATTACAAAGCACACGAATCCTAAATACACCGATAATACACTTCGAATCACCAGGGACCGCACACAGCATACAACCAAACCACACACATATGAACACACACGAATACGCCTTCTTCGAGAACAATCAAGGACGAGAAAGAACAGGGGCAGAAACATTCATAGGCACTAACACGCGAAACATACAGCGAATTCAAAACCTCATAGATCTAGACCCACCACAAACGCATCCGAGAATATATGACACACAGACAATACACCCACAGAACACACAACACTTTATCAACAGCCAAACGCAAAATTCGATAATACCGATTACACTAATACAAACGTGGAACATAAAATACACCGGAGAACCCAACGAAGATCTATACGAATTTTTACAAAACGTAAGAGAGCTACAAGTAGCATATGACATACAGGACAAACAACTGTTGGACAACCTCATGCCTATACTAGACGGAAAAGCAAAACAATGGTACAGAATGCACAGAGGAGAATGGAACACACTGCAAGAATTTGCAGAACACATACAATACACATTCACAGATACAGAACACAGGGAGAGAATAGAGGAGAAAATAAAAAACTGCATACAGAGAGAGAACGAACGAATTTCAGAATTCATAATAAGAATTAAAACACTACTCGTACAACTAAACCCACCATACACACAGATACAGGAACTAGAGATAACACACAGTAAACTCAAACTAGAATATAAACAATACATAGGCAGACACGAAATAAAGACGTTCCAACAACTAGAAAGCGCAGGTAAACAGTGGGAAAAAGAAAAAGCACGGGAGGCAGCAAGACAGAATATCATGAGAAACGAATACACACAACAAGCGAAACACTCACACACACAGGGAACCCCACAAATTCAAACACAGCAACGCAGAGTTTTACTACCAACACCAAACATAGCACCGACATACACACACACAACTCAACCAAGACCACAGATACAACCACCACCACGCCCGGCAATCACATACACAGCACCGCGATACACACCACAACAATACACGCGGACAAACACAACAGAACAACGATGCTATAACTGCAACGAACCAGGCCACATGAGATGGCAATGCATAAGACCACAACAGTCGGGAAACGAGTAAGGGAACAGCTAACACGGGTGGAGGCAGTTCCCCAAACACACAACACAGACACACCCGAACACGCAATATACACAATTACACACAATCCGCGCGATCCGAGATTTCACATAAAATTAGAGATGGACGGATTAGAATTCAATGCACTCATAGACACGGGATCAACACACTCATACTTAGGACAAAAGATCGGAGAAATTATAAAAGAAAGATACACAGACATACAAGATACACCTAACACTACAGTACTAGTAGCAAACGGCTCGAGCGCAGGAATAACAGGAATAACAACACGATTGATTAGAATAGGACACACAGCGAGATGGGTAGAATTGGGAATTATTCCAACACTAGCGTGGACATGCATAATAGGCATCGACGCAATTAAACAATTTGGCATGAAGCTAGACTTCACAGATAACAGCTGGTCCATGAGGGAAAAACCACACTTAACATATAGGATGGAACGATGGCCACAAACAACCCCAGTACCACTGCAAATCTCAAACACACATGAAGAAAACATAGAGCAGGAAGACGATAAAGACGAAGATAAGAAATCAAAAAAAGTAACAGAACCACGCAAAGAAACAAGGGAACAGGAAACACAAACACACACCAAACAAGCAAAAGCAGCGGCATTACAAGAAAAATTAGCGAGGAAAGCGCAAGAACAGTCGCAAAACACAGACACACAACACAAAACACACATAGACACAGACGTACAGAAACAAACACATATAGACACCACACCGAAGCGGAAAACCTTACTACCAACCCCGAATTTCCCACCAAACCCGAATCCCTATAAAAACACACAGAAACAAGAACCAGATAACAGAGAAGGAATACACATAAACACAACACCGAAGCGAAAAGCTTTATTACCAACTCCGAATTTTCCACCAAATCCGAACCTCTATAAAAGCGCACAAGAACAAAAAACAGATAGGAGAGACGAAACACACACGTACACACCACGACAACGAAAAGCATTGCTACCAACCCCAAACTTTCCACCCAATCCAAACCTATACCCAAGAAACCATGCACCCCGAATCTGCAATGGAATTCAACAACTCACAGACACACAACACACAGAACTACAATCACTACTAAGAAACAAGATCACCTCACTACCAGGACAACTAGGTCTAACACACTTAACAGCACACAGAATAGACACACAAGGACACACACCCATAAAACAAAGATACTACATGGTGTCACCGAAAATCAAAGACGCGATATACGCAGAAGTAGACAAAATGATTGCAGAAGACGTCATAGAACCATCAGAGAGTGATTGGTCAAGCCCCATTGTAATGATTAAAAAACCAAACAACACATACAGATTTTGCCTAGATTTTAGAAAAGTAAACTCAGTATCACGTAAAGATGCATACCCCCTACCATACATGACAGCAATACTAGACAAATTACGCGCAGCACAATACATATCTAAACTCGACCTTAGCCAAGCATACTTCCAAATACCACTACACGAAGACAGCAGACACATAACAGCATTTACAGTACCGGGAAAAGGATTATACCAATTTAAAAGGATGCCATATGGGCTAACGGGAGCACCAGCGACCTTCCAAAGACTACTAGATAAAATAATTGGACCAAAATCAGAACCGTACGCATTTGCATACCTAGACGACATAATAATAGTTACACAAACATTCGAAGAACACTTACACTGGCTAGGGAAAATACTAGATAAAATAACACACGCAGGACTTACAATTAATCCAGATAAATGTGAATTTGGCTGCTCACAAGTAAAATACCTAGGCTACATAGTAGATAAACACGGACTACACATAGACACAGACAAAATACAACCACTAACAGACTACCCAGAACCAAAAACACTTAAGCAGTTAAGACGATTAATCGGAATGGCCTCGTGGTACAGACGATTCATCCCGAATTTCGCACACATAACAGAACCACTCACACGATTATTAAAAAAGGAACAGAAATGGGTCTGGGGAGAGGAACAACAACACGCAACGAACACAATCAAACAATTACTCACAACACCTCCCACACTAACATGTCCCGACCACACACTACCATTCCAAGTACAAACAGATGCGAGCGGAACAGGCATAGGCGCAGTACTCACACAAACAAAACAAGAAACAGAACAAGTAGTTGCATACGCCAGCCGTGCACTAAGCGAGGCTGAACGCAAATACACGACGACAGAGAGAGAGTGCCTAGCAGTGATTTGGGCAATACAAAAATTTAGACCGTATTTAGAAGGGTATCACTTCACAGTCATCACAGACCACAGTGCATTAAAATGGCTACATAACCTAAAAAACCCGACAGGTAGATTAGCGCGATGGGCACTAGAACTACTAGAATACGATTTTGAAATAATACACAGAAAAGGCTCGGCACACCACGTACCCGACGCATTATCACGATTACACGAAGACGAAGAACAAGCACAGTTAGGCGCGATAGAAGACACTACAGACAAATGGTACACATATAAAAAGACACAAGTACAGACACGACCGGAGAAAAACAACTCATGGAGAATACGCGACACACACCTATACTTCCATAGACCCGATCCACTACACTCTAACCTACTACCAGACACAAACCCGTGGAAACTAGTAATCCCAAAAGAAAAAATCACACAAGTACTACACGAAAATCATGACACAACACAAGCAGGACATTTAGGGATAGAAAAAACATACCAAAGAATAGCTAAAGAATACTTCTGGCCAGGAATGTACAGAGACACAGTAAACCACGTAAGAAAATGCGAAATCTGCCAGAAAACGAAAGTGGAACAAAGACAACCAGCAGGCCTCATGGGCCATAGAATCATAGAAGAACCGTGGACAGTAGTAGCTTCTGACATAATGGGTCCACTCCCGATTTCCAAGACACGACACCAATACATAATAGTCTTCCAAGACCTATACACGAAATGGAGCGAGATAATACAACTTAAAAAAGCAACAGCTCAAACAGTAGAACACGCACTACACACACACGTTATATCACGTGGGGGAACACCACGCGTAATATTAACAGATAACGGTACACCATACATAAACAAACTGATGCGCGAACTAACACAAAAATTCGGCATCAGACACACAACCATACCCCCATATCACGCGCAAGCGAACCCAGTAGAACGAGTAAATAGAACGATAAAAACCATGATACAAGCATACATAGAGAAAGATCACAGGGAATGGGACATACACTTACAAGACTTACAATTCGCACTAAACACAAGTACACACACATCAACAAAACACACACCGGCATTCCTGAACTTGGGAAGAGAATTGAAGCCAACACAAAACCTACGAGATAAACTAGAGAACGAGGGAGACATAGAGATGCAGGACACGGACAAATGGACAGATCACCTACGCAGACTACAGATAATCAGGGAAGAAGTGCAAAGACACTTAACGGAGGCCAACGAAAGACAGGCACACTATTACAATCTAAGACATAGAAACACTGAATTCAAGGTAGGAGATAGGGTTCTTAAAAAGAACCACACACTCTCATCAAAGGTAGATCACATAGCAGCAAAATTATCACATAAATACTCTGGACCATATATAATAACAAACAAAATTTCACCGACAATATACGAGTTAACAGCTGAAAATGGGAAAAATGCCGGAAAATGGAGTATAGATAACCTAAAACTATACATTTAAAAAGACATGTAACTAATAATGCATTCAATATATTACAGACAGAGACAATGGAAAGGACACACAAACGCAAGACACCACTACTACAGACGCCAGGACAGCCAACTCACGCACACCGCTACACGACACCAGAGACAGTACAAGAAGACAGACCAATACAACACCAATACAACATACATCCACCGACGGAAACACGACGCACACTACTACCAACACCCAGACAGTACACGCTGTTCACAGCACCCACACCGAAGACACCACTGCTACCGACACCGACACAAGACACATCAGGTACAATGACACACAAAATCCCACTACTACAAACACCCGGACTACCACCACACGCACACAGATACCCAAACCCACCCTCCACACACAATACACCAACAACCACACCAACAGAACCGACACCAAGCACTTCGAGACAAACACCAGACACAACTACACGCAAACACACAACCCCATACACACGACCAAAAAAACCAACCACAGACGCACGAGACGAAATAACGGAATTAAGAGACAGAATAGACGCACAATTTAAAATAGCAGAAGAGACAGACAGATACATAAAATACAAAAACAGGAACACAAAAAAATACGACACAACACCAACGCAACCACCACTCATCGACCTGGACAATTTACCACCATACACACCACCATCACCCCCGAAACAAATAATACCAACACTTACACTACCAGTACACAGCACAGCCATAAGACACCAGAGACGAATACGCACACGATCACACCCACCATTCCCCAAACAAAACCTCATAACACCAAAAGAACACACACAGAACAAAACACACGAAGAAACCATACATGACACTGACTCAGACACAGAACCGGACACGTACGAGACAGCAGATGAGATGGACACAGACACACTAATAATCGAAATAGACGACACAGACATCACACCAGACACTACACAATGAGGAAGAAACGAGGAAAATGAAGACACGAGAAAACGAGAAAGAAAACGACACGACCGGATAACGAAACAACAAAACAACAAAACTACACGGGAAAACGAGGAAACGACACGACACGACGGAAGAACGACACGACAACAGTAGAAGACAACGAAAACGACACACACTAGAAAATAAGGTAGAAATAACAGTACAAAACAGGAAAATAGTCAGAAACAATACACAGTCGAGGAAAACAGAAAAGTAACACAGTAAAAGGGATAGAGAAATCACACACATTAGGAATAAGGAAAAAGTACAAAAATAGAATAAGTAAAACCATGATAAAATAAGATATCAAGTAGGATAAATAGCAAATAAGTTAGTAGGGTTAAGAAAAGTACAAAGTAGAAGATATAATAGAAAATAAGACATAGCACACATACACATAACACACACACCCGAATCGGTTCACCCTATAGGCTTCACCCCGCGTAGGGAGGGGGGAGTTGTGACATAGCAAGTCACAAACCTCCCCAAACTACGCGGGGAAACCGAAGCAATTCAAAAAAACACGAAAATACACGAACTTAACCGAAGACGATCGGCCGCGAGGACCGATCGTCACTCGAGTAACTACCGTGCTCACGTAACGTGCGAAATCGAAAAACCGCAACTTTTGTGAAATTCCAAACCTCTACAGTCTAAGGTCAGTACCTTTTTATTCAGACCATTATTACCGCCAGTATCAACCCTTATTATATATAACGACACACACACCCACAAACACGCACACCCTACACCTGTATTAATTTTAAGGACTTGAATAAACCCGAATAAGTTTCTATATAAACCGACGAGTCGTCACTCTCCACACACACCCCCCGTCCTCACCTCCATAAAAGAGTAATCGGGTAACCACTCGTTACAAGGGAGCCCTCCATCACGTACCGGATGCCCTCTCTCGTATGTTTGAAGACCCTGCCGACGATGATGTAGCCGCGATCTCAGAAACTTCTGATGCCTGGTATAAAAAACGCGTAGAAAACGTAAATACGCGCCAAGTTCAATACCCGGACTGGAAAGTAGAAGAGGGGCGACTCTACTGTCATAGAGTTGACGATCTAGCTGACCCACTCCTCCCAGACTTAGATGCCTGGAAACTAGTTCTCCCCCAAGAATCCCGAAATACCGCGATTATCGAAAACCATTCCCTCCCTACCGCTGGCCACTTAGGAATAGAAAAGACATATGCTAGAGTTGCCTTACTATATTATTGGCCGGGAATTTACCGTGAAGTAGCTAACTTCGTTAGAAATTGTGAGATCTGTCAGCAATGTAAAGTTGAACAGGCTAGCCCCCGCGGATTAATGGGTAATCGCGTTCTAGAACAACCGTGGGTAATGATCGCGGCAGATACTATGGGCCCATTCCCTTCCAGTAGACAAGGCTTCACCTACGTACTGGTAATTCAGGATTTGTTTACTAAATGGGTAGAGGTTATCGCGTTACGTAAGGCAAATTCCCAGTCAATAATAAAAGCACTTGAAGAGTTAGTATTTTTCCGTTGGGGAACCCCCGAAGTCTTGCTCACAGATAATGGCACGGAGTTTGTTAATAAGGCCATGAAGCAAGCCTGTAGAGAAATGGGAATTTACCACACTACCGTCCCCCCTTATCATGCCCAAGCCAATCCCGTAGAGCGAGTCAATAGGGTTTTGAAAACAATGATAGTGGCTTTCATAGAAAATGACCATCGCTCTTGGGATGCCCATTTATCTGAATTCCGTTTTGCCATAAATACCGCAACTCACAGCTCAACCCAAGTGACCCCAGCCTTTTTGAATTTTGGACGTGAACTTAGATCCGGTACTTCCTTGAAAAGAAAGGAAGAAGGCCCTCCCCAGATCCAACCCATACCGCCCGAAGTTTGGGAAAATCGAGTTAGGAGACTATCTGCCTTGCGTGATCTCGTAGCTAAAAATTTAGAGAGTTCTTCCGAGCGACAGGCTAAATATTATAACCGTGGTAGAAGGGATTTAAAATTCGCCATAGGTAACTTAGTCTGGCGTAGGCAACATATCCTATCATCTGCCGTCGACTTTATAGCTTCCAAGTTAGCTCCGAAGTTTAAAGGTCCCTACGTAATATCGAAAGTCTTATCAGCTGTGGTTTATGAATTAGAAGATTGTAATGGTAACCCCGTTGGAAAATCGCACATTAAAGCCCTTAAGCCCTACCGTGCCTTCCCTACCGTCGAACCCCCAGAGGCCCGCGAAGAAGAAGCCCCCCCAATAATCAAAGAAGTCCCCCCAATAATAGAAGAAGTCCCCCCAATAATAGAAGAAGTCCCCCCAATAATAGACGAAGTCCCCCTAATTGTGACCGAAGTCCCCCTGGTAATAGAAGGAGTCCCCCTAACACTAGACGAAGTCCTCTCGGATGAATTAGATGCCACTAACGTACCCTTACTCCCTTTTAGGCGAAATGTCGAGAAAAATAATACCAAAGTACCGTTCGGGGGCACCGTCCAACCAGCGGAACAGGGGCGAGTGGGCCGAAAGGTACCAGCCGCCGCGTCCGTTTATAGAAGAGCCGAACCTGAAGGTCAACCAGGTAACGGTGATAGAAGGGGGCCGCGAGGCACTCCCGCTGTTACCCAGACAAAGGGTGTTAGTCAGGGAGAACTCCGAAAAACGGATGACGCTGAAGTTAGCCGCCGAGCGCGTAAAACCAGGGACGAATAGGCACCGGGGGCCCCCGACCTTAAAATTTTCATCTCTGCGTTCTAGCGTGTATAACGCAGTATTATTAGTTGGAAGGGCACTCGAATGAGAAAATATCAATACCCATGTGCAGATACTTCTAGCTTACGGAGCGAGAACTTATCTTCATACATCGATGCTAATATTCCAGTTACACCGAGATTGTTGGCAATAATTTTACAAATATTGGATTACCCCCCCGACCAAACTTGGTTCACTATTTCAGAAACCGAAAATAGTATTTTTCAGAATTTTTACAACCCCTTCCGAGCTTTCCGCGACCCAGCCGCAGGATTAAAACTTAGAAATATTCAAAAAAATACTCAATACAGTCATCTGGACCATTCCTATCCTATTATCAATCCATCGGAACAGAAGAGCATAACATTTCGGCAAGACGATGTCCCATAACAGAAGTAGTTCACAGCTGCTCCAAAGTTATAACACTCTACGCATCTTCTTCAAATGAACCAACTTCGACCAGCCTACCAACCACTAACTTCACCTATCTATACATCAGCACCATAAACTAATTATCAAACAGACTAATATATTAGAAATTACTGATCATTCAAAGTGTTATAATAGTACAGCACGATACGGGTAGCACACACGTGTCATATACTATTTTTTTTAACTCAGTGTGCGAAATTCTTTACCTGTAAAAACTCTAAAAAAAAATAGGAAAGTATAGTATATATTGGAATATTAGTGAGAGCGGCCGGGTGCGAACAAGGTCCAAAGGCAGAGCACCTGGTCAGGGTGCAGGGGGCAAAGCCCCCCATTAAAAACAAAATACTTCCAAATATGATTTTCAATAGCATAAAATTTTATTAGTCTTTGAAACTAAAGAAATGAGGAAATCAAAGACAAAAACAACTCTTTTTCTTCCACTTCTATATATCCCTTTTCGTAGTCTATCGATAGAAACGCAAATTCGAGATACAATTTATCTTGATCAGAAAAGTAAGGCTCATTTGATTTTGATAGAATCATATTACGTTTCACATGAATTTTATTTTATTTATAAATAACATGTAATGTTAATTTGATATATTAGTAACACTATTATTCGATCAGTAAATATGTATGTCTCAACACAATTTGACACAAAATTGACAAAGTTGAATGGAAGAAAAATATTTTAGAAATTATTAGTTTCAAACGGAGAGAAATTGATTAGTTTTACATATGGAAGTATGTGAATCGGAAACTTTACACACTATCAACAGGCATAAGAAATCAAGTCACACACTGAGTTGAAAATAGTACAGTATGATATGAGAGTGATGAAACTTTTTCTGACGAGTGTGAAATTGCAGCACGAGCTGAAGGCGAGTGTTGCAATCACACAAGGTCAGGAAAAGTTTTTCCGTCGAGTATTATACAAAATTTTACTTTATGACGTATGAAATTCTCACACACGCGGAGCGTGCGTAAAACATCCAAGGTGTGGCGCAAAGTTTCAATGGTTTCGAAAAATGGTGTAGCCAAGTGCTTTCGTTTTTCCTTGGTAGCTTCTATTATCAAAAAGAAATTCTTCAGATTTTCCCTGAACGATGCTTGTTGAGATTCATTTTCAATACATAGAAGAGGGCTGATTTCATGATAACTGCCCAATTTCAAGCCTTGGCTCTTATGTTTGGCAGTAAAATCAACAACCCGTCTAATAAGTGTCAAACTGAATGTATAAAATCTTCGGTAATTCATTGACCTTTAGATGATCGTGTGGAAAAATTACTGATTAAATACTAAATTTAAGTTAAAACTGTATATTGAGGTTGAAGTTCGTAAAGTTAACGTAATAACAGAATATTCGTTGAAGAAATGCAATATTTCGTGATCCTAATATTGTTTGAATTACAAAATATGCTAGATGAACGTGTTTCACACGATTTAAGGAATTATACATCTTTCTTGATCCATTTGAAATTCGAGCCTTGAATTTGAGAATTTTTTGGCGAATATTTTGTTGAAGTAACGTTACGAACTTCAACCTGATACTGTATAAGACAAAATTAAGTTCTGCCTAATAAATTATTTATATTTGTCATAGTTGACAATTGAAGTAAATGTGTTTGTCTTTCGCTGAATGTTTCTTCCCTCGTCCAAATTCCGAATGTATTTCTTATCGTGATCAAACTATAATAACGTATAACCCTGCTGAAATTAAATGAGCAATCCTTCTCAATTCTGGTGCTTGCAAAAAGAAGTAAAATCCCACGAAAAACATCCAAAGATGTAAAAAAAGCCGCCAAGATACTCACACGAAAATAACAATTGCTTTATAAGCAAAACGGTTCGCCACTCTCTGTCGTGAAATCAAGAAAAAAGCCAAGCACCGAACGTACAACTGCGATCTCTCAGCAATTTGTTAAAAAAAAATAAAAAAACTCAAACTCAAACTCAAGCCTACATCGTGAAGTCGGAGTTTCGTGTGACGATATCGAAGCATCATTCCAAGAGCTACGTACTTGGCGGGCACATGCGGTTCCTTAGAGCTATACGGACAACCCGCTTCGTTTCACGCGAAAATTGAGTTTTCAATGCGACAGCAATTAAATACAATGAAAAACTAGTTACTAAAACCAATAATCGTTTCAGACAATACTTCTACGTGTCTTTAACTATGTGTATGACTTGACAGACATAAATACTTGTATAATCAATAAAAATCTTGGTCGTTCCCACTGTCATTGAATTATCAAATCAGACTCGGAACTCTGGAATCACAGACCTCACTAGGTAGTATTGATTATGGAAGAATAAACTTATTCACTTGCAAAACGATCGAATCAAGAAAACTCTACTCTGCTATTGCGGCATGCAACCTAAAACATACAGCTACGGATATACGTATATGCTATAAGTAGCATAGAGTATGACAGTTTGATATAATGATAAATATAAAATTCAGTTGATGATTGCTTAATTGGTGTACCTATACTATGTCATACAATCTTGCTCACGATGCATGCGTATATGCAAGTGCACGAGCGTATACACGTAGTGGGGAGGACAATTTCAATACCTGAAACCCATCTTCGTAACAGTTCGGCCTCACGTGAGTGCAAAAATATTTTTTACCCGACTACGATAAAATTACTATACTCCATCCCTGCAACGCGGGCGGAAAGTAATCAATTTCTGATCAGAGGGAAGAAGAAGTGAATTTTGCAGTCGAAAAAGTAAATTTGAAGGGCAGAAAAAAACTCTAAATTTGACCGATTCTAAGTTTGATTGATTGAATTGCTGTGTTTGACTAGTGGATGCAATATGGACATTTTATCTAGTCGGCTAAAAAGTGATATATGCCACACGGGAGGAGCGAACTTTCACCTCGTGCTCGTGCTTTCACATCGCACTCAGCAAAAACCACACACTTTCCTCCCTAGTAGCATAATGTACTATATTGTTGCTCATTCGTTTGTGGAGAATAATCATTTGCAACTGCCACGACATAGTCGTCCGACAAGATCGGAAGATGCATTTTAAATAAATTTATACCTATAGAACCAATGTTATCTGCGAATCTAACATTCGTCAGTCGATGCAAAGTTCATGA
Source organism: Tenthredo notha (assembly GCA_914767705.2). Lineage (NCBI taxonomy): Eukaryota > Metazoa > Arthropoda > Insecta > Hymenoptera > Tenthredinidae > Tenthredo > Tenthredo notha. The sequence goes on along the minus strand of OU611908.1, from coordinate 3,653,615 downwards.
CATGTTTATAACCAGCGACCGAAAACATAGTACTTTGAGACTGGTTCGCAAAATACGATAAGGTCATATCAATTCAACGTGAGAACAACAAACACAAAGAAAAAAAAACCGAATGTGCCCGCCAAGTACGTAGCTCTTGGAATGATGCTTCGATATCGTCACACGAAACTCCGACTTCACGATGTAGGCTTGAGTTTGAGTTTGAGTTTTTTTATTTTTTTTTAACAAATTGCTGAGAGATCGCAGTTGTACGTTCGGTGCTTGGCTTTTTTCTTGATTTCACGACAGAGAGTGGCGAACCGTTTTGCTTATAAAGCAATTGTTATTTTCGTGTGAGTATCTTGGCGGCTTTTTTTTACATCTTTGGATGTTTTTCGTGGGATTGAATAGTTTTTGGTGAAGTTATGATGTCGATAACGAGGCGCCATGGTTTTCATCAGTAGTCCATTTATACCCGTGAAAAATAATGTTAATATCAAGAAAAAAAGAATTTAATTTTTTTTTTTACAGTTGAAAAGTTAATAAAAAATGGGAAATCAACAATTTAATTTTTTTTGTTCACCATATAACCTTTATAGTAATTTTTCAACTTCACATGGATATTTTTTGTTTCTGATTGTTTCTTTTGTTTTTATTGAACGTAGCAGAATAAAGATCATGCGGTTTCGTGAGCTAGAAAAATTTCTACATACCACTATGACAGGCGTTTTGCTCATTTCTTGAAATAGTATTTTATGTGGCATGCCCGTAAACCAAGTGTTTTTGGCGAGGATAATGATTTCAGTACGAGCCAAAGGCGAGCCGAAGGCGAGCCGGAAGCGAGTTCTGAAATCATTATTCGAGTCAAAAACGGTTTACGCGCGCGCCCCATACGATATTTTTTTCGAAATAGGCATGAAAAGTCACTTTGACGCCTGTTGAGATTCGCACTTGATACAACGAAGAGTGAGGTTATGGCTGGCGCGATCTGTCGCGCACTTCGGCTGCGCACCAAAACTGCCATATAAAGACTTTATACGGCAGCTTTGGATTGCGCACTTCGAACTGCGCATCAAAACTGCCATAAAAAGACTTTTTATGGCAGTTCTGAAATGAGCCGTATAAAGTGCTACTTTACGGATCGAAAACAGGCGTCAAAAAGTGACTTTTCAATGCCTATGCCGAAAAAAACTGTATTTATTCGAAAAGTCATGTAAATTTCGGACCTCTTCTTCGCGATCACTGTCCGCCAATCTGGGTAGCATAATACCCAGAACGCTTTTTACTTTCTGCTCGCTCAATCTATAGGACTCAATTGCTACTGGAGATACGCGTTACATGTGCCCACATTTCATTTTTCCTAATTGTCCGATGAAACGCCCCCAGTCAGCAAAAAATTAAAAGTGGTCTTAAAGACGTCATATGGACGTCCAATGCGCCACTTTTTGAGCTCTTAAAGACGTCTCAAGACTTAAAGACGTCTTAAAGACGTCGCAATTGTCAAAGACGTCTTTAAGAGCTCAAAAAATGGGGCATTGGATGTCCATATGACGTCTTTAAGACCACTTTTAATTTTTTGCTGTCTGGGCCACGTCTTTCTTTTGTCTTTCTAGTAAGTAAAAGTAGTAGCCAGCGAGTTAATATTTCAATATATTATTTTATTTCGTGTTACAGAAATATTTTAAAAAAGATAAATATAGATATGTACGATTCTGATTTGTTTCAATTTCACAGCTACCTGCGTTGTCGAAACTCGACTGTTTGTCATGGCACGGCGAAATTGGTGAACGGTGCGATACAGGAGATGAATCCTCACTCGCCGTACTGTCTTCCGGATCACGACGCAGAACCAATCGCGCGGTTCAAAGAGGCCATGAAAGAAGCGCTCGCGCGGCACTGGTACAGGCTGAAAGACTTGTACAACTCATTACCCAACCAACACGAAATGGTGGAGAACACGTTTAATATGCGTTATAGTGGTGGAAATGTAGTGTACGGTGTAAAAAATAAACGTGTATCCACGATGCGGTTTTCCACTCACCATTATAACACGTTGATTGGAAACATTTATTTCAGACAACTGTTTCTTAACACGATTATGTTACGTTGAATTGAGACGTATACTAATTACATTTTTGTCAACATTTAATGCATGTGTTTTATACGTTTATAGACCAATGATTTCAGGGCTGCGGTCGACATTTAATAAATAATGACAAACTGTCGTATAACCTACGTATTCAAAAAAACGTTTAAAATATTCATGCTATTCACATTCTCTAAACGCTTAATTAACGTGGTTCTTACGTTTATTAATGACTTTCTTCAGTGTTCCTCCAAACGTTTAATAAATATTATTGCACTTACGTGTGCCACACGTATCTGCAAGCCATGTAAATACCGCAATCTATAGCAGATAATGTGAACGTTTCATGAATGCGTATTCCACGCTCATAAGCGTTTTCGTTAAGGCATTTATCAGCTTTGAATCAACGCTACTAAATGTCGTGTGAGTTACGTTTGGAAATAACCGTTCAAATCATTAATAACTTTCACCTTTTTTAAACGTTCAATCAGTGACAGTTACGTTTATCTGCAATAACTTTATTCAGGGTTTCTTTGAAAGTTGAATAAATGTTTCCGCACTCACATGTGTGACGCACGTATTTGCAAACCACGTGAGCAACTCAAATGCAAAACATATTGATATCAAGGTTTTATGAATGCTTATTTGACGCTTACAAACGTCTTTGTTATGTCATTAACCCATTGCGGCACCAAGATCACGAAACGTATCGATGTGAGGTAAGTGGGGGGTCCGTTAGCGTATTATCCCAATAAACACCAGCTCGTACATTACGCGTATTATACACGTCTTCTTCGTTGATTTTTGGTATCAATATATCATAATACATTTATGGAACGTATATTATACACGTTTATCATTGATCCGATGATATTCCTTCAATAATCACGTTTTCTAAACGAAGAAATAACTTCCTTTACCTTTAATATACACTTATAATTCGGACAACGAATACGTTGTAAATTCACGTGATGTATACATTTATTAGCCTGGACTAGGATACGTGTATTCAACTGCACGTACGAAACGCTCCAAAGTACGTATATTGCTACACATATTATATACGTATTGCATACGTTTCCTCAAAACGTTTTTGAAAATCAAAAAATCAATGTATACCTCGCGGATTTTGAGTTACACTTTAATAACGTTCAATTCCTTTCGATGATTATACGCTTGAAATGCGTTGTCTTAAGTGTCATATCTACACGTCATTTATACGTTTTCCCGATATAATAATGAATGTGCAATATAATTGAATCCAGTGAGAACGTGTGGAACTCAAGGCAAAAAATTAAATTGAAAACATATTTGCAACTCGGATGTTTAGTTAACATATCTCAGTTGCAGTAAAACACTGATATCATTGAGACAGATGCAAAATCCAAGACAATTACGAGAAAGTGACTGACTTTGTCAATAGGTAGTTTGGCGTAGTCGATAGAGCGTGCGAATACACGGAGAGAAATTTAGCTCGCGCCCTGTCTCAGTAATGGTGGCGCTACTGTACGACATGTAAAGTACGTGAGGCGTGCGCTTTTGGTGTGGTGGGCGCCCCAAAATCTGGAACGCTCAGAGTTCTAAGCTAGTGGGACAGAGATCGTCTTAATGAAAGAACGTTAGGTTAACGTTTTGTGTTTGATATTTTTGGATTCTGCGTTAGATAATTTAAGAGGAGTTGATTTTGAACATCAAATGAAAAATATTGGGTGTTCAATTATTGTATGTTGTAAAATGTATCATTACGTGGATTATTTGAACAAAAAAGATTATTTGTTACTTCAATTCTGATTCAGACTTGAACTAATAAAATAGATAAAATTTTTTTTGAGAAATCATGCATTTGGGAAAGGTAAAAAATATTGATTCAGATACAAACTACTGATGTAAAATTTTATAAAAGCAAGTTTTATTGAAAAAGTTCAAAATCATTTTCACAATCCGCATCTTGAAGCGACATAGGTGATTTTATTAATTATTACAGATAAACACGGAGTTGAATTAGGTAAATCTGCATAATTAATAATTTTCTTCTCGTTTTTAGTATAAACTTCATAAGCATGATGGTGAAAATTGAATGTGAATTCTTTATAAATCTTAACATGGAAAAATACATTATTTTCGGATTGTATTATGCACAGAATTTGTCCGAATTCTTTCTCTGGGTTTTCCATGTTGACAACGATGAACATTCCAGTTTTGTATAATATGGCTGAAATTTCAACTTCTCTATAACAGATGACTCTCAATAAATTGATATTTCGGAGAAGACGAATTAAATCATATGTAGCATAAATTTTTGACCTGAATTTTGTTACATCGTCACAATTAAGAGTACGATTAGTGTGGCACATTTTCAGGGTTTGTTTTTTTGCGATGGTGAGCAGCAAATTTCTGGTATTAAATGTAGCTTCAGTATTAGCTTTTACCTCCCTGTGCCTTGATTCACATCTCATACTCCAAAAATGAATGAAAGGACCATTTTGTAATAGAATTCGAGGATAGTGGATCAAATAATGGAATTTTGGTTTTAAACTGCCGAATAATTTGATGTACATTAAATTATGTTTTTCAATTAGCATTTCCAAGAAAGTAGCACAACTCTTCGTTATTCTAGGAGAAGTGATTATATCTATGATCTGACGGAGGTATTTATAAAGTTTGTAGTGCTCGTCGGATTCTGGGATTAAATGCCCAACAATCAATCCAAAATATCTTACAAAACATAGCATCTCTGCCGCAGACATATTGAGTTGCACTTTGTTATTCTTTAATCTATTCACTTTTATAATTGGGGGTTTATTTGAAAATTCAAGAGGTCCATAATCAAACTCATCAAGTAAAGTATTGAACATTTCCAAAGTAAAATATTCTTTTTCAAAAATGAAAATTTTCATCAGAGCTTTCATATCATACAAACATACGCCTTCCAAGACATCGTGCATCATATCAACTGTCAAATTTTCAGTTACATGAAAATCATCAATTTCGTGGAAGACGCACTTTTCTTTGACACCGCTTTCTTGTGGGTTTTGGATTGCCGAGTCTGATTCGCGGCTCTCTTTCACTCGTAGAAACTTGTTGTCTTCTTTTACGGCAAACTTGATTTGATCAGAAGACATTTTGCAAATCCTGCAGCAAAACGATGCCTTAAATGACTCTACAAAACCTAATATACCATTCAACCCTAAATTGTCGCCTAAAATCAATAGCAATTGAAACTTAACATTGATTCTCAAACCATCTACACATATCAAAATACCTTCATGCCTAAGGAAGTTAATTTCTTTTATAAGTTCTTTAAAAACATTAGCGTTTGTGGTTTTTTTCTTATCCTCAGAGTGAATCAAAGATGTAAATAATATACTACTTAAGCGTGAAGATATGTATGGTGGTAGATTGGCAATTATAGCGTAAATGGCTCCGAATTTATTGATTCCAGAATGGCTACCCATTGCATTGCCTACTTCGAGATCATCATAAAATATGAACAAAGGAAAAACGAGTTCTTTGGAAAATTTTTCCGCGTATTTTCGAGTCCAAAGTTGAGCTTGCATGATATTACTTATGATGTTTGTTTCTTCTTTCAATTCCTTCATATATTTCAAAATGTTATTAAATAATCCTGGTATTTCCAGGAAGGATTTCAAACTATATCTCAGACGAACTTGTATGCCATACATTGACTCAGGTACAAAACGTATCAATTGATTGACGACGCATTTTTTAAAATATCTTCCTATCAGAAATTCTTCAGGGTCTACGTAACCGAATTGTTTAAGGAGGTTGAATCTCTTATGTTCGGTAGAAACTGCTTCAAATATTTTACTATATTTAGAAAAACAAGGTTCAAGATCATGCAGAGTAGAATCACTTATTCCTTTTTCTTTCAATTTTTGAAAAATCTCTTTTTTCAACTCGGGTAAGAAAAAATTCCGGATGAAATCATCAAAATAATCCACAAATTCCTGAACAATTTTCCGAGGATAATAAGAGTCGCTATAGAGAAGGAGGATGAAAGATAAAATATTTAGTTGTAATGGAGACATTTCAGAAAATTTATTGTGAAAAAACTTCTAATTTAAACTTATTTCTCGTCAGTTGATTTACGATTAACTTTCCTTTTTTTTGTTAGTTTTTGATTCACTGCTCCTACATTATCTCGATTTTTTAATTTGTCTACGAACTTACATGCTGCTACTAAGTGTTTCTCTGAATTTATATTACACAGTTTTTCGATAACATGCCATACAAAGTCACAGACAGTCGGTAATGTATCTAGTGCTATTAAGCATTTGTAGCATGCCTCAACTGCACACACTGGATCCGCGTACACGTACAACTGTGAATTTACCACTACATAGACTTGACCAATACTATTCAGGGGTCCACAGAAAACGATATAAGGTAGAAGATCTAGCTTATGGTCTGCAGCCCATTTTTCGTGGGCAGATTTTTGCTCTTCTAGAGCTTCATGATCCTGAGAAAAATTATTTATTATATGATAAACCCTATTAGGTACCTAGACACGTAGAATTACTTTGCATTTCTTACCTCAACATGTAAAATGAAGAAATTGGATATCTGTGACTTTGTTAAAGTTAATGGAACTGTTTCAAATTTAACGTCATCTAGCGCTTTCTTTATCTTGATGGTTTTCGCATTGTTACTAATAGCCCATGGAAGCGCAAGAAGACTGATACTGATGATATTTTTATCTGGAATAGAAATATCTATTCATGAATATCAATAGTTCATGAATATTTTCCATTTTATATAAATAAATAATCAATACAATTTACCTGTTATTTCTATATCATTTAGCTGAGTCGCAAAAGACTTACAATCACGTGTATTTCCAGTTTGAACCAGTTCTATGACTTTTCTGGCATATTCTGGCCAAGATCTTGAAATAATATTTTTGTAGTAGGTCAAAGATCGATCAAGTTCTGTTTTCTGAATTTTCTTCTCCGTAATTTGATTGAAATCTTCTTCTAACTGGAAATACAAAAACATAATGAAATTTTCCATTCACAATCAGTTCCAATTTTCTCGTGTCACCAAAGTAACGTACCAACGTAATACCAGCAGGGAGGCATAAACACCGGAAAGTATCGAAGTAAGAACGAACTGATGTTGGCTTTTCCTTGGAATTTACGGGAGGGTGAAGCAATGCAAACCTTGAATCAAAAGAATCCTCCCAAGTGCTTAAAACTTCTGTTCGTGAATAATTATCACGATTTGAATCCGTGAGACACAGCCAAGGGTGATTTACTGTATCATCTAAAGAAAAAGTTTATTAGAAAATATTTATGATTGAGTGTTTATTGGAGTAATTTTAACAATTATAAACAAACCATGATTTCCTTCAATAGCTTGTAAATTGCTTTCGTCATCTTTGATTATACCAGCTAATCTAAGTTGAGTCCTTTCAGTTTTATAATGGTTATACACTGCCCCTGTGGCACTCCGTGATTTTCCTTTAGCAACATAAACATACGGCTTATAGAAGTAAGTGTGATCTACTGTTGGAAATAACACTTTGAAATCCTTCAACCAGTGTAAGAAATCCTTCGTGTCTATCCTACAATTGAAATTATTAAGCGTGGTCAGTTATGGTTGCCTTTGAAAAATCATAATTAAATATGAGCTACGAGTATGCAATACACATCACAAACACACACAAACATGCCCACAAACGTGCATTAGGGTGGTTTCAATAATGAGAAACATCCTATATTGTTTCATCGCTTAACTCTAAACATGAATCCATAAGCGCTTACTTCCATTCACATTCATACTTACTTATAATTTACTGGATCCTCAAGGAATTTTGCTAGAACCAAATTATGTTTTAATCTATTTAAATCTAGAACGCCATAGTTTAAATATTTTCCGAGTACTATTCTTCCATCTAAATTATTTGGTTGATTCAAATATAGATATAAGTCATTTTCCTCATATTTGAAGTCTGAAAATATTTTACATGAAACGGAAATGAACATAGATGATTATTTATTCAATAAAAACAAAAATTTATATTGAGAGTACCTTTAGGTAAAGTAGTAAAGCTTTGAATCATATCTACATCAGTATCCACTCTTGTACTTTCAAAAACTGGCTTATCAGAATTATTATTCTTAGAAATAACTGGAGGAGTAGATGATTGCATAGAACTATCTTTATTAGATTCAACTATATTGCCGCAATTGTATCCAAGTTCTCCTATTAAATTGACTACAGAATCAGATCTTTCACTTGCTGTATCCATCTCAACTGTACTGTTATTTATTACAATTGGCAATTCCATTACTTCAATAATTTTGTTATCATCTGTTCTGTTTGTAGTCTCTCCACTCATTTTATCAAGTTTTGCTTTCTCTTTCATATAAGATACTAACAAATCGTCAACTCTATCATACCCTTCAAGGGCTGAAATCAAAGCTATGCCATCTGATTCGAAAAAATTTTCCTCTGTGAAGCCTTGTACTGTACAAAATACATAAATTTCATTGTTATTCAGTTGTGGTTACATGTAGATACTTGACCGGTAGATAAGATTCATGAAATTTATTCTAATACAATTACTTTGATGAGCGATTCAACCAAATTGATACATTTACTGTATTTTTATATAGAATAATCAGGATCCATAATTATTGAAATGTTACATATATGATAACAAAATTTATAAATAAACTCTCAGTCCTATATAAGAAGCCTAAGCTGTTTAAGTATGAAGTGTAATAAATTATCAAAGTCATTATTCATGCTACTGGAACTACTCGACAAATTTAGAAATGATGAAAAGTTCTCTCCGCATACTAATATATACATCTGTAATACTATTTTATTATTTGCACACTCTTGTAGAAATACAGATGATAAAATAAAATGCATCAAATTAGTTAAGCAATCCAGTTTTTGTACGATGAATGTGAAAGTAGTCCTATTTTGTCTTTGCATACTAAAAGTGAATCTGTAATGCTATTTTAGTTTACAATTCTTGTTGTTATCATTACAAGCATTTGTTCATATAGATAAACACATCATCCTTATGGACAAATATTTTTTTACATACAGATAATGAATAAGGAGGAATCGCAGATCAACCTTCAGTACATGGAAACCACTTTGAACTATTTTCACTTAATAAACTTATGAATTCAATAAATCTGAATTTCAACCTTTCTACATCCTTAGTTATTATTTTGTACAGTTTTACAGTTTTTTTTTTACAGCTCTACAAATAAATATGTTTTTAAGTACAATTTAATTGATTTATTATGATAAAATTTCTGACTCATTCAAAGTAGAGGGATGAATTTTCCATAACCAAACTCACTACAATACACATACCAAACCCTTTGATCACTCTTACCATAATTAATTCAAAATTACTATCAAGAACTCAATCAATTGTACGAATTTTTCATGAAAAAATGCAAGCCTTTAGTTAACTATATACAAGTGCTGATGCATAAAAATAGTTAAATTAGAATTTCCTTCATACGTTCAAAAACTTTAATCAAATCATCATGCATATTATATACATCATGCATATTTTCAATATCAAAACGAGAATATTGTAGAAAAATTGAGGTTAACTTACCTTTGAGATGCCACTCTATTGAAGTGTGCCCGTTTGTTTTTAGAAAACTATTCATAATTTATCCCTGACATATACACAAATCTTTATTAGAAAGAATCAATCGGCGAACTTTGAATTATTATATCCGAGCGAACTTTTGGGACGCTAGGCTGCCCAACTTTTGGCGCTCGTAGAGACCTAATGACTTGGTATAGTCGACGTCTTATAATAGTTCGCCGCCGGTACTAGCGCGGGACACACAGCGTACGTTACCGACAGACAGTTACTTTACCACCAAAAAGGACGCCCTCTGAACGACGTGGTACGTATGCCGTGCGAAATTTCTCTCCGTGTAGTAATACAAGCGAATGCGAGCGTCCCCGGATCGAATCCTGGCCACAACAATAATGCGAAGTTTTTCTAAACTTAAAATTCTTACTTCGGAAGAAGGTGCGATTGTTTGCGATTAGTAGTTGTTAATCAACGCCTCATATATTGTAATTAATTCGATTTAAGTATCTTGATTTTTTTTTCCGCGCAACAATAATTTGGCCAAATATTCAAGTGGTACACGTGTATTCAACGTTGTTTATTGCGTAATATTGAACGTATAGCCGTAACGTTTTCAATAAACGCTACTTATGCGTTCAACTGAGAACATTTTTCCTCTGAATGAACGTAGAGTATATGACCTTTTTATACGTTTTTCATACGAACTGGTGTTCATTGGGATTATAGTTGACGTTTCAGTTACGCGAATGCTAGGATATCGATAAACATACGAAATAAATGTGGATAGAACGCTCTGCAAGTAGGTTCTAATCACGTTGATCGAAAACGTCGATTCCATACGTATATAAGTCGTTTAATAAACTGAATATAAACGTTGAATTTCTCGTTTTGGAGGCGGACATTCAGTGGTATGAATAAACGTACTTGATAAACGTATATTATACAATCAATGTAGGCGGTTATTAAATCCAGCTTCCACCAATTTTAAACGTTTATTCCACCATTTCGTGTTGGTTGGGTAGCGGTTGTGTAAGTTTCATGACTCAATTTGTATTATAATTTCTGTTCTCTGTTCATTTTTTCGCGCCAAATAGTGGCAAAGACGCCCACAGCCCGAGACGTTTGCGATGCCGAGGTCGTACCATTCTAAAAATTTGGGTTTATCACGGCAAAAATCTCAGTTTTCAGATGAAAAACTCGAAAAAAACCGATAACGTTTGGGGCCCGTGAAGAAAAGCTTTTCATTGTAAAAAAAAAAGGTTTTTTCGGTCGATTTTGAGGAGCAATTTAAAAATCAACAATATGTTCGAAAAGATGAGAATTTGTCACATAAGAAACCCATTCGAAAAAAAAAAAAGGATTTCATGATCAAGATATGGTAAAAATTGTGATTTAATACTGGTTTAGGTCAAAGTAAGAGAGTTGGATGTTGCATTTCTCGCAAACGGTAAGCCGCAAAGGGCTGATACTGTGAACTTTTCAATCTTACAATTAGTACACACTACAATGAGTGGTAAAAATTTCAAACGAATCGAATTTTTAATGTCCTGTTCATTTGTCGATAAGTCGTGGAATTGCACATATAATTTTGTGATAATCGAACAATATTTCAAAGAGGGTGACTTTTCTGTGCATATAGTCATCCTGAAGCTGCCGAGCATCTTTCTTACCCGGCGATAAAGAAGTTCATGGAAAAGTGTAGGAGGAACCATTATCCGCCGCACCCGCAGAACATGCGTGAATTCGGCAATCGACTGATGGATCCGCAATACGCATGCAACTTAGAGTATGGCACTGGACGGTTGTCAGTGCAATTGATTACCGATCATAACGGAAACGATCACGTGGTGTTTTTTGACGAAGACTTTGTATTGAGAAAAATGGGTGACGCAGAAAAATTTTTCATTGACGGGACGTTTCGATCTACACCAAGAATAGAAGACGCGTATCAACTGGTGACCATCATGGCCGTTAAATTCAATCACGTATGAGCCATTTTTCAACAGTTTGCAGTTTTATTCCTTTCACGCGCTGCTAAGTTGTGCCACGAACCTGCACACGCGTTTGATTCTGTTTCTGCGTTTCCAAGATATACTCTGAGTTATACAGGGTGATTCAGAATTCGTGACGAATCTCTTGAGGGGTTGATCCTTGTCAAAATTGGGATCGAAAGTTCCTCACCCATTTTTCCGAAAAATGTTTTTTTTCTTTGGAACCTTCTACACATTTTTGCAACATCTTTCACTGAATAAGAAACTTTCACCAAAAAAACTCCCTGATATTGAATAGAAAAAACTCATTGGCATTATTGAAATTGACAAATGCTGTGAAAAAAAAATTGAGAACAAAAGTTGTCGGTCGGAAAAAAATCATTTTTCGAAAAAATGGCCAAGGAACTTTCGATCCCAATTTTGACAAGGATTAACACCTCAAGAGATTCGTCACGAATTCTGAATCACCATGTATAGAGTGAGGTATACCTATGCAGGGTGTCACAGAATTCGTATCGAGGAACTTACATGGTGAATCTTGATCAAAAACGGTAACGAAATTTCCCTAGCCGTTTTTTCCGGGAAGGCTTAGATTTCTCGTTATAATTATTTCAAATCCAGCCAATGACGCGCGGCTTATAAACGGACGTCTCCCAGCCTATTGTCGCCGCGAAACAAAGTGCACACAACCAAGCGACGAGCACACCGACAAGCGCCCGTTCTTACATCGCACCTTATTGACTGAAATTGAAATAATTATAGCGAGAAATCTAAGCATTTCCGGAAAAAAACGGCTCAGGGAATTCCGATCCCGTTTTTAATTAAGATTTACCCTGTGCATTCCTCGTCGCGAATTCTGGGACACCCTGTATATAATATGATTCATATATGAAAGTATTGAATCTATACCTACATATATACATTAGGGTGGTCCTTGATAGGGATATTTTCGAATTTCTTTGCTCCCAGGGGCTCAAATGCTTCCAAATTGATAAAAAAAAATTCTCTGAAAGTTTGGGCTCTTAATATTAACTTTAAGATAGTCCGCGCCCCAACCTAAGTTTCTTATGGAAATAACATGGAAAAAATTCCATTTATTTTTTATTTTTTTCCATTTGTAGAGCGTTGAATTTACAATGAACATGACGCGATTAATTACTTTTGATTCACTTGTCGCTGAGTTATAAAATTCTAAAAAACAAATGGAATTTTTTCCATGTTACTTCCATAAGAAACCTACGTTGGAGCGCGGACTATCTTAACGTTAATATTAAGAGCTCAAACTTTCAGAGAATTTTTTTTATCAATTTGGAAGCATTTGAGCCCCTGGGAGCCAAGAAATTCGAAAATATCCCTATTAAGGACCACCCTAATATACATACTGTAACTTCCTGTATATGTTTCACCAGCTGAAGGCTGGTGAAATTATACTAGTTCGCGTGTTTTCTTTGTCACGGGTTATTATATGAATATTTGGAGCTCCTCTGGGAAAAGTTGAAAAAACCCTTAATTTACCCTGATACAGACTCGGATAGATTTTTCACTACCAGAGCTGCCTCCCTACAGACTTGGGATATGCTAGATTCAACAGACTAGGATAGCAATTATAGCTCTACCGTAGCTGTCCAGAATCTAGCTCACCGAAGCTGCCTTTTTACAGACTTGGGATATGTGTGTTCTCAGACTAGGGTACCAATTATAGCTATACCGTAGCTGTCCAACACACTCACCGAAGCTGCCTTTTAGCTAAGAATGATTTTAAGTTTTATCTGAAAGAAATGATGAAATTTGTTAAGATGGAAAATGAAAGAGAAAGATCAGATTCATGATTAATTATATGATCACTCGATCATTTCCTGTTGATTTCCTATTTGGAGTTTTTCTCTGTCTATTTACAAAATTATAAGAAAACTGGTTGAACATAAACTATAATCGTGAATGATTGTATGAGTGCTTATGAATGAAGTGAATGAATGATTTCCTTGATTTTTAGCTTATCCTATTTTCGTGGTTTTGCCTCAATGGCCGGACTTTTGGTTTCTTTTTGGTTTCTTGATTTTTCTATCTAAGTTTATCTAGATTTTCAGAATTTGTTTGATTTTAAATTGATTTTATTTGAATGCCGCTTTTGGCTAAGACAATATTTTGGAATTTCTATTTATTTTATACTGCGGTTTCTGCGAGTATGTTTTATTTATTTTTTTATCGATAAGTAATTTTTACTTAATTGATCTGATTTTTCTGTCTATGAATTTTGAGTTTAAGAATTGACTTTTGAATTTACTCTGAGTCGGTCGGCTGCTCTAGCTCGAGTCCGCTCTAATATTTTGAATATTGTGAGTCGCACGGCCGCTTTGGCTCGAATACGCTGATCATGCTTGACCAGCTCGCCTTTTATACTTTTGTTCAGTACACACAGATGTGTGGCTACCTTGGTATTGTACCACGTGGTACAATACCAGCGTGTTCATCCATGTTTGAAGTCGTCTATAGTATGTTCGTTCGGCTATAGGCCGAACACGTTACAATACACACATAAAATAATTGACATGAAATACGATTAGAAAATATCATGCCACACTAGAGTTCGTGTCACCCATCCGAAAACAAAATAACTAGAGTTAAATCTTGGTTCGATAATATGTCACACGCAATTTTATGTTGCTGCCTGATGTAGGGGTTTCCATTTATCTGGATCGTGATGTCGCGGAAAACAGAAGTGGCATATCTAGCAGTCCTCAGATTTGTCAAAGAACGGATCATGCCGAACAATGGATTCAATCTCGTGATGAGTGATTTTGAACGCGCGTTACGGAATGCAATTGCCCAAATTTTCACGACAGCCCATATCACCGGATGCAACGTCCATTATGATAGAGTAGGTATCACACAATATACAATTCCATAAGGCATAAGGGATCGAGGGAAAATGACATTATTAAGATAACCGGATCAAATAACCGGATTTTTTGCACATATTCCGATGGTTTACTATTTTTAGATCACTCTGAGTACAATCGGTTGACAAAAATTAATTCAATTGATGGTATTGGCAGTAAACCATTCGTGGTCATGTCTCCGATTGTGATCAAGCTGGTCATACCCGGGTCAAATTGACTCTTGCCATTTTTTAAACGGTTGCCGTGTGAAAACTATCAGTCCGATTGGTACCGAAAAAATACTGAAAAATACTATACATCTACATTCTAGAAGATGTAGCAAAACTCGGTATTATCAAAATTCAGATGGTGACATGTTCAAAAAAAAATTGTAAAGAGGTTATTACATTTTGGGATTTTTCTTTTTTTCTTTTTATTTTTTATGGTTTTTACGTTCTTCAGCCACGGACTTAGCGGGATTTACCTGTAAATTTTATGCTCGGGTCATTTTGACCCGTGGTGACCGGGAAGTGTTAAAGTGAGAGCTATCGCGGATATTGCAAGTTTCCAGATAGGTTCACACAGAAAATCGAGAACCCCTCCAACAATTCAAAAATAAAAATGCAACTCAGGAAAAAGTTTCTCTAGAGTTTGCGGGTGGCAAATATTTCAACGAAAAATTTAACAATGCAAAAGCCTTTCACGCAATGAATCAAAAATTGCATACTTCAAAATATGAATAAAATTTATTCAGTTCGCCAGATTCTGCTTCTGTCACACTTTAGAGGATGTTTGTAGAAATTGTATCACAATTTTTTTTATGCAATAATTGCCAATTTTTATTGAAAACATCGAGTCTTGTTCATCATTAACGTACAAATGTACGTGACCTTCGAAAAATTGCTTGTATTTTGACTGATCTAAGTGACGCATACAAACCATGGACCTATTTCCACGTATTTTCATGCGATGATTCTTTATATACGAGTACAATGTTGGCAAAAGGCGTAGAAATATGCGTTTCAAATTTTTATTCAGGCTCTCTACCAAAAAGCCAAATCGGTGGGACTGCAGAATACGCTAAGGCACGATCCGGATGCCGAACCGTGCTTCCGAAAAATATTGGCCTTGGCGTATTTGCCTGCTAATATGATCGAGGGCCAATACCAACGGCTAAAGAACTCTCTCAGTGCAAATCTCAGGAGACGTTTTCGCACGTTTTTAACCTATTTTGAAAGGTATTGGCTCGGTGTTGTAAAACCGCACGGATTCAGTGTGTACGGCCTAAGCCGTCGCACAAATAATGTGATTGAGTCCTATCACAGCCGACTTGGACACAGAATGGAAGCCCGCCCTGCGGCATGGGATTTTGTATGTGAGTATAGATAGGACAAGGCGACTACAGCAAGCAACCATACTCTACATTACAGAGTATTATTTATTTTTGAAAATACATATTTTCCCTGAAAAATATTATCTTTTAATGACACATAATGAGATGCCCAATTAAAAAAAAAAAATTCAGACGAACGAACGAGTATTTAGTAATGATTGAGCACTTTTTTTTCTGTAACATGTTTTAAAAGAATTTTAAATTTTTCACATTCGTTACAATTGTTTGGGGTCTCCGTACTATCCATAAGAGGGGTTTTGCATAAGAAGCAGGAGGTGTACCCTTACGGAAAAAAAATACTGAGAGCTCAGTACTTAGTACACAAATCTCACTACTAAGTACACGAATTTTCAGTACTTAGTACACAAATCTCACTACTAAGTACACGAATTTTCAGTACTTAGTACTAACACTACAGTACTAAGTACAGAGAACTAGTAGTACTTGATACAGGGGTACTAGTACTAAGTGCAGAGTACTAGTACCAAATATAGACTACTAGTAGTACTTAGTGCAAGACTACTAGTACTTAGTACAGGGAACTAGTAGTACTTAGTACATGAGTACTAGTACGGATTTAAAGAATACTAGTACCGAGTACGAGAGTACTAGTACTAAGTTGAAGAGTACTATTACTAAGTACAAGTGCACTACAGTACTCAGTACTATGGCACTTTGACCTAACAGTACAAGAGTACCAGTACTATAAGTACACAAGTATTAACTGTGATTAATATCGCAGTACTATTACTTGAAATAATACTGCAGTACTAGTACTCGAACCAATACTCCAGTACTCGTACTCGAACCAATCCTACAGTACGAGTACTCGAACCAATACTGCAGTACTAGTACTCGAACCAATACTGCAGTACTAATACTCGAACCAATACTGCACTACTAGTACTCGAATTAATACTCCAGTACTCGTACTCGAATCAATACTGCAGTTCTCGAACTAGTACTGCAGCACTCGAACTAGTACTGCCGCATTAGTCCAAGTTCAGAATTAATACTACTGCTGTACTACAGTGATAGTCCAAATACTATTATATTGCAGTACGTGGACTTCATATACTGTACTGTACGGTTTTAGCTAGTACTTATTGGACTAATACCGAAGGGCTAGAACTTAAAGTAATACTTCAGTCATACTACACTAGTACTTGCCACCTACTTATATATCCCTTCTCAGTAATTTTTGTACTCGAAGTACTATCAGTACTGTGTGTACTCGCGAAATAAGTACAGCAGTACTTTGGCAGTACTTCAAGTACTGCTGTACTGGCAGTACTTTCAGTATTTTTTTTCCGTAAGGGTTGTTGACTCAGCAACCGAAGTTCTTATATTTACAGAGATGTCTTTTATCATATAGGCTACTAGATGTTGGTCGTATATAATTGATGATGTAAGGGTGATTTTACCTAATATAACAATATATTTCAAGGTAAGCTGCTAAAATTGCAAGCCGACGTAAAGGCAGACGTCGGAAGACTACGGAACAACCGGCAAATTGGTCGACATGCACGCTACGCGACCATTTTCAAACAGCAGCGACTTGTGAGAGGTTGGCTGTACTATATTAATAATCTAATTTGGTCTACTCGTAGATAAAACGACTGCATTAGTTCTATTGAGATGGGGCGGGAGATCACCAGAATGATCGCTAGGATCCAGTTGTTGAGTTCGCGGAAATTTTTGGGGGCACAGGGTCCAGGTGTTTTTTGACGTGCATATGGGGCATTCCATGCCAACTCGACCTGCCGCCAACCCTCACCATCTTCGATTTTGCTCTAGAATTAGAATAATGTTGAGGGTGTCGAAAAATAAACTGCCGAATTATTTCAGATTTTTTCGATCACTGGTCTAGAAGTTGCCTTATATTTATACTAATTTATATCTCAGCATATTCAAATCCTACAAAAAAATCAATTGAACAAAAAATCTTTGAAATATTCTTAAATAGAAGAAAACATTTTTTGGTAAATTTTTCAGCTGCCAGAAATGCATTTTTTTCGCGAAAATAGTATAAAATCAAGATTTTGTCGGCGATGGACATGATCGATTTTCATGAAATTTTTATCACAAATTCCTTGTCAAATTACGAACATTTTGACTCATTGCGGAAAGTGGGGAGATTTCTAGTTTGAATGCTGCAATCGATTGAATGTCGAGGAAACGTGAAATGCGGTAGTAGTAAACTAAATTTCATTCTTCGATTCATTTTTCGACACCCTCAACATTATTTTAATTCTAGAGCAAAATCGAAGATGGTGAGGGTTGGCGGCAGGTCGAGTTGGCATGGAATGCCCCATATATAGTATATACGTATTCCAGTCTATAGAGATGCGATCAGAATGTGTGTTTACAACACGGTACGCGCTTAAAAATTACGTACCTGGATTTTCGCATCTTTAGAAGCAGAGCTTGGATTTTGGAGGCGGTTGAATAACATTGAATTTTTTGCTATCAGAATCCCACACGGCTTTTTTCGAGTTTGCAAGAGTACAGAATCCTATGGTTATTCGCATTATTGTTTCTTATCGGCAATAGAAAAGGAATTTCTATGAGTTTTGTAATAATTATGCAACACAATTGAATAACAAAGTCCTTTCAATTTCGTAAAGCGTGGAGAGAGTTCCACATGCACCTCATCACGGTCGATGAATTACTGCAGAAAGCAGCAGCCTTGAAAGGCAGCGCGGACGAGATTATAGCTCGAGAGTCCAACGGACGGGAAGGAGCCGATTTCGAGCTACAGGAGGCAGCGATGGCCGTTCGTTTGGGTAAAACTGGAAATATTTTCATTCGTAGCCTTATGCAGAGTATAGATTTTCGCGTGAATGTTTACCAGAACTATCATAACTGCCTTTATCGTTAAAACGCATCGTAACTTTTTAACAGAGAATGACCCTGATTACGAAAGGCAGGTGTTTGCCGACGAGCCTCCGCGTTGGCTTCGCGATAACGTGGAAGCTGCTGCACCAGTGGCGCCAGAAAATGGTAATATGATGAAAATATTCTCTGAACAATGGACTGCAGACAAATTGATTATCTCACTTGACTTTTTGTTTTATAATAATATTTGATTTTTTATTACCTACTACCAAGTATCATGGCTTGAAAAATGTGCTTATAGATGTTGTCGACAACACCAACAGTAGCGATGACATAGCGAGTAGCGATGACGAAAATTCTGATGCAGATGCAATCGCCCCGCATGCAGTCGGTAATAATTGAGAAGCATCCAATTTTTATTACTGATTTTCAGTCGATAGTTTCATATTTTCATTAATCTCGTGTGGCGTACGCCATGTAGCCGAAGAGGACTATTGGTGAAATGATATTGGTGAAACGATTATTTATACTGAACACTTATTTTATTTATATTATTGGATAATTACACATGAACTTATACTTTAGTTGTGGCGTGGTGATGTACGTGAGATAGACCTCTGGTGTGTGAAAAAATATATAGAGAGCAGACTTACTTTTTCCTTTTTTCAGAAATCTATGCCATCTGGCGGTGGACTATTTATTGGACAAAAAACTGTTGTCTGCTATACGCTAACACCCCTCCTCAACAATTTTTTCTTTAATGTCTACTTTAGTTTAATAGACCACTTTTTTCAGATAAATATTTTAATTTTACGGCCTGTAATGGTTTTGTCAGCATATCTGCCAACATCTGCTCTGTCGGACAATAAATATATTCCACTATCCCTTTCTCCTTGAAGTCCTTTACGTAATGATATTTAGTGTCTACATGTTTTGTCCGGTTACTGAATTTTTTGTTGTAGATCAACTTTAGACAGCTTTGGTTGTATTCGTAGATTATTGTCTTATCTTGTTGTTTTCCTTGAAGGTCTGTCAATAACTGACGTATCCACACAGCTTCTTGACATGCTTTTGCTAACGCTATATATTCAGCCTCTGTTGAGGACAGTGCAACACAGCTTTGTTTCCGGCATCCCCAACTGATCGTTGCATCGTACAGTTTGAATAAGTAACC
The DNA here is from genome assembly GCA_914767705.2 of Tenthredo notha. Classification (NCBI taxonomy): domain Eukaryota; kingdom Metazoa; phylum Arthropoda; class Insecta; order Hymenoptera; family Tenthredinidae; genus Tenthredo; species Tenthredo notha. Next base: position 3,633,672 of record OU611908.1, on the reverse strand, counting down.
ACTGTTGGACTTCCTATCACTTCTGTTCTCGGCCCAATCAGCATCAGCATAACCGATTAATCCATTCTTTGCAGTATGGTCTCCAAGTTTGAGTTTTGCATCTTTTGTTCCTTTCAAATAACGTGCTACTCTTCTCGCTTCAGTCCAATCTGCTGCTGCAGGCTGTTTATTGTGTTGACTCAATATGGTCCCACTTGCTGCTATATCCGGTCTCGAGTTTACTGCAAGGTATAGTAGTGCTCCGATGAGTTGCTGGTACTTTTCCGTCTCTTGCATCTGCTCTCAGTCATCTCTTGCTTTTAAGTATCCTGGATCCAAAGGTATGTTTAAAGGCTTTGCATCCTGGAGTCTAAATTTGTTCAAGATCTTTTGTATGTAGTTTGATTGACTGATGATATAGAAACCATCTGAGTTTCTCGTTACTTCAACACCTAAGTAGTTTTTAATCGGTCCAAGGTCTGTTAATTGGAAATGTTCTCTTAGGGAACAACAATACCGAAGAGGTGCTGAATCTTTTAAAAGTTCCTTCGTTACCTAGCTACACCGATAATTTGCCAGATCAATCGCAATGTGAGTTTGCCTGAATTTTCTATATCAAATAACACTAGTGTAGAAATTTGAATAAAGTAGATCATAGAGTAAAATGATAGTAATATGATTCGATCACGTGTGTTGTATCACTGATTCACCTCTGATGCCGTACGAGAATTTTCGTCCAGCTTTACCTATGATTTTTTTGCCTCCAAAATCAGTAAACTGTCAGGAAATTTTAACTTATTTAGCGCAAGAAACACCCTGTCCAGTCAGTACATAAATATTTGTTTTCCAATTTTGCTCCAAACCTTCAGTTGCAAAACAGCCAGTCATAGATCCTGAAGAAGCTAATATTATCTCCAGCGAAGAACCTGTTCCTCACGAATTTAAACAAAATCTAAATAAAAATACCAGAAAAACTATGCCCGGCGAAGGATCTGCTCAACGAGAGGTTGAACGGGTTGTAACCACGGAGAATGGACAGACTGATAATATCCTTAACGAAGCATCAGTATTATGTGGGATGGAAGAGCTGAATGAAAATTTCGAAAAACAGAGTTAGTCCCACATCTATCTTCCAACCTCTAATCTCTATCACTGTTCTTTAAACTTTGATTAGAGAAAACAAAGCTTAGTGTTACATGCCAGGTTTTAAGAACACCGTTCATCAGTACGGCCAGCCGCTAAGCACACTGAGTAAGTGATACACTAGCTGATCCACTAGGACTGCGAATAAACTGCTCTAGAATAGCTCATTCCATATGTCGTATCATGTGACGATATCAAAAATATGTTTATGTACTTTAGTAATTCACTATATCTTCAAGGTAGTGCAGAAGATGTTCGAAAAGCCTTTCGAAGTCAAAGCATTCAATTTGCACAAATGCAGACTACTCTTCTGGAAATGAAAAATATGCTGAAAGCTCTGGTCAAATTGAATAATTTTCCAGAGCAGGCATTAAATGAATACGGGCAATTCCACCTCAAATCGGCCAATTTTGGGTGTTTTTTGACCTCGTATTTTTTGAATCGATTTAAACTTTTTTTACGTGGATTCTACGTCAAAATAATAGACCCGTATCTTTTTGTGGGCCAAAAAATTTTTTTTACGCTAGTTATGAATTATCGCATTTGACTGTAAAAGTGGCGCGCGGGCGGCTCTGAGAATTAATATCTCGGGTCCCCTTCACCGTAGAGAGATGTTCCAAAACGAGTTTCAAAGGCGATGAAAGACACTTTTTGATAAAAATTTTCAACTTTTCAAAAAATATAGTTTTGTTGTTTTTATAAGCAATCAAAATTTTTATCGATTTTTTTCGCAATCTAAGGCCATTTTTTTGAATTCTAAAAAAATACGATCGCATTCCTCATTCAATTCTAAAGATGGCGAATTTCATAAATTGATGGAGCGATTTTTCTAAGTATTTTTTTTAGAATTATTTGTCTGGCGCTGCGTTAGGTTGCCGCGCCGCGCGCCTTGCTACTACGGCGTCATTCCATGTATGGAAAGCCGAATGCCACGCCATTGGCCGAGCCCTGTACGACACGGTAGTCACAAGGCGCGCGGCGCGGCCATCTTACGCAGCGCCGGACAAATAATTGTAAAAAAAGTACTTAGAAAAATCGCTCCATCAATTTCAAAAATTCGCCATCTTCAGAATTGAATGAGGAATGCGATGACGACGGAAATACTCATTTCCTGTGATATTTGGAACACTGTGTTAGATTCATTATGTTGTTAATAAATAGTTGAATTAGACTTGGATTATTTTTAAATCCTCGACGATTTCGCCGTGCCTGTGAGCAAGTGTTGCAGGGGTTCGCCGAAAACTTTGAATCTCTCTCATCCAGGTAACGTCAACTTTCCGGACATGGGTTTCTATAACGAAAGTGCTAGTTAAGGTCTCCCCTATCACCACCCGTCAGGGTGACATAGTTAGTTGTAACACCCTGTATATATCTGCGTGTGACTTTATTGAAATGAATACTCATTCATTCATTACTTCTTTTAAAATTGTAAATGTATAGCGAAAATTTTGTATAATTTGTAACAGCGATTCCCGCAGGCTCGGGTATTTACCCACGGGAACTACGTTCTATTAACAAATAAGGTACCAACGCTTCTACCTCCTCCGACTAGCAGCGACGATGTTGTTGGGCGCCAGACTTCGGAGAGAAGTCCTCTCTCTCTCTCTCTCTCGCTCCGACTAGCTAGCGGTAGAGGAATAATTCGTGAGGGCGATGAAATAAAAACACTTGACACACGAAATATAGATTTGAAAAAGTGTTTATTAATTAAAAAGAAAAAAAGAAAAAGATAGCACTATTTTGTACAGCCTGCTATCTGGCTTCGGCCTTTGTCACCGCTACTTTGTGTTTTAAAATTAATTATAAAAGAAGGAAAAATAAACTAAAAGAAATAAATTAAAGGGTCTCTAAATATAATATCTCAAATGACTCTACGTTAATCTAATTAATTATTATAAAGATGAAAATAAAATAAATATCGTTGACAGTTATCACAGACTCAGTAGGGACTAGCTTCCTTCCTCAGTAGGGACCTTCCTCACTGCAACCAGCTGGAGGTTCGGCCGTCAGTTGATTTCGAAGCCGATGCTTCTAGTCTCTACTGACAGCTGATCGCTCAACAGCTGGGAGGGGAAGGGTATCGGTACTCTCTTAAGTCGGGACTCTGCCACGAGGCTGCTCTGACACGCAGCAGACGATCTGCGACGCGTGACGTCAGAGGCCTCGAGCAATATGGCGGTTTACTCGGCTCGAGCGAAGGCTGCGCCGCGGCGACTCAATTCGCACGCGACTGCGCAGGCTCGGCAGCCGAGGAGAACAACAACACGTTCAAACGTGCCGGTACTCAACGACCATGCGGTACTCTCTCGGGACTCGGAATCAGAACGGCACTGGGGAAACGAAAAGCTTTTCCTTACCGATGACTCGAGACTCTAGGGGGTTTTCCGGGACTCTAAGGGGAATATATCGGATTGATCCTACCTGATTGGCTACGGTTCTCTGCCTCGTGCTCGGCTCGTTGTCCAGGGGCAGGCGGAGGTCGTATAAATCCAAAATCAATAGAAATCAAGTCCAATAATCCAATCAATAATCCAATAAATACGCAGGGGTCACAATATATCTCCAAGATCACACTAAACTCTCTAAAACACTCTAAAGCTCTACAAAAACAAAACTCTCTCGATTCACTGGCAGTAATCGCACGTAAGTAACTTCACGGCTAGACAATGAATGGCTCTTCGTTTCCGGTATGCTAATTCCTTATCCTCGCCGTTTGTCCTGTGAGCGCTGGCCGTAATCGATAGACCAATCCGATGATCTACGATCGATGGCCGCGCTAGGACAAAGGCGCCAGATATTTAAATCAGCTATCCTGACTCGGTACTCTCAGGGAAGATAGAGACACAGAGAAAGTACGAGTATCTAGTACAACTTCCTGAACATTGTCTAATCAACTCTTGCCACCAAAGCTTATACTTCTGACCAATAGAGTCCTTGCCACACAGGCGAACACTCGTGACCATAAAGGTTCTTCACTGTCAACCATGATAACCTTCAGTCAATCATATCAACCAGCCGAACACCTAATAAGAGTTATATCTCCGTGAACTCATCACTGATCTCAGAGCTACATCACAGTAAACTCTTCGATCCCAATCTCATAAACAGTACTCCACTTTACTTAATACAACTCAATACTGGCATAATTTAGCTACTCAAAGTCATCCAAGTCTGTGAGAACAGAACATTTCGGCATCGCTCGCAAGCGATCATGAGCATACTCATAGGTTCTTTTGCAATTAGAGGCTTTTGAAAGGTATCTATCACCTTCTAACAACTCCAAAATTTTGAAAGGACCTCTAAACTTCAGATCCAACTTTGTTTGGTTTCTTTCATGGTTTTTGATAAGAACGTAATCTCCCACAGAAAATTTCAAAACCTTCGCCTTATTCTCATCAAACCTAGGCTTTTCTAAAAGAGCACTGTTTCGAATTAATTCCGCTGCGTGCTCTCTGATGTCCGATAAAGGTACTACTCCTTCGTCATTATTGGAAGAAATTAAACTCAATGGTCTAGCTACTCTACCGATCAGTAATTCTAAAGGACTAGCCTTCGTCACCCTGTGTATAGAGCAATTAATCGCCAATTGAATATCTTTCAAAGCACCTTGCCATGACTTATCATCACTGGCTTCAACAGATGTAAGCATATCTTTTAGAGTACTCATAACTCGCTCTACCTGACCATTAAGGTAAAGGGCCATATTATGGAACACCTAATGAATAGGGGTTGTATATTTTACATTATTTCAAAGAAAATAGATTTATAAAATGGAATTTTTCGAAGTTAATTATTTATCTCATATCTACTGAAGCGACAATAATTATTATCAAGTGATTTTCAGCTGAAAATATTAATAAATTGAGTAAAAAAAGAAGATAAGTACTCATGGCCCTATTTATGGAACAGTTTGAAGCAACAAGTACGGGTGTTCCATCAGGTATATCCCAAATTATGGAACACAAAATGAACTGAAACATTTTGATTTAAAAATTGTTTTTCAATTTAAAATTTATTTATTCATAACATCAAAAGTTGTTTAATATCATTATTAAATATTAATACAGTTATATTAAGAAATTAAATGAATTAACAAGCAATAAAGAAATATTCACTTACAAAATAAGTATGACAAGAACAGTTTCAAATCTTTGGACTAATAATTAAGGAATAAAGACAAGGCATACTTAAAATTAAATTTCAAATTCAGCTATTTCGTTTCTTCTTTGATCTTTTGTTGTATTGCTTTCATTTTATCTTGTAGTTTTTTCCGTTCTTCAGCTAACAGTTTTTTCTCTTCTAGTAGCTTTTTTTTTTTTGTTGCTTTTCCTCTTTTATTTTACGATCAGTTTCTTTTTTAGAGTGGTATTGCATTCACTGATCAGATGTACCAGCAGAAGGTAGTTTGGGCTTACCTGATGACTCTACTTTGATTCGTTTTTTCTTGGGTAAATAATTTGTGGGCATCTTGAAAGCGTTGTCAAAAGGGCTTCCAACATCAGTTTCAACTGAAAAATATCACAAGTATTATTATTAATGTTAACGTTTTTTTACAGTAATTTTTAAATATTATTTTACTAACTTTTATTAGCAGATATAGAGTCATTCTCTTTGCCAATAACTGATTCACTAAATGTTTGACATCGTTGAGCCTTTGAATGTTTGTCTATAGCCGGGGTGGCAAAAGCAGCGGTCGTAGCAGTTGTGATAGCAGACGTAGTGTCAAGAGAATCTGAGGAAAAAAAATGTTTTATTTTTTTATTCGTAAATTAAATATAGATTAAGTATGAAAGATTGTTTTTTAATTTATTTACAAACCTGTTTGATTATGAGCATCCGAGACATTCGAATCAAATATTAATTCATCATCAACATTGTGTTCCAAAATATCAGCTAAATTTAGTAAATTTATATCACTACTTTCATCAATACCCGGCTGAGCTTGTGAGACAATTTGTAAAGGTTCATTTTCTACAATAATTTCGTATAGCACTTCAGGAGATGCTGCTTTGTTCAGTCTAGGATTATTTCTTAGAGGAGAAAACTTTTGATTAGGAGAATGACTATCATCGTTAGGATTCACATCATCGTTAACTTTATCATTCGAAGTCAAGGCTTGATTATTAATCAAATTATTTTCGGACTGTTCTTGTCTTATTCTATTTAAATTTAAATTTACCAACGTCACTTCTCTGATAGTTGGTTTATTTTTTTCATGAAAACCTATATATCAAATTATAAAAATTATACTAAAAAATCTTTAAAATAAACATATCAATATGAATATCTATAAAAAAAAAATCAGCATAAAAAAATTCAATAATTTAAAAAAATAGTTATCTATAAAAATGTTAAATGTATATCGTAAAAATATTGATTAAAATAAAGTGTTATTAATTCTTTTACCAGGTTTTCCACTGATATCAAGCCAGTATTCGTACAAGCCTCTGATTTTTAAATCCCTGGGCCATGTCTGATTCAACCAAGCACTATTAAACTCCTTCAAAACATCCTTTGATAAATTGTTTTCGAAGGTTGATAAATGTTTTTGTTTATCTTCAGTTAATTTATCTTGCACTTTTTCTTCAGTAACTGTTGGTTTAGATTTTTTTCTTTTATTAAATACATCATAATCAACGGCAGAAGGATCAAAAGGATACAAGCCTGCAGCTTTGAATCCACTGATAACTGCATTTTTTTCTTCTGTCATATTATCCAAAGCAAACTGTAGAACTAATGGAAAATCTTCTTTTTTTACTCGGGTAAAATTCTTAGAATTTTTCCATCTTGGTACAGCTTTTTTCCATGTTTCTTTGAATGGGTGAAAAAAACTAATGTCGAGTGGTTGCATTATGTGGGTTGAGTTGGGAACAAGTCCAATCAACTCAATACCCTTTTCACGACAGAATGTAACCAGAGGCATAGTCATGTGTGATGAATGATTATCCAAATATAACACAATTGGAAACTGAGTTCCGTGTTTTACTAACCATGGATAAAATATATTTGTTATATATTCATAAAATGACTCAGAAGTCATCCACCCATTGTCTGAGAGGCCAATACCCCAACCTTCGGGACAATTTTTGACAATTTTTTCTGGCACTTCTGTTTTATAAGGAAACATGAGCATGGGGGGTGCACGATCACCATTAGCACTGTACATGAATAAAACAGTGAAACCTTCTTTTTCAGAATCTACCACCTTATAAGCAGAACGGGATCCTTTCTCTAATAATACTTTCTCAGATGGAGGGCATAAACTTACATAAGTCTCATCGCAGTTAAAAATTCTCGTAGGAGGAATCTCTGTTAATTTTTTTTCACTTAAATATTCCGCTTGTTCATCAAACCAATCTTTTAAGTCATCAGCGGTTACAGCTGCTCTACTGTGAGTCAAGTTTTGTGGTTTTCTAATTGACAACTGAGGGTGTCGTTTTCGAAAGCCTTCATACCAATGTCGACCCGGTCGACCGTCCATAAACGGAGTTTCTTTTTTTGATAGTTTCACATATTGTTGAATGGAATTCAATAGCTCTGTTTTGGTTACTGGTAAACCACGCTGAGCTCTAAAAAGAATCCAGTCAACAAGTTTTTGCTCTTCGGTATCAGAAAACACTGTTGGTGGTCCAGTTTTGAGTTTGCAGGTCTCAGGGTTTCCTTTCTTTCTAGAAAGCGTAGCAATAGGCACCCCGTACGCTGCAGCAGCTTTTCTTAGTGAAACACCTGTGTCAATGGCTTTCAAAGCGTTGGCTACATCGTCAGAAGAATAATTTTTACGCATAAATTTCTTTTTTTTTGAAACCTTTTTACTAGTATTAATTAAAACAACACTCTTTTTGGGAGCCTTGGAACTTGAGTCACATAAATTCACGGATTTAACTTTTTTTGTTTTGCAACATTTTTTATTTTCACTTTTTTTTCTAGTTTTTCCCATATTTAGGCAATTGGAATTCTTATCTGAAATAGAAAATAATTGATTTAATTAACATAAAACAATAGATATTATCCAACTTACAAATTTTTGAGGTTAGTTTTTTATTTTGATAGAATTTTTAAATTTGAGTACTTACCAAAATACGAATTTATATAAATATACGCTGTGGTAACATTTATCTCGCATAAACTGCTTTTTTTATAACTAATTAACAATTACTATAACGAAATTTAATAAGTATTGCTCTCATGTGTTAATGTTTCATAATTATGGACCACACGGAAAAATGAAAGTACGGGGGACATGGAACACTGAATATACTGTTCCATAAATACGGACTATTCAGAAATTTTAGTACCAATTATGAAACACCTGAATAAAAAATAAATACTTCATTAAACTACTCAAAATTCGTTATCAGTAGGTAGATAATAAGTCAAACTTTTGATTGACAATTTTCATGGATTTTTGAATCGTTGAAATGTATCTCAAAAAGTTGAAACAATTACAATGACACACTTCACTGTTTTACTCCAAACGACAGTTTTTTTTCATGCTACCTGACACGGGCACTTAATCCAATTTTTTTTTTCAACATTTTGAAGTATTTACAGAAATAAATCAATGTAATCAATATAGTAGTTATTAAAAATCATAAACATAATATTATAAATACTGAATAAGTTAAAAATTATTTGTAATTTAGATTTTTATCATATGTTCCATAAACTAGGACAATGTTCCATAATATGGACTTTTACCTTACCCCCTGCTGGTACCAGTAGCAGTTAAATGAAGCATGATATTATGAGAACGACAAAATTCGCGAAAATCTGTGCTAGCAAAACATCTACCTTGATCTGCTATAACGCGGACTGGAGCACCAAATAATGTAACCGCTTTTTCAAGAGCTTTTATAGCAGAAGTAGTATCAATATGACAAGAATGATCAAGAAGGACAAATTTGGTAAACGCGTCAATTAAAACGAAAATGTATTCTTTGACCTTATTTTTTCCACTAAGTTTACCTGTAACAACAATGTGTAAGGTGTGCCAGGGAATAGTTACTTTAGGAATCGGATGCAATTCAGCTTGAACTTTTCCAGAGGTTGATTTAGAAAGTCGACATGTAATACAATTTTCAGTAAATTTTCTAACATACTTGGACATTTTGGTAAACCAATAATGTTCATACGCTTTTTCCAAAGTTTTCTGCCACCCTAAATGCATTAACGACTCATGTAACTGTTTGATCAGAGACCAACGAAAAGCTCTTGGGACTATCGGTAGAGAAAGAGTTCGGTTATTTCTTTGAATTATTCGATATAAAATTCCAGAACGCAATTCATATGAACTAGAAAGATCATTATTCAAACGAGGATCAGAAAATTTAGAAATAATATCAACAAGTTCTCTATCCTTTTGTTGCTCGGCTTGTAACCAATTATCAGAAATTCCCGTTAAATTTACTTCTTTTTGTTCAATAGTTTCGATATGAGAATTATTTGATACTTCAGGTAAAGGATTTCGAGAAAAGAAATCCGCATGAGACATGTGTTTTCCTTCTCGGTAAACAATATCAAAATCAAAAGATTGCAGAAAAGCCCACTAACGATGAACTCTGGGAGTTAAATCTATCTTCTTACGAGAAGCTTTGAGAGAATTACAATCGGTAATAACAACAAAATTTCTTCCCTGTAGAAAATGACGGAAATGTTGGACAGCATTTACCACCGCAAGAGTTTCCAATTCGTAAGAGTGATAACGAGACTCCGGATCCGTTGTTCTTTTACTAAAATAAGCTACCACATGTGATTTTCCATCAACTCTTTGAATGAAGACCGCACCATAGCTAATAGCACTCGCATCCGTGTGTAATTCAATCGAAAAAGTCGGGTCAAAAATCATCAATACGGGAGTACTCATCAACCGAGATATTACACATTGACGAATCTCCTCGTGTTCTGGTTTCCAATCAATTTCACCTTTTCCGGAAGTTAATTTATACAACGGAGCTGTAATTTGCGAAAATCGAGAAATGAATTGCCGAAAATAAGAAGCAAGTCCGATAAATTGTCTGAGTTGTGTAACGGTTAGAGGAGGTGGAAGTTCAGTTAGCGCCTTTATTTTACTCGGATTTGGCCTAATTTCACGAGAGGAAATTTCATAACCAAGATATTCAATTTTTGTTTTTAAAAACGAACATTTCTTTAAATTTATTGAAAACCCTGCCGAAGTTAAGGTTGTTGAAACAACTTTAAGTCTTTCAATGCCTTCTTCAATAGCGTGTGACGGAATTAACACATCATCCATGTAACAAATTGCGAAAGTATTTACAAGATCACCAAGTCCTTTATTTATTGCTCGTTGAAAAACAGACGGTGCATTTCGTAAACCGAATGGCATGGAAAGATATTCATACTGTCCATCAGGTGTCACAAAAGCGGTTCGTTCAATAGAGTTTGGATGCACAGGAATTTGATGAAAACCGCTAGCCATATCGAGCGATGTGAAATAATGTGCACCTCCTAACCTTTTAATTTGATCAGCAATTAACGGCAATGGATACCTATCTGGTACTGTTATTATTGAGTTCCCGGTAATCCACACACATACGATCTGAACCATCTTTCTTTTTGACCAAAATGATTGGACTGGCAAACGGAGAACAACTAGGTCTAATATTACTTGCTTCGATTAATTCTTTGATTTTATCACGAACGACTTGCCGTTCACTTGGGCTAAGACGATAAGGTAGTCGTTGTACAGTTTGGTTCGGATCTACAAGGCGAATTTCCAATTGTCCGGTAGTGACTTTACATTTAGGTGTGCCTTCAAAGTAAATCTTTATCCGAACTCGAAATATCTGTATCAATGCTGTCAAAATTTGTAGGTTCTGTTACTATATCACAAATATTTACAGTCGTAAGTCTTTTAAAAATCACGCAACCAGATGTTATTTCCACAATGAAACCCTGTCCTAGTATTTCTCGACCTATTAAAATACCAGCTTTCAAGTAATCATCAGGTATCACGTGAAGCAAAATTTCTATGCAGTGATCATTGATAACCACTTCCGACAAAATTTGACTGGTACTATGAAGATTTGTCTTTCCAATACCTACTAAGGTAACCAATTTACTTTCACGTTTCCCCGAGAATTTATTTGCAACGCTTTCTTTAATCAAAGAGCACTCAGCGCCAGAATCAAAAGAAAACAGAAACTCCTCACCGGAATGTAACAAGTGTCCATCCACCGGCTTGATCGAACAAGTATCTACACGACGTACTGTTCGGGAAGTAGTTCAGCCAGGCTTCGTACAACGAGGTGCAATGTGGCCAAGTTCGCCACATCTGTAGCAAGTTATACTCTTCTGCCTACTGTTCGTCAAACTCTTGTTAAAATCAGTCTTGCCTTGAACTTGTGAACTGCGACACTCTGCAATCTTTGCCACGTCCAAAACATTTCACCACGATTGATCTCGCTTTCTTCGGATCCGAAACATCTTTTTTTTCAGAACTCGATGATGGTCTTTTCCGGTAATCCATTGCCATCAATTCTCGTTGGAGTTTGGCTCGCGAATTCACTTCTGACGTGAAAGCTAGCCGTTGTAATCGGGAATCTATCTGCGTTATATGTGCAAGGACGTATGACACAGCTATCTGTTCTACCGTCATCGTCTGCCAGCCACACATCAGTGAACTAAGAAGTCTACTTGCGTAAGGAGCTAAACACTCTCCGTCTTTGGGTTTTCCAGTATTTATTTGCATGAAAGTGGCAGCAGAAGTTTCAACGGTATCATATCTTGCGAGAAAAATATCTTTAAATTGCCGCCAAGTCATTCCTCTGAAGCTCACTTGCGGAAACCAAGAACCTGCAGATCCTTTCATGGCTCGACTCAAGGCAATGACCAAAGAACCTCCTTCAAGTATGTCTTCTTGCATGCAGATTTCTGCTGTGAAGCACCAAGCTCGGGCGTCTACGTCTTCACTTTCGGGGTCAAATTTTGGCAACTTAACAGACGTGTGTGCCAAAGATACATTAGAGGTCGGAGGTAATGGATTACTAATTGCCTTAATCAGATCAATCATGTTCCGGCTTTGTGATTCTATTATTGCTCGCCATCGTGCAGATTCATCACTTCGTTCTTCAGGCCTTTGCTGTGGTCTTTCGAGTATTATCGGCAAAGATTCTTCCGATCCCATTTGTCTGGAATTAGGTGTCCATCAGGTGCTGCCCTCATGTAATTCAAAAAAACTCGAGCAATTAGTCTCGGTGAACTTAGTCAGTCTGTGTCTAGGCACATTGTAAACAAGGTCGACGTATAGTAACTTGTGTAATCTCTAATAAATGAAATAGTTATAGTTAGAACCATAATACGTCTGAATTCTTATTCCTCTTCCCATACTTGCCACAAGTGCGAACTAGTAACAAAAAAGGGGAAACCGTAAAAGTTTAAATTTTTGTGGTTTTTAAACATTGGTCCTTCGAGCCGGATGGTATGTGGAATTGAGTGAGAAAATTATTCTGACGATCGAAATAAAGCATTATTTCGCTCCGACAAGTGCAAGAATGGTGTATTATACGTTAGTGAAGTGCTAGAAAGTTATGGACATTTGAAAAGACATTAGCAAGATGGCCGTCTTCAGCTAGAAACCGGCTAATTCCAACGTGCTAAATCTTTGTACAACAAGTACCGGCGTGCGCACGTCCGCATGCCCCCCTCCCCCTGTGTACTACAAGATCAAAGTCGATTAGCTAAAAGTAAAGCAGGTGCCAACGCTGCCGCGCAACTCTACTGCGATTCAGCTGGTATAAGACACGAAGAATCACACAAGAAAGTAAGCTGCCACGCTCACTTTTACACGTTTCAAGGTACCAATACTGGAATCAGACCCTACTATGCCTAATACAGCGCTAGTAAATGAAGCCCTACAACGCTTCGACGATAACTCCAGACGTATCGCCAACGCAATCATTAACTTTAACAAGTTAGGGAGAAATAACCAGACTCGAGCCGTCACCGAAGGCCGGCTCAAACTCCTCGATAAATGTTGGAGCGAAGCTCAACTAGCCTCAACGCAAATCGATGTCTATGCCGTAGCCGAGGATCGAGAAACGCTAGAGTACTATACTGACTCTTTACTAGAACAGACAGGGGAAAGGTACCTCGCTGCCTACGACTTCTTCTAAGAAAAACTCGCTACCTATGCCTCAGCCAACGCGGGCGGAGGATCGACGGGAACTTCCGGCGCTGGATCTGGACCACATCCCGTATCTTCAGAGTTCAAGCTCCCTACGATAAGTGTACCCAAATTTTCTGGCATTATAACGGATTGGATTGCTTTTCGTGATTTATTTTCTTCGTTAATTATCTCTAGAGTCGGCTTATCCGATGTTCAAAGGTTACATTACCTATTGTCTGTCGTCAGTGATGATGCAGCCAAAATGATTTCTCACATCTCTCTGTCAGATGATAATTTTGCAGTAGCTTGGAAAATTCTTAAAGATCATTATGAAAATCAACGTAGTATAGTAAATGCTCACCTATCGAATTTCTTTGCGATAAAAGCTGTCACTCCCAGTGATGCCGTAAATGGATTGAAAACATTACGTGCAAGTTCGGCTGAGTCTATACATGCTCTACAGGCGTTACAACGTCCTGTCAATGAGTGGAATGATATTCTAGTCTTTTGTATAGTACAAAAATTCGATAAGAACACTCGGCGAGAGTGGGAAGTACACCTGGGAGACGGCAGCGATTATCCAAAGTTTGATAGGTTGAACAAGTTTTTAGACACTAGGATAAGGTCATTAGAGGCAGCCGCCTCCAGCCAGCCTTCCGAAAAGGCTCCAGAGTCATCTGGAAGGAGAGATGGGAAACCAAATCCTAAAGTTTTGCGTTCCCATCACGGAGCAGCAGCCGACTCGTGCGTCCTCTGCTCTGAACCTCATAAGCTAGCTCACTGCGAGAAATTCAAATCAAAGTCAATTGCGGACCGACAACAGTGTGCCCGTCAAAATTACCTGTGCATAAACTGCCTTACAAAGGGCCACGTTGCAGCCGACTGCCGCAGCACCTATACCTGTTATCACTGTAAGCGACGCCACCATTCGCTGCTGCACGAACAAAGAAAGGATCGCAGTCAAGTAAATACAGCGCAACAAGCGATTCAAAATACTTCCTCCAAACCCTCCAATCCTCAACCAGGTACATCCGAACAGTCTACTTCGAATGTGACACACGCTCACGTGGCTACCCAAGCTCAGGTTCCCACCCAAACCGTTCTGCTCGCCACAGCCTGGGTTCATCTTGAGTCCGAACAAGGCCGCCAAATACAAGCTCGCGCTTTGGTCGATCCAGGTTCAGATGCCAGCTTTATTTCTGAAAATTTAGTGCAATGCTTGCGCCTCACCCGTAAAAGTACAAAGGCATATGTAACTAGTATCGGCGGACAGTCCACCAGCAACGTCAAGGCAATAGTCCCGCTAGATATTAGTCCCATCCAAGATCCATCAAAAAACAAGTTGCGAATTGAAGCATTAGTTCTCCCGAAAATAACGGCATACTTGCCAAGTAAAGTACCCTTTGATATGGCCTTAACTAAAGGTTTGATACTGGCCGATCCAGAGCCAATGTCGTCAGCACCTATTGAATTATTATTAGGCGCGGACCTGTATGCGGACATCCTCCTGGATGGCATACGCAAAGATACGTCTCATAAATTGATCCTTCAGAATACTATTTTTGGGTGGATTATTTCCGGTGCGCTTTCAAATTTAATGCTCCCACAACGTACGATCCACGCACATCACGCGAATGTCCAGGATATCACATCTGAACTCCTCCAGTTCTTTAAAACCGAAGAAGTACCATCCAGAAGGTATCTCACTCCCGCGGAGAAGCAATGTGAAAGCCACTTCGAAAAGACTCATTACACCCTCCCGAAAGAAGGTACGTCAGAAAGAAGGTATGTCGTACGGTTACCGTTCAAGACGAACCCTCCAATACCGATTGGAGACACACGAGCCCGAGCTCTCGCATCATATCATCATCTCGAAAGCAGACTACGACGCGACGCAGAACTCAATAAACAATATTCAGCATTCCTACACGAATATCGCGAGTCCAATCATATGGAACAATTAAAGTCATACTCATGTACGCAAAACGTGTTCTTGCCTCATGATCCAGTCTTTAAAGATAGTACTACTACCAAGGTTAGAGTCGTATTCAACGCATCTGCGCTATCAAGCAATGGGACATCACTTAATGATCACTTATTACCCGGTCCGAACTTACAACCGGAACTCGTGACCGTACTTTTAAATTGGCGAAACTTTCGATACGTCTACACGGCGGACATTGCTCAAATGTTCCGACAGGTATTAGTTGATCCTAGAGATCACAATTACCAATTAATATTCTGGCGATCCTCACCCGAAGAAGAGATTCGACCTTACGCGTTAACCACCGTGACGTACGGTACCGCGTGCGCGCCGTTCTTAGCCCAAAGAGTGTTACTCCAAGTCGCGGAAGACGATGGACGCGAGTTTCCTCTCGCTGTACCAATCCTACGAAGGCAGCGATACATGGATGATCTAATGTTCGGGGATGATTCAAAGGAGAACGCCATCCAAAAGCGATTTCAAATTACGAATTGCCTCGCACGCGCAGGATTCCCCTTGCGCAAGTGGGCTAGTAATGACCCTACACTACTAACTGGCATTGAATCCACAAATCATGGATTAGCCCTGAACTTACCGCTGGAAGAAGGGAGCAAGTTAAAGGTACTCGGTTTACATTGGGAACCGATCAGCGACTCATTTCATATAGTCGCACAACTTCAAAACCCACCGCTCCCGACCAAACGTCAAATTCTTTCTATAATTGCCAAGTGCTACGACCCCCTGGGCTGGCTAGCTCCGGTATTGGTCGGGCCGAAGACCCTCGTTCAACGAGTGTGGCTTCTTAAGTTAGGCTGGGACGAACCCGTCCCTGAAGAAGTAACAACCGAATGGCAATCGTTTTGCGAACAGCTGCCTTGTCTCAATCAAATTACGATCCCACGCTAGACGGCCTCTGACCGTTCCAGCTCGGTTCAAGTTCTGCGACGCCTCCGAACGCGCGTACGCCGCTGGAGCGTATCTACGAGTCCGATCCGTGACGTCTGAAGTAAGAGTC
The DNA here is from genome assembly GCA_914767705.2 of Tenthredo notha. Lineage (NCBI taxonomy): Eukaryota > Metazoa > Arthropoda > Insecta > Hymenoptera > Tenthredinidae > Tenthredo > Tenthredo notha. The sequence goes on along the minus strand of OU611908.1, from coordinate 3,617,427 downwards.
AGTCTCATGATAGCCAAGACTAGGGTAGCTCCCCTCAAAACTATAACCATACCCCGATTGGAATTGTGCGCGGCGGTACTATTAGTCCGGTGCGTCTCCACCCTGCTAGAATCGATCTCGGTACCGATCGAGTCGATTACGTGCTGGAGTGACTCCAGCGTCGTGCTATGTTGGTTAAAAAAGCCTCCGCGTCGACTCTCAAAATTTTCACTGCACATCGCGTCGCGGAAATACAGGAACAACTGCCTCAAGCAAGTTGGAAACACGTACCAAGCGAAGATAATCCCGCAGACTGCGCATCCCGTGGAATAAGTCCGAATCAATTAAGAGAGCATCCATTGTGGTGGCACGGCCCGCAGTGGCTATCAAGCGACCCTAGTGAATGGCCAGACCAAACTTTCCTTGACTTTGCATCAACTGAAGTTGATAGTAAGCTCACAACTCATGTACATCTGCAAACAAGCGACCGAAAACCGGGAGACGATAACTTCGGACAGCTATTGCAAGACTCGTCAACATGGCCTCGGCTATTACGTATTACCGCATACGTACTGCGCTTTATTACGCGTATGAAGAATATCACACCGATACCAACCGACCTTGCTTTGCGCGTCCAAGAAATTCGCGCCGCGGAAACCTTCTGGCTTCGTTACGCCCAGCAGGAAGTCTTTCCAGCAGCAGGCAAGGCTCTAGCTAAAGGGGCACCGGTTCCAACCAATAGCAGCTTGAAAAATTTAGATCCGTTCGTGGATGACACAGGTCTTATACGCGTAGGTGGCCGCCTGCACCAAGCGGACATCCCGAATGACCAGAAGCACCCGGTAATCCTAGCGAATCATCGCGTAACACAATTATTAATAGCGTATATTCATCGTATCACTCTTCACGGAGGGATTCTACTCATGCTACGAGTGCTAAGACAACGTTACTGGGTTCTCCGAGCGAGAAACCTAGTAAGAAACTTACTACACAACTGCGTTCGATGCACCCGCGAACGAGCCGCGACTTGTAGTCAATTCATGGCAAGCTTACCGAAAGCTAGAATAGTACAATCGCGCCCGTTTTCTCATAGCGGCGTAGACTATGCCGGCCCCTTCCTTGTTCGAAACGCGGCGGGTCGTGGCCGAACAAGCCACAAAACGTATATCGCCCTGTTTATTTGCCTGGCCACAAGAGCCATCCACTTGGAACTTGTACACGATTACAGCTCAGCTGCCTTTCTAGCAGCCTTTCAGCGTTTTTCTTCACGCAGAGGACTCCCTAGTCGAATATACTCCGACAATGGCACTACGTTCCAAGGGGCCGAACGAGAATTACGCGAAGCATTCCACAAAATTATCCACGAAGTCGACTTCCGCAATCTCTTCGCGACAGACCAAGTCGCCTGGCAGTTTCTGCCCCCTGCAGCACCACACTTCGGTGGGCTGTGGGAAGCGGGAGTTAAGAGCGTAAAACATCACTTAAAAAGAATTTTGCAAAATTCTACTCCGACGGCTGAAGAATTCACAACCCTTCTATGTAACGTAGAAGCATGCCTAAATTCCCGTCCAATCGCCCCCTTAAGCGACGACCCTTCGTCTTACGAGGTATTAACTCCCGGCCATTTCCTAATCGGAGAATCCCTGAAAAGCGTTCCCCTACCGTCAACACTCCACCTAAACGAGAATCGCATGGATCGTTGGCAGGCTATGCAACGTAAATTCGAACAGTTTTGGAAAATTTGGTCACAAGACTACATTCACTCGTTGCAGCAGCGAATGAAGTGGCGGACGCGTGAGCCAAATCTTCGAGTCGGCGATCTCGTATTGATCCGCAACGAGAGCCTTCCGCCCTCGAAGTGGAGTCTAGCCCGCGTCCTAGAATGTTTTCCTGATCGCGATAACCTCGTACGCTCTGTGCGAGTCAAGACGGCTACCTCGGAATATATCCGACCGATTGTGAAACTCTGCAAACTCCCAGTAAATACCGAACCAGAGTCGCACACCCCTGAGTCGGTTGCTACTGCCCAATCATAGCTCTAGTCCTTAGGTAATAAGAGAAATAGACCTCTAACTTAGTTTTAAGTACCCTCATCGAAATGAGGACAAATCCTAGTCGTAAGTAACATTGAGCTCAACCACCAAGCAATCCAATCACAATGCCAGCTGCAGAAAGCGTCCAGAATTAATGAGTGACTATGATAACGTGCCTCCAGTCTTAAGGTAGAATAAGGACTAGTTGTACGCCCTCGTCCAAGCAAGCATTACCTCCATTCGGCAATTAAAACGCACTACGTTTTAACGCGGGCGGAGTGTCTGGAATTAGGTGTCCATCAGGTGCTGTCCTCATGTAATTCAAAAAAACTCGAGCAATTAGTCTCGGTGAACTTAGTCAGTCTGTGTCTAGGCACATTGTAAACAAGGTCGACGTATAGTAACTTGTGTAATCTCTAATAAATGAAATAGTTATAGTTAGAACCATAATACGTCTGAATTCTTATTCCTCTTCCCATACTTGCCACAAGTGCGAACTAGTAACAAAAAAGGGGAAACCGTAAAAGTTTAAATTTTTGTGGTTTTTAAACACCACTTCTGAAGTCGATGGTCCGGGCGGTTGTTGAGTTGCTCTCTGAACTCTTCTTCGACGGTTCATATTTATCACAAATATAATTACTGAACTCAATATTTAATAACACAACAAGAACACATTAATTCAATTAGAAAGTTTAACAAAGAATTATAGAGCGACTGCTAGAGACGTTGTGACATAGCAAGTCACAAACCTCCCCAAACCCGACTTCGTCATATCATATCTTGCGATTCCACTCATTCCGTCTCTGCCAGCATTATACATCAAAATAGTCAAAAAAAGTTTGCGCTCCAACCTGACTAATATTACGTTCACCTTGAAAAAAGAAGATCCTCAAAGTTTCAATGCTCCATCTGATTATTAAGGGGTTCCGGCAATTTTCAATTTCAATTTTAATTTTTTTTTTTAATTTTTTGATGAAAAAAAAGAAATAAAATCTGATTTCAGAGCTATAAAAATGTGCAATAAAAATAATGCAAATTTTAAATTGATTAAATGTCTATATGTATATTATTAATTATTTAGATATAGTTAGATATATAACAATATCTAGCTATATCTCGTGTTATATAGTAATATCTGACTATATATAGGTAAATAGAGCTATTTACGTGATGAATATAACTATATATAGTCAGATATACCGACATATTGCTATATATACCCAGATATGAGTATATATACCCAGATCCGAGTATGTATGCTCGGATCGTGCCAAATCTCGGATCCGACCATATACAAGCCATTTGGATCCAAACATATATGATTATATCTGATCTTTTTTTCTCGGGGTATGTCGTCGGAGACGCGGAAAATCACCAAGTGACTCAGAGACCATACTGTGGGGTATGGGAGGCAGCAAATATGAGACCCTGGGGTACTTCTCTGTAATGTACCTACTCCTTTATATACAGATTATGGATTTTATATTACTTTGTATGTTTCTAAAATAAGTTCCTCCTTAATGAAATCCTAATCCTCTAACCCTCATAAACCGTTTCCTTTTACCCAATCTTCTATACGCTTTTGTTCTTATAACCACTTCTATAGTTTTACGACCCCCTTCCTTCGAGTGTCTTTTTCCGCTGCTAATTCCTAGAAAACCCTCAACTCCCAAACTTTCCGTTTCCAAAGGTCTAACCCCTCATTTCCAATTTGCACCCCCTCTTCTTTTTGCATACCTCCCACCACCTTTCAACCTCCACTTTCAAAATCCAAAATCCCTCTCAACATCATTCTACTCCGAAAATTCAAACCAACAACAACTCTACTCACGAACAAATAAAAACTATTTTTGCTTTAAATAAAACTTGTTAAATTTCCTCGAAGTCCATTACAAAAACTGGTGTCAGAAGAAAAAGATCATCTTATCCGACTCACGTAAAAGAATTCACACGTTGAATTTCACACTTTGACGGTGACTTTTCAAAGTCTGAGTTTGGATTCGATTCATCCTGAAGAACAACGCAATCTATACGAGGCACACAGTCGCCTATTGCAAGACGTTCACCCCGAATCTGCAGAGCTAACCCTAGCTATACTTGCTGCTAATTCGAGACCGAACTCACCGAGAACAAGTTAAAGCAAAATCTACTAAATCTACGAAATCTACAAAATCTACTAAATCTACGAAATCTACAAAATCTACTAAATCTACGAAATCTACAGAATCTACTAAATCCATTAAATCTACAAATCACAAAATCTACAAAATCTACTAAATCTACAAATCTACAAAATCTACAAGAGCCTCAATCAGAAAATCTACAAGAACCTCAATCAGAAAATCTACAAGAACCTCAATCGGAAAACCTACAAGAACCTCAATCGAAAAATCTACAAGAACTTCAATCGAAAGCTACAAGAACCTCAGCCGATACCCGATAAGAACTTCAACGAATTCATCAACGCAAATTACCAGTTATGCTTTGTGACGTGGATTTTTATTAAGTCTCGGATCTGGACCGGATAGCCAGCATCCGAGATCAATCCAGTCGACAATTAGCCTGAAAATTAATCTTTATATACGATGTTGGGCGCCTGGCGGATAACCGCCCATTTCAAAAATCTAAACCAAATCTAAACAAACTATACTGAAGCGTCGGCTAGCAACAGTACCGCGGAGAGGGGTCAGGATTAAATGAAGGATCAGCTGGGCGTTAAGTAACGACTCGAAGTTTTGAATTTAATAACGGAAAAATAGAATTTATTCAATAAACGAAATAGGAAAAATATAAATAACAAATCGTGTACCCGGGGGTACTTCCCCGCGGGTATAAAACGGCTACAGGTCGTGTAAAGGCGACCTGGCCGCGATTTGCGAGTTTTACAATACTAAATAAACTACTAGCTTCCACGTAGGAGAGCAATAACAATGAAAAATAAATCAAAAAGAAAGAACTCGACAAATCTGGTCCTCGTGTGACAATAAATTAGCTAAAACACTAATTACTTCCACGAGGAAAATTCATTCACAAATAATAAATAGAATTAACAAACTTACAACTAACGGAAGGACCAAGACAATAAATAGAATAACAAGTCGGGAGGCTCGCGGCCTAACTCGATAATACAATGTAATAATGAAAAGCGTAGCCTATGACGTCACCAGCCGCTGAAGACGGCCGGTTCGCCTCCGTGAGACGAAACCTCCCGTTTAATAAATTATTATTTACAATTTTTACTAAAACTAACTTAATCTAACTCTGCGCCTAACGCAATTAATAATTTAAACAATGACCCGAAAAATACGAAATGTTGACCCGAACACGAAATAAATAACGGCTCTCGGCTAAGCCTCGAGCTTCGTCTCTCCCCGCAGGAGGAAGAGAGAGCGACAGCGACCGACTATCTATCTCTGTCGCACTCAGGTACGACGAGTATCGAACCGGCTTACTTTAGATCACAAAATAATTTACAATAATTATCGACTTGAACTCTAGATAGGTTGCAGTGGGACACTGGTGACGGCCTACCCTTCGGAGATCGGCTTAATCGAATCTCAAAAATACTAAGTGGCCTCGTGGCTGAATTAAGGCAAGATGGCAGACGGCCGTTGCCGAATTCGAATTATTATGAGTAAGAATGGCTAACGCTTACCGTCTTCCAGCCATCTCATAAAGAGGCCTCTCTCGCCCCCGAAATCCATGAGTCGCCTCCCACGTCACACTCACACTCAACAAAAATAAGAAAATACGGTAATTGACCCACGGGGCTCGAACGCAAACAAAAAAAAAAAAAGAAACTAGTAAGATATTCCCAAAACGCAACGAAAGGTGACACTCGTGTGCCTTCAACGCTAGTCTAACGCAGAGTGACTAGACCGCATGGCGCCGGTACTCAGCGCCCTCATTACTCGGTCGAATATCGATTTTTCGTATCGAGCGCAGGATCCTTTAATATGGCGACCTATTGTCGCAACGCGCGAAATTTCGAAATTCGCTACGGTGATCGTACATCGGAGGAACACGGGTTGCAGGCTCTTCTTGGTGGCGGGAATCTCTTCCACCATCGATATCCCGCGTTGTAGAGTGCCCTCGGCACTCCCCCGTGCTCTCTCTCTCGTTGGTGTTCGTCAAAAGGATCCAAACGCTCGGTGTGCAGTCCCTCATGTCCGTCGAGTGGCGTATTGGTCTCAGTTTTTGCCGTCGGATAGGCCTCGGCTCCCCACATGTTAGAGAGAAGTCGTAAAACAAAACAAAAGAATAAATAATATGATCTATGGTTTTTAGTCGGTCACGGTCGCCTCTCGGAATTATGGTCAGACCTCGGGGTCACTCTACTCATTTATTCGTAATCATACATTCCGCTAAGGTCGTTCAAGGGGTAAGGAGTCTGCTGTAACATGCAATGTTACAGCTTATAACTCTTACCTGCCTACTGTAAGTCTGAAAACCTAAATTAAGCTATTTTACACTACCTTACGAAAACTCTTTAAGTTAATCTAATCAAAATGTCCGACACAACTATCAGAATAGAATTAGCCGAAAAAATGTTAGCGACCTTTGACGGAACCAAATCAAGACTACATGAATTCTGTGACAATTGTGATGAAGCTACATCTCTCATAGCCGAAAACATGAAACCTATATTATTTGCAATAATAGAAACAAAGATAACAGGAAATGCACGGGCTCTAATTCGTAACAGAACCTTCGCTGATTGGCCGGCGCTAAAATCGTATTTATTAGAAGCATATTCGGAAAAACGATCTCACGGGCAATGGCAATTAGAATTATCCTCCTGCAAACAAGCCCATAATGAAGACGTAATCTCTTACTCACAGAAGATTGAAAATTGCCTAATTAAATTAACAAATAGCTTAGAAGAAACACTCTCACACGTAGAACGAGCTGCATGTGTTAAATTACTCCAGAACCAAGCTCTGAATGTATTCATAATGGGATTACACAGGGATATCTCTATTATCGTTAAATCGCAAAGACCCATTACTTTAACAGACGCTATACAGTATGCGATAGCCGAAGAAAACGAGCAAAAATCGCGAAAAGAAATACAAAAGTTTCAAAACCTAAATTTAAAAGACACTAGACACTGCTCAAATTGCAATAAATCAGGACACATGACTATAAATTGCTATTTTAAAAACAGACCCAATCACATTCCCACTCAGTCAAATCGACAGATAAAAGAAGAGCCAAACATAAGACACTTCAAATCAAACAATCATCAAACGAACAGAAACTCTCATACATCACAGAATACATCTAATTATAACTCAAAATCCTGCAATTATTGTAAAAAACCAGGTCACACGATTGACATATGCCGAAAACGCGCATACAATAATAGCAAACGACAATCTTTTCCACAAACTCAAAATAACGGAGACGCGACCAGACAGAACCATACCTCAAATTCTCAAAACTCTAATCCAAATCAATACGTGAATGCTTTAAACTCCTATCAATCCCCGATGGCTGCCGCATCGAGGAACGTTCACAACATCGAGGCAGAGTAAATCCAATAATTAACGGTGTAACAACATACATTCCAGTAGAATTCAAAGAGACTAAAACCCAAACCGTCGACTTACTTCTAGACACAGGTGCCGATATATCCTTAATAAAAATCTCTAATCTCAAAGGAGACACGCCATGTTACGAAGACATAAAATTAAAAATCAGAGGTCTCACTCCGGAACCTTTCGAGTCAATTGGATATTGTTACCTAAATTTAAAAATTGATAATCAAGTTCACATCTGCATCTTTCATGTTGTCAAAAATGACTTTCCTATTAGATTCCCAGGAATACTCGGAAACGATATTCTTACTCATTTAAAGCTTCAAGTTGACTATATTGATAACTTACTTCACTTTTCGAACGGTTCAATTCCTATGATCCACGTCGAGAAACCGCTACAACAAAATACTGAGAAAAGAGACGAACAACAATGGAATTTAAAAACAACCAACAAAAATTCTACGATCGAGAACACTCAAATAAACGATAACCAAATTCACTTTATTGACGTCCCTTCTCGAACCGAATTGCTCATACCTGTCCGCATAACGAACTCTGAAATTAATGAAGGTATAATCGAAAACCAAGAAATCAAACCGGGAATTTTCCTATGTCAAAGTATCGTTAAAACTAATTCCAAATCCGAAGCAATAACCTCTATCGTAAACACCACTAATTCAGACGCGAAAATAGAGAAACCAGAAGTTCAATTAGAACCAATCGAACGCGATATATTAAGAATATTAAACCTCGAATCCGTCGAATCAACCTCAGTAAACATGAATAAATCACGAGTAATCGATCACCGATCTGAACGGTTAAAAGAATTACATAATAATTTGAGAACGGATCATCTAAATTCAGACGAACGCGAATCATTATTTGAAATCTGCGAAGAATTTAATCATATATTTCATCTTAACGGAGATAAGCTGAGCTGTACGGATACAGTCACCCACAGTATAATAACGAACTCCCAAAATCCAATCGCTGTAAAAACCTATCGTTATCCAGAGATTCACAAAGAAGAAGTTAACAATCAAATAGATAAAATGTTGAAAGACAACGTAATAAAATCATCAACCTCTCCATGGAATTCACCACTCTGGGTAGTTCCAAAGAAACGCGACGCGTCCGGAAAAGTAAAATAGCGAGTCGTGATCGACTACCGAAAATTGAATGACATCACAGTCGGAGATGCGTATCCACTGCCTAACATTGCTGACATTCTTGATCAGTTAGGTAACTCGAAATACTTTACAACTCTTGATCCTGCATCGGGCTTCCACCAAATTCAAATGGACCCGGAAGACGCGGAGAAAACCGCATTTTCAACTCCGCTGGGTCACTATCAATTCAATCGAATGCCATTCGGTTTAAAAAATGCTCCAGCTACGTTTCAGAGATTAATGAACTCTGTTCTTGCAGGTATACAAGGAATCAGATGCCTTGTCTACCTCGATGATATAGTTATTTACGCAGACTCTTTAGTAACTCACTCCAAAAAACTACGCAAAATCTTCAATCGATTAAACGAACACAATCTCAAAATCCAACCAGATAAATGCGAATTTCTACGGTGCGAAGTCATGTACCTTGGACACTTAATATCGGAAACAGGTGTTAAACCAGATCCATCAAAGATAGAAGCTGTACAAAATTTCCCTACTCCTAAATCACCTAAAGACATAAAATCATTCTTAGGCCTTGCAAGTTATTATAGACGATTTATTAAAGATTTCAGTAGAATCTCTAAACCTCTAACTTCACTCTTGAAAAAGGATACAGATTTCCTTTGGACGAACAATCAACAACAATCTTTCGAAAATTTAAAATTAATTCTTATTAGCGAACCAATTTTGCGTTATCCCGATTTCACAAAAGAATTTATTTTGACCACCGATGCTAGCAATTTTGCTGTTGGTGCAGTACTCTCTCAGAAATATGATTCACACGATTTTCCTATCGCTTACGCTAGTCGAACTCTTAATCCAGCAAAAACGAACTATTCAACCATAGAACGCGAACTCTTAGCCATAGTATGGGCTACTAAACATTTTAGATCGTACCTTTTTGGACGGAAATTCTTGATATTAACAGTCCACCGACCTTTAACATGGTTATTCAGCCTCAAAGCGCCAGGATCTCGCTTGGTCCGCTGGCGATTGAAATTAGAGGAGTATGATTACAAAATCGAGTATAAACCAGGAAAAATAAACTCTAACGCGGATGCTTTAAGCCGTATAAATAAAACGACCGAACTCAAACCAGATATCTCAATTAATACAGTTAATAGTCAAATCAACCATTCATACGCCGATTTCTTGAACAAATTACAAAGCTCAATCATAATCAATGAAAAAGTCGAAGAAACTAACGAATCGATATTCTCAACTAACGATAACTACGCGACCTGTATTTCTAAAGATCTCGAGATGAACGACTCAATCACGAGCGAATTTCAAAAACGATTCGATCATCTCGGAACACTAAAATCACAAAACATAAATGTCCACGACGTCGTAACTATAAAAAACGAAGATAATCTCATATTCTATCTCGTAGTCAAGGAAAATTACTCGGATAAAACGACCTACGAAGACATCTTCACGGTACTCCTAACACTTAAAAACCTTCTAATAAAACATCGAAAATCATCAATCCACCTTCCAAAAATAGGCACGGGATTCGATCGCTTAAAACGAGAAAAAATCAGAGCTATGTTACGGTATATATTCAGAGGTACGGACATTCACATAAAAATTTGTCTAGACATAATAGCCGAGCCAAACCCAGATCAAATACCTAAAATCTTAAATGAATATCACGGATCACCTACCGCGGGACACTCAGGTTTCCATCGAACGTATAAAAGGATCAAACAGAATTATACCTGGAGAACAATGAAGAAAGATATCGCTGACTTTATAAAGACATGTGAATCATGTCAACTAAACAAACTCGTTCGGAAAAAGAATCATAAACCAATGCAAATAACTTCAACCTCATCCAATCTGTAACGTGGCCAAACCACGACCCACATAAACATTAGGATCATATGGTTAATAAATCAATAAATCAGGCCTCCCGTCAATGGCGCGCGTCATCTGCCATCAGCGCGGTCAACTATAGAAGACGCCATCTACCACGGCGCAGTAAACTATCGCCTATCGCCATTTTGCCTAATATTTTTCTCGCTAACAAAGTCATCTTTCGATTTGATGAGGTAGCAGCAAATATCGATGTTTAATCAGAGCAAGTCTCTCTGGGGATATCTAAGTGTGATTCTAGCGGGGTTGCTTCGGCCTCCTTTGCCTGTTTGACCACTTTGGTATTCCTATTGCATTTTTATATACACAGCTCCGCTTTGGAAGTATTGGTGAACCTAGCGTGGTTGCTTCGGTCTCCTCGCCTGTCAGATCCATGCTTCTTATAAGCACAGCTGTTGAATTTAATTATCAGTCGAGTCATTTCGAGATAAACAAACTTTATTCAAATTCAAAATTAAATTAACGTAGTAAGTAGATTCATTCAATATTCTTAATCGCGCCAAGTAAATTCATTTAATATTCATAATCGAGCCAACAACTCTTTAAAAGACCTAGCAGCCTAGGCAAAATCACATCGAACACGTATACACACGTCATTAGCATTAAGGCAATTAGGGATAGTAACACATACTCAGGTAAAATAAACCTTTATCTTAAAATCGAGCCAAAAACTCTTTAAAAGACCTAGCTGTCTAGGCACCTATATTTCAAGTTATTGTTTTAATATCATCTACGCTACAACCATTTTATGTTAGAGTTAAGAAATATCTATATCAAATAATCACCTTCCATAAAAATAATAAAACATTACTCGTGATTATTATAAACTGTATGAATTCAATCATTCAACTACCATCCCAATTAGAAAATATAAGTAGGCCCGTGGAGAAAGTCCAAGCACCCTGAGATAAGAGACTGCATCGGTCTTCTGCCGATATAAGTAAAGAGTTACATAAGATTTAACACAAATCCTTTCGAAAAAATATTCTTAGGTATAGTTGGACCACTCACACTTACAGAAGACGGAAACAAATACGCTTTAACACTACAAGACGACCTCACTAAATTTTCACAAGCATACGCTATTCCAAATCACGAAGCTATTACTATCGCCAATAAATTGACAACAGAATTTATATGCAAATTCGGAATACCTAAATCCATACTCACTGACCAAGGAAAAGATTTCACTTCAAACCTATTAAAAGACGTTGCTAAACTTTTTAAAATTAAACAAATACGTAATAAGTTTTCCTTATTCCGGTTTTAGGTTAGAATGAAGCTCAACTGCGTTTCTCTGTAGAACAAAAGTTTTATTTACACTATGTACATGTTTGCTAGTTCCTTTAATTCTTACCTGTAGAACAAAAGAAACAACATTTAAAGCTCCTATTCCGGGGTTTTTTCCTTGTACAGTTTTTACTTTACAGTTGTTCAATTCTTTTATCTTTTCCGTTATATCGGTTTTCCTCTCTTTGCCTAATTATCGCGCTTATCCTATGTGACTTACATCGCCATCTGTCTAACGTCGGTAACATAGATCCTAATCATAAGAGAAGCGGCGACACAGGTATACCGGTGTCGTGATTTTCTTTACATCTCCCCCCTTTTAAGAGGAACAATCATGTGTGTATTTGAAGTGATTGTTTCGCGTTCATCTACCGCCGGAGTTAGTTTTGTGATGTGAAAGAGGTTCGATTCTGTCTTCTTGTGTCCGGTGTCGACTTCGTAGATTGAATTTGAAATCTTTTTTTGTATTTTATATGGTCCTATTCTTAGTTCATCCAGTTTCCTCCTGTTTAGACGATTTCCATTGTCTACGTAGACCCGGTCTCCTATTTTCAACTGTAGTTCTTTTCGGTGGAGATCGAAGTTTCTCTTATTGTAGTTGTGAGACTGAATTGTGTTTCTCAAGGCTAGTTTCCTGTCTCTTTTCAGATCATCATCTGTACATTTTGATTTTAATTCCTCTGGTAGAATATTTACATTTTCACCTTCCAGTAGGTATTTTGGCGCGAATTTTGTGATTGTGTGTTCAGTTTTGTTATATTTTTCTACACACTTTTGCGCGATGGTTGTCCATGCAATTTTTTTCTCACTTTCGTTTATCTGGCATCGTATTTTATTGATTAGGGTTTGGTTTAATCTTTCGTTGAGGCCATTTGAAAACGGTGCATCAACGGCGGTGAAGACCATTTTCGTGTTTTTCTCCTTTAAGAATTCCTTAAATTCTTTCGAATTTATGCCAGGGTATTGATCCGTTAGTATCATTTTGATATTGTAACTTTGTGTCACCATTTCGGTTAATTTCATGAAGTCCTTGGAATTTTGGTTTCTCGATGTTAAAATGTAAGCGTATCTCGTGAAATGATCCACCAAAAGATGCAAATATTTTTTTGTTGACCGAGATCCGCCAAATCCTCCTATTGTGTCAATAGATACAATTTCAAAAGGATATCTCGCTGGACCCAAGTGTGACATTAAACCGTATTTAGAGTTTCTTCTTGATTTGTTTCTGATACAAATTTCGCAGTTCTCACAGATTTTTTTTATGTTTGCTATTAGGTTTTTTGCTGTATAGAATGGTGTTATTTTATTTACCATTTGGGTTCTTCCAATGTGACAGTACGTCTTGTGCACATTTTCTATTAGGTTTTTACTTAATTTTTCTGACAACATGATTTTTTCTCTACGTTTTGTTTTCTTATAGTAGATTTCATTTTTTTTTGTCAGTTTATCTTTATCGCGTTGTATATTCGGATTTTTATGTTGGTCTTCTTTTATGTCCAGTAGATTAATTAAATTTACCACTTTCAAGAAGTCCTCTGTATACTCGTAGGGTGCCAGAACTGGGTTTCTGCTTAGGCAGTCTGCTTCTTGGTTTAATTTTCCTGGGTTATATTTTATTTTTAAATTGTATTGCGATAAATAGTATGTCAAATCCCCAAGTTCTTCGTCCGTCCTGGCTCTTATGTTCATGTTTTCCAAGGGTTTATGGTCGGAGTATATTGTAAATTCTTTTCCCATCAACCAATGCTGCCAATATTTTACAGCTTCTTTTATCGCCAAACATTCCAGGTATATTGCCTTCTTTTTCTTCTGGGCCTCCGTTAGTTTTCTTGAGAAATAGGCCACCGGCTTACTATTTCCATGTTCATCGTTTTGTTTTAGCACAGCTCCCACTCCTTTGATGCTTGCATCTGTGTAGATGTCAATTGGGAGCTCTGGGTCGAAAATTTTCAAAACCGGTTCTGAACACATTAGTGTCTTTATTTTGTCGAACGATTCTTGACATTTTCCAGACCAGTTGAACGGTACTTCCTTCCTCAGTAGATTGTGTAGTGGGTCCAGAATGATTGCACTGTGTGGTATAAATTTATGGTGAAAATTTATTTTTCCTAGAAATTGACGTATATTTTTTCTTGTTTCTGGAACTGGAAAATCTTTGACGGCTGTTAGATAATCTTTCAGAGGCTTGATTGAATTATTCTCTATTTTGTGACCTAGGTAATTTGCATGATTCTTTGCGAAGTTGCATTTTGAAAATTTCAGCCTAAATCCTTCCGTTGATATTGCCTCTAATAATTTCGATAAATGTGTTATGTGTTCCTCAAAAGTTTTCGAAAAAACTATGATGTCGTCTATGAAGTTTACTGAAAATCCAGAGAGCTTGTGTTTCCTTATGATATTGCTCATTATTCTCTGAAAAATTGCTGGGGCCGTTTTTAGTCCAAATGGGAGACATGTCCACTGGTAGTGGCCCTCCTGTGTAGTAAATGCAGTTTTTTCCCTGTCTTGGATTTTCAGAGGGATTGACCAGAATGCGGAGTTGATATCCAATGTCGTATAATATTTGCTATTTACCGTTTTTACCAATAAATCGTCGATCAGTGGGAACGGTTGCAATTGAGGGACGATGATTTTGTTCAAGTCTCTAAAGTCGATACATAGTCTTGATCTTCTTCCCTCTTCTTTTTTATATGCCAAAGTAACCGGTGCAGCAAACGGACTGTATGATTCTTCAATCAGGTTTTTCTCCAGTAGTTTTGCCAATTGGCCTTCTATTTCTTTTTTATCCTCCATCGTGCATCTGTATGGGCGTTTGTGGCAGTATTTATCTACCATAAGGTCAATATGGGCTTCATAGTCTTTGACCGTGCCGATGTCATATTTGTCCTTCGCAAACACTGATTTATGGTCATCTATCAGTTTTTCAATTTCTAGTTGTTGATGTGGACTTAAGTGGTTTATTGAGATTTCAAATTTCTCAGGATTTATGTGCTCGTTAAAATTTATTTCATGTTCGTCTATGTGTTTAATTTTTGGTTCTCTACCTAGTACATCAGGAATCTTGACCTTTTTTCTCTCTATATTTTCTTGATTTATTTCTTCGTTGCCTTGTGTGATCCTTAGATCTTCGTCCTGGATTAACTTGAAATTCTTGATGCAATCCAAGCCGATTAGGAAATCATAATTGAAATTTTTATTATTCACAATGAAGATATCCATACTTTTCTCAATATCGTAGATTTTTATTTTTAGTGTTACCATACCTTCTGTTTTTTTCTCACCATTAATAGTTTTCAGATTTACTATTTGTATATTATCTGAATTTTTTTGTTTTATCTTTAGCAATTTTGCATTAATTAGTGACACGTTCGAGCCTGAGTCATAGACTCCAGAGACTACCAGTGTGTCATTCAGTAGTAAATTGATTTTTATTAATGGTGGTACTTCTAGTTTTTTGGATCTCCTTCATTTAGTTCTATTTCCAACTCTGAATTATTGACGCTTCTTATTTGTTCCGTCTTTTTATCTCTTTCATTTTTTTCCCTAAACCAGCAAGTTGATTCAGAATGGTAACGCTTACCTTTTTTTTCATTTTCGCAGATTCGGCATGGTTTCTTTTCTTCCACTTTTGCGAATTTCCTATCGGAATACTTTTCTTTTCTTTCCATTCTTGTTCTATCCGCCAGATGTTCTAATTTTCCGATTTCGTTGTAGAGATCTTCCGTTTCCTGTAACTTTTCCCTGTCTATTTTGTCAGACACGTAGTTTGGTAAGCCAACCGCTATAAGGTCTATCAGTGTTTCGGTGTCCATTGATTTTCTTATCTCCAGTAGCAGTTTTTCCTTCTTTAAAGCATAATCCAACAAGGAACCTGCTTGGTACTTGAAAGCGAGAGCGTATCTGATTGAAGACCACCCTTTATTTGCAAAAGTTTCGCGAAAGTTCTTTTTCCACTTGCTCCATTCCGATTCCACTGTGAGTTTTAAAATCATACAGCTATACCAATCTGCACTGGATTTATCAAGGAAAAATTTTAAAATTTCAATTATTTTCCTGTCTTCCATTATCATGCATCGTTCACACTCCTTTTCAAATTCCTGTATCCATTGGTGGGCATTCGCATTTTTTCCATCAAATTTTCCAATCATGAAGTCCTTTGCTATTTCCGCCAAGTTCTGAACTTCCGATTTTTGTTGTTTTTCCTCGAGCACTTTTTCCAGCAATTTTTTTATTGTTTCATCTGCGGCACTTTGCGTAGTTCCGACTTCTTTTTCCGTGGTTTCTTCTAAATAGTAATCTTCGAACTGTAGATTTTCCTCTTCATCCAAGTATATATTACGTAATTCTTCTGTTAGAGTGATCCAGACTTTTCTATATTGGTTTCTTTTTGTTAGTGTCTTTTTTACCTTAGCGAATACCTGTGTTGTTGTTAGCTCTTTGTGTAAATACGTTGGCTTGTATCCCTCTGGTATGTCGAAAGTGCGGCCGTCCAGTGTGGCTATTGAGTCTAGGCATAATATTGTTGTTTTCCCATCTGCCGCTCCCCTCATCTTGAAATCAAACCTTAGTTTGTCCATCTCTTGAGATCTCCCTTTTTTTTTTTTTTTTGCAGAATATTTGCAGAAATGTTGTTTTGTAATAAGTTTTCCTTATTCCGGTTTTAGGTTAGAATGAAGCTCAACTGCGTTTCTCTGTAGAACAAAAGTTTTATTTACACTATGTACATGTTTGCTAGTTCCTTTAATTCTTACCTGTAGAACAAAAGAAACAACATTTAAAGCTCCTATTCCGGGGTTTTTTCCTTGTACAGTTTTTACTTTACAGTTGTTCAATTCTTTTATCTTTTCCGTTATATCGGTTTTCCTCTCTTTGCCTAATTATCGCGCTTATCCTATGTGACTTACATCGCCATCTGTCTAACGTCGGTAACATAGATCCTAATCATAAGAGAAGCGGCGACACAGGTATACCGGTGTCGTGATTTTCTTTACATACAAACTACAGCATATCACCCCCAAACGAACGGTGCATTAGAAAGAAGCCACGCTACTTTAGCTGATTATCTAAAACATTATATAAAGATAGACCAGACAGATTGGGACAAATGGCTAAACTTCGCCATGTTCTCATATAACACAACGACGCATTCGACCACTAATTTCACACCATACGAACTAATTTTTGGACACAAAGCAGAAATTCCAACCGCACTTACCAAAGAACCAGAATTTAAATACACATACCGGGAAGAAATCTTGATAGTATATAGGTGACTGCGCACGCGCCGAATAATTCATTTTCATTGGTCGATAAAGTCGTCACGCAGTGATATTTGAGGCCAGCTTGCCTCAGCATACGACGAAACGCGCGCATGCGTAGTCGCCTGTATACTATCAAGATTTCTTCCCGGTATATGACAACTACATTGACGACCTAAGCTTGAAATTACAAAAATCACATGAGATAGCAAAAGATAACATAATTCATTCCAAAGAAAGAAACAAAGAATACTACGACAAGCGAACTAACAATGTTGACTATAACATTGGAGACAAAGTATATCTCTTAAGGGGGTACATACACCTTTGAATTTTCAAAAAATCGTTTTTGTTTTTATAATTTATTTGGAATGCTATTGACCTAATCTACCTGCAAATAAATTGGCGTCACAAAATCTAGAGGATTTGAAAAGTTACAGCCATGTCAGTGCCAAATTGCGAAAAAGCGCCACCGCGCAGCGCGCGGACCTTCATGTTCGTGTCATAAATATTGTACAACACCGCCGACACCACTGTCTTACTTTTTTGACGTTTTTATACAATTTGATTTTGAATTCGATCTCGTGATTTTTCAATTTTGTGTAATCATCATTTTTACACATATTTAATTTTAAAAATTCTTTTCAATTGTGCTGTGTTGTGACAGAACACATGGCTGCGATCTACATTTTTTTGAGGTTAGGTGTCCAATTATTTGTAAATTGTGTTTTCATCACGAATTCAAACTGATAGTAATTTTCATTATTGAACCAACACAGTGTATATGTCTGAGATAAGACTTCGGAATCGAAAGAAGATGATCCATCAAAAAGTACGTTTGAAATCGATGCCAGGGGACTACACATTCAGATTTCTAAAAAGATGAGTATTTCTATAATATATTAATTGCTAAAGTTTGATGAATATTATAAGAAAAAAGGTATGATTGATGAAAGATGAAAGAATTTTCTGAATATTGACAAGAATTGTGCCAGCATCATCTGAATCTCAAAAATATTGAAAATCAAGAATTGTAAAGAATTTTTATGTTTTGAAAAATTTTGATCAGATTTTTCTGAAGCAATTTATTTTTCTTCTCACAGCACTACCGGACACCGTTGTTGGACAGAACAGGTCAAGAATCACTACAAACCTCCGCCTTGCACATGTGTCTAGGCTCAACTCATAACGCATCGATACGAGGGCAGCTGCAGATTCAGCATATTATTCATAAGCGAAATCTTAAAACTTGATTTCCCGCTAACTACATTTTCTGGTCGTTGTCGTAGGGTACAGGTCGCATAGTTCATCGAAACTTTCTGAAATTTGGTGTGAATTTTCTGCAATGACGTAATTTCGGACCAAACCAATAATATATACACCGAGAAAAAAAATCGTTTGAACTAACCAAATATATTTAGTCAGTGTGGAAATAGTTGCTTCAATCATTCGGCACTTGAGTCAAGTAAATACTGATTAGAACAAAAATTTCGTTTCTTTCCACTGAAGTAATTCATTTTGTTGAACGACTCAGTAAATTCAACTACATTAGATTTTGAATGAACTAATATCCAGTAACATGTACAAAATATAAAGTTCAGTGTACAATATTCTTTTCTTGGGTAAACGTATTGCAATAAATAAATATCCTGTTGCTTGAAACGTGTGAAACAGCTATTTAGTAACAAAATTGTGACGTTGACTTTACATGTGAGCAAATACATTATTTTAACATCATATGTTGTTCATCCAACAATATGATCAGTTGAACCGACTCAATGTGAGGCTTTGTTTGGAATAATTTTAGTATGTTAAGTTGCGTACATGAAAACGTAGCTAAGTTTGAGCTGAATCGTATCCTATTACCTATTCGAACAAATGAATGTGTTAAAGAAATCTAGAAATTTAATAGCTTCAACCGAGTTCTTAAACCAATGCACTCATATTTATTTGGTCGAAATAAGGTCAGAAAACACTGACTTCGACCAAATATAAATGTGTTGACAGTGAAAAAATGATTTTCCACTGCTACAAACACTTATTTCGTCATATCTCACTTCAAATAATTACATTCAATTAAATTAATTAACAGCGGTTGTCATAATTTTTTTTGTCCACTTTTATGAATATGTTTGTTTCTATGCCTCTAGTGTCCCGTCTACACACGCATATTTAGGGTCCTAGCCAATCACTGAATTTCTACGACAGAAGTGACCAATCAGTTGACAGATTTCTTAAATATACCCGAGGGGCGTTTCACTCTGAATTCAAATGAGATCGTACGAACATTGTTGATCGTTGCTTGACGATTTTGTACGATTTCATACGATGTCAACGCTAAACACTTAACTCCCAATTTTTGAGATCGTGTGCCTTCAGCGCGTCAATGTCGACGCGTTGAACGCATGAATTCACGTTGAATTCGGCTGAATTCGACGATCTCAGACGCTCAGTACAACGTTAGAGGCGTAACGTACTGCCTTTCACGTTAACTACACTGAATTCTTCTCTTTCGCTCACGATTTCGAACGTAAGGCATAGTAACCCGTATGAAAAAACTATATATGGCAAAAATATATGGCAGAATATATGAAAATAGGTGGTATTATATTATGGCCGAAATTACGTATATGAGGTATTCCATACCAACTCGACCAATGATTTTCCCTCACCATTTTAGATTTGGTTTATAATTTTTTCTACGGTTACTCCAACTCTAACACCCACTCATGAATTTTTTCAGATTTTTTTTTATGAACCGTTATTTATTCATGAATTTTCGAAAATTCAAACAGTGCGACACTAAGAAAAAACTCAAAACTCATCTAAGAAAAAATTATTTCGTAAACGTGGAGGATAATGGCTCCCAGAATTTTCTTGAATGCAAATTGTTGAAAATCGCGCCATATAATACATATGCTTCTAGGGACAGATAGGTGATGGGCTAGTGCCTTTTGTATTTCTAGGAACTATCACATTGTATTTGATTTGTTCTGTTCTTACCCGGCGCTCGTGACGAGCACAAGCAAATGTAAACTCGCATTTATTATTTTCTTTATTTCAAACGTTTTAATTAATAAACATATAACTAGTCAAATTTACAACAGGTTATGGGCCCAGGCACCTGGACTGCGTTCAGGGAGGTCTAAGTTGTAAGAGTGCATTGCAATAAGTAAGAAAATACGCGATCGGGTTTGCCGGTAGTCGACGGTTATCGTGCGTTCTCTCCTAGTGTGAGTTCGTCGTAACTCGTGTGTGCGCGTGACGCGACCGTGTGAGTGTATCGGTGCGCGAAACGACAACAGTGTACTTGGACAGAACGATAGTCGAAGGACAGCAGTTTTTTTTTTCTTCGTTTTTGTTGTGACTCGAATAGTGAATTTAAAATGAGTGAATCTCAGAATGTGATAGCTCATAAGTTGAATGGAAATAACTATAAATTGTGGAAATTCCATATAGACGCAATTCTTCGTGGAAAAGGTTTGGCGAAATACGTGAGAGGAATCATACCCGAAGATGCAACTTCGACACAGCGAGAGTCATTCAACACGAACGATGGAAAAACAATGGCCATTTTGATAGCATCTCTGGAAGCTGAGGAGGCTCAAAATGTGCTGACATGTTCAACGGCAAAAGAGATCTATGACAAATTAAGTGCGATTCATCAAAAGAAAAGCGAAGTCAGTGTGATGACACTGTACGAAGAGTATTTTGCTTTGAAGATGGCGGATGATGAGTCAATTACGTCATATGTATCAAAAGTAACGAAGCTAGCGGCCGAGATCGAAGATCAAGGTGAAAAGCTGTCAGACAACATTAAGATGTCGAGAATTATCAGCAGTCTGTCAACACGTTTTCAAAACTTCAAAACAGTGTGGTACAACATAAGAGAAGGACGCGATCTGAACAACTTGTTAGCGCGACTGAGACAAGAAGAGGATCAGCTGAATAAAGTCAGTGCATCAGACGCAGCAGCATTTGCCGCACATAAACATAAACAAAGTTTCAAGCCCGGTACGAGCAAAGATGAAAACAGAAAGTCAATCGCAGAGCAGAAGAAGTCGACGATGTGCCATGCGTGCGGTCAAGTGGGACATTGGTATCGCGAATGTCCAAAGAATAAGAAAAGCAAGAGTGCGGATGCAAGTAAAAAACAGCCGGTTGCTTTCAGCGTGTTTCCTGGGGAAATAGAGAATGCTTCTCTGAAAGATGTGTGGATTGTAGACTCAGGTGCGTCACAGCACATGACGAGCAGACGGGAATGGTTTAGTGACTTCCATGAGAGCCCGCCAGGAACCAGGTCTGTCAAGGTAGCCAGTAGTGCAAAGCTTCCCATTTGTGGCCAAGGTTCAATCAACATGTCAATGTGGAATGGACAAAGTTGGGAATCGTGTGTACTGCGAGAAGTGCAGTATGTCCCTGGGCTGGGGCCAAATCTTTTCTCCACCGGTACCGCAACATCACGAGGTTTCGTGATGGTGGAAAAAGAGCGTGAGTGTGAACTACAGTATCCTGATGGAAAAATCGCAGTGATTGGTGCTAAGGACAGTGCAAATCAGTACCGTCTGGGTTTGCGAGTGGACAGTGATGCAGTGGCAAACAGTGCAACCGTGACATCACTCCAAAAGTGGCATCAAAGACTGGGACATTTAAGTGCAAGTGCGATAAAGACGATGGTAGAAAGTAAAGTTGTTGATGGTGTGCTGTTTTCTAATGATGATAAGTTTTTTTGTGGAGACTGTGCTATAGGAAAGATGCACCGTGTATCTCATCCGTCGCGTACAATCCGTAACTGTTTACCTGGTGAAAGGCTTCATGCGGATGTCTGTGGCCCTATGAACGTCACTTCAGTATCAGGTTGCAGGTACATCCTAGTGTTCAAAGACGAAGCCACAGGTTTTCGGTACGTACATTTTTTGGTGCACAAGTCCGAAGTGAGTGATAAAGTTAATGAACAGTTGAGTGCAGTGGAAACCGTGACTGGGAATCGGGTAAAGTCCGTTCGGACGGATAATGGACTAGAGTTCGTGAATGAAAAGTTTTCCAAGATATTGCGGAAAAGAGGTGTGATGCATGAGAGATCATCTCCATATACACCAGAACAGAATGGGAGAGTTGAACGAGAAAATCGTACCATTCAAGAATCAGCGAGGACTATGTTACTTGCCAGTGGTCTACAAACAAGTCTATGGTCCGAGGCAGTCAGAACAGCAGTGTATATTTTAAACAGAACACCGAACTCCCGAAACACGAAGCAAACGCCCTTTGAGCAATGGTTTGGGACGAAGCCGAACCTGAGCCACTTGAAGATTTTTGGTACAGAAGCATACGTACATGTACCAAAGGAGTTAGGAAGAAAAAAATGGGATGCAAGGGCGAGGGTGGTCTACCTCGTAGGCTACGAGTCGACCTCGAAGAACTATAGATTGTATAATCCAACGACTAGAAGAGTTATTACCAGCTGTGATGTTGTGTTCAACGAGGACGCTATTTCAGCGAGAATGTCGCAAGCTGAGCAGTTTTTTGTAACCAACATCAACGATCAAGAAGCAGACGATGCTGCAGGAGAAGAGGATTTGGAGGAACAACATAGAGTGGCTGATGACTCTACGGAAATCTCCGAACCGAATAATCATGACGACGATGCTCAGACACAGCAAGCGGAGGCTGATGCAGAACGCTACAATCTGAGGCCGTACATATACGAGCCTGACCGTTATGAAGCACAGAGCTTCTGTGCAATTATCGAGGAAGTACAGACATATGAAGAAGCTATGAAATCCAGAGACGCAGAGATATGGAAACAAGCTATGAAAGAAGAGCTAATTTCGCTATTGAAGAATAATACCTGGGAATTAGTGCCACGACCACTCGGGAAAAATATCATCACCTGCAAGTGGGTGTACAAGGTCAAGGAGACACCGGATATAAAAGAAGAAAAGGCGAAAGCTCGACTAGTAGCAAGGGGATTCACACAACAAGAAGGAATAGACTATAAAGACGTTTTCTCCCCTGTTGTAAGGTATGATTCAGTAAGAATCATGCTATGTCTTGCAGCAACTCGAAATCTGGAAATTTTTCAGTTCGATGTGAGGACAGCTTTCCTTAACGGAGATCTGGAAGAGGAGATTTTTATGGAACCCCCCAAAGGACTCAGTATTGGAAATCGTGATCTTGTGTGCCGATTGAAAAAGAGCCTTTATGGTTTGAAGCAAGCCTCAAGGGCGTGGAATCAAAAATTCACTGCCTGTCTGGATGAGTTCAATCTGGTACCAAGTAGGGCAGACCCATGTGTGTTTCATGGGAAGGTTCGCGAACATGACGTCTATCTGCTGCTCTACGTAGACGATGGGTTGGTTCTATCAACAAACAGTGAAGCAATACAACAATTATTGGACCACATGAAGAGGAGTTTCGAGATCACCTTCGGAAACTGTCGTTACTACGTGGGAATGGAGATACGAAGAAACCGTGCTGAAAAAAAAATTAGCATCGGACAGCAGGCATACATCATAAAACTATTGTCGAAATTCAACATGTTGGACGCAGTCCCAACAAATACACCAGCTGATAAAAATGTAAAGCTAACGAAGACGCAGAATGAGGACGCTGTTGAGTTCCCGTATCGAGAAATAGTTGGTTCACTCTTATATGCTGCAATGGTATCCAGACCAGATATTGCATTTTCAGTGGGAGTTCTCAGTCGATTCCTAGAAAACCCGAGTCAGGAGCATGTGACTGCAGCAAAACGCGTTCTGAGATATCTGAAAGCAACATCGGACATAGGAATTGTGTATGAATCAGCAGCACCGTTGGTTGGGTATACGGATGCAGATTTCGCCGGTATGGAGACTCGACAATCAACATCTGGTTTTATGTTCACCATGGGAGGTGCCCCAGTAGTTTGGCGTAGCCAGAGACAAAAGAAAGTTACGCTGTCAACTACTGAAGCGGAGTATGCAGCGAGCTGTGAAGGGGCACGTGAAGCGTACTGGATCCGTCAACTGCTTAAAGATGTTGGCGAAGAACAAGTAGAGCCGACACCCTTGTACATTGATAATCAAAGTACGCTGAAACTGATTAGGAACCCCGAGGTACACGCCAGGACGAAGCATTTTGATGTGCAGCTACATTTTGTCCGGGAGGCGAATGAAGCAAAAATTGTGGAAGTGAAATACGTATGTAGTGATGATCAATTGGCAGACGTGCTAACTAAGGCTCTGCCACGAGACAAGTTCAAGAGAAATATTGAGCGTGTAAACTTGATGCCCATATATGGCGAGTGGGAGTGTTGAAAATCGCGCCATATAATACATATGCTTCTAGGGACAGATAGGTGATGGGCTAGTGCCTTTTGTATTTCTAGGAACTATCACATTGTATTTGATTTATTCTGTTCTTACCCGGCGCTCGTGACGAGCACAAGCAAATGTAAACTCGCATTTATTATTTTCTTTATTTCAAACGTTTTAATTAATAAACATATAACTAGTCAAATTTACAACACAAATGAATTATATTTTCAGGAGAGGTGGCCGTAATACTCAGAAATACAATTGATTTTACTACCGAAAATTTTATTCTGTCATACAATTGTTCCTGGAAAAAATTCTGGGAGCCATTATCCACCACATTTACGAAATAATTTTTTCTTAAATGAGCAAAATAAATGTAAGGAAAAGAGTTTCCACTTCCGAATGGGGGTCAAAGTAACCGCTTCGAAAAACAGAATTTTTGAGATTTTTTTCAAACAAATCGAAGGTGTCGCACTGTTTGAATTTTAGAAAATTCATGAATAAATAACGGTTCATAAAAAAAATCTGAAATAATTCATGAGTGGGTGTTAGAGTTAGAGTAACCGTAGAAAAAATTATGAACCAAATCAAAAATGGTGAGGGAAAAGCATTGGTCGAGTTGGTATGGAATACCTCATATATTTTTGCCATATATAGTTTTGTCATACGGTAAGAACAAACGACTCGGTACACTGTTGAAAATTACTATTGTGAACTTCAAATATTGTGTTGGAAGTTTTATTCGCAAACATGAGTAGTAAATTTACAAGACATTTCCTTAAAATTAATTTACAAATACTTCAAATTTACTAAAAATTTCAGCGAATTCAAATATAATTTTGTGTTTTTCCTATGAAAGTTCAGTAAAATCAAGAATTTATTTGTAAATTTATAAAACAAGCACATTTGTAATTTTGCAAAACTTTTGTGTAGTAAGCGTGTTGTAAATTCACAATCATTTTGAACAGTGTACGACTAAAAGTTTCAAACATACCTATTTGAAAAAATAATTATAACTTATCGATTATTCAGCATCCTGTGGTATCAATACAAGCGAAGATTGTAAACATTTTTCTCAATTTCTTATTCACCATAAGTTTCAGCTTTTCTTAGATATCCGTTTTCGAAGGATGAATATGAAATTGATTTTGGAATCTATATAATTTATTAAACGATATCTATCTTATTAATGATTTTATTCATGAAATCAGACTCATCTAAAATAATTTATTCTACCAAACGATTACATTCGAAAACTTGATTCAGCCGGAAAAATCCATGACTATTTTAATCTTATACTGTCTTCGTTATGCGCTTATATTTGTTGCTGAAAATTTTGCATAATTACATTTTCAAGTGGCAAATCTGAAATAAGGTTGTAATGATTTTATTTCTTACAGACTAAAATATTATATTGAGATATTAAAATGAATTTTGGATACAAGTGGTTGTAGGGAACATGGCAAATAATAAACGCAAATCAGATAAAGGATGACATTAAATCATTTATTTGAAAGTATGATTCTAGAATTCAAAGAATGTCAATAGCTTTTTACTTCTTTTTTAAGGAAGCATGTTACGGTTAAGACCATATCAATTGCATTTGAACGACATGAACAGAATGTATTTAATTGTAGAAACAGGTCTGGTAGATAGACAAAATGTCGTGTCAAACGAGATTATAATTTCATATAAAAGAGAGGGACAGAACAAGACGGCACACCACTCTATACAAATGCATGCGCATTTGGTAGGAATAAAAATAATGTTGTCACGAATGGCGAGTGGAGGACAAAACGTGTGACAACATGAAATTTACGACACAGACATAAAGCAGAATATTTCCTTATTATCAAAAATACATTAAATAGTACAAGAACGCATGGCCGGATGGTCTACAGAGTAATGTAATAAATGCACATGGCGATACTTATTTGATATATCGATTAGTTCCAATTTCTTCGTCAATTACGTATATCCATAGGATTCCGACGTCGTTATGTGTGTTTCGTCATGAATAATCGAAACTGAGACTAAATCGAGAACGGTTGTTGATCAGATCAAAAATTACATTTCAAGTTCGATTTTAGCAGAGCGCCAGTTTAAACACGTCTACTCGTCTTCACGATCCACCGGCCAAGGAGGATTAGTTGTCTTCATACCTATGTCTTACTAGCTTAGTCAAAAGTCGAATTTATGCTGTTATTATATTGACCACGCTGGTGATAGTTATGAGCGGGTTATTTTGAATAGGTATATCGTTACAGTCTCCTTACAATATCCCCCTGGCGTTAGGGTTGGTATGACAATATCAATCATGACGTCATTGCGCTTGCTTATTGTTGGATAATTTTCTTCAGTCAGTAATTGTAATATGTGCTTTTATATTATCGTTACTACGATTCATCATTATTCTATTTATGGTCTTATCAATATAACATTTAACATTTACTTACGAACTACTTGTCTGACTAGATTACACATTTAGTTCCTAATTATTTATCTAGTAATTGTAATATGTGCTGTTATATGATCGTTACTACGATTCGTCATTATTCTATTTATGGTTTTGCCAAGATAACATTTAACATTTACTTACAAACTACTTGTCTGACTAGATTACACCTTTAGTTCCTGATTGTTTATCTAATTTGGGTTAAAATAGCTATGTAGGCTTGTTAGGATGTCTGAGTGACAAGAACGTTTTTTCAGCCATTCATTTGATCTGAATCTGTTGATGGCATTGTGGACTGGTAATACTTTCGTAAATTTAGTCGGTTATATACACCCTTTATTTTATTGTCATCGTTTTGGTATACTATTTGATATGCATTTTTTCCTATGACCTTTGATATCTTGTATGGTCCTTCGTAGAGCTCAAAAAATTTGTGTGTGACTTTATTCAACAGATTTGATTGGTGTGGTACTTTTAATAATACTGCATCCCCTATTGCTAGTTGGACGTTGGATTTAGTGTGTTGTTTCTTTATTCGCCTCTCAAAATGTTTTTTCATGTTTTGGTTTGCCTTGTACAATTTTACTGTATGCGGTTCTTCATTAGTTATTGGAAATTTAATAGTAGATATGGGCAGCTTTGGGTAGACACAACAAACCCCCCTCTCCCCCCTCCCCCCTCCCCCCTAGGGCGTCTTTGGGAAGTCCCCCCTCTCCCCTCCACCTAGGGCGTCTTTGGGAAATCCCCCTCGCCCCGCTCCCCCCGGGCCCAGAGGTCGATTTTGGAGAAAACTGAGGATTCTAACCTAACCTCCCCCTCCCCCTGGCCAGCTTCTCAGCTGGGGTGCCCTAGTTTTTTTTCATTTTCATGCCCCTGGCCTTACCCCGGGTCCTACGCCCCTGATCTTACATTTCTATATTATATATACTTATTTATGAATGGGTAGGGTAAAGGTGTAAAATTGAATGACGCGTCAATTACTAAAAAATCCAATTATTTCCATTTATTCGTATAACTTATTTCTAATACACACAAGGAACTTATGCTAAGATAAAATATAGAATATTACGACTACGAGTACAATTTTCCGATATTCTTTAAAATTAAAAGGTAGGAAAAACAAAATCTTAAGACTATAACGGTTACAAATGACAAATACCTATATATATATGTATATATTATATTTAAACGTGTACAAACATAGGGGTTCTGGAAAATTCCCAAGAGGAGTGATTATACATACTGACTATTATACATCTTATTCTACGATTACAATTACACATTTATTTCTTTTTATTTTTATTTCTATTACTATTCGAATACGAGAGATTACATTTTTTCTTTGGTGTACAATACTGAACGCTGTTACCGCGACAAGGGTGAGTGAGAGGGGTGATTCGACTCTTAGACTCGTCGGAAATTAACCCGACGTAGAACGATTTCGCTATATGGTCGTTTGTCTCATGATTATCAGTAAATATATCGAGAAACCGGCGCAAAGACAAACCAGCAGCCATATAATACACAAACATAATGCAAAAGTGTCCACACACGTTGGAGGAAAAACTCTGTACCTGTCGGTCGTTCCAGATGTATCGCCGGCAATTTCTGCGTAGCCATCGTTTGTGGTGAGGGATAAGCGGGGGTAGCCCGAAGCTGTCGAAATAGGTACCGTGTCCGGACGAAGCGACGTAAAACGCCACCCAGTGCGTGCCGGGTCTGGTGTGATCATCGGTGTTCGAGACAACAGCTGCCGGGGGTGTCCACACCAGGGGAACCCGGTCGGCTGGGAAAACCCGCCTCAAGTTGCTCGGGAATAATGTTGACAACGCATGCTGAATCTGAAGGCTGTTCATTTCTCGAAATTTCAAAAACAGTCGTACTAGTTGTCGCTTCTGAAGAATAAGAGTCTGACGTGGTTGAGAGATCGAGCGGTCCTATTCGGTCGAAATCGATGGCGATTGCAGGTGTCAATTTAGCGGACTCTTTCTCCTTGCGCGGTGCCTTGGGTGGACTAGGCGGCGGTGTGGGTAATGGTGTTGAAAAACACTGCGTCGACGAATTTCTAGCAGTAAACGGTGGAGATCGCTGATGCTGTTGCCGTACCCGTGATGATTCCTCGCGATCGTTCCTACCGCTGTCAGGTGTTGGATGAGTACAACCGGGTTCCCTCCTGCCGTTGACTAACTCCACGTGTGCAGGATAGTCGTACTCGTTGAGAAGTTTGCTCGTTTTGATCCATTTCTTCAACTTAACGACATTGTTGAGTGCGCACGTGAAAAATTCCTCTTTTTTAACGCCGTGAAAGAAACAGTATTCTCTCGTCACGTCCAACTTGCCGAATGGTGGGCACCCAGAGTGTTCGAGGTTTATAATCCTTCTCGATGTTACGGTCTCCAAATATTTTGACTTTTCATGTCCCCTTGTTAGAATACGGTAGGCCGAACCAGCGATCTCTTGAAGATTGCTGTGCAGCTTCTTCAGCGAGATGTCACCCTCGAACCAGTCGATACCGTGGTGATAACACGTCACGTAGTTATTCGCTACTCGTTCTCCCTCGTTGAGTTCCGAAAATGCGTACGGGGGTTTTATCATCCAATGCGCAAAGAAACGATGGTCGATGGTAGTCACAGCCACTTCTTTCGGTAGAAATTGTTTGCTCGCAGCACGAAAGCCTTGGATGTCTATTACGAAGTCCATGTTTGCTCGAAATCTTGCACTTGACTGATCTTGATTGGAGTCGGTGCGGTTCCTCTTATACCCGAGCATGTGTTTCACCCCCACTTCCATCGTCGACTGCTTCCATCCCTAGGCAAAGACCGGGACTTGCAGGTTTCAACTTGTCCGTGTGTCGAGATATGTAAGTTCGTTAACACAAACCCTTTCACACCCCAACCGACGTCCGTGCGACGTACAAAAAACGACGCCGAGTCCTCTATAGATTTCTGGGTCTGCAGGTCTGAACTTGTTTCTTTGCCAGATGTCTATGTATACGAGCGGTCTGGGACTTCTCACAGCATGGGGTCTCGTCTACCCACCGAAATCTGTAATAACCTGTCGCGCGGCGTCGATCTCTATGAGATTGTCAAACTCTGCGTAAACGATGCAATTTATGGTTTCTTTGAGTGCCTCGTCAAATCGCGCTTCTATCCTCAGAGTCCCGTGCTTGACGAGTGACCAGTGAGACGGGCAGTTAGCGGATAAATCGGGTGTCAGGTCGAAGGCCATCAAACAGTTTCCTTTGGCGTATTGCAGTCTATTGATACCGGTTCCTTCGTTGAGAAAATGTATACCGGTTCCAGAGAAGAGCGTGTGATACGCGTCAACGTACAAATGACTTTTGGAGAAATTCGGTAGCAGTGGTTTCGCAGGAACTTGTACGCCGTCCACGTACAGCGACAGGTAGTTGAGCATAAAGTGTTGGAAATTAAATGGGTTTTTCTGCCTGTCCCCGTTGAAGGCTTTGTTACTGACCATCCCAATTATCACACGTTTTGGTAACTGACCCAGAATCACGTTGTCCAACATCTCCGATTGCACGCCCGCGTGAATGGTGAAGGCCTTCACCTCAACTCTCGTGACGGGATATTTAGCTGTACCTTTTGCCAACGTGCGCGCGTGGGCTAGTAGAATACCGGGGCTGATCTTGACACGGCGCACCAACAACGAAGTCTCGACTATGTGTATTCGGTGCAGAGGCGCAGCTTCCAATATGCAAAAATTATCCCTGGATCTTACCAGGCGCAGCCGCAACTCAACGCCGTTGAGCAGAAACTTTTCCTGATTGAACACGTCGCAGTGTAGATGTCCGAGCAGATCGACTATTCGTCCATTCTTCGTGATTTTCTGACGATTGATGAATCCGTCGTCGCCAGCCTCCTGAGCGGCGGCTGTATCGTGGACATCCGATTCCCCGTTCATGCTGCCGTACCAAAGCCCGGACGAAAGATGCGATTGTTTGGCATGCGGAGCATAATTCAGTAGAGTCTCTATGTAGGCGCGATAGGCGTAAGAATTGTTTGCCGGTGATACGAGCTTCTGATTGAAGAATATGTCCACTTGATTAAACATCGAGTGAAGAAGATTATTCACAGGTGATACGGATGATTCGGGTATAGGGGTCGTTTCCACGGAGTTCCCTGCAGCTGCGGTTTGAAGCTGTTGCACCCGTACGCGAACACTCAGCATGGTGTGTGCCAAGTCTATGTACTCGTCTCCGTGTCCCGGTACAACGAATTCGATCGGTGAGTCATCGGTCAAAGAGGATACGGGTTTATAGTGTATCCACTGTCCAGCTTCGATGGATGTCTGTGTCGGTGGTAGAGCGAACAGGTCTAGTTCGGACTTCGTGCATTCTCCAGAGTGTGCGTGTAGGAAAGCCATTATTATTATTATTCGGCTGCCTAGGCGTTACTAGCGAGGTCCGAAAATATCGGTAATGGCTCGTTTTTTCTTTCCACCCTTTTTACCCTTGCCACTCTTTCCCCCCGTAGTCTTTACAGTCTTCGTAGTTTTCCTCCTTTTCTTTTTCTTGTTTTCTCCCTTCTTCTTCGTTTTTCTTTTGTGAACTTTCCCTGTTCCAGCGGACTGTCGAGCGGCGATGAGTCTGTTGACACGCCCGAGTAACAACTGCCGACCCCGCTCCCCCGTTGCCCCTTTATATCCGGACCCCTTCATAAGTTTGACTACTTTATCTTTGGCCCTCTGCTGCAGGTTGCGACCCGACTCCATAGCTCGCGCTTTCAACGATTCCTTGAACGGTACGTCGCTCTCCATGTCCGATATAACATTCGCCCCCGTGCGTAGGACCTCTTTTCCAACGGCCCTGGCTCCGCTGGTCAATAGAGGTAATACCTTGCGGAATAATCCTCCCAAGAAACTACCGATTCCGTGTCCGCGTTGGTACGGTGCCCCTCGATAAAAGTTTTCCATGCCACCACCCCCGAGTTGCGTCTCGTAATGCTCGGTGTATTGCGCCATGGTACGTGTAAGTTTCCTCCACCTTATTGGACACGCCTAAAGTGTAACGTAACCGTCAAAGTCCCGGACTCAAATGGTATCGGATTCCCCAGATGATCTCTTATATTGATTTCAATGGTGCGAAAGTTTGTCAGCAGGAGCGGTATGTAGTGCGGTGGCGACAGGGTCTTCATCGCCGTTTCTCCGGGGATTGGGTTTGTTTTTCCGCATGCTTGAATAACTCGTAACAACGGTGTGTAGACGTCTCCGACGATACGTGGCTCTATGATATCGCAGTAAACGAACATTTGACACGATGGGGTTCTTGGAAGGGTAGCCTCCGTCCGGGTATCAGCGTCGACTATCACAGTCCGTTCGGCTGCATCGTATCTCATTCCTGGCAAATGACTCGGACCCGCATGATCTTGCGAGTCGGATTTAGCGGTGATTCCTTCGAACCGCGGTGACGGTGACGACGATGCAAACGATACAGGATAAAGGATCTCGGCAAGTCCCACCTCCCATTCTCCGGTCAGCTCGATCGAGCGTGGTAACTGTGTGATGTAGCAGCAGGTTCGATTATCGGGGAAAAACTGCATCGAGCTGTTGCTCGGTAGGGTGATGTAAAACTGGTCCTTCTCCATGACGCACGTACGTCTCGAGATGTTTCCTCGGTGTGGTTCGAACGCTAGGTGCAATCCGACTGACCGTCCGCTGTACGAGTGTACGAATATCCTGGACTATGCGCACGCACAAAGACGTTACCAAACTTGAAATGTTGCTTGCTTCAATGTGTCTCGTACTTCCAGTCTTTTAACTCGTAGTGGTATCGTCTTGGTCAGATTGCCCCTCCCCTTCCTCGACTCGTTGAAGTTCTGCCTCGTAGAACGCGCCGTCGATTTCCTCACCTGCCATGTCCACCAATACATAGACAACAGGCGCGCGCGCGAGGACCTT
The DNA here is from genome assembly GCA_914767705.2 of Tenthredo notha. Classification (NCBI taxonomy): domain Eukaryota; kingdom Metazoa; phylum Arthropoda; class Insecta; order Hymenoptera; family Tenthredinidae; genus Tenthredo; species Tenthredo notha. Next base: position 3,584,611 of record OU611908.1, on the reverse strand, counting down.
GTGAATCTTGAAAAGTTCCTCGCTCCAATTGGCCTCGTAGCCTTTCTGGAACGTTCCCTTCGTCTTGCTGATTCGTACGATGTCATCTTTACGAAATCTTGGCTTGCCGGCAACCCGTGGCGGATATCGCCTTTGCAGGTTTGCTCGTGCTTGGGCGGCGTTCTCCAGAGTCACCTCAGACGGGGCCATTCCTATGCTCGAGTGACGCGCCGCGTTGTAGGCCTCTACGATTCGTGGTAAAACATCAACATAGCGTTTCGTGTTTCTGTGCGTGAAGTACCGCCACAATCTCTCCTTGAGAGTGCGATTGAATCTTTCGACGATAGCCGCTTTTATTTCAGGGTTGCGGGTGACGCGATATCGTATTTCATTGGCTGTGAGCAGTTTTTGAAATTCACCGCCGACGAATTCTTTTCCCTTGTCCGTTTGCAGCAGAACGGGTCTACGTCGTGTCATGTCCAACACGTGTTGGAATCCCTCGGCCACTGTACCAGCTGTCTTTCGCTTCAGGGGTACGACCCACGCGTATTTACTCAAAACATCGATGACAACCAGTAAATAACGATAACCGCCGTTGTGTCTCTTTATCGAACTCAAATCGGCCAGATCAGCCTCCCAAACGTCGTCAATGTTGGAAACGTTGTATCTGGCACGTGGAAATTTTCTTCGCACAGATTTGTGCAGAGTGTAGGCATCCTGCGTCGCGAGCCATTTCCTTACCGTTTCGCCGGACGTGTCCCCCCTCGTGGCCCTCTCTAGGTTCCGTGCCCCAACGTAGCCAGCAGGGTGAGACGGGTCGTAGTAGATTTTTTCGAGCCCCCTCATCGCTTTAACAGACGCAGTCTCTTCCAAGTCTGTCGCTTTTCACTGTCTTTGGCGTACGGAGTGATTCTCGAACCCCGTCTCTTACCCGTGGGCGGTGTACCGAGTGTACTGAGGTCCGAGTCTTCGATACCGGATCTACTGGTCTCCGCGCCTGACCATTTTCCTCGTTCCGAACGCGATTCACCGTGCCCCGCTACAGACGTCGACAGCGAGGCACTCGTTGACGCGACGTCTGCGAATTTATCATTGTCGAACGCCCGAATATCCTTCCAAAAGACCTCGTTTCCCACGCACTCGTGTGGTATGTTGATCGCGTGGAGAAACCGAGCGAATTGCGACTGTCCCGTTGGATTGAAGTTTTTCCTCGATCGTGCTGTATGGTTGACCAGATCGACTATGTTTGTACCAGGCACGGGTACACCGTCTATGGAAATTACTCCGCCCTTGTCCCAGACGAGACGCGACGGTACCCCGGACAGCGAACGCAGCAAAAGACCGGCCTTGTTGATGAATCTGGTGGGGACGGAAGCCAATACATTTCTCATCTGTGACGTCATCTCACCATCGCTCGCAGCCACAGTATCCTTGGTTTCTGTCACGTCCGCCGCTTTTTCCGTGCTTTCCACAGGTTTTGCAGCAGTCCCGCTACTCCCCTCGCGAATCTCCAATTGCAGAGGTTTTCGCGCATCGTTCGAGAAGTACAGATAACGTTGAAGCGCCTGTTGGTAGAGTTTCCACTTTTCTGCACTATCGTTGGTCCCCTCGTTCAAGATGTCGCTCATTTCGCGGTCGAGTCGTGAAACAGGGTCCCCGTGAACGGTGTCCGAACCCGCTGACGCACTCGCGACGTCGCTCATCTGTCGTTGAAACCTCTTCAATCCCTCCGCCGGTATCAGCACCATTTTCTTGGCACGCTCCATCTTCACCCTCTTTTTTTTCGCTCTCTCTCTCTCTCACACTTATTTCCCTTTACTTGGAAAACAGTGCCGAGGCCAGACCTCCCAGAATCGGTGCCAGTAGCAGACCCAAAAAACCGCCCCCTCGTTGAACCAGGATTTTTTTCTTACTTTTCCAACTTCCACGTTTACAGGCTAATTTTCGGAGCGTCTGTCTGTGTCGTGCCAGCCGTGATTTATGCGATCGAGACAGGACCACGTTACCCTCCAAGGTGTTTAGAGCACACTCGCAAATATCCCTCACCAGAGAGTCGTCGGCGGTACGTAGCAAGGCGCGTCTCTGGGTTGGATTCAACTTGTGCAGCGCGTGCAGGGCAAGGGTGTTTGTCTTACCGAAGGCTGCCTGACACCCGTGACGTACCTTTCGCGGCATTACAGCGGGACTACTGGTACTCTCTGCGCGCTGCTCAGTTTTATATCCTTTTTTGGCACGTAGACGTACTGATGTCCGTCGCTGGGGAAAATGTTTGTACGGAAACGACAATTCTCCGGCGTCGATTGCTTCAGATCCAACAGTAAATACCCGTGCGGAACAGCTGTGGCGTCGTGGTATGCCTCCTGAAGAAATCGCGGATCCTCCGGGTGTACTTGACGCGCGAGATGTTGTATTTGAGCGCGATCTCGCGGATTTTTGAAGAAAACGATATAGTTTGCGTTGAGAGAGATATCTCGTTGGCCGTGTCCCTGATGAAACAGATTTTGCGTAATGTAGAAGACGCTCAGATTCTTGTGATGGCAGACTTTGGTGAATAGATCGACGACAACGTGGCTCGACGCTTCGCGCATCAAATCGTCAATCACCAACAGTTTCGGGGTCTTGTCACCGTCGTAGTCGGTGGGTTGTGGTAATCCTTCTCGGTACTCTATTCCTTTGCTCGACTCGTACAGCGGTTGCCACTCGTCGTAGTACCAGATTACACGAGTGAATTTCGTCTCGCACATGGCACTGCTGTACCGTAGAAATTTTTTTACAAAATTTGACTTTCCACAGCCCGATGGTCCAGCGACGATTGCGGAAAATGGGTGTTTCCAACGAGTGTCCATCGTTGTTGTTCTTTGTCACAGGATTCTGTCAAATATAAAAAAAAAAATTATTTCTCAATATGTTTGGCGGAAAAAAGCGAAAGAATTATTTTCTCCCATCCCTCTTTCCCCGCGATAAGCTCATATCGGTGGCGGCGGCGGCGGCGGCGGCGGCGGCGGCGGCGGCGGCGGGGCCCGGGGCGCGCTGACTACCAGCTGATATCAGCGCGCGCGCGCGTCGGGGTGGCGCCCGTTGCTACTAGCTCGTATTTCAACGGGCACCACCAGCGGTCGCCCGCTGGGCGAGGTGAACCCCCGCGGCGAGCGTACGTAACCAGCTGATTCGTACGCTCTGACCGGCACGCTGACCGATGAGCTCAACGTCAGCGTACCCCGCTGCCGATACCGGTCGCTTGAAGTGTTCTCGAGACCGGCCGGCCCCGTCTGTCACGGATGTACGCAATTTTTATATTTCACAAATTTTATTATTGGAATTACCTCTGCAACGTGATGAAAGTAGCTGGCGTAGAATCGTCTGCGGAGGCGCGTGCGTGTGGACGGACGGCTGGTGTTTCTGTAGCTGCGATGCGACGAGTTGTGACGTGTCACGGTGTGAACGTCGAATCGTTTATACGTCAAGGGCCCCACGACGGTATCACGACTCGTAGCGGTGAGAAAAAAAAAGACACAAGAGTTAGCGGAAAGTCAGAACGGTGGAATAAATTTCATCATCATTTGACTTACTTCTGCAACGATCCGAACGATTCTTACGTAGAATCCTCTATACCGGCGAGTGCGCGTGTCTGTGTGGATGACCGGTCGGTGTCCTCTGTAGATGTGCTGCGTTGGGTTGAACCGCACGACCCCCTGTGGGGGCCGGAGTCCTCGTATCTCGTGTCAGGAGAGAGAGAGAGAGAGAGAGAGGCATGAGCGAGAACGATAATATTCAAGGGTCCCCGGTCAAGGATGTGGCCGAGCGATAACCGTAGGGTAGGGTATCGAAACTTTCCGCGCAACACCGTCTCTTGACGAATACCGGTCGACAGGTTTTGGATTCGGTACGCGTTACCACCTCGTGCAGTTTGTCCCGACGAATAGCACGGTACTGCAGTCGAATCGGACCCTCACCCTCTACCACCATTTGACGAATCGAATCATAGTTTACTCTACTAGCGGTGGAGTGATTCAGCGTAATCCCCTTTACCTTGCAGATTTCAACATCGCTGCCGTCCGGACATCGAACGATGTACGCGTAAAATTTCGCCCCTCCCGAAACAAATGCCCGAATATAACTACCACTGCCATACGTCTCGAGCTCGTCGGTTAAATCTCCCAGAAAGTTCCCTGTCGGTGGTACGTAATCCTGCGGCCGTGTCAAGTCGTGGACATATATAACGGAGTCTGTATCGTAATAAAGAACGCGTCGATCCAACTTTTCTAGATATTCGTACAATTTTAATCTAGCCTGCGCGGTGGTATATGCGGCTATCACTACGTTCGCTAGTGGCGAGGGTGTGACACTCTGCTCGGCGTACGACCACCTCGCGTACAACACCTGGTCGTTGACAGGCAGCAACTCGGTCACCTCGACCTCGGGGTTGGTCAGTAGCTCCAACAGATGCTGACGCGTCTTTACCACCGTGGTTTTAGCCATATTGTCCCGCTGTCCGAACTTTCCCCAAAACGAATTGAGGCAGAGCTTCGAGACCGAACGAAGTCCAGGATTTTTGGCAATCTTGTCTCTATCCAATCTTATCCCTTCCACCTGCTCGTATTCTGCGAGATACCGGTCTCGCGAAGGCTCGTCGATGCAGTCGGCGGGCCAACCGCTGGCCTCCTGCTTGATTTTAAGAAAAGTATCAATGTACCCCGCAAAGAGCCCCCCTTGACGGGTAGAGGGGTCGTATTTCGACACCTCGTACTGCCAAATTTCCTGCACTTGGACGATCTCGTAGCCCTTCTCGACCGCTTTTTTCAGCTCGCACGACACCCAAGTGCCGTCGAACTGACGATCTCTCGCCTCGCTATGGGTGCACTCGTCTTGCTCCAATTGTTCGCAACAGGACCGACACAGTGCGAACATCAGTTTTCCGTGCATACGCAGCGGGAGCACGGGGTGATAAAGATTTTGGGGCGGCAGCACGCTACACTTGACCAACCCCTCAACGCGGGAGATGTCCTTGCCGCTCGCGCCCGTCAACGCCTTACACTCTTCACCGACGAGGACTTTTGGGTGGCCTAACGGGAAAGACGCACGCTTGCAGATATAGGGGTACAGGGAGCAGACGTCTACGTATTTTATTTTCTTACTAATGCTCCCATCACCCCCTTGGAAAACCTCGTAGCTGCGCGATGTGTTTCCCGTTCGACCACCGTAAAAGGCATCGCGCGGATCTAGCGGGGTGCTGGCCGTGAGGCTAGCCGTTATGGGATGTCCAGCTAGGTACTCGCGCATTTCCCTGTTTTGGTCGAGAAGCCGATCGAACGCGCACTCCCATATTTCGGTGACCACGTACCCCATTTTCTGCATAAATGACGTCTTCGAACGTGTTTCCTCGGCACGCTTGTCCATGGTGTCACCGTTCACGGTACGTCGGTCACCGTTCACGTTGAAACACCGCCTACAACCGTGCCAGAAGCAGCCATGAAATTCGAAAACGTGCCGCGTCCCGTCACCCGCCTCGTAATAGCCGTCCACGACTCGACCTGACTCGGGAATACGAAATTCGCGCGAACGACCCGCGTGCGCGATCACGATCCCCAACTCCCTCTCCTTCCAGACGAGCCACTCTATCGCTTTTCTAGACTGACGATCGGCCAGCCTATAACCACCCGGTGGTAGAATACCGATACGATCGGTTTGTAGAAAATTTCTTCTAAATACCACCGAGCAGGCCGACGCGATAGTCGTGCTCTCGGTGAACGGGCATACCTTCCCACACTCGAGAAAGATGTCTCGAAAGGCGATACATGCGCGGCGTAGAATATCTACGTCGGACTTACAATAGCCCACTAATTCCGCGTCGAAATTAAACAGGCGATTTTCTGCCACGGCCGCGTTGTACCATTGGTAGAACTCCGCGCGTGCGGAGGTACCCATGGTATCGGGCGAGTAGAATTTCGCCGCGGGTAGCGGGCCCATGTAGCCTGTGTTCTCTGGGGTGTTAAAGAGGTGTGGGAAGACCCCTTTCACCGAGGCCTCTGGCAAACCGAAGGCTTTCGGCAGGGCTGACAACGCCATCGGCATGTACGCCAGCGAGTCTAAAAATCGGGTATGTCCGGTTTCGAGCATGATGATCTTACTTCCGTTCAATATTACCTGCGGCGGCTCAGTGTTTTTCTCGACCAGGTAACGTAAAATAAATTGTGCGTCAAAGCCCCGGGCATTGTGGGCGACGCAGATGATTTTTCTGAAATTCTGTATCGGCCGTGTGGCGAATTCGACCAGCTGTTTCACCGGGTCTTTTCGAAACACGTACTCGCGCACGAGTCCGCAGGCTGGGCAACCGTTCTTAATATCCAGATTATGGATGCACTGGGTGCAAACCTGGTGCACCACGCAAAGATTGGGAACGTGGATGTTTGTCGACGTGTCACCGGGGATCGTAGCGTTCTGTTGGGTTTCGAAATCATAAAATATGAATATATATTTCGCGTTGTTATTGTCCAGAGATTTTAGCGGAGCCATGAAACACTGGTGATTGTAAGGCCGAAGGGTGTTGCAGACCTTGCAATATCGTGTGTCACAGGAGTGAGCACCCAGCGAAAGATTTATGAGCCGCGTGCAGTTCGAACAGATTTGAAGCGTCGCACAGACGGAGCGACGCGGGCTAAACGAACCGACCTCACGATGCCTTCCCATACAGAACGCGCCACGAAACGCCCGTTTGCAGTCGACGCACTCCAGTTCCTTCGCCCTGTGGTCGCACGCCGGGGTGCCCAGACACTGCGGACACCGGCCCGAGCAGCGGTGCTCATTACTGTTTTTATATTTTTTATTACAGGTCTCGCAAAAGAACCTGCCTGCCGCGGCACCGGTGAGATTGGTTATTGTACAGTAGTGGTGATCGTCTGGAAAGTATAGGATGTTTAACCGGTGGGCCACGTCTCGTCCACTCTCGGTCACCACGCTGCTCCCGTCGTAAAGCGTCGCGTCCCCAGTCCCCAATTTTCCCGCCTCATATACTACGATCGCCATCCCATCGCGTGCCAGATAACGCTGGAATTGCGATATCTGGTATACCCCGCACCCCGTCGCCGGTATTTCGACTCCCGCCCCCTCCGTCAACGCTCTTGCCGCTTCGCGCTGCAGCCGCGATCCCGAGCCCCGTATCGCGTTATACGCCGCGTGAAGCTCCCCGCTACGGATCGACCCCCTCTCGGCGTGAGCTCTCGCGACGACTAGAGCCCGCGGTAAACAAAGTCCGTCCGAGTTTACAATCTGAATGACGGATTTCTTAGCTACACCCGCGTGTGTGATGGGCCGAGCTTTCCCACGACCGGCCGGCACTTTGACGCAGTGCACGGTGACCGAGAATAATTTGTCAACCCCGAACTCCGCGTTACTCTGCGTCACGCTGGAGACTAGCTTCCACAGATCTGCATACTGGGAATCGCGGACCGGTCGAAAAGATAGCCACGCGGAGCCCTGATTAAAACTTTCGGCGTGAAAAACAAAACCGATATAGTCGCTCGAGTGACACGTTGAGGTGACATAGGCATGCAGATCTCTGAAAGCCCCCTCCAGCCACTCGACGGGGTTGACACCTGACCCCGGGATCTTAATTTTGACGTCGAGTTCCCGCGCGTGAACACCGAATCGACGGATGTATTTAGACGATTCCCCGAGTATCGCGAAACGGTTACCCGGGGTCAACGATTGAGAATCCCCATCCCTGACCCTCTCTTCCTCGCTCTCACTCTCTTCAGCCGTCTGCGACTCCCTGGAAACTAAACTACCCTCGGTCTGTTCAGAGTCGTCAGAGTCATAATCGACGTTGTCTATAGGATTCACGACGGGCCCTGAACGTCCGACTCCCGAGGTACCAGCTCCCTCGTTTACACGCGTTGGGCGTCTATGACCACCAATCTGCACGTCCGTGCCATGTTCGTTGGCACGGAGCCGTTTTTCGCATCCCTGGATGTCAGCCGATACGGGCTTCTCTGATAGGTGGATAAGAAAGAAAAATAAGATCCAAAATTCGTTGTATATCGCCCCGACATATTTATAAACACACGCACGTCTGTACGAGAACCCGTAAACCCAAGCCCACCCCCCTCCCCTCTTTTTATATGAATTTTAATATTCCCGGGATGAGGACACCTCCTCGACGGTGCTGGGCAGCGAAAATATCCCGCTCTCGGGCGTGGGTGGAGACACGGCAAACGGCGACCATATGGCACTATCAGGTGAGGAGATGGACACGATTTCATCATCCTCCTCCTCATCCCCCTCATCTGTCTCATATTCATACTCCTCATCCCTATTCTCAATCTCATCCTGTTCATACTCTTCCCCCTCATCCTCATCCTCCCCATCCTCCTCATCCTGCTCATCCTCCTCCTCCTCCTCCTCATGCTCTTCTTCATCGTTATAATATTCCTCCGTATTTACAGAAGGAGTAGGAGAGATTTCTAGGAGATAAAATACTAAATTCTAGCAATAATACCTATGTCCAGACGAGATAGACGGTATCCGTCTGCAAAAAGACTATTCCTACATATAGACTCGGACCGGGTACTCTGTGACGTGCGTATGTAATGCAATACGCCGTATAATAAAACTTTTTTGTGACTTACCGCCAAGACTGCCACGCGATGTTGACGCATTCGCTGGGCCAGCCACCGAAAATCCATTATCCGTAACTGGCACCACACGCTCACTATATCCAACTATCACAACGTCACTGTCACGGTTCACACACATGTCTTGATTTTCACCGGTGACTTCGAGGACTTTTTCACTGCCGTTGGGAGCGGTCCCCGCGTTGTCGCTAACCACCTCCACTCCAGGGGTTAATTCTTCCTCGCTTGAGATCAGAATAATCTCCTCGCAGGGTTCCACCACCATCAGCAGGGCGTCGTTGACCTCGGGGTCCTCCAACAGTGCGAGTAGTTCTGACACGAATAAAAAATCTCGTCGGTTAATTTATCACAGTTCCGGATAGCTTTGATTTACAATTTCTGAACAAAAAATTCTACTTACCAAGGTGCGCGTTGTATTCGCGAATAAGCGGTGCCAGCACGGCAAAATGCGACCTCCCACGCTTGATCACCGTCTCAGCAGCGATGCACAAGCACTCCCGTAGATTGCGAAACATGTCGTTCGCAAATATTAGGGCGATCGCACGCTCACTGCATGCGGCAATCAGGCGTCTGAATTGACGGAGTAAATCCGCTTCCGACATACGCGTCAGCGATCTCCTCCATCGCGTATCACATTCACGATCAATCACGGAATTGTTCTGCCTGGCGTAAAACACAGCCTTCAACACTGCGGCACGGTATAAATTCTTAACACCTGTCATAATTACTTGATAATCTCAGTAAGAAATGTAAAAAGTATAAAGTATCGCAAAGTATGACGGAGCGAATAAGGGTACGTTATTCCACGGATCAGAGATCTACAAGAATGAGGAAATGTCTTGAGAGGACACGCCGTATAACCACGATACGTTAACACCGTACACGCAGATTTTTACGTGTGGGTGCGCGTACGAACCTGAGAAAAGTGGCGGGTGGGGGTGGACGAGCCGGGTCCGTCGTGGAAAGTTTAGTAAGATTCCCACGATGTTTTCCAATTCTGTCTTTGTCCAATAAGCATATTTCTGCGGTAACGCGAGTAGGTATACCTCGCTCGGGAGTAGGCCCCCACTCTATCAGGGGACCGCTCCGCCCTCGCGAAATGGACAAGTGTTGCTAGTTCCACAACCCCCCGTACAGCTGTTATGGTCAAAGACCCGCCGATACTCTAACCATCAGCTTCCAACGGTTTTCTTTTAGTCCTATACCCTGCTGAGTATGTATGGATACATACTAATAATGACGGTGTTCGGTCCTCGGGGACTGATCACTTAGCGCATGAGACTCTGTGGGAAAGTGTGTATGATACCCATGAATTTCTCTCGTTTCGTGAGAAAGTGTCATCCCGCGGAAACCATAATTCTGCGATAACGGCAGTGGGCCCACTCTATGTAAAAGCGCGGGTCCGGTCTTCACAAGAAGTCGGACGGCACCCCCGACTACTCTTTTACGCACAAGTGCGAACAGCTGTAAAATGTACGGCTGTTACAGGGCCCACCGCCTCCGCAATGACGATGGTCAAACACTTGTTGGGACTCCGCATGGGGTAGACCGTTAGGTTCCAACGGTTCCATTAGGCTAAAATCCCTTCAAGTCATAAATATTATTCATAACATCGCACGGTTCTTGGGAGTCAGAGCACTTATCGTAAAATAACGGAAAAGATCCAACCTGTTGACGATACTTCATTTTTTCTAAATTCATAACCGCACCAATGTGTGACACGATTGATGCATCCTCCAAGTCCTGTTGCCGCCTGTTGCGGCGGCTGTTAAGCCGTTCATCTGACCGATCCTTGTTTTACTAGACAAAACATGTGAGGCAACCTGTCTAGGGGTGTGGGAAAAAATTGATGGGAATTATTTTCTAACGGTCGAAATCATATTCCATATACGCTCGACGTGTTTGATTATGACCGGTATGACGTTGGTACCGCAGTCTTCTGTCTCCTTCTATTCTTCATGGTTACATCGAGAGCGAAAGAGAGAGAGAGAGGACAGTGGGGGTGCCATCATATCGAACAGGATCAAACACGTTTAGTGTACAAAAGAGAGGATTTCGTCGTGAGACGCGTCAGTCTTCGGTTAACCACGCGAGAACTAGTATCTAGCAATGGAAACCCCCAAATCAGCCAGTGGTACGATGGGAAACGCGAGCAGAGTATTTAAATCGTTTGCAAGTGCAGTGAAAAAGTCTGATAAAAATCTATTACTGGCCGCTACCTACGGATTAAACACGTCGTTCACAAAGAAGATCGTCGTCGGCCTCGGTCTGCGGGGTGGTGAGGAATTCGAACCGTTGATCAGATTGACCGGCAATACACCGGACGGCATCTGTCTAGGATTGAGTGCCTGGACTGCGCTGTCTAATTCATTAGAAACAATATCGGACTACTTCGACTTCGACGTGTATGCCGACGCCCAATGGTATCTCGACGAAATTGAGCTTGGTGATGACTGCGATATACGATTTACAACAGCGCATGGTGCGAGGGCCATCAGATTCGATGTCCAGCAGAGCTCCGCCGGATGTATGGAACTTCGACGCAGCGCTGGTTACGCAACGGAGCTAGTATCTGACGAGGAGGATGGAAAAAATCGCGAAGACTGCACTCCGCTCCTGAAGCGACCGAAAATTTATCGACCGTCGATTGTCATGCAGAAAACCACATTCGACGGTTTGAAAACCGTATTTGTCTGCGTTGACGAACAAGTTCGAAGACTCCAAAGGCTGGCGGCAAGTGTGAACCAGTGCAAAAAGCAATACGTTGAATACATGGTGTCAAGAATTAGGCGATTCCCCTCCAAAGAACCTTCTCTTCATACCATCGCGCAGATGATCAAGAACGAATACGGAGTCGTCAAAGAGAGCATCAAGGAGCAGGTCGATCCCGTCTTCAGCGAACATTATCTCGAAATTGTTCTACTCGAATTGACCAGACTCTTTTCTAATTTCATCGCTGTTGAAGTCAAACAGCAGCTTGAGGCCGAGCCGAAGCCTAATTCACGAGCAAATTTACGTCTCGACTTGAAAACATCAAACTAATTACCACGAAGGAATATCAAACTGCTAAAAAGAAAGAGAGAGAGAGAGAGAGAGAGAGAGAAAAAGAGCAACGTCGTTGGAAAAATGTGTTCAGCAGGCTTCATTCAAAGCCACGAGACCTCCGGACCCTACAGGGTTGGAATACCCAACACCGCGATTCGCTTTCGACCAGACGATATGTTGGATAGCTTGGACGATTCACCCCCACCTGTTTGGTTCAGAATAGGTTTACTTTTGATATTCGCAACAGCCTGTAGTATTACAATCTGGGCATTGAAAGTGATCATCTCAATACCAATGAGACGTTTTATCGCTAATTGCGACGTGGAGTCTTGACCGAACATTAGTGAAATAAAGGATCAATCTTGTATAATTATAACCATAGTTGTAAGATTTGCAAAGAAAACTGTACTTGTGGTCGTCATATTCTATATTTTATCTTAGCATAAGTTCCTTGTGTGTATTAGAAATAAGTTATACGAATAAATGGAAATAATTGGATTTTTCGTACTTGACGCGTCATTCAATTTTACACCTTTTACACCTCCCGCCCCACCTAATTTTCCCCAAGTCCACAACGTATGTATTCCCACAAACATATGTATATATATATATAGATACGTAAGATCAGGGGCGTAGGACCCGGGGTAAGGCCAGGGGCATGAAAATGAAAAAAACTAGGGCACCCCAGCTGAGAAGCTGGCCAGGGGGAGGGGGAGGTTAGGTTAGAATCCTCAGTTTTCTCTAAAATCGACCTCTGGGCCCGGGGGGAGCGGGGCGAGGGGGGATTTCCCAAAGACGCCCTAGGAGGAGGGGAGAGGGGGGACTTCCCAAAGACGCCCTAGGTGGAGGGGAGAGGGGGGACTTCCCAAAGACGCCCTAGGGAGAGGGGGGAGGGGGGAGAGGGGGGTTTGTTGTGTCTACCCAAAGCTGCCCATATCTACTTTTAATTAATTCTAGAATTTTATCATATGCCGATTTTCCGAACTGTAGTTCATAAGGGGTATACTCGGTACTACAATGGGTGGTTACGTTAAGATATTGTTCAATCTCTTTTATATGTTTTGCCCATTTCGTATGTTGTTTTGCACATAATGTCCTAAACAATCGGCCTAGTTCTCTCATCACACGCTCAGTTGGGTTTGATTGTGGGTGTCTGATAGATGAATATAACACTTTAATGCCTTCTTTTTCGAGTCTGTTTTTCCACAGGTGTGCGGTAAATTGAGTGCCGTTGTCACTCAGGATTCGATTTGGTTTTCCGAATTTCGGGACATGAGTGTCGAGTATTTTCTTTAGACTATTTTGTGTATTAGCCTTTTTCATGGGATAGAGACTTACATATTTGGTAAAGGCATCTAGAACCACCAAAATGTATTGCACACCTCCGATAGATGTAGGTAATGGACCATAAAAGTCTATTGTAATAAGGTCATTTGGTTGTTTGGAGCAGACCATTTGGTATTCTCCTTCCATAGCATAGGGTAGATATTTTACTCTTTGACATAGATCACACGCGATTATCTGTTTTTTTATTTGCTTGTTCATATTTTTCCAAATGTAGTACTGTGATAGGTATTTATTGGTTTTGAAAACTCCGGGGTGTCCGATTCGGCTATGTACGGTTTTTATTAATTGATGCGTCAAGGATGAAGGTATGATAACTCGCCACTTGTCATTTGTTTTAGTTCGTTGAAACAATATCTCATTTTTCAACATGTAATAGTTGTTGGAGCCGCTGTTTTCACATTCTAGAATTTTACTATTGAGTGTTTCGTCCTGTCTTTGTAGATGTTTGAAATTTCTGAATTCTTCTATCAAAGTTTGGTCGAGAGTTATTAGTGGTATAGTATCGCTGTGATTGTTGGGGTGATTATTATCTAAAGGTAGTCTCTCCATTTCTAGCCTATTTATTATCAGTGTATTTGGTTGTAGTTCGCAACTTTTACCGGGTGGATTGCGACTGAAAAAATCCGCAACTATGTTATCCTTTCCCCTACAATGTTTTATTATAAAGTCGTATTCTTGCAATAATAGTGACCATCTAGTGAGTCTCGCGTTGTGGAAGGTGCTATTACGTAGAAAGGTTAAAGCTTTATGGTCAGTGATGATTTGAAAATGATTTCCTAAAAGGTATACTCTAAATTTAATTATTGAGTATACTATCGCGAGCAACTCTTTCTCGGTAGTGCTGTAATTCATCTCGGCTGCGGTTAAACATCTACTGACTAAACTAATTATTCTGTGGTTTTCATTAACATCAATTTGATACAAAATTCCACTAATTCCCAGGTCACTCGCATCTGTTTGTACTTTAAAGGTGTGGCCGGGTATAAAATGATGTAGCATTACGCAATTGGTAAAATTATCTTTGAGGTTGTTGAAAGCAACGGTATGTTCTATATTCCACTTCCATGGTTTATCTATTTGTAACAGGTTTCTAAAGGGGTGAATGTAGTTTGAATGTTTGATACTGAATTGCCTATAATATCCACAGACTCCTAGAAATTGTTGAAGTTGTCTTCTGTTTTTGGGTGCAGGGAAATCCCGAATGATTTTCAATTTATTTGGGTCAGGTGTTACTCCATCTGGAGTTAAAATAAATCCTAAAAAGGGTACTGATTGTCTACAAAACAAGGACTTATCCAGTCTTAGAGTGAAATTAAATTGTTGGAGGCGAGAAAATACTAGTTCTATATGTTGGAGATGCTCTTGGAATGTTTTTGATGTTATTAGCAGATCATCAATATAGCATGTCAAAAAACTCGAATATTGGGTACCCATAGCAAGATTCAATGCCCTAATAAAGGCGCTTGAAGCCGTTTTCAGTCCGAAAGGAACTCTACAAAATTGATATAACGTTGATCCGTGCAAAAACGCGGTGTACTGTCTGGATTCTGGGCTGAGAGGGATTTGCCAATAACCTTGAGTCAAATCAGTAGTTGAGATAAATTTTATACCATCGTATTTTTGTAAAAGCTCATTAATCAGGGGCGGCGATTCATTGTCACCTTCTATTACTTCATTGATAAATCGTGCATCTAAACATATTCGAATTTTTCCATCCTTTTTCTTGACGATCCGTAATGGATTGCAATACTGACTACTGGATCTTTCAATGACTCCCTGTTTTATCATTTCATCGATTTCCAAATTAACTTGGGGTCTTAGTGATAATGGAACTGGATATGATTTTCTAACGATTGGTTTAGATTTTAATGGTTTGATTTTGTGTTCATATACTGTAGTACATCCAGCCTTATTTGAAAAGATCTTTTTATATTTCACAAGTAAGTTGAAAACTAATTGTTTGTCAGATTCAGTTAGCGTCGTTAGATTTCTCGCGACCTCTCGTGCCTCGACAAAGAAATTATTGTCTTCTCCTTTTATATACAGGCATGGTATTTTATTAAGTACACTATCCTCAACTTCAGTTATTTCTCTTTGATCATCATTATCTGGGTGTGAGCTTATGTTTGGTTGATTACTTTCTGAACTTTGATTATAATGAGATATGATATTACAGTTAGGGTTATTATTATGAATTTCCGTCAAAACACAGCTATTGTCAACATCATCGTAACTTTGAATATTATTTTCAGCAACATTTTCCATACTACCATTGGTATTTTCACTATTATCATTAGTATTTTCGAAAATTTTAATATCATCATTATAATTATTTTCAATAATTTCATTATCAGCAATTTCATCATAAATGTTTTCAGTATTTTCATTATTTTCAGAGATTTCATCATAAACATTTTCAATATTGTCATTATTATTTTCACCAATTTCATTTTCAAAGATTTCATCATAAACATTTTCAATATTATCATTATTATTTTCACCAATTTCATTTTCAAAGATTTCATCATAAACATTTTCAATATTATCATTATTATTTTCAACAATTTCATTTTCAAAGATTTCATCATGGACATTTTCAATATTATCGTTATTATTTTCAAAAATTTCAGCACTATCATTAATATTTTCAACAATTTCACTATCATCATCATTTGCACAACGCCCAGCTTCATTAATCTGAGAATAATCATCATTAGTCCTCGCGACGCCTACTGCCGATTGATCTTTTAGCTCGTGTACTTTAACACCTATGATCTTCACATATGTTAAATTATCTACTTCGAGTGACTTTAATTTCTCTGTGGAGTCACGAGTGAACGATACCACCGAATCTGACAGCTTGGATCCGCCTAACATAATTATTTGGTTCTCGTAATCTATTTTAAATTTTTTGTGGAAGAGACAATCATTTCCCAGTATCATTTCTTTAGAAAGACCCGGGATTACCAGAAATGCATGGGTAAATTGTTTGTTATCTATACTTATATCTAATAAAACTTGTTTTCGTACAGAGATGGATTTCTTTCCAAATGCAGGGAGCACTACAACATTTGATACGGGTAATTCGTTGGGACGGCTATTTCGGAAAATTTTTTTATATAACGATTCTGAAATGCAAGTAATTTCACTTCCCGTATCCATTAAGGCTACTACAGTGGCATTATTAGCGACTATTACGGATATATGAGGTGATGTAAGAACAATTATGTCATCACCTTTATTATTATCAGTGTGGATATTAATCACTTCTTCGCAAAGGTCCTCTATAAAATCAAAAGGGTTGTAGTGTGATGTCGGACCAAGATTCATCACACTACTTACTAGTTTAAATGTCGATTGTCGCTATAGTTATATGGATCCCTCATTTGGTAGTGATGTATGGGTGGAGGTGGAATACTTGTGTTTGGTATCATCATCCTTGGTATATTCATTTGATAAGCCTGATCGTTATACGCGTGATTATTTTGAATTTGATTTCTATTGTATCGATAACCGTTATTTTGTTGACCTTGGTATGCGAGTTCTCTGAGATTAGTGGGATTGTTAGTTCTATTTTGATTTTGAGAGTGTTTTTCTCCATTTCTTACTTGCTGTACTGTATCTAAATGAGATATTGCTTCAATTACTTTTTCTGTATTTGAAAAATCTACTGCGGTAACTGCGTTTAGTACATAGATCGGAAGCTGTTCGATGATTTTATAATTTATTTCATATTGATCTAGTTTCGGAGTAAAATATCTAGCCTCCTTAAGTTGTTTTAGAAAAAAATTTTGCATGGTGCCATCACTATGTTTATATTTTCGGGATCCCCACATTGTTTTAAGTCTGACTTGAACCGGTATCGAGAAATACTTTTTTATGAACTCAGTTTGAAAATCAGCATATGTTTCAATTCTATCCTTTACCACATCGTACCATAACTTTGCAGTTCCTTCTAATGCATTTTCCAGACACAACATTTTTTGAACTCCAGTAATATGTTTTAACCTAAAATATCTATTCAAATCTTCTAAAAATTGTTTTGGATGACTTTTTTCTGTGTCGGAAAATTTTGGCATAATAGCCTCAATATTTATATTTTGTAAGTTATCGACCAGTCCACTTACCAACTGTCTACCTAGATCCGTTTGAACTTGATTGTTTACAGCTCTCTGTTGATCTTCAATGCCTTGTCTTTGAGCTTCAGTACGCATTCTCTGTACCTCGTCTCGTAATGCTTCTAACTCCTGCCTTTCTTCTTCCAATCTGGCTTTTTCTAATCTGATACGTTCTTGTTCCTCAGCCATCCTATCAAGTTTTTTTGTCTTAGCTTTGCTATCCCCCAATCGTTGGTACGGAGACGTCAACGGCGACCCTTTCGCTTTTGATCTAGTATGAGCTGGGGAGTGTTGAACACTCATTAGTTAAAATAAATAAAATACGAATATATTGCACAATTATTAACACGTAACATATAGCTATTGAGATCCTTTGTCCACGGTTCGGGCGCCAATTGTAATGATTTTATTTCTTACAGACTAAAATATTATATTGAGATATTAAAATGAATTTTGGATACAAGTGGTTGTAGGGAACATGGCAAATAATAAACGCAAATCAGATAAAGGATGACATTAAATCATTTATTTGAAAGTATGATTCTAGAATTCAAAGAATGTCAATAGCTTTTTACTTCTTTTTTAAGGAAGCATGTTACGGTTAAGACCATATCAATTGCATTTGAACGACATGAACAGAATGTATTTAATTGTAGAAACAGGTCTGGTAGATAGACAAAATGTCGTGTCAAACGAGATTATAATTTCATATAAAAGAGAGGGACAGAACAAGACGGCACACCACTCTATACAAATGCATGCGCATTTGGTAGGAATAAAAATAATGTTGTCACGAATGGCGAGTGGAGGACAAAACGTGCGACAACATGAAATTTACGACACAGACATAAAGCAGAATATTTCCTTATTATCAAAAATACATTAAATAGTACAAGAACGCATGGCCGGATGGTCTACAGAGTAATGTAATAAATGCACATGGCGATACTTATTTGATATATCGATTAGTTCCAATTTCTTCGTCAATTACGTATATCCATAGGATTCCGACGTCGTTATGTGTGTTTCGTCATGAATAATCGAAACTGAGACTAAATCGAGAACGGTTGTTGATCAGATCAAAAATTACATTTCAAGTTCGATTTTAGCAGAGCGCCAGTTTAAACACGTCTACTCGTCTTCACGATCCACCGGCCAAGGAGGATTAGTTGTCTTCATACCTATGTCTTACTAGCTTAGTCAAAAGTCGAATTTATGCTGTTATTATATTGACCACGCTGGTGATAGTTATGAGCGGGTTATTTTGAATAGGTATATCGTTACAGTCTCCTTACAAGGTATTGGTAATAATAAACTCATTTATAACTTGTACGCTGAAGAATTTATTTCAATATATAAAAAATAGTTACATCTCACTTTGCCATATGTCGAACAATCTGTGTCAGACTGCGCATGCGCGTGCGTCTTCACTGTATTGCAAGGGCCTGACGTTACCTGACGTAGCTACAGCGATCTCGTTCGATCTCGCTTGAGTTCTTGTTGAATTCGTACGCCTTCGCGCAATGCTAACCAAGAGTTTGACGATCGAGCAACGATTTGTTACGTTAACCAACGGACACGAGCGATCTCTTCAAACTGTTCACAACTCTTGCGAATGCATACAGAAACTGACGATTTGGGAATGTAGATTTTTAGTTTTCCCGAGTTTTGCGTTCATTGACAGAGTTCGTGCATTATTTATTTTGACTTTTAACGTTTTACACGTTGAATTCTTGAGTGAGACGCCCCTCGAATATACCTAAGATATGATTATTTTCCGTTGTCGTATCCTCAAAACTATTCATCAATAGTTTTTAATTTTGTCTATTCTGACAAGACCGCAATGACAAGACTGGTCATTCTGAGTAGTTGTCAGAAATGCAGGATTAGTTGAGGTAAACATTGCGCAACTTTGAAAGTTTCGATGTGCGCGAGTTTCACAGGTTGGCGCGCGTCGCCGCCGGAGCCCCTTAACAAATACTAAATTTGGTTGATCTAACGATATCACAACGAAATGATTCGTTGGTTTTGCCATTTGGCGCATGCGCGAATCGTCTGAGCGTTAGATCCGGCAGCCACATCCGCTCTCTGCATGGCATGGCAGCCGGCATCATCGTACATCTAAGCGGGCATCTGCAGGCACGTGCTGGCTGGGTGCGAATCAGTGTAAAAAAGTTTTAATTGAGTGCATCTAGAGAACACTGTGGCAATATCTGTAAGTATCAACTTAACCGCAGAATCGTATACTATTATTTAACTGAATGCTGTTATAAAAACTCTTGCTCGTAGATATAAATCATTTTAATACACGTGGTGGCACGATGGCCGACCCCGCGTGTGAAGAGCTACTTCAGAGTTGGGGGTTTGGAAACCTCATTCAGAACTTTAAAGGCAAGTCCAACCATAAAAATGTTGTAAAACGGGGTTATTAGAATAATAATAGCAATAATAATTAATTAATTCGGGTAGTCGGGTAGTCACCTTCTTAAATTGTCGTAAATCGGTATATCATTTTATTATTTAAATGAAAGCGCCGATTTAGTTGACACAACCAAATATTACGAGCATTCAGTAATTATTTGTCAGATGAATAAAATATTGTGCAATGTGATGTACGTAAACAAACTTCAACTTTCTGACTACTATTTTGTTGTTCCAAGCAAATATTCTTGAAAAATCACACCTTTCCACTACTCACAACCACCGTGCGAGTTGGTTCGACCTTTTTCAGTATATGAGAGCTAATATGTTCAAACTCAGTATTTAGTGATCATCTGATTGACGTAATCAATAGTTCGCAATAATAAATGTCTATGAGATTCAAGTTCGTAACGTTAACGCAACAAACTGATGGGACAAGATTCTTACTTTCGTGACTTGAATAGTTGAAAAATAGCAAAATTCGTGCATCATTTCCCGGTCTGAGTAAAAACACCCCTCATACCTCGTCTACCTAGCAACTCTAAAAATACTCTAGTCATGAAATAGTAAATTTTTCTAAAAATTCTGTTACGTTAACGTTACGTACTTCAACTTCATAAATGTCTTGTGTTTTGCATTTCGAGATTAAAGATGGTGTTATTGTCATTTATACAGATAACCTCATTGATTCATCTGCAATACAGGATCTCTCCCACGAATTGATTAAAGAACTTGTTCCCCAAATCGGCACAAGAATAAAATTTACCAAAAAATGGGAATCCGCATTCAGTCAAAAACCTAACAAATCTGTAATTCCATTAGATGTGAGTATGAGATTAAATTATATCTTGATATCTTACTCATATTAACAACTGGACATACAGCTGTAATTTGGTGCACATGGAGAGAAGGACTTAATTATTAGTTGATGAACATGTCTTTGAATATGGCGAATCAAATCATTCATTTCGACTTCACAAATACGTCACAAGCCAGATAATTTCAATCTTTATCCACTCATCTATTTTGGCACCTCGGCTTAATCCAACCTAATATTATTTGACTCGCTTTATATTTATTAACTATTAATAACCTGCTAGGCTACACCTGGGTCACCAGTGACCCGGTGGAATTCTTAAAAATAGAGGCACTTTGCGAATAATTTTGCACCGTCTCGTCTTTTTTTTTCAAATAATTTTTTATAAAATAAAGATATGATCGTTCTTGCACAGTCTTACTCGAGACATTCCGATGATTCCATTTCACTTTAAAACTTTTGAAAACAAATATTCTGGATCACTTTCATAAAGGGTAGAACTTTCGGGGCACTGGTGACCCAGAGTGTACTTCAACGTGGCAACGGAAAATGGTGTAGCCCAGCGGGTTAATAAATGATTTGATTCGCTGTATTGAAGTCAATGCTTATGAACTACCGAATCCGTTTATCTATGTGCCCAAATAAGTATTGAGTTTGAAAGATCTAAGTGAGGGCTTTGTCAACAAATCCACAGAAATTTTCAATGATATCACAGATCTAGCTGTAGGTAATTTTATCTGTGAGCCGGTCTCTGCTAGTCTATATCGAGCAACGGTGTATCCTAACAAAAAAAATTTCTGGTCGACCATATGTCTAAAAATGTTCGAGTATTTAGATTTTGTTAGTTTTGTATCTTGATTAATCTTATATCAGCATTATGTGAAATTATGCTGAAATATTTTTGGCTTTTCCAGATAAATGCTACTGACACCGATTCAGATATCCCTCTTAGCATATTGTCTGATTCTGACTTAAATTCACAACTTGATGAAGTATTTAAGTTGGAAAAGCAAGACTGTTTTCTGGGTGCATTAGAATATACCAATGCTACTCGAACTAGTGTTCAAGATTTACTTAAAACTACAATTGAGGGTCGATCAATTCTGAAATCATATAACAGAACAAAAGCGTTGGACAGAAAGTGTAGGGGCAGATTGGTAGACATCATTATCTCGGGGACATTAAAAGATACTGAAAGGTATACAACATATAGACTTTTTCCTATGTTTTCCGCTATTACTCACAGAAATTAATGACAAGAAAATGTAAAGGTTCCGCTAAACGCATTCAGAATTCAGTTAGTATTTATTTTTCTCATAATTGCTTCCCTTTTCTCTAGTGTTCTGAAGAATGCGGATTTTGAATATTTATCTAGAAAAATCGTTGAACTTTTTCCCACCGAAAATGCTGCAACCTACTATATTGCACCTATCAAAAAGCGATTCTCCAAAACACAGCAATCAATGACAGCTAGAGGAAAACTTGTTGATAAATACAGAAATAAAATACGAGAGTACAGAAAGTTAACTGGATCTAATCGAAACCTGGACCAAGAGGACACATGTACATCGACAGATGAATCAATTGCAGGTTGTTATTATTGAACTGGATTTACATGTTCTTGTTGAGGTGTTTGTAAATACAAGTATACATGTTTCGTTAGATGATGCACTGGTGCAAGAGAGTGCATTATGGCTCAAACATAATAGGGAGCCATGGGAAATTGTACTCAAGCATTGGCAATTAACTTGGCCCATGCGGAGCTCAAGCCAGACTCATTTCAAGCATATCGCTGACATTTATAATCAATGGCCAGTACTGCAACATCCCATGGGCTATACTTTAATTGAAGCAGACTTTGATAAACTTGGACTGAAAGAACACTCTAATGGGTATATGAATTGGTCATCTTTTTTTGCAAAAGTAAAGACAGTATGTCCCCTTCCAAAGGAAAAGAATGCAAGCGCTCTGTGGGATCTTTTAGAACAAGAAGATATTAGCAGTGGTGAGATTAACAGCTGATTGAAGAAATTTTAATTATTCATTCAATTAACATTATCATTATCATTCATGCCTCTTGAATCATTTTTTTCCACCCTGCAGATTGTACAGTAGTAGTTCAATTGTTCCTGCTGTCGTACCTTGTTCCACCCAGAGGAAGAATTCGAAATAAGAAAGAACATTGGAAACCGTCAATCAGTGAATGCCAGGGGAGTATTATACAACATGCAAAGGTCGGTGCTGTACAGCATTAATAACTCATGCTAGGTTATTACAAAATTGTAAATCCATGAAAAGTTCAAAAATGTACATTCAACTCGAATCCTCAATACATGTTTACATTTTCGTAGAATGTGAGAATATGATCCAACAAATATTTTTTCATTGGCATTCAAAATTCATTGCTCTAGAACTTATCGAAGTATAATAAAAGTACAAATAATTTTGAACAAACAAAATGTTCTTCGAGATTGTGCGACAAACCCACTGATATGTATATATTAGGCCTGGCTAAAAAAGAAATGGTTTTTTTGATTCCGTGTTTCACAATTCTAAACATTAGTCTTGGGTCTAATAATGACTTTGTCGAAATTTGGGTTGCGTCGGATAATTCTAAGAGGTTGCGCATCGAGTCTCAATATTTGCATTTGATTAACACGTAAAGACAAACTTTTCACCGTTGAAAGCTGTTCTAGAAAAATCTAGGCGATCGAGCGGGGTGTACATTGCTGTGTGGCTTCATTTATTTTTTTTCCATTTTTCGGCATTTTTTTTCCATGAATTTTTTATTCAAAAGAGTTTTCAAATAAAGAAATTAAAAAAGTTTCCAAATAAAAAAGTTGATTTTTTTTTTTTTTTTTAATTCCAAAAAATTGGAAAAAAAAAATAATAAAGCCGTACAGCAATCTTCACCCCCCGCGATCGCCTAGAATTTTCTAAAACAGTTTTGAACGATGAAAAGTTATTTTTTATGTGTTAATCGAATGCAAACCCTGAGACTCGATGCGCAACCGCTTAGAATTATCCGACGAAGCCCCAATTTTTACAGGGTCATTATTAGACCCGAGACTAATGTTTAGAGTTGTGAAAGACGAAATCAAAAAACAATTCTTTTTTCTGGCCAGGCCTAATATATATATACGAAGTCAAAAAAACACATAACAAGTTTCAGCAACGTGCTATTATGGTCTAATGATCGGATGGTAGGGTCTAACTATAACAATAACCTCTTCTACAGATTCCTGGAGACATTCCCACGATTCAAGACAACAGGATCAACGTAATGGATAAAGTAGGAATACCTGTACAGCCTTACATCATTGTAGTTGGACCTTCCCTAGAAAAAATCGAAACTTTTTATGTCAATGTGGACAAAACGTTGTACAAGTTGGCATCCGCACTGAAAGCACTAGACATCTGCTTTAAGGCTATACATGCATTCAATGCTATATACCCACCTGAGTCTCAGCACATCTGGTACCTGTTACAATTAGGTCTGTACAAATTTAAAACTAAATATGACAAGCAAATCTCGTATGTGATGGATATTGTACATTCAATTCAGTGAATGCACCATTACTGCGAATATGATCATGATACCAGCACAGTTTTTTTTCATAAACTTGAATATAATGTCTGTTATTATTATTGGTTGACTGAATAACCATGAATGCTTACGGCTGTCCATTTTGTGGGAATTCATTCTCCACTATTAAAGACGTGATTAGACATTTGAAGTTGAAGCACGGTACGATGTTATACACTACGTTCAATTGCCAGCAACAAAAATGTTTCCGAAGTTTTAGTAACGCTTATGCATACCATAAACACTTGGTGAGCAAGCATTCAGTCATTCCAACCTCGTCAAGTTTCTCAGCTCGACAAAACTGCATACCACGTCTGTACAGCTCAGTAGACCCTTCTATCGATTCATTGCCAATACCTGTGCAGGAACAAGTTCATGTTTCTGATGATAATACCCATGAGGGTTCTGTAGATGATTTCAAAAATATAATCTCCAATGCTGCTCTCCAGTTCGTCTCAAAACTCTACTCCAATGACTTTATAACAAGATCTCTCGTACAACAAATAATTGACAATGTGAATCAATTTATAACTTCAGGCTGGATTGATATTCTTATACAGAAGTTTGGCAGTGATCGATCAGAAAGTAACCGATCCGACTTAAATTATATGTTTGTGATTTTATCTAACCCATTTGCAAACTTATTGACTGAATATCAACGATTCAAATTCTATGAAAAATCATGTTATTTTATTAAACCGAAGGAATATCCTGTGGGTACTTCAATAGCACCAGTTACAGTTAACAATACAAGACAGTTGCATGTAATAAGCTTGCATGCAAATTTCATATCAATGAACCCCATTTTAAAGTATTTTTTGGAATTGCCTAATGTTTTTGACAAAATAAAATCATACTATGAAGAGTTGAAAGCTACTGTCGAGATAACGAACATAGTTCAAACTAATTTATGGAAGTCAATTGAAGATAAATTTGAGAATAAATTAGTTCTGCCCCTAATCATTTACTTCGATGATTTTGAAGTTAATAATCCATTAGGATCTCGGGCAGGAATAAATAAGCTCGGAGCTGTTTATTATACTATTGCCTGTATACCCCCAGAATATTCCGGTATGTTGGAAAATATTTTTGTTGCTCAACTTCACAATACACTTGACCAAACGGCTTTCGGTAATGCTAGTATTTTTGCTAAAGTCATTGATGAGATAATTGATTTGGAAAATAATGGCATAGAAATAACCGTCTCTAATACGAAAAAGAGAGTTTACTTTGCATTATCCTTGATTGTAGGAGACAATCTCGGTCTGCACACCATCTTGGGTTTTGTAACTAGCTTTAACGCAAATAATTCATGTCGATTCTGCTTGGTAGATAAACGCATGTTACAGAATATGGTATCGGAAGATGTTGCAATGATTCGTACCCCCGAAAACTACTCGAGAGATTCATCCAATTCTATTAATGGCATTAAAGAAGAGTGCATCTTTAATAAAATTCAAAGTTTTCATGTGATGCAAAATTTATTTGTGGATCTAATGCACGATCTCTTAGAAGGGGTGTGCCGATATGATTTAGCAAAAATTCTATACCGTTTGATACTTACGGAAAAGCAATTTTCACTTCACACGCTGAATGATAGAATCAGATTTTTCAATTATGGTAGTAAGACAGGGAATACTCCTCCTGAAATAAGTATACATGCCCTCCAAAAAGGACAAATAATAACTTCGGCATCAGAAATGTTATGTTTAATGCAGTACCTTGGTTTAATCATAGGTGACCTTGTTCCGATTGGTAATGATGTGTGGGAAATTTACATCACCCTCAGAGAAATAATGTGTATTATAATGTCAACTTCAACTAACGTTGAGACTTGTAAATTACTTGGTACTTTGGTTGCTGAACATCATTCGCAATATTTGAAAATTTTTAAGGAGCCTCTAAAACCAAAACACCACTTCCTAGTTCATTATCCTAGAGTTATTGCAACAATAGGTCCGCTTAAGAATATTTCTTGCATGCGTTTCGAAGGTAGACATAAAGAACTGAAAAATATGGCAAAAGTAGTGTACTCCAGACGAAACATAGCTCACACGCTAGCACTAAAAAATCAATTGAAACTATCTCAACGATTCATCGCAAAAAAAGGTTTTGAAAAACGCGTTTCATGGGGGCCAATAAGGTTTGACGAGGTGAGTGACTGTGATGATTATCAAATTTTCATGCATCTGCTACCCGAGGTACAGGACAATATATATATTCTTCCCTCATGGGCAAGTGTCAATGGAACTGAATATAGGCCAGGGCAAGTTATAGTAGTAGGAACGACTAACGAACTTACTGATTTTGGTAAGATACAGTATATTCTGATCGATGCAGAACAAGATACGCACTTTCTGTTCATTAAAATGGACACTTTGAGGTTTTCGCAACATATGCATGCATTCCAAGTCACAGAAACGACATTTTGGGGCTTTATCTCACAAAAGAATCTAACTACTCACATTGCACACAATATAAATACCATCGGAGATGGGAATAACTACGTCATATGTCGCTAAGCATATGATAAAGAATATATTCTCTTGTATTGAAAATTCTATAATCATCATTGTTCATTTTTTAATCTCTGTTCAAATAATAGCTTTCCATGAAATGCGCATTAGAGTCACCTTAATATAATAAGTATACATTCAAAACTGTGCTGGTATCATATGATCATAAAAATATTTTCAAGATGTCTGATCTAGTTATTAGGTAGAAACATGTTACGTGGATCGATCACTGAGAGACTCCAGATTTATGTTTTTTTCATTGAAGAACCTACTCTGGTGTCTTTCAGTCGTTGGCTAGTATACAAATTTTTTATATACAGTCAGACATCCAATATAGATTTTAGACTACTATACTATTTCATATACTATAACTATACTTATTAACAGTCATAAATATTTTATTAGTAAGGTTACTTACCATTTTGCATCCTGCAATTTGCAGATGATTCTTCACTATTTTACTATTTGAGCTACTATAAGCGTTATATAATATAATCCGGGAAAGTACAAAGAAAAAAGTAATACATAAATGTTTTACTATAACTCTAGTATACTAACGAAAAGTCCTAAATAGTATGTTAAATGAGTATGGGAACATACCTTCATCGCATTCTGCAATTGAACGGTGATCTGGTATTAGGTTTCTATCAGAATATACCATACAGATTTTTAATTTTATCTACTGATGAAAAGATATATATATGTCTAAGGTCATACATTCTCTATTTTGTTATTTGTATAAGTACATACCCTCTTGCATTCTGCAATTGAAGATAATCTGGTATTATTTTTATATTACGAGCACACTACAAATCTTTTGTGTTCGGTAAAGTAAGAAATCTTGTTTTTTCTTATCATATCTAATAACGAAGACACTTAAATACCGGATGATTTCTTGCTTACATCTCAGTGATGTAAGCAAGGAATCGCCCGGTATGTTATAAGTGTAAACATACCCTCCAGCGGTCTGCAATTATTGATGATGTGATACTATTTTCCTTTAAAGGCTTAAGTATAGAAATATTTTATACCAAGTGAGTACAAAAAAAAAAAAAAATTATGACATAAGAAAAGTTTCACATAGAAACTTATGTGATGTATCCAAATACTTACCCTTTTTATGCTGTCTTCATATTTATTGTTTGTTGCGTGCTTACAAATATTTTATACGTACTGATATCTAAAAGTCATTTCTTTCTAATTATATGCAACGACAAAGCATAAGTAGGTAATTAAGTATGCATAATGAATAAATCTAGAGAAAAATTCTCTTCAAATTGAGAAAGCCTATTTCAAAAATAGATTGGGGTTACTTTGAAAAAAAATTGCAGAATAAATTCACTCACAATTCTAATTCCAATTGATAGCTATGAATCTAACTGAAATCATAATTCCAAAGAATTATGTGTCGTAATTCATAGAAAGAATAAATGTTTATCAATGTATATAGTAATAATACTTCATTAACAGTCCCCTGGCGAAAATGAAGTGTGCAAAGAGATGTTCGAGAGGTGTTCGGGAAGTGTCTGCACGCTTCATGAAATGTTCAGTCACAGCTCGCGAACAGCTCGCGAACGCTTGAAGCCGTGACCACTTCCACACATTTGATGCACACTTTCGATTTTCAGTTCGTGCACACCCGGTGCACGTTTTTCGGAAGTCTAAGCGGTTGAACATTCGCGCACATTTCGAGCACATTAGTTCTCACTTTCTTCACACATTGCGTTCGCGTTATTGAAACACTCGTGCTTCTGCACAGTTCGCACAGTGCGTTGCCACTTCATGCACACTTGGATCTCTGATAATATTGGTATCATAAAAATTTTCAATTAAATATTTCATTCGAAAAATTCACGAGTATCAAGTGGTTGCCTAATCAGAATTTTGTTTAATTGGTTGATATATTTTACAGTTTTTTTTTAAATATATAAGTGAATATTTTGAATCCTGTGAAAGCATCTGGCATATTTTAGTACGTATTTTCAAATTATATCTCAGTGGTTTGTGAATAGAAGCTGTGCAATGGAAAAAAGAAGATAAATTTAGTTAGCGGTGAGTATGCGTTATCATCAAGTGAATTATACTTATTTACCTGTTCTATGGGATCATTTCAGAAACAATTATTTGAGACTTTGATTCTTTATCAATTCAATCTTGACAATCAACCTACTCAGCGGCAATATAGTTTATCGGGGAGTGGTGAATCAAAAGATTCAAGTACTTTCAACTCTTTTCGAATTTTATTAAAATATTTATGCGATATATTGTACATATATTAGGTACATATCATGATGTATATTCCATGCATAGGAATTGCACGAACATGATTTTATACATACATACATAATTGTACTCAAATATGTAAATAATTTATCAAAGATGAGGGTTTTTATACATACCATACGTAAAATTATATATGTATATGTATAAAATTATGTTTGTGAAATTTCTATGTATTGAATATATACTATTGTCATTATATTCATTAATCAATCTCCATAACAGCCATATGGCATTTTACATACGAAATCACCAGTGTCGAGACTCATTATCACACACTGCGAATCTATATCTTGTGGACTGACGGCTACAAGTTTGCCTTCTGCCACAATTTTTTTAATGTGGGTAAGTCCAAGGTCCGCATTTCCGAAAATTGGTCTCTCCTCCACAATAATCTCCCGCATTAAAACAAATGCCTCAATCACATTGTTCTCTGCTACCACAATGGACTCTATTTTTCCAAATAATCTATCACGCACACAAACGACAGAATCATTCGTCTTTTTACCGGATGCATACGCCCGTGTACAATACCGTACATGACCACAAATCATGCTCTGAAATGACTTAACTTTGCTTGGATTCCACCCAAGGTCTTTTACGCAGATTTTTTCATCGTCATTCAGACAATTTAGAGTACCCTTTCCTGGAAGAACAACCCCATTGGAACGAACAAGGAACTTGAATGACTTTCCCGAAATGGATTCACAAAAATCGAGGCATGCGTCATGCAGTAGAAGCATATATATCACAGAGAATTGGTAGAGAACTGAAAGTCAGAAATTTGCGTACCACTTCTTTAGCAACATGAGCAGGGCTCTTCGTCAGCTGTAGTAAGTGTCGATTTTGACCTTCAAAAGAAAAACAATTATGTGTCCACAATGGACCCCAATTTCGAACTCCTTGAGCAAGATGAGTTAATAGATGGACGTTATACACCATAGAACTTGCACCAAAATATTTTTCGAACCGCTGAATGTATTTCATTAGCAGATTATGAGCAGTACTTATCTCATCCTGAGTAACAGACTTTTGCAATAAAATATTGACTGCAGCGGAAAGCATTCCGATGTGCTTTACGTACTTTGGTTTTAATATTCCTTCAAGGCATGGAACGCAGTAAAATATAAGCCAGGATCGCCATTCTGAAGCTCTCCACAAGCTTCTATCATTGAAGCTCCTTGGGGTTCTCGTTATGGATCGTGGAGGCCGAATTTTAGACATTCGTTCATTAATGGCAGCTATTTTGTGCGACAACCCTATGTAATACTTTTTCCCGACTGAAGTGAAAAGCAACTCCATATGATACCTGATAACTCCTAATAAAATAGCATGCATGTAATCAGGGACCATTCCGAGAATTATATTGAAATACAGTAACGCTATGAGAGCAGATGGTCCTTTAACACCCCTAATTACTCTTTTTTTCTCATCCTTCTCATTTCTCAAGGTGTGAGCCTTGATCATGTCTTCCACTGTTCCGTCATGCGTCCTACATGGAGCCACTTGGTTTGGGATTGTAAACCTCCGCCCCTTATCTGTGCGTTCTGTTTTTTGATAGCATATTGTACAGCCATAATATGAATTGAATTGCTTCATGTTCAGAATTTTACAGCGAGCAACTGAGTCAACTACTGCGCACAGTGGAATTATTTTACTATTGACTTCTTTGCCATCGCGAATCCAGGTCAAACCTTCGGTGGAAAGCATGTTTGCATAATCCACGAAAGGTTTGAGAAATATCGTCATGTTAGGATCTTTATTTCCAACCCAGATTCCTGCGAGGAGCATGTGCTTGGCGCGTTCGTTAGGTGGCAACTCGTTGATAGTCAAATAAATAGGCCAAATTGTCTTCTTCGATGATTTTCCGAAAGGAATCCCATCCGTGTTGAATGTGTAAGAAAAATTCAACGGCGAAGATAATATACCACCCGGTGCAGCTAAATTCTGGTAAACAGCTCCGTCATAAATATCACTTAAGGCATCGTCATTCGTTTTCACTCTTTCAAATCTATAGTTGAGTGCTTTTGCAATTTCTGGCTTATTGAGGAGATTTTTCAACTGTTTTTCCAGCCCAATAGATAAAAAAAATGATTCTGTGGAGGATACTTTGACCTCTTGCCCACACTCACAAGTTATTACATCTGTAGGGAGAAGATCGTTCTTAATTCCCAAATATGCCTCACAAGTTGGACAGTATATGTGGTAAGCAACACTTTCGTTTTCCTTGTCCATGTGTTTGAGGAAAAAATATTTGGAGGCTGGTATTACAGTCTTATTGTACAGACTGTTAATCAGATGTAGGACATCCACAAGTGCGACCCATGTTAAGTTATGTCTAAAACCTAGCGCTAAACACATTAGAAGTCCATCGCCAACAGTGGTACTTGTACACCTGCATAGTGTCTCCGATAGTGATCGGGGAGTCGACTCGTTTGATTCTTCAAGCGCCAAGGGCTCGGTGTCAGAGACGTCGTTGTCCGAAAGCGAAAAAAGAGTCGAATCCTTTTCCACATGCTGCATTGATCTATTCTCTTCACTAAAACGTGTGTCATCTGCGTTTTCGTTGATATCGCAATCCAAACCGAGTGCACCTGATTCCTCGATAAGATTCTGAACATAGATATCGACTATGAATTAGTGTTATCGCAACATATACACAATATCGCATTGTAAATGACTACTCGATACCATGTAATTAACGTCATGATTAACTTACCCTTCCATCACGTGGGTAGGTGACGTGGGAGTTGACGCTTCCCGGAGAGTAGGAACCTATAACTTCGTCACGTTCAAAGATAGAATACGTAGTATTTTCCTCTACTTTGAGAAGCTCGCTGCTTGAGTCGATGCCTTGCGGATAATCAAATACAACATCCCGTTGTCCGCCTTTTTCATGATTTGACTATGGATAAATAATTAATAAGTTACTACGGGTATATTGTGAAGAGTATGATGTATTTCACAAATAAGAATCATAGATTGTAACAGCCATACATGAAAAGAGCTGTTAAATGAAAGTCTCGTATCAAACTTGACCGTGATAACAATTTTAAAGTTATCTTTATTTTTACAAAGTAAAATTTCAGTGTAGAATATGAGATCAGTGGTATTGTGTGAAATCACATTTTGTACATAATATTGCTTCCGGTGAAATTTGAGGACATACACATATATACTATGTATGGTATTATGCAAACCTCTTCTTGTCGGTCCATTTCTTCGTCCAACCGCCGTTTTTTGCGGTGCCGATAAGCAGTGGTCCGCGGAATAGGTACATCGGTGAACTGATATTTTTTATATTTACGTTCCATTGTATACTACTCTTTTATTTAACTTTTTATTCACAAGCTAACACTGGTATGCAATCGGAGTAACTTCTGATTCAAACCACCCTCGTCTGCGATAGTCTCCGACGTGTTGCGATGCGCGACTGAATGCGCGCTAGATCGCGTCCGGGGAATCCCCAGTTTCACTCTTATGTATCTCCGGTCTGCACCTAACCTCTCTCGCTATAGAGACGCCGCGCCATATTTTGAGTGGTCTCTGATATTGTGTTCACTCGTTGAGCTGATTGGAGACTATTTATAATTAAACAATTAACATGTCAAATACTTGGTGGGCGGCTGTCCGATATACGGATGGCAAAGGGGAGAATGTATCCGTAGAAAAAATAAAACATTTCAAACCCAATCATCTCACGGACTATGAGCCAGGCCAGAAATACAAAGTTACAACCTCTGCCTGGAATAACGAAGGAAAGGAAGAGAGATATAAGGCTTATATCGTAAGACTTGCTGGCAAGTATTATGAATACACATCATACTGTCTCTCAATTAAAATAGCTATTCCAATTAGTAAAAAAAAGAGGTTATGTCACCTTTCCATACACAATTTGAACTGAATTGCGTAGGTCCCAGCGGAGACATGAAAACTCTATTCGCTTGACTGAGTGAATAAGGTGACGCGTACTCTTCATTACAAACACATAACATGTATAATATATGCTAATTAGATTTGATCAGCACGAAAGTCTCTCGAAATGAAGATGCTTGCTTTGAAAAAATTAGGCTACTATGAACTACTCTGAATATGTTTTTATCTAACAGAAACCTTACCAGAGCTTCAAAAATCGCTTTCCAAAAAAAGAGCCCGTTGTCCGCCGCTAGAAATAAGGGACTCTGACGGCCCGATAACAACAACTCAAGAGGAAGAGGAGGTCTTTGATCCAATTGAAGTCCAGAGGAATACGGAGGTACTTATGAGTGATTTTTTGTCGTACTTTCAAAAAGATTTTGAAAATATCGGGCAATAAGCATTTTTTGATAATTTTCAATCCAAGATTTCTGTAAAGACTACAGCCGTATCCCAATTTGTCAAATGTAGTTAAAGAGGACACTAGGCCTGGCCAAAAAAAAAAAACGGTTTTCGATTTCGTCTCTCACAACTCTAAACATAAGTCTTGGGTCTAATAATGACTCTGTCAAATTTTGGGCTTCGTCGGATAATTCCAAAAGGTCGCACATCTAGTCTCAATATTTGCGTTTGATTAACACGTAAAGAAAAACTTTTCACCGTTCAAAGCTGTTCTAGAAAAATCTAGGCGATCGAGGGGGGTGTACATTGCTGTGCAGCTTCATTTATTTTTTTTTTCCATTTTTTGGCTTTTTTTTCATAAATTTTTTTATTCAAAAAAGTTTTCAAATCAAAAAATTAAAAAAGTTTCCAAATAAAAAAGTTGAAATCCTTTTTTTTTTTAATTCCTAAAAATTTAAAAAAAATTAATAAAGCCGTACAGCAATATAAAGCCGTACAGCAATATATACCCTTCGCGATCGCCTAGAAGTTTCTAGAACCTCTTTGAACGGTGAAAAGTTATTATTTATGTGTTAATCAAATGCAAATATTGAGCGCAACCTCTTAGAATTATCCGACGAAGCCCAACTTTTGACAGAGTCATTATTAGACCCGAGACTAATGTGTAGAGTTGTGAAAGACAAAACCAAAAAACAATTCTTTTTTTTGGCTAGGCCTGGGGTACACCTTGACCACCTTTGACCAATTGGTAAACGGCTTGTGTTTTTCCAGCAACAAAAACGCAAGCGTAAGAAAGAAGCATCCGACAACATGATGGGCAACATCATTGATCAAGCAAAACGCAATAAGTTATACTTATTGAGTTCCTCGGAACCAGCTTCTGCTATGCTAGATGATGTGCAACCATCTACGTCGCGTAATGAATCCCAAGATGAAGACAAAGACACGACAATCCAGCATTTGAAAGAAAAGATCAAGATGCTGGAAAATGCACTTGCAAGTAGAACTCAAGAGCCTGTTATAGCCAAACTCAACAAGATGGAAGAAAAATTCAAAGACATTAGTAATCTCAACGATAAAATGACAAAAATAGAAAAGTATCTAAGTGAGTATAACTTCAGATATCAGTACGTTATAAAGTGGTTACAGGCTCATAATGATGTTTCTGTTAACACTACTTCCGAAAACGGTTCTTGACATGAACTTGGCCTCAACATGAGCATGCAATGCCCAAGAAGAATGATTTATACATACATGCGTCATATATCAATGTTTTGTATATAATGGAAATAAATACTGATCCTTTTGGACTTTTGTCTACATGTAATCCATGAATATTATAATATAATCACTGATCTATATATACACTGGATACGATATGAGCCCCTCGTCGTGACTCTCATTGAATTGCGCCATTTTAACTAAACAATCATTAGCGCGAACTGGTGAGGGGTCGAGGTACCCGTGCAGCGGCGCGCTTAAATTGACGTTTTAAACTTTGATACCACAGATCAGTGAATAAAACGTTGATTAACAGTGAAATGAAATTGTTGGGGTGAGCAATGGGTAGGTGCCAAATCTGCAAGAAAGAGAAAAGAAGTGGTGTTGAAGTGTCGTTTCACAAGTATGTATTGCATTTCCATTGCTATATTATTTTCTACAGATCTTTGCAGGTTGGACTCCGACAATTTCCCTCCAGTTATAGACGAATAAATAAATCAAAGCGTATTACAAATGTATTCGGTAAGAATTTAAATTTCACTTAGATTTCCTAAAGAAGCTGCAACCGCAGAGGCATGGTCTAAATATATGGCAAAAGTGAACTTGAGACCAAATGCAAATACCGTTTTATGTTCTGAACACTTTACATCAGAATGTTTGGATAAGAAGTTCAATAGGGTATATTTGAAGAAAGGGAGCGTCCCTACAATTTTTACTGAAAAATTTAATGTAGAATCATCTCCACCAAAAAAACGCAAACTGGAAGAAGAATCCCTAATATTGGCTAACGAAAGTAAACATATCTGCCAAACTTGTGGTCTACCTATGTGTGTATATAGCATTGTGACATGTCATTTTTCCAGAATATCATATGGAGAATGACCTGTCTGTCGCACGCAATAGAGTCACTTCATCTAATTGTGATATCGACTCACAATTAGTGCCACAAAATGTTAATAGTGAGTCAGCATCAGTGATTAAATCCATGCCAGATAATAAAGATGTAGTAAACGAATGTTTATCAACGAATTCTCTCACCTGTACCAATATCGTGTTTGAATATTATGAAAATTAATTCTTCAGCATTGTTAATTGCAAAATAGTTTGCTATAACTCTGCTCAATATTTAGGCCCTGACAGAAGCACTATATCACCTGCAGACGCACCAGCTTGTGCTGGACAACATACTCCCCCAACCGCTGCTCGGCAAAATACAATATTGCATGACCATCGATATGAAGACAGTCCAAGAACCCATAAGCGTAAGAGAGTTCTTGCAGAAAGGAAACTACACGATGCCAGGGAATCCATCAAAGTATTGAAGCGTCGAGTGAAGCGGCTCAACATCAAAGTAACCTCCTTAAGAGGTGTGGTTGATAAATTGAGAGATCTACAACTAGTTTCACCAACTGCATTGGATTGCTTATCATCGTACAACAATACACCTCTTGAATTATTCTCACGGATGGTAACTAATCATAAGAGGGGTTCATTAACTCGGGAAAAATATCCACCTCAGCTCCGTTGCTTCGCACTAACCCTTCATTTCTATTCACCAAAGGCTTACGACTATGTTAGGGATACGTTTAAGTTAGCTCTTCCTCATCCTGATGTATTAAGAACATGGTATGCTAACATCGATGCAGAGCCAGGTTTTACAGAGGAATGCTTCAATACTTTGCAACGTAAGGTTGAGAAAGCAAGTCAGGATGGAAAGCAAATCATATGTGCTCTGATGATGGATGAAATGGGGATTAAAAAAGGCTTTCAAAGAGGAAGGGATGGTAAACAGCGGGGCTATGTTGATGTTGGCTTAGATAATGAAACTGGAGATGATCTACCCGTAGCTAAAGAAAGCTTAGTCCTAATGGCAGTAGCCTTAGATTCCAGCTGGAAAATCCCGATTGGTTATTTTCTGATTAATCATTTAAATGCGACAGAAAAAGCGGCGCTTGTTACAGAAGCTTTAATTCGCCTACAAAACGTTGGGGTTAAAATTTGCTCACTAACGATGGATGGCCCCCCCGAGCATTTTAGTATGCTCAAGAAGCTAGGAGCAAATATGCCGATGCACCCTTCAGACCCACCTCCGTGCTTTAAACATCCAGTAGCTGGTGAACCCTCTGTTAATGTGTTTTTGGATCCTTCACACATGCTGAAGAACACTCGGAATTGCATAGCAGAATATAAAGCACTCTTAGATGGAGATGATTGCAGAATAGAATGGCGTTTCATAGAAAGTCTTGCCACCCTTCAACAGGAAGAAGGTCTACGTTTAGGAAACAAGTTGCGTTTGCATCATGTAGATTTCAAAAAAAATATAATGAAGGTATATTTAGCAGCGCAAACATTAAGCTCAAGTGTAGCAGACGCTATAGAATTTTGTTGTAATGTTTTGAAATTGCCGCAGTTCCAGGGTTCTGAAGCAACTGTTAGATTTATCCGATGTATTGACAGAATATTTGATTTTTTAAATACTAGAAACCCATGGGGAAGAGGTTATAAAAGTCCACTGAGAACCACTAATGAGCATCTGTGGCGCCCTCGGTTAATTGCAGAGATTAGTTATTTAGCCAAGCTCAAGCAACTTGATGGAACATCAATGTTCCAGTCTAGGCGGAAAGCTGGCTTCGTAGGCTTATTTACCGCTGTTCTATCGGTTATAAATATTTTTGACACCTATGTTAAAACACCAGAATCGCAGTTGAAATATTTGCTCACTTATAAAATGAGCCAAGACCACCTTGAGCTCTTTTTTTGTGCGGTCAGAGGCAGGAGTGGTTGGTGTCCGAACCCGACAGCAACTCAGTTTGTTTCAGCTTACAAGCGACTTCTAATCAGACATGAAGTTAAAATATGCACTGGAAATGCTACAGCTATGGACGAGACAAAAATTTTGAATGTTTCTTGTACAAAAAAATATGCGCGAGTCGATAGGTACGACATCAATGTGTTTGATGAAATGGATAATCTACGAGTTGAGAAAAGATATGACTTAGATGATACTGGGTCTGCAAATAGTCTGCTCAGAGAGTTTTTGAATTTTTCGTGGTCTGTACCAAGCAATTTGAGCGAATTTTCTGAACAAGCGGTGGGCTATATTGCTGGTTTCGTTGTCCGAAGCATACGCAGGAGAATTCGATGTGTTGAATGCCTAGCTGCATGTAAGACTATATTAAGCATTGACAGCGATGTCAATTTTGCCAATAAAAGTGCGCTTGTAGCCGCAAAGACTCGAGGTGGGCTCATAGCTCCATCGCCAAGTGTCGCAAGAATCTGTATAGTTGCAGAAAAACTGTTCAGAAGGGCGTGTAATGCGAACGATGGTAAGCCCCCACACGAAGTAAACTTTCCAGCTGTACTCGATTCTTCAGCTTTCAAAGAACTTTTGTGTGGAGGTGGTAACCTTTTTTCGGATCTTGAAGAACATGTAAGAGATACGCTGACAGTTGAAGAGTTCGTGAATCACAAATACAAACTAGTTAAAGAGATTCTACGCGCTTACATAGAAATTAGGTTGTATGCCCTGACAAAAAATTATGCTCTCCAAACTACAGGTACTAATCTGCGTCATTTCATCAACCGTACAATAGTTTGGGCCCACCAGTAAATTTTTGTGAAACAATGTATACATCAAGGGGACAGGGAGCACTATACTATATGAATTCTATAACAATTACTTATGAATTTTACCTAGAATGTTATTATTAGCATGTCATTTTCCTTTTTTATCCCTGTGCACGTTTTGCAAAATTTATTTTCCTCCACGATGCCGGTGCATGGATTGTAACAGTTATTTTCTCTCACAGCTGGATTTGATTATTCAGCTATGATTTGTTATCTGTATCTAATATGGTTGTCGGTGTGCTTTTGTGCATGTGTTCAATAAAACTGTTAATATTTTTTGCATTAAATATACAGCGAGATATACAGTAATGCTTTGCTACGATTTGTTGTCTCTATTTAATTTGTTTGTTGGATATGTCTGTATTCTTCTAAAACTATCATCAATCGGTGTGCTTTTGTGCATGTGTTCAATGAAACTATTCATATTCTGTGGATTGAATAGACAGTAATGCTTTGCTACTTGGTAGCTCTTCATTCCCCAACTCTCCCAACACCTGATTAATTTTCTTACAGACATATTTGTGGTTTTCCAATTACGTCAATTTTCGTGCACAGTGCGACACACAGCTCTGTTATTGGTGCGATCCAAAAGAAGTGACCAATAACACAGCTTTGTGTCGCACTGTGCCCGAAAATTGACGTAATTGGAAAACCACGACTACTCTCACCGAATATTCTCGGTATGTGTAGCCAACATACAAATCGGGCGCTGTTATGCTGTTATTAGTACTTCTTCGCCCTAACCTGAGATGGCGCTAGTGGTATTCTATCAAAGATGGCGGTGCTTCCAGTGGGGTCACTTGTTTAATTGTTAGCATAGGGTATCTCGTATCCAGTGTATATTAGAGATCAGTGAATATAATTTACCATCGGGAACTGAAAACGTCTGCATACAAGCAACTCAGAAGTCACTCTGAACACAAGCGATTAGCTTTCATTTCAAATATTGCGTGGCCATTGGGTACGTAAAGACAAAACCTAATCGCTTGACTTCTGAGTGACTTCTGAGTTGCCTGTATGCAGACGTTTTTAGTTCCCTATGAAGCGCTTCCACGTAGATTCCCGGTATAGGTATGGATGAGGAAATGTCCATCTATATCTATGTGTGAACGTAGTTTATGTTTTTCCAACTTCATATAGTTATTAATTTCGATCTTGGAATGTTTAGTATATGGGATAATAAAGCGATTTGATAAGTCTTACGTAGAGGTTGTCATGTGACTTTGAAACTGACGTGCAAACAAAACCGTACGTTACACATCTAAGACCGTTGATGTTGAGTAACTGCAATTATGATTTGATAATTCCTATATATCCATCGCGCCGACTTCCAGAACGTGAACCAGCTCGAGTCCACAGTGCCTTGGCGTTAACCACCACGACCAGCAGTGGACGAGGTTCGTTTGTAACCTGTTTATCGGATAGCAGAGAGAACATTGAGTTGGAGGTTGAGCAAGACAAGGTCAGAATAAAACTCCTAACACTGTCATAATATGATTGACTACCGTATTGTTCCGAACATAGGTAGGTCGAATTTTTGGTGCTAGAATTAACTCGCTGAATCCGCAATCGACTTATATGCGAGATCAGACTTATATTCAGTTCCTAAAAAAAAATCCGGAAACTACGTCTGAGAATTGGGAACCGTCTTACATTAGGGATCGACCTATGTTCGGAGCACTACGGCATGTCATTTCAATGTAAACATGTTGGTTACCTATATTCAAACTCGTACATCCCTGTCAGATTCACTTAGGGTTGGGCTGGAAGTGTACACTGACTGCATTCAAGAATATGGAACGAGCAAGAGAAAAATTTGATTGGGCCAATGCTCTTCTGGTTGGAGTTTTTGGCGATGAAGCAAAGTTGTATCGGGTACAACATCGTAAAGCTGGTCTCAAGAATTTCAGCCAGGCCTTTTTGGATGTGGCAAAAGGTACTAACTATACTCGACTATGCCAACGTCTAATTTATTTCCGACACCATTATCATTATTTTTCATTGACCAACATTCTTGTGCATACAGAGCATTATCTCAGGTTCTTGAAGCGCCTTAATTACAAAGAACCAGGGCTAAATACTGCCCTCAAAGATATGCCTGCTATGTTAGCGGACCGGGCTACTGATCTGGGCGGACGACGTGGCAAAGGCCGGCGTACTTGTCGTGCCATACAAATAGCTGAAGATGATGACGATGAGTATGTGTTTTCTGTTTCTGACAGTTCCTGTGATTTTCAAATCATGATGGGATCTTTTTTCCAGTCAAGACCTTCTGGACCCTGAAACCGGAACCCTCAGGCCTGCCATGAAGACAGTTTTGAATGAAACAACCGGGGAAATAGAAGTTGTTCCTGTCCATTCTGGAGCTGATCATTAGATTCAAGATAAGATTCCACTAAAGTCGTACTCGATACCGTTTCGGCCGAAATATAAGTCGAGGTTGTTTGTTATATCGATACCCACGTTCTAATATGTCGTATCCCACATTTGGAAAAATGTTCAGTAGGCGATGAACACGGTTCACTATTACCATTGAAAAGATAGGACTTTACGGATTGCAATATTTATTTGAAAATAGTAAATCAACGATTTAAGCACTAAAACTTACACATCAGCTGCGCAACATTGATATCATTCCATTTGAAAAAAAAAATCAATTTCAAATTTTGTGGGTTACGACATATTAGAACGTGGGTATCGATATGCTGAAATCACTCCTAGCAATCGCCCTCGACACGTTGGCATTAGATTTATAAATCATCAAAAGTTCTAAAATTTAGTCACAAAACTGTCGAGGATCGACTTATATTATTATACGGGTTGACATGTTAATTATTATTCATCATGGAAATTTCTAATACGTTAAGGTACGTAAGGGTGTGCTAAAAAAAAAAAAATTCAAACGCGCATCACATTCTGGTAGAGCATCCCAAATAGAATATTTCAGCCAAATATGAGCTCTTAATATTGATATTCAGAACTGCCTATTTTAGTTACTAATTTTAGTTACTGAAATAGGCAGTTCTGAATATCAATATTCAGAGCTCATATTTGGCTGAGATATTCTGTTTAAAATGCTCTACCGGAATCTTCATGTGCGTTTGAATTTTTTTTCTTGGCACACCCTAAGGTACACACAATATGTAGGCTGGCCTTCACCACGTCCAGTTCTTGCGAGCTATTATAGTCTATAGAAGGATGCAATATTAATGAAAACAACAACAATAATAATAATATTAATAATATGATGTATTACATATAGTACCTGATTACAAAATATCTGTTATATCCGTAATATATATATAATTTATATCCGTTATACGATGAGATGATTTATATGACTAATTCGTAAAAATAAACTATGATCTAAATTTGAGTTTATAATTAGTACTTGAAATAATATTCCCATGCCGTGGTCCAGACATTTTGAATAGGTCGTAGGATTACACCTTGTGCACGGTCAACCCACATTTCCCGTAGAACTCTGATACGCTTAATGCACACTTCGTGCACATTAAGTGCTTCACTTCATGCACATTACGTGCACACTTCGTGCACATTTCCGTCTGCACACCTTGTCACACTTGCAATGTTTCAATTTACATTTCCAGCACACTTTATTCAAGACTACTGTCACACTTCAGTCACATTACCGGACCATCTTAATTCAATCTTCGTTCACATTTGGTTTCACACTCCATTTTCGCCAGGGTCACAAATCGCGAGACACAAGAATTTTTCAATAAGATGCTC
This sequence comes from Tenthredo notha, assembly GCA_914767705.2. Classification (NCBI taxonomy): domain Eukaryota; kingdom Metazoa; phylum Arthropoda; class Insecta; order Hymenoptera; family Tenthredinidae; genus Tenthredo; species Tenthredo notha. The sequence continues at coordinate 3,542,954 of OU611908.1, read as the reverse complement.
AATTTTATAGGAAATGATTGTTTTCTTCCTCCAGTCCCCCCACTTGACGAAATCTGAACTCTTGCTGGTTGTTCCCTGTCCCTGTTCCTGTCCCTGTCCCTGTTCCTGTTCCTGTCCCTGTTCCTGTCCCTGTCCCTGTCCCTGTTCCTGTTCCTGTTCCTGGTCCTGGTCCTGTCCCTGTCCCTGGCCAGAGTTCAAATTTCGCCAAGTGGGGGGGTTGGAGGAAGAAAACAACCATTTCCTTTCAAATTTAGCATCTTATTGAAAAATTCTTGTGTCTTATGATTTGTGATTGTTAATGAAGTATTATTACTATATATATTGATAAACATTTATTCTTTCTATGAATTACGACACATAATTCTTTGGCATTATGATTTTAGTTAGATTCATAGCTATCAATTGGAATCAGAATGTGCTTAAACTGGATGATTCGGGGGGCACCTCAAGATCTGCTCCGAATAAAATTTTTCTGTTCATCTAATTCTTTTCCAAGTAACCCCTACCTGTGTCTGACATGGGCTTTCTTGATCATTCAAAAAATTATTTTTAGATCCACCCTAATGTTTATGTTTATGTTGTAGAATATATTCATATATGACTGAATAAATGTGTTATTTTCTAACTGATTGTAATTTGAGATTTTCTTTCGACCTGACCCTCATTATGTACGATTGCATTCACAGGTATTCATACGAATACAATATTCAATCATCGCGAATATGTACGTTTCAGAAGTGCGACATCATGATCTTCTTAAAGGTAGACCTTGAGGATAATTATTTTTGAATCAATGGTACGCTTCGAAGATATATTTCATTGACTCATGCTTTTTTTACACCGAAAGCAAGTGATGTGTAAGGGACACACTTTGAAAAAGTGTGAAAAATTGAGTCCATAAAAGATATTTTTAAGCCTAGAGAACATTTGGTTGAGGTAACCAAATTTGGCTGGAAATTCATTCCATTTACATTTATATGTATAAAATATTCGATAAGTTCAATCAGATAAAAAGTCAGCTCGACGGAATATACATTCATTTTGAATGAATATTGAATCATAGCAATAGATCTTGAACTTGCCACAATACAAACACATATTTGCGAGGAAAGAATGCGAGGAAAATCGATCGATTCAAATGAATTCACTTCACAATGAAACTAATACTTTTTTGTGCCAAAACACCAATAAGTAAATTCAAGTCCCCTCAGATTATCTCAACTCAGTAGGTACTTGTTTCAATAGCAAAATACGGCTTGTCAACTGCAATTTAAATATATAACACTAACTATATGCTCACGTCGAGAGGATATTTAGTAGTACAACTTAATACTTCATACAATCAAATACATCATTTTGTTCTACTAACAAAAAATTTAGTTGCATCAAATAAAGTAGAAATCTACCTTGCTCAATACATGCTGCAATCAATGGAATATTCATCCAGCGTAAACGAATATATAATTGCATGCTCAGACTATCAAATTGATTCAAAAAAAGATGCTGAGCGATGAACTCGCTCGATGGCTGTTTCAACTAATAATTTCTTTAATGCAACCTCATGTTTATGTTAACTTAGCTTCATAACGTTCGGAGTCAATCAACGATTGTATTGAGATAATAATTTATGCCATAAAATCAATACAGTTGTACACTTGAATCAACCAAATGTGGCCATTCCGACAATTAAAATCTGATGTTCAGCAACATTTTGCTATTTGACTCAAATGCGGCGTGTGGTTGTCACAATCATTTTTTCAATTTTGATTTGACTGTATAATTTAGTTCATTCAATCAACATTTCACTTCGCCGCCCGCGATCGCCGTTTTCGTTTCACTGAATTGAAATTCATTTGATCCAAACGATTTTTTTTCTCGGTGTAGAAGAAAGATCTGTCTTCTATCATTCTAACTAGCTAACACACTTTTTTTTTCAACTTTTTTGAAAAAATGTCTTAAAATAAAAAAATTCCAGGTTTAAAATTAAAGTTTATGGAATATTATTGGTTTGGTCCGAAATTACATCAATGTAGAATACTCCCTCTGAATTTCAAAAAGATTCAATCAACGATGCGACCTGTATGCTACGACAACTGCTTTTTCATCGGTGGACCAGAACTACTGAACGATGAAATCCAGATATTCTTTTATATGCCTCAATTATAGTTCAAAATACTAGTAATCTGCTGTATAAAAATTAAGTCAATAAACTGTTTTATGACAGTGTACCAGTCATTTAAAAAAAATCATTTTGAAGGTGTATGTACCCCCTTAACAGAACATTTCACAAAAACGAGGAAACTGACTCCTAATTACACAGGACCTTATACAATAATCAAAGTCAATTCCTCAGTGAACGTTACGATCTTAGTAAAGAACAAGAAAATCGTAGTGCACGCAAATAGGTTAAAACACGCGCATCAATAATAACACTTAGATTCCCAACTTTGTTACAGGTGCATCACCTCGTGTTATGGAAATGATTTCAAGATTATTAAAAACGAACATTCACCCGGAATATACTATGACTACGTTCAAGATCTTAAATTCTATGACAATTCATGGAAACTTATTACATACCTCGATCTCTCTCACATAGATGATAAACTTCGTCTGATAGATTCTAACTTTGAAAAAACACGGTTTTACTGCAACGAAAATTCCGTATATAAAGAACTCTTGCTATGCAACACCTCAATTCAAGTCTTAGAACACTTAATTACGGAAATGAAAGGAAAAGAGCGCGACTTAAAAGATTTGATCGGACATTCTCGAGTTAAAAGAGGATGGATCAATGCTCTCGGATCCGTATTCAAAACTATCACCGGAAATCTCGACAACACCGACGCTGAATATTATAACGACGCTATTGACAACATAAACACGAATGAAAAAGAAATAATGCAATTAATCAAAGCACAAGTCCAAGTAGTCCAAACTACAATCACGAATTTCAACGAAACTATCACAAATTTACACAAAAATGAACAAATATTTAACGAAAACATTAAAGCCATAGAGACTTATACTAAACTTTTTGAAACTAGAGTATACAATTTAGAAGTCAAGGAAAACATCAAACAGCATCTCACGTTCCTAACACTAATGTGTAACGAAGTTAACGATGAACTATCGACACTAATAACAGCAATATTATTCGCAAAACAACACACTTTACACCCGAAGATAATTTCGCCTATCCAATACGTAGACGAACTTCAAAAAACCATCAAATATGTACCTACAGGTCTTCACTACCCTTACAGGCTTGACCACTCATTTGCTCACGAACTTCTAAACTTAGTAACTTTACAAGTTTTCTATATGAGTAACAGAATAATTTATGTAATTAATAAGCCACTAGTATCAGAAACAACATTTCACTTATATGCACTCATTCCTTTACCAATTTTGCAAGATGATAAAACTTATCTTTTCATTCAACCTTCTACTAAATATCTCGCGATGTCAACAACAAAAATTCAATATGCAATGCTAGACGACTTACTCAACTGCAAAACAACTTCTGAAAACACCTATACAGGGTGCGCCAGAATTAAGTGGCCAAAAAGATAGGGGTAATAGAGGAGGTCGAGCTGAGTAAATCGACCTATATAACATGTGGTCTCCGAAGTCGCGTTCGCGACATACGGCAGGTTAAAAAATCTCGCTACACGCCGCAATTTAGGCAACCGAGTACACAGCAGGCAGCGGTTAGCAGTATTGTTGATAAGCGCGCTCGACTGCTGATTCAAACCATAACACTTTCAAATCTACGAATTTCAAACTTCAATGTGGAATTTCTGAATTTGCAAGCGATGTTCATTTCCATCACGCATCCTTGTTGTTATGTTTGGGGAAACTTGAATGCCAAGAGTGTTGACGTTTGAATTTCGTAGATTTGAAAGTGTTATGGTTTGAATCAGCAGTCGAGCGCGCTTATCAACAATACTGCTAACCGCTGCCTGCTGTGTACTCGGTTGCCTAAATTGCGGCGTGTAGCGAGATTTTTTAACCTGCCGTATGTCGCGAACGCGACTTCGGAGACCACATGTTATATAGGTCGATTTACTCAGCTCGACCTCCTCTATTACCCCTATATTTTTGGCCACTCAATTCTGGCGCACCCTGTATATGTAAAATGATAAAACCAATCTTCACTAGTCACGTCAAATCCACTTGCGAAACCGAACTTCTTTTTTCAAACGAACGTATCCCAGAAACATGCGATACTCGTGTTATCCAAATAAAAAACGAAATTTGGTACACACTGTTGAACAAAAATCAATGGGCATTTGTCTTGCCAAAGAAAAGTGATGTAACGGTAACATGCGATAAAGACTCCCAACCAAGTGGCACTGTTATCTTAGGTACAGGAATATTCCATTTGAGTCCTCATTGTAAAGCTTATACGCCATCAGCCATATTAATCGCTGAAGGTTCCTTTGAAAGTAATTTCTCATCAATAGTTCCCTCTTTCAATATTTCTGACGACGACTGTTGTATTAAACATAAGTCTAATATAAGTATTTTACCTACATTTAAGCAAATACCAATAACTAATATAAATCTCGATAATTTAGACATAGCTACCCGGGAAAAAATGATTTTGTATGATCATGTATGATTATATATGATTATATATGGAACTATATATAATCATATATAATTATATATAACTTTATATATAATTATATATAACTTCATATATAATTATATATGATCATGTCTGGCTGTACATTCATGTCTGAAGCTATATATAAAGTTATATATGATTCTATATATAACTATATATAACTATATATCGACCTATGTATAGCTATATATGGGTCTTTATATGATTGGATCTGATCAGACCTGGCTGATATAATCCTATATATAGTTATATATAGGTCTATATATGATTGGATCTGATCAGACCTGGCTGATATAACCCTATATATAATTATATATAGATCTATATATGATTGGATCCGATCAGACCTGGCTGCGATATATGAATTTATTTCTGCGAAGATTGATTGAAAAAGAAATTTTCATTATTAAAAAATCTAGGTTCAGAAGGTATATTATCTAGCTCAAAAATATGAATTTTTTTCAAGAGTTCGAAAAATATCAATTTCTATATAAATGAAAGTATTATAATTTTATTTTCAAATAATGATACGTATCATATATTTAACATATGTTTCAGCATAATATTTTTATTAATCCAAACTACATACGGAAAAAATCCGGTTCACAACTTTGCTGATATTTATCATTGATTATTTACCAAACTATTTTTATAATATAACTATATAATATGATCATATATAACCATATATGATCATATATAACCATATATGATCATATATAACTATATATATGATCATATATGGTTATATATGATCAGACCTGGCCAATTTTTGGATCTGATCATATATAGGCAATTATATGTGATCATATATGATCATACAAAATCATTTTTTCCCGGGTAGTCATAAGTTGAACACCATCTCTAAAATGACCGACGAAATTATAAAAAATAAAGACCTCCATAAGAGAATTTCTATCTTTACCTATATCGGTTACGCAGTATGCATAATAATAGTCATTTATCTCATATATTTACTTATTAAGTGCTGCAGAAAAAATAAAAATCAAACCCATAACCATTCTCACACACACAACGAAGAAGACGCCTGTACAAAATTTGTAAACTGTTTAACATTTAACGTCAGGAATAACCAAAGATCTCAGACCGACAACAATAGTATACCAGAAACAATAAAATTATCAAAACATGTTCGCCGACGGAGTACCACTCCAAAACCAATTCACGAATCTAGCGAAGATCCTTCAGATACAGAGGAAGAAATAGAAATATATCCGCGACCCGAACCGCGATCTTCTCAAAGATCAGGTAGCATTCTTAAAGATGAGTACTAATTTTAAGCACTATCTTTAGTTTAAAAGGGGAGGTGTAATGTACCTACTCCTTTATATACAGATTATGGATTTTATATTACTTTGTATGTTTCTAAAATAAGTTCCTCCTTAATGAAATCCTAATCCTCTAACCCTCATAAACCGTTTCCTTTTACCCAATCTTCTATACGCTTTTGTTCTTATAACCACTTCTATAGTTTTACGACCCCCTTCCTTCGAGTGTCTTTTTCCGCTGCTAATTCCTAGAAAACCCTCAACTCCCAAACTTTCCGTTTCCAAAGGTCTAACCCCTCATTTCCAATTTGCACCCCCTCTTCTTTTTGCATACCTCCCACCACCTTTCAACCTCCACTTTCAAAATCCAAAATCCCTCTCAACATCATTCTACTCCGAAAATTCAAACCAACAACAACTCTACTCACGAACAAATAAAAACTATTTTTGCTTTAAATAAAACTTGTTAAATTTCCTCGAAGTCCATTACATCTCAATGGAAAAAAAAATAGTAGAATGTAAATTTGTGTACGATTAGTTTTAGTTTATAAGACGACTGTGAACCCAGAATATAGTAAAGAACATATATCATACCGCGAGGACCAAGTGAAAGCGAATGGTCCATGCGCCCAGACACCTAATATTTCGTATTTTCATGGGGCTAGCCACTCGTTGCGCTGAAAAATCGCTTGGGTGATTTTGGCGCGCGGTCGATGCAACTCGGCAGCCATTGTTGATAGAAGCCGGCTGACTGTCAATACATCGCGGAAGGTAGACGTGTGGGGTTATGTTCGTTTATTTGAAGCAAATGATAAATGAAGTAAATAAAACCTTCGTGAACAAGCTATGAATATTTATCAAAAATCGATCAATCAGTTTTGAATGATATCTATCAACGAATTAACCGCAGCTGTAACCGGAAATTAATTAGAATCAAAGAGTTCATCGAGACGAACCAATTTAAACGAAATTATTAATTGTATCCTGGGGTTGAAGCTTCAATAAATTGAACTAGGTCAGGGAGAAAAACTTTCTTAAAGCTGAGTAAAAGTTCATTCAATGCATAACAAGGATAATTGTCATGTTGTAATAAATAAGTCTTCGTTACAGTTATTTAAAACTGATTGATCAATTTTTGATAAATATTCATAGCTTAGTCACATAGGTATTCACTTTATTCATCATTTGCTTCAAATAAACGAACATAACCACACATGTCTACCTTCCGCGATGTATTGGCAGTCAGCCGGCTTCTATCAACAATGGCTGCCGAGTTGAATCACCCTAGGGATTTTCAGCGCTACGACTTACGAGTGGCTATCCCCATAAAAATACGAAATATTAGGTGTCTGGGCGGACGGACCATTCGCTTTCACCTGGTCCTCGCGGTATAGACAACGAAAAGTATGATAAACAATGAACGTGAATGTAACAAGGGATTTTAACATTCAAATGACTATCCCGGGACGGACTATTGCCAAGAAAGGCCGAACCGTAAGGTCGCCCAGGATAACAATGTATGTATACCAGCCCCCCTCAACTCAACTACTTTTTCTATACGGATTTTGGGCGGCTTATTGTCACCCGATTTCAGCTATCACCAGATGGCGTTAAACGACTAACGTCCCGAGTTTACCATGCAATAGCCGGGCGCTAAACAGTCAGCGCTTCACGCGGTTTAGTTCGCCTGGGTGACACTAAGCGGCCCAGTACTAACGGCCGAGATAAAGGGGGCTGATGTATACCTAAGCCTAGAATGAGAGAGTGAGAGAGTGAGTGAGTGAGTGGGAGAAGGAGAGGAGAGCGACCAAAAGGCAGTCTGGCGTTGACCACGTTTTTGGAAAGATATAATAAACTCGCTGTATTCTTTCTTTCAACCGCCCTGACCAGAGTTACCCCCCCATCCTGTACCTCCTGAGAACTCCTTAGTCTTAGATTACTCTTTTACATAGACAAACTATACAGCTCAACTATGTACAACTATACTACAAAACTATAGACTAACTATACAGCTAAACTATATACAGCTTGTGACGTGGCAAACGTTTGGACCTTCTCCGTACCAGCCTAAACGAGCGTATGTATTCCCCGAGAGTACCGAGTCAGGATAGCTCCACTGAGAAAAAAATAGGGTTGAAATTACCACATGCATTCAGTTGAAAAATACACAGTTGATTCAACTAAATTATCGTCAGTTCAACTGTACATTTTGCTGCCAGAGAGAAAATTGAGCAGTTCGATCAAATAACAGAAACACTTGGCATGACTGTGTATTTAATCTAACGAAGACTCAATTATCCGGTTTAAGTATACGTGTTTTCAAGAGAATTGAAATTCATCTGATTATTTCGACCTAATATTAGCTCGATATGTAATCATTGATGTATTTAAGTGAATTAGATATTTATTTAATTCAAATAAATATCTATATTTGTTATGACAGCAATTTTGATGAAGTACAAGTGATTGAACCATGTGAGGGGTTGGTTCAAACAAGAATAAATTTGATCTTAACGAAAATTAATTCGGTGTATCTGATGATTTTTTGCAAGTAGCATCACGGTGGAATACATAATTGTTCGAGGGGAACATTACAGCCATATTGTGCAATGAACACATACATTCGTATGAATACTTTGCGGTCTCCAATCAAACAGTTAAATAATATCAAATATGAATCATAAATATAATCACTTTATCTGTCCCACATTTAGACGAAAAAAATATTTAGTCGGTAGTGTCAGGATGTCATTTCAGCCGATTAAATATTTTGTTTTTCGAGTTACCATTTCGATTCACACTGTAGTAAAATATAACATGGTGAACCCAAATATAGGGCGAAATGACAAAATATTTGAATGACTCAACTATCATGTTATTCGTCGAAGAGATGGCGCTGTCTCTGAAGTCCCATGATGCCTTGCGACGCCGCCTTCTCTATACCACTATTATACCACGTTCTCGCAAGTTCTATCTTGCAAGACGCGAACGTGTCTCCGGACGCAGAGAAGAATCAGTGTAGTTCAGAAGTAATTCGTATTGTTATGGCAGATACTACAGTACAGCGGCTTCTAGAGAAGTGGGAGCTGAAAAATCTCATCGATTCTTTCAAAGGTAAGTGTCTTTTATCGTTGTAATCTTCGTACACTAAAAAAACTGGCTAAATTGGTGGAAGAGCGTCACCCATGGACGTAGTACGATGGCGTCCACCACGTGTTCGCTATAATTGCATATTATATGCTATACGCATTTTTATTGCCCTGTGTCGACATTAGAGACTGACTTTATATAACAGATAAACACAGTATTCTATTTATGCGAGGAAGCGCTCTCCAAAGAAGAGTAAATCATAAAACATTATTCGACCGTAGGAACTCCTTTGTCTTCTGAATACATATGTGCGTAGATAGGTACAACTAAAAATGATTGGGTTTGAATAAATGTTGTGCCGATTCAACCAAATATTACATCGATTCAACAGGCTTTTCTCGGATGAAGACCTATATTTTGTCGCGAATATCATGTGTAAATGCTACTCAACAGTTGAGATCAGTAAAATATTCAATTGATTCAACTAAATGGTTGTATCACTGATCTCTGTATTACGCTGGATAGGATATTTTTTTTTTTTTTTCCTTTGTGTTGGCTATCTGGGTGGATAGGGTATTCTAATGGGCAGACTTGTGCCTAGAGTCCCTAGAATAAACAGAGTCTAGCAAACGCATGACTCTTTTTGATTGGTCACTTTGAACTCGCTCAAACATGGCTGCCGATCTAGTGACTTTTGTGTAGTAACAAGCTCGAACCCGGCATTCTAACCTCGACTTTCACAGTCCTCAACCTCATGTCGTGGAGTATGAACTTGCTGTTGATGTAAGTTTACATTCAATATAAAAAAAATTCAATACAAGCGAATTCGAAATAAGTGGTTTCGTTTTCAATATTTATTTCTACAATACCCCACCCGCTATGCGCGCGAACATTCAAACTTCGCGCGTACAACTCGCTCAAACATGGCGTCGCGTTTGATAGACTCTGTTTATTCTAGGGACTCTACTTGTGCCTACTTGGCCGCCATGTCGCTTGTAGTACATTTGCCAATTTCAATATGGCGGCGCCCATAATCGACTTGTTAGGTTAGGTTAGGCTAGGTTATGTAGACTGTAGTATGTTTACATGCTGAATTAAGAACAAAAAAAAGTGTCAGTGTTGTTATATTGTGGCTAAAAAGGTGGGGTGTAAGGAAAAACATTACACAAATCAGTAGATTTCACTGATTCAACCAGTGAATATACTCGTTCACTGATTCAACCAGCGAAATTCTTGTTCACGGGTTGAATCAGTGAAATTCCACTGATTCATTTTAAAAGATAGTATTTGTATATGATTGAACGTTTTTCAGCCACTTGAAAAGTAAAAAACTATTTTTTAATCGGAATTTTAGCAGTGTCTTTCTTTAACTAGGATGAATTACGTTGATGGCTTTTAGTTTCATATTTGGGCAATTTTTTTTCAACAGAGAACGGTATTGGCGAACAAGAATTTAATAAATTAACGAAGGATTTGATAAAAGAACTGATCCCCAAGATCGGATCAAGAATAATATTTCTCTCCAAATGGAAGGAATATATGCAAAAACCAGAATCCAATTCTTCAAAGATTTCTCAAGTAAATATTCTGACCAATTTTTGTTTAGATATATATGTGTGTTTTTTGGCAAGAATTGTACCGTACAGTGTTAGCACTTCAAAAAATTGTTGCAGCCGCGAGATTCTAAAACTGACAGCACTGAGTCGTGCAACAGTAGCTCTGATTCAGAAGATGCAGGAACTGAAAGGCCAGAATTACAGAAGTCAGAATCAGAGAATTCAGAGTCAGAAGATTCAGGATCAGAAAAAGAACAGCAAGCACCAAATAATCAAAAGTTGAAAAGACAAAGATGCTTTGTAGGGGCGGCTATGTTTAGGATGGTCAACCGTCCACAAGTACAAGACATCCTTGGAAGTTCACTGCACGGCCGTGCTATCTTGAAATCATACCACAAAAATAAAAAATTAGACAGAAGAAGCAGAGGATTGATTGCTGATATTATTATAACTGAAATTTTGAAGGACCTAAAAGCGTGAGTTGATTATGACTAGTTCATTTGAAACAAAAAAGAATGAAACAAAATATTTGATCACCTCAATTATTAGCATCTTCTACCTACCAATGGAAGCAACAAATTTTCTGGTTGTGTAGTATGTACGAAATGTATAACCAATGCCAAATTTCAATTTGTTAAAAAAGACACGCATCTTCTTTTTTTGTTCAGTATGGTTGGAAATCATGTATGGTATTTCATTCACTTTAGCCCACTACAAAACGCAGACTTTGATTATATATCAAAAGATATGAAGAGAGTATTCCCAAGCGAAGTTCGATCCACATATTACGTAGCACCAGTTTTAAAAAAAGCATCAAATACTGGTAAGTCTATAACGGCAAGAGGTAAACTGATCGATAAATATAGACGCAAGACACGACAATACAAAGAGTTATCAGGCTGTAGTACCACGGATTGTGAAGTCTCAACGTCGACTAATGTCTCTGGAAGTGAGAGCGAAGGTACCAGCTAGCATTATATTGTATATCGCGGAACTCATTATTGGGCTTCATATACTTTAATTTACTATTTTAACATCAGCATCAACAGAAATCCAAGAAAAATTATCTTGGCTCGAAAGAAACCAAGAACCATGGGAGTTGGTCGTCAGTTATTGGAAAGCTACGTCATCGTTTCGCATGAATGAAATTAGGAAGCTTAGGGATAAAAATCTCGTCGAGACTTTCAAACGTTGGCCATTATTACGACACCCCATGGGATATACTTTAATTGAAGAAGATTTCGAGTATCTCAAACTTGGTAGAACAAACGCTATTGATCATTGGCAAATTTTCTTTGATAGAATAAAAGAATGTTGCCCACCAAAAAAAGATAAACTGGAACGTAACTTGATCGAGCTATTAGAAATAGAAGACATATCCGATGGTAAGAATTACCTGTCAATTATACAGTCAAACCCCGGGCACTGACGTTTCGGGCACTGACGAAACCCCGGCACTGACGTCAGCTGTGCTTCGGGCACTGCCGAATCCCCACTCTGTCGCCAGTGCCGACTATATATCTACCTACGATCTGGGACCTCGACAATACTAGAGGCGGTCATAACTACGGCCCTGAGACTTTCAATTCATTGGTCGGTAACAAGGTTAGGTCTTTTCGTCAGTGCCTGAAACGAATTGTCTCGAGCTCCGTCAGTGCCCGGGGTCCGACTGTATAAGAGATGTGTTTTTTTGTCCTCCCTCTGCCCAATTTTGTCTGCCTTTTTGTCAATAGCATTTACAGATTAGTGGCTTGTAAATTACATCGGTTTTTTGATTTTTGTCTTTTAACTTGATCATATATTTGAGTTAAAATGGATTTACAGATAGCAAAACTGCCGCTCAATTGAGCCTTCTATCATATCTTGTACCGCCAAAAGGAAGAGTCCGCATTAAGCAAAAGCACTGGAAACCCTCGATGAATGAGTGCAAAGACAGCCTACTGGTGTGCGCAAAGGTTAATAATTATATGATATACATATTAGGGTGTGCCAGAAAAAACTTCTTTTTTTTTCAATATCCCACATCAAAAATCAAAGTGGTTTTATGAAATAAGAAGCCTTGCTAAAAAAGGTTACTGAGACTAAATGCGAAGTGGTGTCTCACTCGACCAGAAGTCATATGGATGAGGCATGTTTTAAACTTGATTATCAGCATTCCCCTTTCGACAATTGAAAAATGACATGACATTCAGCTGTTTCAGCATGTGGGTGTTTCCACGATATCGCGTCTCGGCTGTAAACATTTTCGCAAAACAAAAAATGTAATAATGACAGATGATTTCATATTTGCTGTAATGAGAACAGTCTCTAGGTCATATTTACGAAAGGGCGAGTAACTTTGATAATTTTTAATGATTTTTCAAGAGGCCAGGGGAGAGATAGCGACCAGGGGAGAGATTTGGTAGGCAGGGGAGGGACTATTAGTGAGGAAGGAATGAATTACAAAGCCCCAAAGTTTGGAATTACAGTACCATTTATTGTTTATATTTTTAATACTTATACTAATATATCAGACTTTTTGTTCCACACCATCTTCTTACATAAATAATGTAGTCAAATCGAGATATTCGTACTTTTCATAAAGAAACTTCAAACAAAACAATAGTTGCTTATAATCAAATTTAAATACGAAAATAACATAAAATTATACTTTCCCTAAATTAATTGATTAATCTGATCCCTAGTAATAAATGAAATATCGTTTCCATCAACTTCGAAGAGACAACCCTTTTTATCACTGATTTTGCAAAAAATTACTCTAAACATATGTCAGTGTGCCAATCTTATAATGATCACAATCCAGATCACAAAATCAACTTAATGTCTTCATTTGTAATTTATTGGGTAGAAAAGTATTGCCAACTACCTGGTGCACTTTTAACGTACCGGCAAAAGCTTTAACACATTTTTCTCTTCCATTGAGTAGAGCTTCTTTTTTTTGAAATTTCAGAGTCACTGATGACGATAACTTTAATGTTAGGGCAGTTCTTCTCGATTGCATTCGATAAGTCGCCTAATGAAGCTATATCACTCCCCGTTGCGACTATTCTGTCCGCTGTTCGCTTGCATACCGCTCCAACACCATCAGGAGCTCCCTTACCATGTCCCGCTTCATGGTAATTCCAGCTAAAGTTACACAGGTTTGGATGAATATCGGTCAAATGAGTTGTCAATAGGTAAAATATTGTTTTGTTACGGTATTGGGTAACAGGCCCATCACTTAAGAAGTGCAAGTTCTCAATCCGAGCAGGCAATTCTTTAAGTACAGGCTGTACATGTGCCCAAATGGCTGCAGGGGAATGGGCTAAATTCGTCGCCATTGTACAATAACAAGTAGTTTTTACGTCGGATTCTCCTGTCTCTTTGGTATAAACCACCACTGTATGAAGGCTAATTTGAAGACGTGATCCTCCGAAATGAAATGATTGAATCTCTTCTGAAAACTTCGTTTGATAATTTTCACTGAAATCCATATGGATTAGGCAGTCTTTTTCGGTTAATCTTTCTTTCAAATTCTTTATGGTCTGATATTGATGGACTATATTTAACTCATGCTCAAGGAATTTTTCTAAATCTGATTTGAACTGAATAATGACATCACGAGTGCAACTCTTAAATGTCTGTTTAGTGTATTTTCTGACTTTTCGTGTCTTCTTAGTTTTAGGATCAGTTATTTCCTCTACTACAGCTAGCCATTTTTTGAATGTTATCGGAACAGGATTGTCAAATTCTTTGCATTGGAGCACTTTATCTTTGCACATCTGGCATTTACGAGAAAGACATTTTTCATCATATCGATTGCAGCAAATTTGATTCAGTAGACTCTGGTGGTTCCGTATAGATATGATCTTTGCTTGGAATAAAGCATCAAGAGCTAAATCAAAATTGGCGTGAGTCACGCAGAGGCACGTGTCCCGTTTTTCACACCGTGGATAAACTACCCAAAACGGTCTCATTGAGCAAAAAAGAGAGTAGGAGATGTGAATTCGTTTGCTCTTCAAAAATTTTTTGTGTAGATTAAACATTGTATCCTGTAAGACTCTTTTTTGCTTTCGTTCTCCTTTTTTTGTAACGAAGTCCTTCTTACCAGCACAGAGACGGCTGTTGAAGTCATCTTCAAAAAACTGGATAACTCTCACCTTTACTGTGTCGTAGAACTTATCTTTTCTGCTTTTACGTTTTCGATCTATTAATCGCACTTTCGTTATTCTTCTCCTCAAAGGTTTGAGATTTTTTTCCCCTTGCAAAATCTTATACTTGTTGACTAATTGTCCGCTTATCATTCGTCTGAAGAGTGTTTTCTCTTTGACAGTTGAGAGAGTAGAAAAGTTATTTTCTAATTGGCTTTTCAGAACCTCACCAAATACAAGTTTTTTCTTTATTGTTTCTCTTGAAGTCGGAGAATCAAGTATTTTATCCACTTTTGAGTTTGGTGTAAGTAAGTTGTTTTTTTTTTCTTTTTATTCTTTGCAGTCGTTTTTTGAAACGCTCAACTGTATTTTTCAATTCACTTATTTTCTGATTCTGTGTCCTAATAGTTTTGTATCTCAATCGTCTGGCGCGATCTGATTTTATCTTAGATGCAATGGTTCTTCTATCAGGAATGTTTTGCGCTAATGGGGCTTCATCAGTAGAGCTTGGCAGGGTTGTGGGCGCATTAGAAATTTGCTGAGGTGCTAAGCGATTCCTACGTTTCTTAGCTTTTTCTCTCCAAATCTTTCTCGCTTTACGTTTTTGTCTGGGTGTCATGTCTTTGACTGTCTGTACAATTCCGTTCTCCTTTTTTCGTATATACTTCTGTTTTTCTTTTTCTTTCTGCTGTGCGTATTTTTCCTTATCATTTTTTATTCGTTGATACCTTAATCTCTCTGCCTGTCGCTTTTTTTCAAGACGTTCTCCTCTTGACAATTTTTTTCGATTTGCCATGGTCTAGAATGTCAATTAAAAAAAAAAAATGAAATGTTTTAGCCTTCGATGTGCCGCATGACATAATATATCGCATCACTAATGCCATAAGGTCGTGAGCGCCAAATTTTTTTTTTTTATTCTAGGATATGCCCAAACGATGTTATATTACATGAAAAAAATTTCGCCACCAAAAGAATTATATTTTTTTTTTAGCACTTACGACCTTATGGTATTAGTGACGCGATATTGTACATGTATATGCTTCTATCAATATAGTATATACCAGGTAATGTATGTATAATGTGTATGTATCTCCCCTGGTCATTTCGTATCTCCCCTGGCATAATACATGCCATGGGAGATATGCCAGGGGAGAGATGTTTTCGCAGAAAAACCCTAATTCAATACAGATAAGTCAATTTTTCGATTTCAAATTTTAACATGCTGACTATTGCACATAGTACGATAGATATTATGCAAAATAGAGATGAATAGCCATTTAATTGTGAAGTACAACTTACCAGGGTAGAGATCGGGATCACTCTAACATATGGCGGTACGCGGTGTTCGAGTTGCTCTAACTGACCAAACATAAACGTTAAGGTCTCGGCATTTCGCGTGTTGCAAACTTCGCACCGAACGCTTAAGGGGCATCCATGGTTTTATCCACGCTTATTCTATTAGGTCGAAAAAAGCCAATTCAAAAGTGCCAGGGGAGGAGACATTGAACGTTCGGGACAAAACGGAATACGGAATATTTTGGAAAATAGTAATATGGAAGTAATTTTGGTACTTGAATATGATTATAGGTTTATGTACGTAGACAAAGATCTATTTATTGAATCAATTCATCAAATAGTTTAGAAAATATTGCTCGTTATGTGAACAAATATGTCAAAGGGACAGGCCAGGGTAGAGACAATTTCGGTGTTTAGATTCTATTTTCCGCAAATCTATGAGTAATTGCTCTTCAAAACCTAGTGCGCCATGTAGGGAACAGCTTGAATTACAACCCTAAGTACTGTCCTGAATTTATTTACTCAACAAATCACGATTTTTTCGAGTTGCCACCGAAAAACGCAATATCGTGGAAACACCCATGTGGTAATAAGTAGAAAATGAACAAAAACTGTTAAAAATTAAGCTATAAACATTTACTTTTTTTTGTTTAATTTTGTTTTTTAAACATCATTTTTTATTAGCTTATTTTCTGTACCACCGTGTGATTTTATTCAACTTGCTGTGAAATTTCACTTAGCGAAAGGGGGTTTCGGTCAATTGAGTCTAGCAGGTGCCTCATCACTCTGATGATTCTGGTCGACTTGTCTCACCTTTGAACATTCTTTGCCAGTGTCCCTCTTCGACCACGCTTCTCATAATACATAAGAGCAGTCATTTTTTACATGGGAAACGAGAAAAAATAAATAAAAAAATTTGGCATACCCTAATACATATAGCTACTACTCACTTATGTAGATCCGGCCAGCTTTTCTAATTTTTTATTTTGATCCATTTACCATTCACGTACTTACACAATAAAATATCGTTCACAATAACTCAACATATAATAAGCGGATTTTTTGAAATGGAATAGAAATTGTATGTTTCCATTGTAACCGACCTTTTATTAGTCAATGATTCTCTGCTATTTTCCCAATATTGAATTGCAAAGCTGGCTAAGCGCTGTAAAATTACAAATTTTGTCACAAATACGAATCTATTTCTGCTCGATATCCTAAACGTCACTTCATATCATATATTAGCTTGCTTAATTTTTGTAGATACCTGGAGATGTATCGCACATACAAGAAACTCGTGTGGAATCTATGGCCAGTATGGGATTAACTGTGCAACCTTACATGATCGTAGTAGGGCAGAGTCTTGAAGTAATTTCAACAGTTTACGTATCCATCGACAAAGTCCTTTACAAAGTACCGTCGGTAAGAAAAGCGATTGATATATGCTTCAAGGCTTTCTATACTTTGAACCTCTCATATCCCCCTGAGAGCGAACATATCTGGTACCTCATCCAGGTAGGTCTGTACAGAGTGTCGTCAAAATACGATAAGAAGATACCATACGTACTAGATCTTCTGAGTACCTTGTATGATAACCCTCGAAATACTACTATTCAATAGTAGTACGCATACCATAATGTACAAATGTCCATTGTGTGACTACGAAGCTGCAACAGAGTTGTTTCTGACAACGCACTTCAAGTTAAGACACAGTACTAGTAAATATTCTCCCATTCGTTGTCAACAAAAAAATGTTTCCGGACCTTCAGCAACTTTTATACATACAAGCAACATTTAAGAATAAGTCACCCCATAGGTACATGTTCACGTAAGACTCAGCCTAAAATTTCAAATGATAGACACTTAACTCTTAATTCTGATGAAGCTAATTGCACTGAAACTTCGCATTGCTCCGGTAGTTCGTACGATTCTGATTCTCATGATTATTCAGGGATAATCAATAGTCGTGAAAGCCCAAGCATCGAAAAGTCTGTTACATCATTAGAGTTTTCGAATATAGTTACCGCAGCTGCGATTTCTTTCGTAGCCAAGCTTTATAGCAACCCTTCTCTGTCACGGGCATTCATAAATGACACTATACAAGAAGTTCGTAAGCTTAACAGTTGTGTGAAGCTGCTTAAACGAAGTAGTGATGCTGCTGAAGGTTCGGACGCTTACGAAGTCAATTCTATGATTGATATTCAACACCGCGTTTTGGACGATTTTACCACCGAACACAAAACATTTAAGTATTTCAAAGATTCAGATTGTCTCATTCAACCACAATCCATACGTATTGGAGCTTCCATAAATCCGCAACGCATCCAAGGACATAGACAAATGCATGTTGTTAATGCTGTCAAGCAAGTGATACCCTTGAAAATAGTGCTGAAAAAATTTCTAGAGTTGCCAGGAGTGTTCAGCTCGATTGCAGAACATATTCAGAATGTTTCTGAAAGTCACGCGATTGTTTCAATTCTTCAGGGCCAGTTGTGGCAAAATATAAAATCGAAGTTTCATGACAAGTTTGTATTACCTATAATATTAAACTTCGATGACTTTGAGATTAATAACCCTTTGGGAATACATCGGGGTGTGCACAAGTTAGGTGCTGTGTATTGCACGATTGGTGCCGTGCCCCCTGAATATTCGAGTAGACTTGAAAATATATTTCTGGTGCAGCTCCATAACACTGTAGATCATGCCAAATATGGTAATAAAATTTTATTCTCCAACCTGGTGGAGGAAATGACAGATCTTGAAAATAATGGTATAATTGTAGATGTTGACGCCTCACGAAAAAAAATTTATTTTGCACTGACGTTAATCACAGGTGATAATCTTGGTGTTCACACTTTGTTTGGTTTCCCGACCAGTTTCAATGCAACTTATTCATGTAGAGCTTGTAGAGTCGAAAAGCCAGTCCAGCGCAGTCTCTTGTCAGAGAATATTGAATTGTTGCGTACATCGGAGAATTATGACAGCGATTTTGAAAACCAAACCAACGGTGTCCAAGAGAAATGCATTTTCAATGACATTCCAAGCTTTCACGTAACAAAGAACCTTGCTTTTGACACAATGCATGATATAGACGAAGGAATTTTACGTACTGAAATGCCAGAAATTTCATACAGTTTGATATATGAGGATGAACTTTTCTCCCTTGAGACTCTAAATAATAGGCTACGCTTTTACGATTATGCGCCGGGAATTGTTAGAAATAAACCACCTCCAATCAAAAAAGTTTCCTTGGAAAAAAAAATGTTAATATATTCTGCATCTGAGATGTCCTGCTTCGTACGGTATCTAGGGTTAATCATAGGTGATCTCGTTCCAGAAACGAACAAATTTTGGCAGCTGTACATCGTTTTACGAGAAATTATATGTATTATAATGGCCCCATCATTCACTGTTGAAACATGCGAGCTCCTTGGTACACTGATATCAGAACATCATGCATTGTACATAAAACTCTTTGAAAAGCCACTTCGGCCAAAACAACATTATTTAACACATTACTCTCGTGTTATGAAGAATATCGGCCCATTGAAACATGTGTCTGTCATTCGTTTCGAAGGTAAACATCAAGATTTGAAATCTAATGCAAAAGTTGTACGTTCCCGTACAAATCCGGCCTATACTCTAGCATTAAAACAGCAACTGCAATTCAATTATAGACTTATATCTGTAATATTTTTTATAATTTTTTTTTTTTTTATTTGGATAGGTGATAATTAATAAATATTCCTTTTATATATGTGTAAAAAAACTTTCAATTTGCTAATTTTATTATAGTGTAAATCATGAATTATATTGTGCCGATAAACAATATATATAGTTGTATTTCATTCATTCGTCCATCCTCATTCATTCCACATAAAATAGATTATATCTAATCGTCGTCATTTTATAAAAACCAAAAAACATAATTATGTATTCGAAATTGTCTTTTTCCTATTATTTATTTAGCTCTAATTTCCTCTCCTTTTGTATATTAAATTTACACAGTTTTATATTAGTTTTATAATGTCCTTTCTTCAATATTGTTGATTATTTTATGATTGTTACTTATCTTCAATTATTTCACCAAAAAAAATGTCGTTGGATTTTCGTTGTCGCCTTTGTTCTTCAATTCTTTTCATATTTGTCGTTTAAATGTTTCGTATTATGTCAAAATCATAAATTACAAAAATACGATTATAAATACTTGGTATTAGTGATCACTTGTTCATGTTGGTTAAATTCAATTTTAATAAATTATACGAAGAAAATTGCTGAAACGTCTGGCTTCGACGACAGTTGAGAAGGAAAAGAGAGCGAGTCCTGGTATCGAGTGACCTCCTTCTATTTCGACAATAGTCAAATGTATGATCTATTTGACTTACGTATTCGGCGCGTAATTCAACTTGTTACAACACTCCCCCTTTTGTGTAAATTGAGGATTTTCAATTTTTACAAACACTTGGTTTTCTTTTTTTTTTTTTTTTTTTTTTTTTTTATGTGTAAAAAAACTTCTGTATTTCTCTAATATTACTTATTCATACATTCAACACACATCCTTCCACACAATAATCCAATCGTTTTTTTTTTTTTTTTTTTTTTTTTTTTTTTTTTATATCAACTTCGTCAAGTTATTTGCATACTTCCTTAAATCTAAATCACATCAAATGCTTGTCCTTATTCTATGTTGAGTCCAAAGTTAATGATGAATTGAAATCAATCAAGATTGATATTAACAAAGTTTTCATTTGCAGTTATACCATTATAGTGTTTTCGGTATATTAGGAGGTTTGATATTTGCGTAAATTGATTCTATTATATGTGCCTTTGATATCATTTTCATTTTCTGGATTACATAACACAAATGCATTTTTTCCAATTGTTTTAATAATCTTATACGGTCCTTGATATATATGAAAAAATTTATGAGTCACTCGATCAGATGTATTAGATGGTAGTGGCACTTTTAATAAAACTAAATCGTTAACATTAAGAATAATTTTTGTCTTAATTTTTTGTTGTTTTTGTCTATTACGAAAATTTTTTATCAATTTTTCTTTAGCTAACATAATCTTTGTATCATGACTAATTTCTATATTATTTGGGAATGAAATAAGTTTTTGAATTACATCTCTAGGTTTTTTATTAAAATGAAGTTCCACAGGAGTATAACCAGTACTGAAATGTGTAGTTATATTTAACCAATCTTGAATTTTTGAAATGTAACTTCCCCACTTAGTATGTTGATCTGAACATAACGTCCTAAAAAGTCTCCCTAATTCTCTCATAACTCTTTCGGTCGGATTCGATTGAGGATGTCGTATACTTGAAAAACACGTTTTGATACCTGCATTATTCAAAGTATTTTTCCAATTATGTGCAGTAAATTGTGTACCATTGTCGGCAAGAATTCTCTGAGGTTTTCCCATTTTTGGTATATAAAGGTCTAAAATTTTTTTTAAACTAATGCTAGTCGTTGCTCTTTTAACCGGATATAAATTAACATATTTTGAAAAATTATCTATCATCACAAAAATATATTGCACACCGCCGACAGATCGTGGCAAGGGACCGTAATAATCCACCGTTACTAATTCTCCAGGTCTATCAGATTGTACCATTTCATATTCACCTTCCATACTTTTCGATAAAACTTTAACTCTCTGGCATAAATCGCATGAATTTACGTATATTTTAGTATCTTTTGACATACCTTTCCAATAATAGTTCTGTTTCAAATACTGTAAAGTTTTGTATTGACCCGGGTGTCCTAATTTTGTGTGAGTATAATGTATCAATCGATTCACTAACACAGATGGTACTACTATTCGCCATTGATCATTTTCGATATTATGTTGAAAAAGTATTTCGTTATGAAGTTTAAAATGTAAATCAGGCAAATTATTTAATAAATTATTTAACTTTTTTGATATCCATGTGTCATTTTCTTGTAGTTTTTTTATATTCTTAAAATCTTTTATCAAAGTTTTATCGAAAGTCATGTCATAAATTACATTGTGATTCTTATTCCTATGATCTACATTTGATATATCCGATTGCGATTCCAAACTTGATATTATGAGTTTTTCAGGTTTTTCTGATTCGGGTGTAAATTTTCCTTCAGGATTTCTACTAAAAAAGTCAGCCACTATATTATCTTTTCCTTTACAATATTCCACGTCAAATGAATATTCTTGAAGTAATAAACTCCAACGTATCAATCTTCCGTTTTGAAATATAGTGTTTTTCAAAAAAATCAGACTTTTATGATCGGTAACTATTGTAAAAGTTGTTCCTATCAAATACATTCTTAATTTCCATACTGCATAAATCACTGCTAGCAATTCTTTTTCAGTAGTTGTGTAGTGTATTTCTGGATTAGTAAGACATCTACTAATCACTGCTATGAGACAATGATTTCCCTCGTCATCGATTTGATATAAAATCCCTGAAATTCCCTTATCACTTGCGTCTGTTTGCAATTTAAAAGGTTTTCCTGGCAAGATGTAATTCAAAACAACATTTTTCGTAAAATTATTTTTTAATTCTTGATATGCTTTCGCCATTTTTTCTGTCCATTCAAAAGATATATTCTTTTTTAACAAATGTCTCAAAGGTTCCATAAACTCCGAATGTTTAATACCGAATTGACGATAAAAATTACACACGCCTAAAAATCTCTGTAATTGCTCTTTGTTTGATGGTTCTGCAAAGTTTTTTATTATATCTAACTTGTTTGGATCTGGTCTAACTTCATCAGGTGACAAAATAAATCCCAAAAACTTCACCGATTGTTGACAAAATTTAGATTTTCCAAGTTTTAAAGTAAAATTATGTTGGAGTAGTTTATTAAAAACCATATCCAAATGTGCTATGTGTTCTTCAAACGAAGGTGAAGTTATTAATAAATCATCAATATAGCATGTTAGAAACTGAGAATAATCATTTCCAATTGCCAAATTGAGAGCCCTTATAAATCCACTTCCTGACGTTTTAAGTCCAAATGGAACTCTACAAAAATGGTATAATTGTGATCCATGTAAAAATGCGGTATATGGCCTTGACTCTTCAGCTAATGGTATTTGCCAATATCCATGAGTAAGATCTATTGTTGTCATAAATTTCGCACCGTGATGTTGTTGTAATAATTCAAACATTAGTGGTGGTGATTCCTGATCTGATTCAATGACTTCATTTAAAAATCTTGCATCTAAACATATTCTGATTTTATTTTCTGTTTTTTTTACTATTCTCAAAGGATTACAATGTGGACTGATAGATCTTTCAATTATTCCCATTTTTAACATAATTTTAATTTCTTCTTCCACCAATTCCCTCAATGCTAAAGGAACGGGATAAGACTTTCGTACAATTGTATTAGGTGTTTTGACTTTAATTTTGTGCTGATATACTTGAGTACATCCGGGTTTATTAGAAAACAAAGCTTGATACTTTCTTAGAAGTGTACAAACAGTTTCAATCTGTGTCTTACTTAGCATCGTTAGACTACGCACGATGTTTGGTAACTCTTCCCGGGAAAAACGAATCAGATCTGGCCATATACAGGGTGGTCCATTTTAATTTACGCAGGCGAATATCTCAAAAACTAACAGTTATACAAGAAAAAGTTTCATACAAAACTTGAAGGGTTTCGAGGGGGAAAGATAATGTTGATATGTGTTGACTTGTGGACTTCGCCAATTCCGAGATTTCGCAAGTAACTTCCGATTTTAGATAGGGAACACATGTTTTGGTTGGGGGCAGCTGATAGCGAGATCAAAGACTCATTCAAATACGGAAGCAAAAAAAATTAGAAAAAAAAAAAAATTTGCAAAACAAATGGAAAAAAAAAAATTTCGCGAATTTTTTCTGTCAAAAGATTGTTTTCTTGTCCCTAGCCTTCGAACACATTAATTGTTTATCACTCTAGCTTAAAATATTTCTCGCCAATTTTGAAATTGGAAAGTTTGAATGTACCAGATTAGTAAAAAAAATTCGTAGATCAATAACACACAGCTTATTTCGGACTCAAGAGTGATAAACAATGAATGTGTTTGAAAGCTAGAGACAAAAAACAGTCTTTTGCAAAAAAAAAAAATTCGCGAAATTTTTGTTTCCAATTTTTTTTGCAAATTTTTTTTTTTTTCTAATTTTTTTTGCTTCCGTATTTGAATGAGTCTTTGATCTCGCTATCAGCTGCCCCCAACCAAAACATGTGTTCCCTATCTAAAATCCGAAGTTACTTGCGAAATCTCGGAATTGGCGAAGTCCACAAGTCAACACATATCAGCATTATCTTTCCCCCTCAAAACCCTTCAAGTTTTGTATGAAACTTTTTCTTTTATAACTGTTAGTTTTCGAGATATTCGCCTGCGTAAATTAAAATGGACCACCCTGTATAATAAGATCTGGCCAGATCTGCTAAGGCAGATCTGGCCAGATCTTGAAATTGTCTCTATCTGACGAGATCTGGTCAGATATAATCAGATATAACCAGATATAACACAAAGAAAAAAGAGATCAGATCTGGCCAGATCTTTAAATTGTCTCTATCTGACAAGATATGGCCAGATATAATCAGATCTGAGCAGATATAACACAAAGAAAAAACAGATCAGATCTGGCCAGATCCGATTAGATCTGGCCAGATAAACTAAATCAAAAAATATAATCAATGTTGACGAATCTGACAAGATATATACTCAGATCTTCAAATTGTTGTGATTCTTGTTACCATCATGTGCTGGATAAATTGTGAATGTACATGTATAAAATCCAAATACTATTCTGAAATAAGAAAGATAATTATTGACAATAAGATTTATTTTTTATTCTTTACCTTACGACCTGGGAAAAACGAATTAGATCTATTTATATCTGCTCTGATATGACATTTTAGACATGCTCGGATCTAGTTATATCTGATCAGATCTGGCCAGATATAACTAGATCTAATCATATCTGGGAAAGTTTTCAGTCCAGATATAGTTATATCGGGCCAGATCTGATCAGATATAACTAGATCTGATCATATCTTGGAAAGTTTTCAGTCCAGATATAGTTATATCTGGCCAGATCTGATCAGATATAACTAGATCTGATCATATCTTGGAAAGTTTTCAGCCCAGATATAGTTATATCTGGCCAGATCTGATCAGATATAACTAGATCCGAGCATGTCTAAAATGTCATATCAGAGCAGATATAAATAGATCTGACCAGATATAATTAGATCTGACCAGATATAATTATATCTGGTCAGATCTAATTCGTTTTTCCCGGGTTCAAAGAAATTATGATCCTCCCCCTGCGCTAGAAACTTTTCATCTTTATCCGATTCTTGATATTCTTCTTTTTCAACTACTTCTTCTATTTGACTATCAATATTATTAAATTTAATCGATTCTACAATATTAACAACATCTTTTCCATTAAACAAATCATTTTCTCCTATATCAAAATTCAAATGTTTTGGTTCAGTCTCTTCAACATAAAAAATATTACATTCATTATTATTTAACTCAATATCATTCTCAATATGGCAGTTTACCTGTCGTTCATCTCGCACAGTTACCTCCACTCCGCAATTTTTTTTAATAATTTTATCAATATGAATAATTTCCTCGATTTTGTTTTCTAAATCTAAGCTCATATTATTTACATTTATGATTTGAATCAAAGTTACTTCATTATCAATTGAGGATATCAATTTATCTGAAGACTCCAAATCAAACAACACCGTTGGGACACAGATATGAATACCGTTTACTTCTATACTACGATCTTTATAATTCAATATCACATTGTTTCTCAATAACCAGTCATTACCCAGTATAATACGATTAGCTAATTTCGGAATGACAAGGCAAGTATATTCTATCACTTGGTTATCTAAATTTAATTGCAAGAAAACTTGTTTTTTAACATTAATAGTTTTTTGTCCAATAGCTGGAATTACAACAACTTTAGTAACCGGCAAAGTAGGCAAATTCATTATTTTCATTAATTGATCAAAAAAATCTTCGGATATACATGTCACCTGACTACCCGTATCCAAAAGAGCATATACTTGAATTTTTAAAACTGTAATCAAAATATGTGGACATTTTGGCACAGTTAATCTTGCATTTTTGTGAGTATCACTATAATTACCAGTTACGTCATACGATAGGTCCTTAACATAATCAAAAGGATCACGACACGTTATCGGACCTCGAGTCAACGCGCCGTTTGTCAGTTTAAATTTTGTTGATGATTATCGCTACCATCATTATTACTATTAACCGTTGGTTGAGCATTATAGCTATTATACATTTGATTTTGACCGTAATATGTAGGTGGTGGAAATCTCGTGTTTGGTAAACAAAAATTAACCGCTTGAGATGTTGTGCTTTGAGAATTCGTGTAATTATTAGATACTCCGTCAATTTGACCGTTCTGTTGTTGATAAGTCACATTTGACTGCGTATTATTCTTCTGAAACGTGTCGTTATTCTTGTACGAGTTGCTATGCGAATTTCTTTGTTTTTCACGTTCTCTTTCTTCATGTGTTAAATCTAACTGAGCTAATGCAGCTTCAACTACATTATTATCCGACAAATTAATTGTAACTAACGTTTCTTTCACTCTAACTGGCATTTGTTGAATAATACTATAATTTACTTCATAGTCAGTCAATTTTGGTTCAAAATATTGAGCCTCTTTAGTTTGCTTTAAAAAAAAAGTTTGTAAATTGTTCTCGCTCGGCTTAAATCTACGCATAGACCATCGATTCTTTTCTCTAATTCTTGAATCTAGGAAAAAAAAGACTTGGAAAAAAAAGACCCGGAAAAAAAAGACTGGAAAAAAAAGACTTGGAAAAAAAAGACACGGAAAAAAAAGACCCGGAAAAAAAAGACTCGGAAAAAAAAGACCCGGAACTAAAAGACTCAAAATCAAATTATTGTTAAATTTCATTTTTTATTATTTTCGACAATCATCGCTAAATTGCCATGGATTTTAATCGTTGTAGTATACATGGGGTATCACATTATACAATATAATTCGGAGGTAAGTGTGTTTACATTTATGGTGAGATTCGTATAGATGTCATTGTTCAGGTTTGTTTTCGTTTTGATCGGTACTCATTGAGGCATTGTGGTGATAAAGGCCTCGGAATTATTCAGTTAGTCAAGTACATCGAAGGTGTACTAACCTGTTCTAACCTATTCTAACCTGTTCCAACCTATTCTAACCTTTCGGGAGCCACAGCCACCTTCTGAGTATTTCGCATGTGTGTGTGTGCGTAGGATTAGTGGGGTGGCCTAACCTATTCTAACCTGTTCTATCCTATTCTAACCTGTTCTAACCTGTTCTAACCTTTCGGGAGCCACAGCCACCTTCTAAGTATTTCGCATGTGTGTGTGTGCGTAGGATTAGTGGGGTGGCCTAACCTATTCTAACCTGTTCTAACCTATTCTAACCTTTTGGGAGCCACAGCCACCTTCAGAGTATTTCGCATCTGTGTGTGTGTGTGTAGGATTAGTGGGGTGGTCTAACCTATTCTAACCTGTTCTAACCTATTCTAACCTTTAGGGAGCCACAGCCACCGGGTGGGTGGCTCGGCTCAGGTCACGCCGCTTCGCGTCGTGACCTGGGCTCACGATGAAGGAAAATCATCCCTCCCGCCCGGAGACCACCTAGCGGGCGGATTCTCGGGCGGGATTCAAAAAAGGCCTAACCTATTCTAACCTGTTCTCACCTATTTTTCAGCGGCAATTTAGCGATGATTGTCGAAAATAATAAAAAATGAAATTTAACAATAATTTGATTTTGAGTCTTTTAGTTCCGGGTCTTTTTTTTCCGAGTCTTTTTTTTCCGGGTCTTTTTTTTCCGTGTCTTTTTTTTCCAAGTCTTTTTTTTCCAGTCTTTTTTTTCCGGGTCTTTTTTTTCCAAGTCTTTTTTTTCCGCCAACCCTAATTCTTATTGCTACAGAATAAAATTCCTCTAAAAATGCGATTTTAAAATTTTCGTAATCAATAAATCTACTTCTTCTCCCGTCTAACCAAATCCTAGCTCTACCCTCCAATGCACTGTAAATGACTAATAATTTTTGTTCAGATGGCACATGCTTTACAACAAAATATCTGTCTAAATCATTTAAAAATTCTCTAGGATTCATGTTATTTTCTCCAGAAAATTTAGGTACTTTTAATTCTATATGAAACGATTGCAAATGATTTATCAAACCTCCTACTAACCTTCCTTCAATCTGATTTTGTTGATTTGGTTCTGCAGCTAATAATCTTTCCACCTCTTCCCGTTGTCTTTCGTTTTCTGCTGTTAAACGTCGAATTTCTGCACTCATTTCATCTCGATTTCGTCTTTCTTGAATCGCTTGTGCTAATTGATCTTCTAGTCTTTGTCGTTCTAGTCTCAATCGATTCAATTCATCATTTCCTTCGCCTCCAGACGCATTTTCATCACGATCTGAATTCGATTCTCTCGAATTTGGGTCCACCATGGTTACGTATTTCATTTCTCTACCACTACGAGTCGTTTTCGGCCTACTGGAAACAGGTGTTTTTTTATTTCTACCCATACAAAATATCTTAAACCTAACTTTTATATTAACATTCACTCATGCACACTCTTACTAGTTTTTCGAACCGATAACACGTTGGGCGCCAAATTGTAATATTTTTTATAATTTTTTTTTTTTTATTTGGATAGGTGATAATTAATAAATATTCCTTTTATATATGTGTAAAAAAACTTTCAATTTGCTAATTTTATTATAGTGTAAATCATGAATTATATTGTGCCGATAAACAATATATATAGTTGTATTTCATTCATTCGTCCATCCTCATTCATTCCACATAAAATAGATTATATCTAATCGTCGTCATTTTATAAAAACCAAAAAACATAATTATATATTCGAAATTGTCTTTTTCCTATTATTTATTTAGCTCTAATTTCCTCTCCTTTTGTATATTAAATTTACACAGTTTTATATTAGTTTTATAATGTCCTTTCTTCAATATTGTTGATTATTTTATGATTGTTACTTATCTTCAATTATTTCACCAAAAAAAATGTCGTTGGATTTTCGTTGTCGCCTTTGTTCTTGTTACGTGCGTAGATTTTAAAGATTTCGGTATATATTTTTTTTTTTTTTGTTTAAACATATATATATATATATCCCGGAATCCTAAATTCCTTTTTCTTTCTTTGATTTTATAAATTCTTTGAACCTCAACAACTTGTTGTTTCATTTTTCGAACGTGACTTAGAGTATAAAAAGTAACCACATCGAAATATAATATTATTTCTATCGGATGTTTATTCCCTTCTTAAAACGGCTATAAGTCACGTAGGAGTAGATAACGGCGAGGCAACACTGGAACCCCAGTCTTGCTGACCCCTCGATCTCACACTACTATAGGTTAGCGCGTAGATGTAATTTTTGCTCTCTCTCTAATTTCCAAAGAAATAAGGAAATTAAGCTAACTAGAAGTAGAATAATAAGATTTCAAAAGCAAGAATGATGGAAAACTAAAGAGCTATTTAACGGTTCATAATTCAAATATAAGTTCGGATTATTAACATAGTTTGAAGATATTCAAAATATGAGCTAGTGTGAGTAGACTATAGGTGAGGCATGGAGTAGCATGGGACCGCGTGACGTCACAAGGGACCAACCCCTACGCTAACTGCAAGTAGTCCCTCAAACCAATCAGGCGACAATTAGCCACTAAGCAAGGCCCTAATTGGCTAAGCCACGCGCGCAGTAATACATACATTGTTGCAACCGCGGGGACCTCGTCGCCTTTGAACTTAAATCAGCGTCTTTCTTCTGGTAAATCGCGAGGTGCGTGGACGTATTGACCCGTGTGCTAATTAGAGCCAAGAGTTACACTCAATCTTTTCTTTCATAATTAAAGTGGTAGTGTAAAGGACTCAGTACTCGTCAACAAAATTCAAACCGTAAATCTCTTCAAGATTTATGCATTCGCTTTAACTTCATTATTTTAAACTATTTACTTTATACAACTATAAACGTTCTTTCTTCTGGTAAATCGCGAGGTGCGTGGACGTAAAGAACCGTGTGCTAAATAGAGCCAAGAGTTACACTCAATCTTTTCTTTTTCAATTAAAGTGGTAGTGTAAAGGACTCAGTACTCGTCAACCTAAATAATAATCGTGACATAATCCACAGGGTGGTGGTCTGATTATTTAATACTAAATTCAGTGCAGAGACACAATTTAATTATTATAATAACCGCTTTTGGACTTTTAACAAGAATAACTTCATTTTTCCGCCTTATACTCATTTAGAGTATTTGTAATATCTAAGACAACTAAAAATCTTTCTATTCCAACTTTAAAGTTAACAATCAATATCGACTATTTCGAATCAGTGAACATTAACAATTAATTATTAGCTTCAGTTCCGAACACTATACGTGATAAACCAATCTAAATTCTACGCTAATCAAAGGCTTCGAGGTTCTCAAGGTGAGGGAGGCTTATACCTAAATATCGAAAGTAGCCCCATGCTACGCCAACTCAGCCAAAGATAAGTAATCACGAACGCTCACACAAATTCGCTCATTTATAATCATATATCATATATTCAAAATCGTTAGACTGTTTTCCAGAATTCTTTAAATTTAATCATTTGCATGTTATAATATAATTTAATCACATGAGTAGTATATCCACGGGAATATCGTAATTAGTCAATACAAGAGGTATTTCGGGGTAAACCCTAACTAGTAACGAGATCACCCGGCGAGCTTGAACTGCTACTCATACAAACTGCATTATTTTCCTATTTTAATATATATCGAGATTGGTATGAATATAAATTTTCAAGACCAAACAGGATAATTCACAGAATTTCGGGTTCCACCCTAATCCTGTTGGGTTACCTTTCTATTATAAAAGAGTTATCAAGATTCCACTATTAATCTCGATTTATATTACCATATTATTTTTAAACATATGTAATTAAAGATCTACGTAATTAGTTACATACTCATTATAAATACAAATTCCTATATTGGGGAATTTTATTATTTACTATTATAGTTAATGAATCAAGATCGGGACAATTCTTGACCTGACGAGCCGAGCGGGGTAATTCGCAGAATTTCGGGATTCACCCTAACCCCAGTACGAGGCTCCTCTGAACAATATAAACTAAACACATAGTTACTGATCTCGATTCATTAACCATATCCATTTAAGTTATAAAAGCCATACATGATTTCTTTTATTTGTTGAATACGATTCAGTATTATCACTAAAGAGAGAGAGATAGTAAAGCTTTTTCATAGAGAGTTCCAGTAGTTCCTTTTGATTATTTCAGTATTTCATATTATATTCATTTCATCAACGCGTGTGAATCGTGAAGAGCCTTTATTAAATTCGTTACTAATTTTTCATTAATAATAAATCTTATATAGTAACAAGCCTTCACGATCCCCACGTCGTAGATCATTATATTACCTCGTTATTTCATTACTTTGTGAATTGATATTTTATGTTATCCATTTGTTCAACCGGCAATCATTTGTTAGCCGCTTGAACTATATATTTCATATCCATTATCGTTCAAGAATATATATTTGATTTTACCAGTTAATTCTCATGATCATTGAATCACCTTTTATTTTATTATTTTAATCATCCTAATATTCATTAGCCTCAACCATAGTTTAAACATTTCAATTGAGCCCTGTATAGGACTAGGCGGCAACGATCCTATTTACCGATCTATTTCATAATAGATCTCTTTTATAATTATTTTATATGTGGATGTGACGGGATGACCAATTCTATTCTCGGGTTCTCTTGTGAATAAACCATAGGGATTAATAACACTCTACCCATACCGTCCGTCACATACGAAAATTGGTGGCAGCGGTGGGATATAAGCCGTTAAACAATTGAATTGTTTAAACAAAAAAAAAAAAAAAATAAAAAAAAAAAAAAAAAAAAAATTTTTTTTTTTAAAATTCTCAATTTTTCTAAATTTCAAAAAATCACAAATCGTTCACTCGAAGAAATTCTCTCTCTCTCTCTTTGTTAATTAATAAATTTCCTCAGCGGGATTGGAAATTTCCCGCCACGGAACGGCGCGAGATTCTACCGAATCTCTTGATATATTGTAATTAACATTTTCCACGATAAACTGTTGATTGGTGAAAGCCAATCTATTTGCACTTAAAGTATTCTTCTATTATTAGGGGATTTTAATTTCTTCTCCTACGTGTTTATGAGTCAATATAAAAACGAAAATTAGTAAAAATACACATTCCTATAACAAAGAAAAAAGGAATTTCTATTCATAACGACACGAACGTTTTCCCTTCATAAAAGCTGTCGATGGTAAAAACCAGACCTTTCCACTTGAAGAACTTTCTCCACTTAAAAGCAATAAACAGTCTAGCTTTGTATAGAAATCCTAGCGTCCTGTAATAAATTACCCTCTAGTCCCTTTTGCAACCTTTAGCTATTGAGTTCCAAATACCACATGTGTTTTGGGTAAAATTGTTTTCAAATTCAAGGGTGTTGAGTGGAAGAATACCAGTCCATTTGACCCGACCTTTCCCTTTCTTCTTTCTTGCAATTGTCCTTTCTTGGAAGGATCGCATGTATTGTTCTTGGGAGTTAGACTAGACCTTGACGCCGATTACCACTCTCTAACTAAGAAGTATTATAGGTGGCATTGTCTGAAGGTTTCCCGAGAAGAATAAGCCCATAAAATAACTGTCCCATGTGAGCGGCTTGTAACTTAATCGTTGCAGTTTGTCTGTCCCATGTGAGCAGCTTATAACTCAATCGCTGTAATTTGTCTGTGTCTAGTCTTACTTGACATCCTTACGTAGGATTAGAATCCGTAACTTGGATGTTGTAATTTGTCTGTGTCTATTCCTACGAATCATCTATTTTTCTACCTAAATAGGGAACAGAGTCATTATTTTCCTCATTGTTTCGACGGGCAGGAATAACCGTCTTTTCTTGCTTTTCTTTCCCTTAACCCCCCCCCCCCCCCTTCTTTATAAAATTAAAGTCTCTAAAAACAAACTAAAGTTCTTCTTAATTTCTGGTTAAAAATGGCAAATTCAGATGTAAATCTGACAGCTAGCGAATCGATGCTTGCATCGATGGCTGAGTGTTTCGCGTTGCAGCATAGCACCCTTGGTGTTCCATATTTTGATGGGACAAACGTTCCCTTAAAAGATTTCCTGCAGGATGTACATAATGGATCGGTTTATGTACCGCCGGGTTCGGAAGGACCCTATGTGAAGGCAGTACTCGGTAAGTTACAAGGTGCTGCGCGCGACAGCACATACGGGAAAAGCATAAGAACAATTGATGAGTTAACCAAACACCTTAAACAAAGATTCGCGCCAGGGAAAAATTACCCATATTATCATCATGAAATAGAGAATATTCGTATGAAACGTAATGAGACGGTTAGCGGATTTTATGACCGGTTGAATATTC
Source organism: Tenthredo notha (assembly GCA_914767705.2). NCBI lineage: Eukaryota > Metazoa > Arthropoda > Insecta > Hymenoptera > Tenthredinidae > Tenthredo > Tenthredo notha. Next base: position 3,509,455 of record OU611908.1, on the reverse strand, counting down.
TAATTAGCGGGGCTAAGGTTTCCCTGAGAGATAAGTATGGAGAAGAAGCCGTAATAGAAATGATGAAACCAGTACAGGAGTGCGCGTTAGATGCATTTATACGGGGCTTACCAGACGAACTGTCGCGAGCGGTAGATGCACGAGATCCGGAAACTTTGGAAAAAGCACACGAGAGCGCGGTTAAAATAGAGACTCGGATGAAAAGCGGAATTATACCATCGGGCGAGTTGTTAAGACTCTCCGGTACACGCGATGATAGGCAAAGATCACCGTCACCTAATTCGGGCAAGATATTTGATTACTACACTGCTCAGGAGCGAAGGCACCCAACCTTCATTGTAAACGAGAACAAGGAGGGTAATGGAAGTAGAGATAAAAGTCCGTCGCCTACTACAGAGCGTCAGGGCACAGGTATTTTACGCAAGTCTTCTATCCCAGAACAACGAGACATCTCATGGCGAGATTTCTCTCCCTCAATAGGTCACCAACAAGATAGATCTATGCAACACCAGAATAGGAGTCCGTATCCCTATTACCCGCCTTACCCTTATATGTATCCACCGATGGGGTTCCCTTACTATCCACCCTATGGATACCCTCCGCAAATGGATACCGGTATCCACAGGCCGCGTGACGATAGACAACGGTCACCATCACCATCAAATAGGTCCTCGAATAATTCGTTTAGGTCAAACTCGCCTCTTCCTATCCAATTTAGACAAGAACTGGATACAGCCCAAGATAACAATAACAGAGCGACGGTAAGATCTCGATCCCCGTCACCGCAGGATAACAGTAGAGCCAGACCGACGGAGTCTTTAAACGCGAACGCGTCCCGTCGCCCAGACGCGACGACGGGGAACGCGAGCCGCGAGCGTCGGAGCGTCCGATTCGAAGAACCGGGTCGCGGGTTCTCACGTGCGGGGGAAATAGAGAATCGCCGCTAATTCAAATCAAGGCACCAGAATTGAAAACCGGGGTTGGAGTATTTTTGATCGATACCGGGGCAGACATAAGTTTGATAAAAGCAAATGTTTTACATCCAGACGAGTTAATTGCACTCGACGAGTCCGCGACAATTACCGGTATAACTACAGATAAAATCGAAACCTTCGGTACAGCCGAAATAACATTACAAAATCAACTCACTAAATTACACGTAGTAAGCTCGGATTTTCCTCTGAAAAGCGACGGTATCCTAGGAAAAGATTATTTAAGGCGCGAAAAAGCAGAGATATCGTTTTCACATAATACGCTTGTTACAAAAACAGAACCAATTAGGCCGTTTAGATTCATTAACGAAGAAAATTCTGATTCGGAAACTAAATTACCTTACAAACGTGTCTGGACAATAAAAGCACGCACTAGGCAAATAATACCCGTGGAAGTAATCAATTGTGATCTAACGGAGGGGTATCTACCGAGAATCCCGATCGCGGAAGGGTTATACATAGGCGAGGCTGCCGTCACCGTAAGCAATGGCGCCTGCCGTGTAATGGCCATTAATACGCTAGAGAAAGATGTCGAGGTGGAGATCTCTCCCCAGGAAGTCACACCGTTTGAATACCATAATTTTCCTGAAGAAATAGGATATGATTCGAGTTCAGATTTTTCAGAACAAGAATTCACGTCCACGGATAGGGTTGCCGAAATAGAATCAAAATTAAGATTAGATCATTTGAACGACGAGGAGCGAATTCATGTGTTAGATTTGATCGAGGAACACCCTGATATTTTCCATTTACCGGGAAGCAAATTAAAAGCAACATCCGCAGTTAAACATCGAATTCCAACTACAGATGATATCCCGATCAACACACGTCAATATCGTTTCCCGCCGGTTCACAAAGAAGAAATTGAAAAGCAAATGAAAACAAAATTAGAGAACGGTATGATAACACCATCTAGCTCTCCTTATAATTCCCCACTCTGGATAGTTCCGAAGAAGCCCGATTCGAAAGGAAATCCGAGGTGGAGAATCGTAATGGATTTTCGAGCTTTAAATGATAAAACTATAGGTGATGCATATCCATTACCTAACATAACCGATACATTGGATCACCTGGGAGGAGCGGTGTATTTTTCGACTTTCGATCTTGCTAGTGGGTTTCAACAAATCGAAATGGACCCACGAGATCGCGCGAAAACCGCGTTTACAACACCAAACGGACATTACGAATGTTTGAGAATGCCCGAAGGATTAAAAAATGCACCGGCCACTTTCCAAAGACTCATGGATCAAGTCTTGCGAGGCTTACAGGGATCCGAAGTGTTCGTGTATTTGGACGACATAGTAGTATTCGCGAAAGACTTAGAAGAACATGAAAGGAAAATTCGTAGATTATTCAAGAAGCTATCTGACGCAAATCTAACCTTACAACCTGACAAATGTGAGTTCTTAAAAACAGAAGTAGCATACTTAGGACATGTAATTAGCAAAGCAGGAGTAAAACCAGATCCCAAAAAGGTTGTAGCCGTAAGAAAATTTCCCAGACCCAAAACTCAGAAAAATATTAGACAATTTTTAGGACTAGTAGGTTATTACCGTAGATTCATTAAAAATTTTGCCGCTAAAGCCAAGCCATTAACTGATTTATTAAAGAAAAATGAGCCTTTCGTATGGAAGAAAGAGCAGCGTGACAGTTTCAAAATTTTACGTAAGGCCTTATGCCAAAAACCTATATTACAATACCCAGATTTTAACAAACCATTCACTCTAACGACGGACGCGTCAGACTATGCAATAGGCGCGGTCCTGAGCCAGGAGGTGGACGGTCACGACATGCCTGTGGCTTATTTATCGCGAGCTTTGATAAGTGCGGAACAGAATTACTTTACAACTGAAAAAGAATGCCTAGCAGTCTTGTGTGCGGTCTTGCATTTTCGACCTTATTTATTTGGGCGTAAATTCACTTTAGTCAGTGATCACGAACCATTACGCTGGATCAATTCTATCAAAGATCCAGGTCAACGCCTAGTAAGATGGAGACTAAAATTGCAAAATTACGAATATACCTTCGTACACAAGCCGGGTAAGCTAAATACAAATGCCGACGCATTATCTAGAAATCCAATAACCAGCGATGAGTCAAGCGATTCAGATGAGACAAGTACAGATAGTTCAGAACAGAGTAACATCGAATCAGAAGAAATTGAGACATTAAAATATAAAGATTTTGTAAAATTAACTAAGTCAACCATTGTGGAAGATAACGATGTTGAGGAGGTACACGAAGACCTATTTGAGAAAATAGATAATTATGCGCATGCAGTTTCAGTAGATTTAGAGATGAGCTCAGGAATAGCCGAAGAATTTAAAAAGAGATACGGGGTACCGGAAGAGTTAAAGAAACAAGCAAAATTACATTCAGTGGGCAAATTAGTTCTCGAAGATCAAACCATTTATTATATCATGACTAAGCAAAATTTTTGGGATAAACCAACTTGTGAAGACATGTACTTGAGCTTAATAAATTTTAGAGAAACATTGATAAAAGATTCAGTAAAATCAGTCCGGATTCCGATAATTGGCTGTGGTCTAGATCGACTACCTTGGGGGAAAGTACGAACTATGCTTCGTTATCTTTTCTCGGGAACAGGAATCAAAATTTATGTTTGCACAAATATTAGAACTAAAAACAATGACGTAAAACTTGCTTCAACACTATACCCAATAAATAAACAGGGCAGTAAAACAACTAAGCCTTCAAAAATTCCTGGGCCACCTAAGACTATAAGTAGGTCAGTTTCAGTAGAACAGCCGAAATCAACCGTAACAAAACCTAGGAAAAGACTAAATACGATACCATCATTGAATACCAGTGCAATATCCATGCGAACGCGATCTAAAACAAAACCAGCTGTTACCGTACAGCCTGCGATAAAACCAACTAAAGTATTAGAGCCAATAGTAGAAAGAACTATCGAAGATTCCTCGGACGATGAATCCTCAGAACCACCAGAGTATAGGAAACGCAAAAGTGTTCTACCTAGCTTAGGCTTTGATACGCAGCCGGTGCAGCAACCTGAGCCAGACGCACAGACAGACGTACAAACCGACGAACAAACTGACGTACAGACAGACATAGGCTCAGATAAAGAAATCGAATACAACTTAGACACGTTAGCAATAGGAATAACAGCACCAGTACAAAACACTGACAGTGACGTGGACGATGACGTATTTACTTTTGAAGCACCCACAGTTTTAAATCAATCTCCCCATAATCAAGGTAAATATCAGGAAGAGTTCAGTAAATTAGTTTTCAAACCGCCTATAGATATCAAGGAATTGCGCGAATCATTTAGTCGATTCGATAAGTCAATTCATGAAAGAAGTTTAGTCGAACAAGAACCAGATGGCCCGGAGATAGCAGATTTACCTAGAGCGATCTCCGCGGAAAGGATTGTTGACGAAACAACACGCGAAGTAATTAGTGAACACGACCCTTATAATGATGAAACTGAAGACGAAGTCTTAAATTCTAGAATAGAAAAGTTATTAGAGAAGTATGAGACAAAAGAATCAGGGACTGAAAAAGCTGTTAGTCAGGTCAGTACAAACGATACTTCGGGGCCACCCTATACCTCGACTACAGCTAGCGTAAGCCGAGACGCATCGGTTATCAGTCAGCCGGTCCACAAGAGGGTAGAGCTCCCAACGCCTATAGTAGCTCCACGACCTATAGCACTCTCTACTCCATACCCAGGGACTGAACATACTATAGGTAGACCAAAGGCTGGTAAATTACCAAGACGTTTGGAGCCAAGCCTCACACCACTAATCGAGCGTCCCGTACCTACTAGTATACAGATTACAGAAGGCATACTTCCTGACGTAGAACCGACTTCGCCTTTAAATTTACCAAAGCGAAAGTTTACTTTTCAAAATAATATAACAACAACCAGAGAAAATTTAACTTATCTTAAAGATAATTACGTTCACTTCACATCAACAGACGCAGAATTAGCAACACCTATTAGTAGGTTGTTATCAGATCTAGAAATAATAAATATAGAAGAACAAAAACAAGCAAAGCCAAAAATCGGGCAGATAATAGTTACGAACCGAGGTAGAAACAAAATTTTCAGTATAGTCATCAAAAATAAATACTTTGACAAAATTTCTGTAGAAAATATGAATATCGGTCTAGAAAATCTTAAAATAATTTTGGAAAAATTACAAATACAACAATTTAGAATATCAAAAACAGGAGATTTCACGGACGAATTATCTCCTGAATTATGGCCCAAATTATTAAAAGAAACATTTGAAGATAGTGATACGAGTGTAATCATATGTACGGGAATAACACAAGTCCCACCGTTAGAAATTCGGGACGAAATTATTTCTGAGATGCACAGTAGTTTAGTAGGAGGACATAAGGGAGTAACGAAGACGTATCGGAGGGTCCGCGAGAGATTTTATTGGCCAAAAATGCGTGATGATATAAAGGACTTCATAAGGAAGTGCAACAGCTGTCAAGAACACAAGCTAGTCCGCGTTAAAACTAGAGAGCCCATGTTAATCACGGACACGTCAACCGAACCGTTTGAGAAAATCGCTTTAGATACTGTAGGCCCTTTACCAACGACTACTAGGAATAATAAACACATATTGACCATTCAAGACAACCTTACGAAATATTGCATAGCAGTGCCGGTCCCGAACATCAAGGCAGAGACTATAGCTCATGCGTTAGTAACAAATTTTATACTAAAGTTCGGTGCACCACGCGTAATCCTCACCGATAGAGGAACTAGTTTCGTTAATAGTTTATTCGCGGAATTAGGGAAGTTATTCAAGACTAAGCATATAACTACATCGAGCTATAGGCCGCAATCAAACGGAGCTCTAGAAAGAAGCCACATGGTGTTAGCTGACTATATTAAACACTATAAGGAAGAGTTCGATGATTGGGACGAGATAGTACCCTTTGCGATGTTTTCATACAATACTTCTGTTCACGAAGGAACGAATTTCACACCACACGAATTAGTATTCGGTAAAATAGCACGAACACCTAGCTCCTTCCCGACGGATGAGAAATTAGTCACGTACAACTCCTACCTGGGTGATCTAATAACACGGTTAAGCGAAATGCAGGCTATAGCCGGAGAACAACTTAAATTATCCAAAGAAAAATCTAAAGAATTTTACGATCGGAAAGTTCGCCCATTTACAGGAAAAATTGGAGATATGGCACGTGTACAGGTGGAGGTCCGGAAGGGTAAGTTTGGTAAAAGGTACCAAGGTCCATATAAAATAGTAGGAATTCTGGAAAACAATAACATTATTTTACAGAAAGAGAGTGGTGAGCGGTTCGTGAAACACATAGATAAGGTTGAACTGGCTTATTGAACTAATAAGTTACTAACTGAACGATAGTATTGAAGATACTTCGGGGCAACCCTAGACGTTCAGATGGTAATAAATTGTAATAACATTCACTTTCTTATTTGTCCTATTTTGGAGCCAAACTCACCAACGAAAACTTGCCAACGATGACAGACTAACGAACGAACTTACCCGACACAGGTTAGTTGGGGTGACGCAACATATATTGACAACGGCGAGCATGACTTCATAAGACTAACATTAGACATTCTCGACATAATACGGAAAATATAGTTTACCAGTAAACAACAATAAATAAAAAAAAAAAAAAGACTTTTATTCGCGATTAATTCACTTTCGAGCTAATAACAACAATGAAGATCATCTGGACCATCCTCTTCATCATGAAGATCATCGATTCAGCAACAACTGAAGATAACGATTACGTAATAACACCGATTGACTCGAGCCCGGGACTTTACTTCGAAAAACTTCATAACATTCGATTCAAAAGAGCTGAATGGAGACTAGTATTGCACCTGGATGTGGACAGGATAGAACAACAACTCTTAGAGGTCATGAATGAATATTTAAGCACATACAAGAACTGTGAGACGGTTAAATATCTAAATGTATCCTGTGAAATGTTGCTACGTAAGGGATTCCTAGATGAAAAATTTCAAATAGCCGAAGAATTAAGGAACGAAATACATGAGCTCAGCGTAGATGTCTCGATAGTAGATATAGACAATGTGCCGCATTCTATAGTAAAGAGAGGCGCACCATTTGAATTTGTAGGTTCAGCAAGCAAATTTTTATTCGGAACATTAACCATAGAAGATGGTGAATATTTTAACTTTGAAATAGATAAATTGTACCAGGATCAAAGCAAATTAACTAAAATTCTCAGAAATCAAACTCACCTAATTTCAAGTAAATTACACGAATTACATGACGAAATGGACGACCATCGAGAGAAAATAGTCAACAATAGAAACAACATTGAAAGGATTATCTCCTCTCTCAACGAAATGACCATAGACCTGGTGAAGAATAGGTACAAGATGGCCTTATGGAACTGCAGCCTACAAATAGAAAAGACACTAGAGCACTACGAAAACAGTGCAGAACGATTCATACAAGTGATACAGAAAGCACGAGAAGGAAAGGTGGATCGACTATTAGTCACTGACAGACAACTTAAAACAATAATTAGAGAAATTCACGAAAAAATTAACATATATGAACTACCATTACCGCAACATTCATATCGCGGGGAAGAAATTACGAAATTAGCTACATCCGAATTGGGGTATTACAAAGGAAAAATCATTGTGATCCTACGCATTCCACTGGTAGAAAGAGCAACCTATCATCTATACCAAATGCATACATGGCCGACCCCACAAGAGGTAGGAAATGTAACGGTTTCAGCTCAAATAATACCACGAGGATCTCATATCGGGTTAAGCAACGACCACCGAACATATTTCCTCCCGGACGAGAACTACCTAAAAGAATGTATAGTAACTTGGTATTGCCATATGTGTCCGCTACAATTACCTCTTTTTGAAACCGCAACATCAACAATTTGTGAAGTATCACTACTATTAAAACCGGATGTAAACATGTTACGACAATGCGATATAAGATTGAAATCTGAACATGAGCCCTTCTGGACGAGACTTAATTCCATAGGAGCTTGGCTCTACTCATTAAAAGAACCTGAGAATATCCAAATTATCTGTACAAATACTAGAGATCAATTAATTTCACTCGAAGGATCAGGAATTCTTTACCTAAAAGAAAAATGTACAGGGAAAACACACTACGTAAGCCTGCCTGGAGTCGAAGTCTTCTCACAAGACCAACAATACTTATACCAACCTGAACTTAACTTGAATCTCAGTAAAATTTCACCAGGGATAAATAATTACCACCTACTGGAATATTTAAGCGAAAAACCTAAGCAGCACAAGGAAGACATAGACTTAGGGAAGTCCTTATACGAAGTAGAGAACCAGCTAGAAGAATTAGGCAGTCGACGTAGAGGGGAACAACATCAAGAACATCTAGTCTATGGAGGTTATCTGCTAGAAATTGGCATGGTAACTGTAATCATCGTTATTTGTTGCCGCAAGAGGCTTTGCAAGAAATGCAAGCGTAAAACCGGAACCGACCTGAAGGTCCCGGGAGAGCTGGAAGTCGAGTGTTACCGGATCAAGAGGCTCTAACCAATTAAAGAAATAAACAACGAGACGATCGACGCTAAACTAACAACATGACTAACAAAGACAGAAACAGAATATTAAGACTTACACGACACATTTACTTGACATTTTTGTATGACTGTTATTGTTTCAAGAAAATTACTAGACAGTGCAAATGCACTTCGGGTTTACCCTAGTCTAGATAACCACTTTCTTTTGTTATAAATGACAGGTAATAAGGATGGAAGGACAAAATGGACCAACATCAAGATTGCACATTTCGAATCTGGCGAAGGGAACGAAGAAGAAGGATCTGCTAAAGGCCTATCAGGAATTTAAGCCAAAAGAAGCTATTGTGCGATGGGGAGCGGCGGTGACCGCGTTTGTAACGTTTAATACCCCGGAAGACGCAGCGAAGGCTCTAGTCGGTTCGCAAGGCCTGATCCTCAAGAAGAGGAAGATAAGAGCGTCATTCTGCGACTCGTGGAATGATCGCTCTACATCGAGAAGAGTGGCTGAACCGCTAGTGCCGATCCACCAACAGGCTTTACCTGGTTTTGAAGCAGAGCCGGCCCCACTATTACCACCAGAGTGCGTGGCGCGGATAGCCTCCTACCTAACATACGTAGACCAGGCCCGCATGGAGATGGTGTCCCGACGCTGGAGGGAAGGATGTCGTATGGCGCAAATTAAGGTCAAGACACTGACAACGACAGACTGGAAGTGGAAACAACCTGCGAGCTGGGCGACGAAGATCACGATGGAGAAATATAACTGGGCTATCAGGCGAGGAGGTTTCTACTTCCATACTTTGGACTTTTCGGGAGGAGACACGATGTTACAGAGTACGATTGTGACGGTAGCGGCGAAGCATTGCCCGAATCTCAAGGTGATAAACATCCATCCCTTGACGATTCGAGAAGCAGCCCTGCGGGAGCTATCTTCCCTGACCAAACTTAAGACTCTGAGGCTAGGAGAAGTCTTAGGACCGGTGGACCCTGACCTACGAACATTGATCGACAACAACAATGATTTAAACACCTTAGAACTATACGGAAATCCGCTGACGGGAAGGTGTCTAGAAGAAGCGACGGGCTTCACCCAAATGGTAATCAAGAACTGCCCAAAAATCACAGGGGAAGCAGTGGAAAAATTCCTGGATAACCAAGTATGGTTAGAGGTCTTGGAGATTATTAATTGCGAAAAACTACGACATCAACCTGTCCTGGCTGGTCTAACAAGGAACGGGAGAATTGGGTTGACACTCAAAAGATTGAAGATCCATGGAGATGGAAGCGATAAAGACGGCCCAGTCGAAGATAGCGAAGACAGCGACGATGAGCGAGGAAACTTCGTAGAATTAAGAGAGGAAGAGATTGTTTTACAACCAGCCCTTCCAGCCTCGATCAAAGCGGTGGAAGAGCTGGAATTAACATTCTGTGGATGGGCGGACTGTGTGCTCGTCGATAGAATCGCCGTACATCTGAAGAAGCTGACACTATTAAACCTATCAGCATGTACTAACATCAGAGGCCAATTCTCCCTGGACCCATTACAAGCACTGACGGCCTGTACGCATGTATATATCTGTAATATGCACCCAACTGTGGGAGGAAACTTCCTGCAATCGATGAGGGCCTTGGAGCACGTAGAATGTCGAGACAACCCCGGAATCACAGACGAGGATATCTGTGGAGTATTACGACAAGTTGGATCCGTGACCTTCATCAATGCAGAGGGGTGTCAAAACGTGGGCAGACCAACTGTCGACTGTGCCTATGGAGTCGTCAGGGGACGGGCCAACACAAAAGTATTGAGCTTGTATCTAGGAGATACAGGAGCTCGATCGTTCCGACGTGACAGGATGAATCGGTACCTACGGATAAGTTACCAAAGGACTACCCCATTGTTGTTTTAAAATCCAGGTAACACGGCCGGCAGTGTAGCAATACACTTCGAGGTTTCTCTAGTCGGACCGTACCCTGATTGATATATATATATTAGAACGAGCCTCTGGTACCTTGTCCCGAAGGTGCCGATCGTAATATGATCTCATAAGTATTGGTATCTATAAAATATTCATAACATTAAGACAAACTTATTAAACCAACTGGGATAATTCGTCAGAATTTCGGGTTAAACCCTAATCCCGTTGGATAACATTGACATAACAGTATAAGATCAAGGTTAGAATAACCTTCCGGAATACCTTAGGTATTACCAATAATAATCCAGCATTAACAAGTCAAGTATAGACTAGTACATTATATTAATAGATTGTGAGTTTTCAGAGCGGTGCTGGCGACGTCATGGAGAAAGGAGACACGGTGCGTGGAGCACCCTGAGGTACACGCTCGGTATTGCAACCCTGCAATTCGGATTTTCCCTAACTGACGCGCTCGTTCGGAGTTCCACGTACCCGTGGATCCTGGATCCGAGTCGACAGCATGGCAATGAACTCACAACTAAGGGGAATTAACGCCTAATTAGAACATAAGTTAAGCGTAATTATACTTAACCTAGGACATAGCGAGCTAAATCAACGAGGACGTTGATAGATTTTAAGAAGGGAGGGATGTTACGTGCGTAGATTTTAAAGATTTCGGTATATATTTTTTTTTTTTTTGTTTAAACATATATATATATATATCCCGGAATCCTAAATTCCTTTTTCTTTCTTTGATTTTATAAATTCTTTGAACCTCAACAACTTGTTGTTTCATTTTTCGAACGTGACTTAGAGTATAAAAAGTAACCACATCGAAATATAATATTATTTCTATCGGATGTTTATTCCCTTCTTAAAACGGCTATAAGTCACGTAGGAGTAGATAACGGCGAGGCAACACTGGAACCCCAGTCTTGCTGACCCCTCGATCTCACACTACTATAGGTTAGCGCGTAGATGTAATTTTTGCTCTCTCTCTAATTTCCAAAGAAATAAGGAAATTAAGCTAACTAGAAGTAGAATAATAAGATTTCAAAAGCAAGAATGATGGAAAACTAAAGAGCTATTTAACGGTTCATAATTCAAATATAAGTTCGGATTATTAACATAGTTTGAAGATATTCAAAATATGAGCTAGTGTGAGTAGACTATAGGTGAGGCATGGAGTAGCATGGGACCGCGTGACGTCACAAGGGACCAACGCCTACGCTAACTGCAAGTAGTCCCTCAAACCAATCAGGCGACAATTAGCCACTAAGCAAGGCCCTAATTGGCTAAGCCACGCGCGCAGTAATACATACATTGTTGCAACCGCGGGGACCTCGTCGCCTTTGAACTTAAATCAGCGTCTTTCTTCTGGTAAATCGCGAGGTGCGTGGACGTATTGACCCGTGTGCTAATTAGAGCCAAGAGTTACACTCAATCTTTTCTTTCATAATTAAAGTGGTAGTGTAAAGGACTCAGTACTCGTCAACAAAATTCAAACCGTAAATCTCTTCAAGATTTATGCATTCGCTTTAACTTCATTATTTTAAACTATTTACTTTATACAACTATAAACGTTCTTTCTTCTGGTAAATCGCGAGGTGCGTGGACGTAAAGAACCGTGTGCTAAATAGAGCCAAGAGTTACACTCAATCTTTTCTTTTTCAATTAAAGTGGTAGTGTAAAGGACTCAGTACTCGTCAACCTAAATAATAATCGTGACATAATCCACAGGGTGGTGGTCTGATTATTTAATACTAAATTCAGTGCAGAGACACAATTTAATTATTATAATAACCGCTTTTGGACTTTTAACAAGAATAACTTCATTTTTCCGCCTTATACTCATTTAGAGTATTTGTAATATCTAAGACAACTAAAAATCTTTCTATTCCAACTTTAAAGTTAACAATCAATATCGACTATTTCGAATCAGTGAACATTAACAATTAATTATTAGCTTCAGTTCCGAACACTATACGTGATAAACCAATCTAAATTCTACGCTAATCAAAGGCTTCGAGGTTCTCAAGGTGAGGGAGGCTTATACCTAAATATCGAAAGTAGCCCCATGCTACGCCAACTCAGCCAAAGATAAGTAATCACGAACGCTCACACAAATTCGCTCATTTATAATCATATATCATATATTCAAAATCGTTAGACTGTTTTCCAGAATTCTTTAAATTTAATCATTTGCATGTTATAATATAATTTAATCACATGAGTAGTATATCCACGGGAATATCGTAATTAGTCAATACAAGAGGTATTTCGGGGTAAACCCTAACTAGTAACGAGATCACCCGGCGAGCTTGAACTGCTACTCATACAAACTGCATTATTTTCCTATTTTAATATATATCGAGATTGGTATGAATATAAATTTTCAAGACCAAACAGGATAATTCACAGAATTTCGGGTTCCACCCTAATCCTGTTGGGTTACCTTTCTATTATAAAAGAGTTATCAAGATTCCACTATTAACCTCGATTTATATTACCATATTATTTTTAAACATATGTAATTAAAGATCTACGTAATTAGTTACATACTCATTATAAATACAAATTCCTATATTGGGGAATTTTATTATTTACTATTATAGTTAATGAATCAAGATCGGGACAATTCTTGACCTGACGAGCCGAGCGGGGTAATTCGCAGAATTTCGGGATTCACCCTAACCCCAGTACGAGGCTCCTCTGAACAATATAAACTAAACACATAGTTACTGATCTCGATTCATTAACCATATCCATTTAAGTTATAAAAGCCATACATGATTTCTTTTATTTGTTGAATACGATTCAGTATTATCACTAAAGAGAGAGAGATAGTAAAGCTTTTTCATAGAGAGTTCCAGTAGTTCCTTTTGATTATTTCAGTATTTCATATTATATTCATTTCATCAACGCGTGTGAATCGTGAAGAGCCTTTATTAAATTCGTTACTAATTTTTCATTAATAATAAATCTTATATAGTAACAAGCCTTCACGATCCCCACGTCGTAGATCATTATATTACCTCGTTATTTCATTACTTTGTGAATTGATATTTTATGTTATCCATTTGTTCAACCGGCAATCATTTGTTAGCCGCTTGAACTATATATTTCATATCCATTATCGTTCAAGAATATATATTTGATTTTACCAGTTAATTCTCATGATCATTGAATCACCTTTTATTTTATTATTTTAATCATCCTAATATTCATTAGCCTCAACCATAGTTTAAACATTTCAATTGAGCCCTGTATAGGACTAGGCGGCAACGATCCTATTTACCGATCTATTTCATAATAGATCTCTTTTATAATTATTTTATATGTGGATGTGACGGGATGACCAATTCTATTCTCGGGTTCTCTTGTGAATAAACCATAGGGATTAATAACACTCTACCCATACCGTCCGTCACATTCTTCAATTCTTTTTATATTTGTCGTTTAAATGTTTCGTATTATGTCAAAATCATAAATTACAAAAATACGATTATAAATACTTGGTATTAGTGATCACTTGTTCATGTTGGTTAAATTCAATTTTAATAAATTATACGAAGAAAATTGCTGAAACGTCTGGCTTCGACGACAGTTGAGAAGGAAAAGAGAGCGAGTCCTGGTATCGAGTGACCTCCTTCTATTTCGACAATAGTCAAATGTATGATCTATTTGACTTACGTATTCGGCGCGTAATTCAACTTGTTACAACACTCCCCCTTTTGTGTAAATTGAGGATTTTCAATTTTTACAAACACTTGGTTTTCTTTTTTTTTTTTTTTTTTTTTTTTTTTTTTTTATGTGTAAAAAAACTTCTGTATTTCTCTAATATTACTTATTCATACATTCAACACACATCCTTCCACACAATAATCCAATCGTTTTTTTTTTTTTTTTTTTTTTTTTTTTTTTTTTTTTTTATATCAACTTCGTCAAGTTATTTGCATACTTCCTTAAATCTAAATCACATCAAATGCTTGTCCTTATTCTATGTTGAGTCCAAAGTTAATGATGAATTGAAATCAATCAAGATTGATATTAACAAAGTTTTCATTTGCAGTTATACCATTATAGTGTTTTCGGTATATTAGGAGGTTTGATATTTGCGTAAATTGATTCTATTATATGTGCCTTTGATATCATTTTCATTTTCTGGATTACATAACACAAATGCATTTTTTCCAATTGTTTTAATAATCTTATACGGTCCTTGATATATATGAAAAAATTTATGAGTCACTCGATCAGATGTATTAGATGGTAGTGGCACTTTTAATAAAACTAAATCGTTAACATTAAGAATAATTTTTGTCTTAATTTTTTGTTGTTTTTGTCTATTACGAAAATTTTTTATCAATTTTTCTTTAGCTAACATAATCTTTGTATCATGACTAATTTCTATATTATTTGGGAATGAAATAAGTTTTTGAATTACATCTCTAGGTTTTTTATTAAAATGAAGTTCCACAGGAGTATAACCAGTACTGAAATGTGTAGTTATATTTAACCAATCTTGAATTTTTGAAATGTAACTTCCCCACTTAGTATGTTGATCTGAACATAACGTCCTAAAAAGTCTCCCTAATTCTCTCATAACTCTTTCGGTCGGATTCGATTGAGGATGTCGTATACTTGAAAAACACGTTTTGATACCTGCATTATTCAAAGTATTTTTCCAATTATGTGCAGTAAATTGTGTACCATTGTCGGCAAGAATTCTCTGAGGTTTTCCCATTTTTGGTATATAAAGGTCTAAAATTTTTTTTAAACTAATGCTAGTCGTTGCTCTTTTAACCGGATATAAATTAACATATTTTGAAAAATTATCTATCATCACAAAAATATATTGCACACCGCCGACAGATCGTGGCAAGGGACCGTAATAATCCACCGTTACTAATTCTCCAGGTCTATCAGATTGTACCATTTCATATTCACCTTCCATACTTTTCGATAAAACTTTAACTCTCTGGCATAAATCGCATGAATTTACGTATATTTTAGTATCTTTTGACATACCTTTCCAATAATAGTTCTGTTTCAAATACTGTAAAGTTTTGTATTGACCCGGGTGTCCTAATTTTGTGTGAGTATAATGTATCAATCGATTCACTAACACAGATGGTACTACTATTCGCCATTGATCATTTTCGATATTATGTTGAAAAAGTATTTCGTTATGAAGTTTAAAATGTAAATCAGGCAAATTATTTAATAAATTATTTAACTTTTTTGATATCCATGTGTCATTTTCTTGTAGTTTTTTTATATTCTTAAAATCTTTTATCAAAGTTTTATCGAAAGTCATGTCATAAATTACATTGTGATTCTTATTCCTATGATCTACATTTGATATATCCGATTGCGATTCCAAACTTGATATTATGAGTTTTTCAGGTTTTTCTGATTCGGGTGTAAATTTTCCTTCAGGATTTCTACTAAAAAAGTCAGCCACTATATTATCTTTTCCTTTACAATATTCCACGTCAAATGAATATTCTTGAAGTAATAAACTCCAACGTATCAATCTTCCGTTTTGAAATATAGTGTTTTTCAAAAAAATCAGACTTTTATGATCGGTAACTATTGTAAAAGTTGTTCCTATCAAATACATTCTTAATTTCCATACTGCATAAATCACTGCTAGCAATTCTTTTTCAGTAGTTGTGTAGTGTATTTCTGGATTAGTAAGACATCTACTAATCACTGCTATGAGACAATGATTTCCCTCGTCATCGATTTGATATAAAATCCCTGAAATTCCCTTATCACTTGCGTCTGTTTGCAATTTAAAAGGTTTTCCTGGCAAGATGTAATTCAAAACAACATTTTTCGTAAAATTATTTTTTAATTCTTGATATGCTTTCGCCATTTTTTCTGTCCATTCAAAAGATATATTCTTTTTTAACAAATGTCTCAAAGGTTCCATAAACTCCGAATGTTTAATACCGAATTGACGATAAAAATTACACACGCCTAAAAATCTCTGTAATTGCTCTTTGTTTGATGGTTCTGCAAAGTTTTTTATTATATCTAACTTGTTTGGATCTGGTCTAACTTCATCAGGTGACAAAATAAATCCCAAAAACTTCACCGATTGTTGACAAAATTTAGATTTTCCAAGTTTTAAAGTAAAATTATGTTGGAGTAGTTTATTAAAAACCATATCCAAATGTGCTATGTGTTCTTCAAACGAAGGTGAAGTTATTAATAAATCATCAATATAGCATGTTAGAAACTGAGAATAATCATTTCCAATTGCCAAATTGAGAGCCCTTATAAATCCACTTCCTGACGTTTTAAGTCCAAATGGAACTCTACAAAAATGGTATAATTGTGATCCATGTAAAAATGCGGTATATGGCCTTGACTCTTCAGCTAATGGTATTTGCCAATATCCATGAGTAAGATCTATTGTTGTCATAAATTTCGCACCGTGATGTTGTTGTAATAATTCAAACATTAGTGGTGGTGATTCCTGATCTGATTCAATGACTTCATTTAAAAATCTTGCATCTAAACATATTCTGATTTTATTTTCTGTTTTTTTTACTATTCTCAAAGGATTACAATGTGGACTGATAGATCTTTCAATTATTCCCATTTTTAACATAATTTTAATTTCTTCTTCCACCAATTCCCTCAATGCTAAAGGAACGGGATAAGACTTTCGTACAATTGTATTAGGTGTTTTGACTTTAATTTTGTGCTGATATACTTGAGTACATCCGGGTTTATTAGAAAACAAAGCTTGATACTTTCTTAGAAGTGTACAAACAGTTTCAATCTGTGTCTTACTTAGCATCGTTAGACTACGCACGATGTTTGGTAACTCTTCCCGGGAAAAACGAATCAGATCTGGCCATATATAATAAGATCTGGCCAGATCTGCTAAGGCAGATCTGGCCAGATCTTGAAATTGTCTCTATCTGACGAGATCTGGTCAGATATAATCAGATATAACCAGATATAACACAAAGAAAAAAGAGATCAGATCTGGCCAGATCTTTAAATTGTCTCTATCTGACAAGATATGGCCAGATATAATCAGATCTGAGCAGATATAACACAAAGAAAAAACAGATCAGATCTGGCCAGATCCGATTAGATCTGGCCAGATAAACTAAATCAAAAAATATAATCAATGTTGACGAATCTGACAAGATATATACTCAGATCTTCAAATTGTTGTGATTCTTGTTACCATCATGTGCTGGATAAATTGTGAATGTACATGTATAAAATCCAAATACTATTCTGAAATAAGAAAGATAATTATTGACAATAAGATTTATTTTTTATTCTTTACCTTACGACCTGGGAAAAACGAATTAGATCTATTTATATCTGCTCTGATATGACATTTTAGACATGCTCGGATCTAGTTATATCTGATCAGATCTGGCCAGATATAACTAGATCTAATCATATCTGGGAAAGTTTTCAGTCCAGATATAGTTATATCGGGCCAGATCTGATCAGATATAACTAGATCTGATCATATCTTGGAAAGTTTTCAGTCCAGATATAGTTATATCTGGCCAGATCTGATCAGATATAACTAGATCTGATCATATCTTGGAAAGTTTTCAGCCCAGATATAGTTATATCTGGCCAGATCTGATCAGATATAACTAGATCCGAGCATGTCTAAAATGTCATATCAGAGCAGATATAAATAGATCTGACCAGATATAATTAGATCTGACCAGATATAATTATATCTGGTCAGATCTAATTCGTTTTTCCCGGGTTCAAAGAAATTATGATCCTCCCCCTGCGCTAGAAACTTTTCATCTTTATCCGATTCTTGATATTCTTCTTTTTCAACTACTTCTTCTATTTGACTATCAATATTATTAAATTTAATCGATTCTACAATATTAACAACATCTTTTCCATTAAACAAATCATTTTCTCCTATATCAAAATTCAAATGTTTTGGTTCAGTCTCTTCAACATAAAAAATATTACATTCATTATTATTTAACTCAATATCATTCTCAATATGGCAGTTTACCTGTCGTTCATCTCGCACAGTTACCTCCACTCCGCAATTTTTTTTAATAATTTTATCAATATGAATAATTTCCTCGATTTTGTTTTCTAAATCTAAGCTCATATTATTTACATTTATGATTTGAATCAAAGTTACTTCATTATCAATTGAGGATATCAATTTATCTGAAGACTCCAAATCAAACAACACCGTTGGGACACAGATATGAATACCGTTTACTTCTATACTACGATCTTTATAATTCAATATCACATTGTTTCTCAATAACCAGTCATTACCCAGTATAATACGATTAGCTAATTTCGGAATGACAAGGCAAGTATATTCTATCACTTGGTTATCTAAATTTAATTGCAAGAAAACTTGTTTTTTAACATTAATAGTTTTTTGTCCAATAGCTGGAATTACAACAACTTTAGTAACCGGCAAAGTAGGCAAATTCATTATTTTCATTAATTGATCAAAAAAATCTTCGGATATACATGTCACCTGACTACCCGTATCCAAAAGAGCATATACTTGAATTTTTAAAACTGTAATCAAAATATGTGGACATTTTGGCACAGTTAATCTTGCATTTTTGTGAGTATCACTATAATTACCAGTTACGTCATACGATAGGTCCTTAACATAATCAAAAGGATCACGACACGTTATCGGACCTCGAGTCAACGCGCCGTTTGTCAGTTTAAATTTTGTTGATGATTATCGCTACCATCATTATTACTATTAACCGTTGGTTGAGCATTATAGCTATTATACATTTGATTTTGACCGTAATATGTAGGTGGTGGAAATCTCGTGTTTGGTAAACAAAAATTAACCGCTTGAGATGTTGTGCTTTGAGAATTCGTGTAATTATTAGATACTCCGTCAATTTGACCGTTCTGTTGTTGATAAGTCACATTTGACTGCGTATTATTCTTCTGAAACGTGTCGTTATTCTTGTACGAGTTGCTATGCGAATTTCTTTGTTTTTCACGTTCTCTTTCTTCATGTGTTAAATCTAACTGAGCTAATGCAGCTTCAACTACATTATTATCCGACAAATTAATTGTAACTAACGTTTCTTTCACTCTAACTGGCATTTGTTGAATAATACTATAATTTACTTCATAGTCAGTCAATTTTGGTTCAAAATATTGAGCCTCTTTAGTTTGCTTTAAAAAAAAAGTTTGTAAATTGTTCTCGCTCGGCTTAAATCTACGCATAGACCATCGATTCTTTTCTCTAATTCTTGAATCTAGGAAAAAAAAGACTTGGAAAAAAAAGACCCGGAAAAAAAAGACTGGAAAAAAAAGACTTGGAAAAAAAAGACACGGAAAAAAAAGACCCGGAAAAAAAAGACTCGGAAAAAAAAGACCCGGAACTAAAAGACTCAAAATCAAATTATTGTTAAATTTCATTTTTTATTATTTTCGACAATCATCGCTAAATTGCCATGGATTTTAATCGTTGTAGTATACATGGGGTATCACATTATACAATATAATTCGGAGGTAAGTGTGTTTACATTTATGGTGAGATTCGTATAGATGTCATTGTTCAGGTTTGTTTTCGTTTTGATCGGTACTCATTGAGGCATTGTGGTGATAAAGGCCTCGGAATTATTCAGTTAGTCAAGTACATCGAAGGTGTACTAACCTGTTCTAACCTATTCTAACCTGTTCCAACCTATTCTAACCTTTCGGGAGCCACAGCCACCTTCTGAGTATTTCGCATGTGTGTGTGTGCGTAGGATTAGTGGGGTGGCCTAACCTATTCTAACCTGTTCTATCCTATTCTAACCTGTTCTAACCTGTTCTAACCTTTCGGGAGCCACAGCCACCTTCTAAGTATTTCGCATGTGTGTGTGTGCGTAGGATTAGTGGGGTGGCCTAACCTATTCTAACCTGTTCTAACCTATTCTAACCTTTTGGGAGCCACAGCCACCTTCAGAGTATTTCGCATCTGTGTGTGTGTGTGTAGGATTAGTGGGGTGGTCTAACCTATTCTAACCTGTTCTAACCTATTCTAACCTTTAGGGAGCCACAGCCACCGGGTGGGTGGCTCGGCTCAGGTCACGCCGCTTCGCGTCGTGACCTGGGCTCACGATGAAGGAAAATCATCCCTCCCGCCCGGAGACCACCTAGCGGGCGGATTCTCGGGCGGGATTCAAAAAAGGCCTAACCTATTCTAACCTGTTCTCACCTATTTTTCAGCGGCAATTTAGCGATGATTGTCGAAAATAATAAAAAATGAAATTTAACAATAATTTGATTTTGAGTCTTTTAGTTCCGGGTCTTTTTTTTCCGAGTCTTTTTTTTCCGGGTCTTTTTTTTCCGTGTCTTTTTTTTCCAAGTCTTTTTTTTCCAGTCTTTTTTTTCCGGGTCTTTTTTTTCCAAGTCTTTTTTTTCCGCCAACCCTAATTCTTATTGCTACAGAATAAAATTCCTCTAAAAATGCGATTTTAAAATTTTCGTAATCAATAAATCTACTTCTTCTCCCGTCTAACCAAATCCTAGCTCTACCCTCCAATGCACTGTAAATGACTAATAATTTTTGTTCAGATGGCACATGCTTTACAACAAAATATCTGTCTAAATCATTTAAAAATTCTCTAGGATTCATGTTATTTTCTCCAGAAAATTTAGGTACTTTTAATTCTATATGAAACGATTGCAAATGATTTATCAAACCTCCTACTAACCTTCCTTCAATCTGATTTTGTTGATTTGGTTCTGCAGCTAATAATCTTTCCACCTCTTCCCGTTGTCTTTCGTTTTCTGCTGTTAAACGTCGAATTTCTGCACTCATTTCATCTCGATTTCGTCTTTCTTGAATCGCTTGTGCTAATTGATCTTCTAGTCTTTGTCGTTCTAGTCTCAATCGATTCAATTCATCATTTCCTTCGCCTCCAGACGCATTTTCATCACGATCTGAATTCGATTCTCTCGAATTTGGGTCCACCATGGTTACGTATTTCATTTCTCTACCACTACGAGTCGTTTTCGGCCTACTGGAAACAGGTGTTTTTTTATTTCTACCCATACAAAATATCTTAAACCTAACTTTTATATTAACATTCACTCATGCACACTCTTACTAGTTTTTCGAACCGATAACACGTTGGGCGCCAAATTGTAATATTTTTTATAATTTTTTTTTTTTTATTTGGATAGGTGATAATTAATAAATATTCCTTTTATATATGTGTAAAAAAACTTTCAATTTGCTAATTTTATTATAGTGTAAATCATGAATTATATTGTGCCGATAAACAATATAGTAATAGGTTTTTATTGCTTCCTTTCGGTTTACAATCTTTATATGTACATTTGACCTTACGTCTAGTTTCTGTGTCTTACTTTGCTTTGTTTCTTTTCTGCCTGTCTCTATTCTGTTATGTTTACCTTTTATTTATTATGTGATGTCTTATGTCTACTATCTATATGATACAATATAATCTTTTACATTTACATTGTTGCTTTCTTATGCTTGTCTATTTTTCTTCTTCCTTCCTTGCTTCTTCCCCTTTTGCTTCTTCGTCTTCTTCTTTTTTCAGCTCTTTTAGCATGTCTGCTAGCTTCTCCATCAGCTCTCTTTTTTTCTGCTCTTTTCTTTTCTGTCCCTTTTCTTTCTCTTCTTTTTCTCTTACTTCCTGCTCTGCTTTTCCTGTCGTTTGTTTCTTCTCTGTCTTTTCTACTTCTGCTTTCTCTCTGCTTCTTATTCTCTCTTTCTCTGCTGTTTCTTTCAGCGCGCAGTTTCTCCTGTATCTTTCTTCTGCTAATTTGGCTCTTTGCCTCCATCTTCTCTCCCTTTCATGGAATGGCATATCCTCTTCTAATTTAATTTCTTCATTCATCTCTATTCTTGCTTTCCCTCTTAGCACTTCGTTTCTTTCTCCCTCACTCCACAGCTCTACTATAGCTGTTCCTTTTTCTTTGGTGAGGTCCACTCCTCCGCACTCTCGTTCTCTTATTATTTGCACAGCTTTCCCTGCCGCTGCTGTTAGTATTCTTTTTACTTCCTCTCTCCATTTCCTGTTTCCTCCTACTCCCTTCACTACTACGTTTCTTCTTCTTCTTTCTTTCTCTGCTCTTTCTTCCTCTTCTTCTTCTTGCTCTCTTGTTTTCTGTTCTCCCGCTGCTTCTTTGTTTTCTCCACTCTGCATCTTTGCTCTTCCCTCGTTATCTTCTTCTTTTCTCTTTTTCTCTTCCTTTTCCTTCTTTGCTGCTTTTTTCAGTTCTTCCACCTCTGTTCTGAGGCCTCCTACCTCTCTCTTCAGCTCTCTCACCTCCTTTATCACCTCCTCTATTATTATTTCGAGCATGTCCAGCTGCCCTTCGCTTTCTTTCATTCCTTCTGCTTGCATTTTTGCTTTCTTTCTTTCTCGTTCTCTTGTTGCTTCTTCCGCCGTCGGCTTCTGAGTGCCTTGCTCTCCGTTCTACTTTGTTTCTTTGCGTAGCTCCCCTCTTGGTCATCGCTCGTTTCCCTCTCTTTCGCTGCCTCGCTGCGCACGCGCTTCTGTGTGATGCCGGAGCCTTCGCTCCTTCCCAGCTTTTTCGCGTACCGCGCTTGCGTGCTTCTTCTTTTGTCTGCTCTCCTTCTTCTCACTTCACTCTCCGAAACCCCAGGCGGGGGGGTCGACCCCTCGGCCCCGCTCGTGGCTTGAGTGCTCTCTTGTCTCTTTTTCTCTCTCCTTTTTTATTTTTCTTCTACTCCTTCTCTCGCTTTTCTCACTTCTTCTCTGCGCTCCTCCAGATCTTTCATCCATTTCATTCCGCTTCCGTCGTCTTTTAGAATCTCTTTTATTCTATCTATTCCTCCTTGTTCTCCACCTCCTCTGCATCTTTCGATGACATGTTCCCAGTTCTCTTCTTCTGCTTCGCATATCCTGCACATCCTTTTTTCTTCTCCTTCCCAATATCTTCCTTCTTTCATTTCGTTCCCCAGTCTGAACCTTGCTATTCTGATCATCTCCTTTTCACTTCTTTTTGCTGTTAGGTATCTTGGCTTCCCGTTCACTGCTATTTCTTTGTACATTCTGTTGTATCTTGACATCCTGATTCTTTCATATCTTTCTTGTGCTTGGACCTCCCTGTCTCTTTCTTCTACTTCGCTCTTCGTATTCTCCCCTCTCTCTCTCTTTCGTTCTATTTCTTCTGCGCTGTATCCTCTCTCTTCGTAGAACTTCCTTCTTCCTTCTTCCCACGATGACTCGTCCTCTCTTTTGCTTTTCCTTATTTCTTCCCAGCATCTCCTTGCTAGCTCGTTTCCTCCGCCCTCTTTTAGTTTTTCTTCGTACTTCATTGCTCTTCTTCCGGCTTTCGTTCTTATTTTGTCCCTTTTTGTTTCTTCTCTTATCATGTATCCTGGGGTTCTCCAGTCTAGATTTAGCGACCATCTTATGTACTTCTCCTGCAGTCTTTCTACTGGTTTTCTCTCCTCCCACCCCCATATCTCTGCTCCGTACATTGCTATGCTTTCTATTAGCGCTTCGAATAGTCTTATTTTCTTTCTCCAGTCCCCTGGCATTTTTCTTTTGCCTATTCCCCATACTTGTCCCATCGCTTGGGCTGCTTTTTTTGCTCTTTCCTTCACGTGTTCGTCCAGTTTACCATTTTTCTGTACTATATATCCTAGATATTTTGTTTTCTTCACTTCTTCTATTTGCTCGCCTTTCCATTCCCATTGTTCGTTTGTCTCTCTTCCTCCGCCCTTTCTGAATCTTATTATCTTTGTTTTCTCTGTGTTCAGCTCTAGCGCCTTTTTGTCTAGGTACCTTTCTGACCTTTTTAGCATCAGCTTTAGTTCTTTCTCCTTATTCGCTAGTAGCACTATGTCGTCTGCGTAAGCTAGGGTCCATATTTTCTTTTTCGCCACTACAACCCCTCCGTCTTGACCTTTTCTCAGAGTCTCTTCCCAGTCTGCTAGGTATGCATTGAATAGGTAGGAGCTTAGCGGGCATCCTTGTCTTACTCCTTTCACCGTCCAGAATTTGTTCCCTGATTTCTCTTTTATTCTTACTGCGTTTCTCGTTTCTCTGTATATCTCTTTTATTCTTTCTCTTAGGTTCTTGCTTATCTGCTGTTTTTCTAGCGTTTCCCATAGCTTGTTTCTGTCTAGCGAGTCGAACGCTGCTCTTAGATCTATGAATGCTGCTATTACTTTTCCTTTTTTCTTTTTCAGTTCCCTTCCTATCAGGTGGTTCAGGACGTACATGTTCTCCGTTGTTCCTCTCCCTC
This sequence comes from Tenthredo notha, assembly GCA_914767705.2. Lineage (NCBI taxonomy): Eukaryota > Metazoa > Arthropoda > Insecta > Hymenoptera > Tenthredinidae > Tenthredo > Tenthredo notha. The sequence goes on along the minus strand of OU611908.1, from coordinate 3,484,722 downwards.
TTCTAAATCCAACCTGGTTGTCTGGGATCGTTCTTTTCTCCTCCATTTCCTTGTTTAGTCTGTTCGCCAGTACTGTGGCATATATCTTGTACGCTGTCGGCATTAGTGTTACTCCTCTATAGTTTCTCGCGTCGTCCTCGTTCCCTTTTTTGTGTATTGGGATTACCAGTCCCTCTTTCCATGCTTCTGGGATTCCTTCTCCTTTCCATATTTTGTTTATTAGTTTTGCTAGTGCTTCTATTATGTTCGCACTTCCGTGCTTCCATGCCTCGTTTGCGATTTCGTCTGCTCCTGTGGCTTTTCTATCTTTTAGCTTCTTTATTATGCTTTTTATTTCATTTATCTCTATGTGTTCTACCTCCTCTCTTTCTTCTTCGGTTTCGTCTGGTTCTGCTCTCTGTACCTGCGCTTCGTGCTTTTCTTTGGTGCCCTGCAGCAGCTTCATGAAGTGGTCTTCCCACTGCTCCATTGTTATTTCTTTGCTTATTTCTTTTCTTTTCTTCCTGTCTTTGTTTATTAGTTTCCATATTTCTGCCTCTGATCTGGCGTTTTTCATCTCTTCTATTATTCTGTCGGCTTCTTCTTCCTTTTTCTTTTCGCATGTACTCCTGAAGTTTTTCCTTGCTTCTATATATTCTTCGCTCCTCCCTGTTCTTCTCCTCCAGTTTTTCAGGGCTGTTTTCGCTTTGTCTTTTGCTTCTGCGCACTCTTCGTCCCACCATGCGTTTTTTCTTCTTGTTGTCTTATTTCCCCCTGTCTTTTTCCATTTTGCAGCGTCTTTTATTGCCTCTGTTATGCTTTCTATTATTTCTTCTGGACTCTCTCCCTTTATTTCTTTGTTCCTTATTTTTTCTCTGTAGTGTGCTGTTCCTTCTTCCGACCAGTCTATTCTTTTTCCGCACGGTTCGCTTCTCGCTTCCGCGTGGGCTCTCTTTACGCTTTTTATTTTTACTGTTACTGGTAGGTGATCTGACTCTGTTCTTTCCTTTATTTTTATTTCTTTTATGTTCTCCCACGCTTCTCTGTTTCCTATTGCGTAGTCTATCACAGATTCACCCGCTGGCCCTATGTATGTCATTTCTCCTTCTTCGTCGCCCTCGCACATACCGTTCAGTATGCCCAGTCCCTCTTCTTCTAGCCACTCTAGTAGCTCCTTACCCTCTTTGTTTATCGTTTTGTCTTTTGATTTTCTTACTCTAGTTGTTTTCTCATTTTCTTCGTCTAGTAGGGGTAACCCTCCTTCATCGGCTGTTCTAGCGTTCAGGTCCCCTCCTATCAGGATTGGGCCGTCCCTCCCTCCTGCTGTTATCTTGTTGGATATTGTTCTCATCGTCTCTCTTATCCTTTGGTTCGAGTATACTGTGAAGATCCTCCATTCTTCTCCTCTTATCGTCGCCTTTCTTTCTATTACTCCTTCTGATTCTTCTGCTTCGTCTTGGTTCGTTGTCTTTTCTTCTATGTCTCTTCTGACTCCTGTTGCAATTCCTCCGCATGCTCTTCCTTTTTTGTGCTTTCTTGTCGCCGCTTGCGTTATCCATCTTTGTTTCTTCGGTAGTTGTGTTTTCGTTTTCTCTGTCTCCTTTTCTTCGCTCCATGTTTCTACTATTCCCGCGCAGTCCCAGCTTTCTATCTCTTCCCAGAATTCGTGGCACTTGTTCTTTATCCCCGCTACGTTCCAGAATCCGACTGTTATTTCTTCCTCCTCTTCTGCTTCTTCCCCGCTTTCTTCTTTTTTCTTTCAATCTCTTCTGCCTCTGCTTCCTCCTCTTCTTCCTCTTCTGGCTCTTTCTTCGTCTCTTCTTTCGTGCTGCTCGCCTGCGTCCTCCTCTTCTTCATTTTCTTCCCAGTCGTCTCTGTCTTCGTCCCATCTGATGCAGACTCCGTCTATTTCTATTCTTTGATATTTTATTTTTACTCTTTTTCCTTCTTGCTTTTCTTTTCTTGCTCTATCTGCTATTTTTCTCTGTATTTCTCTTTCCTTCCATGTTAGGTCGTTATCGATATATATCTTTCTCGCTCCTAGCTTTTTCTTGTTGCTCATTATTTTCATTTTCCATTCCCAGGACTCTAGCTCTGCTATGATCACCTTTCTTTCGTTTGCTCCTTCGGCCCATGCGTTTCTTATTGCTGCGTCTTCGTCTGTTATTTCTCTACATATTTCCCTTGCTTGTTCTGCCGCAGAGCCTCTCTTATCCATCAGGCCTTTTATTACTATTCTGTTTTTTCTGTCTTGCCTCTCTTTTCTCTCCATCTTCTTTTGCATTACTTTCATTTCTCTTTTCACTTCTTCTTCTGCTGACCCCCTTCTGTTTTTCCTTTCTTCTTCTTGGGCCTTTGCTTCTTCTCTTTTTCTGCTTTCTTCCGCGCTTCGCATCTTTGCTATTTCTCTGTTTGCTTTCTCTCTTTCTTCGTCTATTCTTTGTTCCCATTTTCTCCTCTCTTCTTCTTCTCTTCGGGTCCTTTCCCGCTCCATCTGTTCTATTCTTTCTTCTAGCATTAGTCTTTCTCTTCTCGCTTCTTCTCTGACCGCTACTATTGCACTATTCAGGGTTCTCATTTCTTCCTTCGTTTCTCTCCTCGTGCATTCGGCCTCATTCGTCATGTTCGTTAGGGCTTTCACTATCTGCTCCATCCCGTTTCTTAGCTCTTCCCTTAGCGATGGGATTTCTCCTGTCCCTGTCTCCCTTTCTCTCTCTCTGCCTGGCGACGTTTTCTGCAGGGGGGATCTTGCTATTTTGTTGCTTCTTTTGAAGCCTTGCTCTTCGCCTTCTTCGCTTTCTTCTGTCTTTCTATCTTTTCCTTCTTCCCCCTCGTCTTCTACTCTTTTTCTCTTCCATAGCTCGTTTAGCGTCTCCATGGAGTACGCCCTTATTTTTCCTAACATTTCTGCGTTTGTTGGCCTCCCTGCCTTCTTCTGCGATTGCATTTGCTTACCGCTTGGAGTGCCCCATATTTCCACTGCTGCTCTTGTTTCTCCCCTTTCTCCGCTTACTTCTTCTTGTCTCGCTCCTTGCGTGTATTGTTGCCTCTCGCTTTCTTTTTCTGCCATCGTTCTTTCTTTTTCTTCTCTTGTCTCCTTCTCTTTCTGTTTGCGTCTCTCTATATTCCTTACTTGCTGGTGGCGCTTTCTTTTCTGACGTCAGCTGGCGAGAGTTCTTGTACTATCGTCTTGTCGCCCGTCGCTTCGTGCGTATTCTCTTTCTTCCAGCTGACTTTCTCTTCTGTCACGTGACACTTGCGCTTCTCTCACTTCACTTTTCTTTTCTGCACCTTCGCACTGCACTGCACTCTCACTCGCTATCGTGCCCTGCTCCTATGCCTCTTTTTACGGCCTTCTGCTTCTTTTCTTCGTCCTATCTGCTTTCTTTCTCTTCTTATCTTGGCTTTCTTATCGCGCTCTTATGATTGCTGTTCACCTGTTGGCTCGCGAACCGGAAGTCCCCGATAAACAATATATATAGTTGTATTTCATTCATTCGTCCATCCTCATTCATTCCACATAAAATAGATTATATCTAATCGTCGTCATTTTATAAAAACCAAAAAACATAATTATATATTCGAAATTGTCTTTTTCCTATTATTTATTTAGCTCTAATTTCCTCTCCTTTTGTATATTAAATTTACACAGTTTTATATTAGTTTTATAATGTCCTTTCTTCAATATTGTTGATTATTTTATGATTGTTACTTATCTTCAATTATTTCACCAAAAAAAATGTCGTTGGATTTTCGTTGTCGCCTTTGTTCTTCAATTCTTTTTATATTTGTCGTTTAAATGTTTCGTATTATGTCAAAATCATAAATTACAAAAATACGATTATAAATACTTGGTATTAGTGATCACTTGTTCATGTTGGTTAAATTCAATTTTAATAAATTATACGAAGAAAATTGCTGAAACGTCTGGCTTCGACGACAGTTGAGAAGGAAAAGAGAGCGAGTCCTGGTATCGAGTGACCTCCTTCTATTTCGACAATAGTCAAATGTATGATCTATTTGACTTACGTATTCGGCGCGTAATTCAACTTGTTACATATCCAACAAAGGATTCGACAGACAATTGGTCTTTGGAGTTATAATTCGAGCAGAAGATTTCAAAAAATCTTGTAAAGATTACAGAACTTTTTGTGAGCTTCTTCCTCGGAGCAATAATTACTCCTCTACATCATGGATCAAGGTGAATGGGACAATCTATCGACCTAATATGATTATTATTATTGACGCTGACGACATTTTTCTGGTATTTGGCAGTATTAAGCATATATTCTTTGACAAAGAAAATAACGTATTTTTTATTTACTTGAAGTTGCGTACATTGCAGCTGTCAGAACATTTACATGCATTTGAGGTTGAAGAAACGACAGAGTGGGGCTGTGTCTATCAAAACCAGTTACTCACTTACTCACCGCATAGCTCCCATGTCATGACCGATGGAAAAATGTATGTTCCATGTATTTGATAATATAAGCAACGTTCCAACTGTTTTAACGCATTATATGCATTATATTCTTTACGCTGGACTGAATGGTTCAATGTTCCTCAGATATCTTATTGCTTATTTTGAATATTTATCGTTTATTTAAACGTGGATCGATGCCCTTTAGACATGTTCGGTATATGCATCTGTGAGCAAATCAGAGCTCTTCTATCTTTTTTTTAACATGCGTTAACAAAAGATAGAAGAGCTTCGAATGCTCGAGGATGTATATACCGAACGCAGCGTTTAAATATGCTTTTAAAAACGTCTGTCCGTACTTTCTTATGTCATTCCAAAAATGAATACTATTTTTTAGTTGCTATACAAGCTGTGTGATAGTTTCTGACCAGTAAGCGTTTGTGATTCCTTTATAATTAAAATTAAGATGAAAGGTTTCGTATTTATGAATGATAACATACCAGTACCTTTTGGTATTGCGACTCATCTAATACGTCAAAGCATATAAATATATATATATGTATAAAAATATAATAATATGTGTTCTGCTATATATGTAGTATATAAACAACGTACCTACTATCGTATAATAAATTAGTATTATGACCGCTGGACTGAGTGGTTCAATGTTCCTCAGATATCGCTCATTGCTTATTTTTAATATTTATCGTTTATTTAAAAGTGGTCGATGTCCTTTAGGCATGTTCAGTATATGCATCTGTGAGCAAATCAGAGCTCTTCTATCTTTTTTTAACATGCGTTAACAAAAGATAGAAGAGCCCCGAATGCTCGAAGATGTATAAACCGAACGCAGCGTTTAAATATGCTTTTAAAAATGTCTGTCCGTACTTTCTTATGTCATTCCAAAAATGAATACTATTTTTTAGTTGCTATACAAGCTGTGTGATAGTTCCTGACCAGTGAGCGTTTGTGATTCCTTATAATTAAAATTAAGATGCAAGGTTTCATATTTATGAATGATAACATACCAGTATACCTTTTGGTATTGCGACTCATCTAATACGTCAAAGGATATATAAATATAAATATATAAAAATATAATAATATGTGTTCTGTTACATATGTATGTAGTATAGGTATAAACATCATACTACCGTATAATAAATTGGTATTATAACCGCATTTTCTTTGATATTTTCATATCGTAATCATACCTATATTCCAATAACAAGATTTATATCATATAAATTATCCGGTTCTTTCAGAGTAACAGATATGGGTCCACTCATGAAAGAAAAACTTATCTCAGCAAAGCAAGTAAAAAAGGTCTATATCAGAGGGTATTACAGCGGTTATACACCTTTCTCACTTGCTTTGCTGAGATACGTTCTTCTTTCGTGCACTGCTGAGTTCTTTTTGACTGGAGCCATCGATATGTTTGCTTGAAATGGATCTTCTGTTGAATCAAATATATGAATGTTTAATTAAGTTCCGAATTCATTTGCCGGAAATACCGAAGTATTGCATCGAACATATGTATGTTTTACAGAAGAAGACCTTTGTTTGTTTTAACTGAATACCGAATTCAAGGTATTGGACACGTTGCATTGCAGAACAATACATTATGTTCAATCGAGAGAATTGTGCATTGTTTGGACAAAATTACTGATCCTTATCAAAATAAATCCAGTTGCCTGAACAAATTATTACATTCGTATTACTGTGAAGTGGCTTTCACTGAAAAATTATTCTTTGGGGTGGTTTAAATGGAGATTTCTATCAGCTGAATATGTGGTTGATTCAACGACATCTAACTTGACCAAAGTAAATATTGTTTGAACACGGCCAACATATTTTCTCCCCCGATGAAAATTTATTTGACCTAACTATTTGTCAATTTGAGCTAACTTAATGTTATCTTGATTCGAAGATGCACTCATTTGCCGCAATTAGTTATGTATGAATCATGCTTCATTTCAGCGTTCCTTGAATTGAATGTCAAATTAATTCAGATGTATCGTTTTTGAGGCAATCATATGATTTTTTCAATCGATCAAATATTCAGCTGTTGTAAAAGTATTACGATTGGGTCGAAGTGGTATTCAAGAATGAAATATTTTTTATTAGTACATTCAATATTAAATTCAGTTGATCGAACCATCTTAATTGTTAGTTGAAGTGCTCATCGTTTCATCCAATCTTAGCAGAGGCAACAAAATCAATCACACATTTGGTTCACTCAACCGAAACGGCGCTCCCCCACCCGCGACCGCCGGGTTTAGTCAAGTTGAATAATTTTTTTTTGAATCAACCCTATTTTTTTCTCAGTGTCATTTAAATATCTGGCGCTCTTTGTCCTAGCACGGCCATATCGATCGTAGATCATCGGATTGGTCTATCGATGACGGCCAGCGCTCGCAGGACGAACGGCGAGAATAAGGAATTAGCATACCGGAAACGAAGAGCCATTCATTGTCTAGCCGTTGAGCAATTCACGTGCCTTTATTACAGTGATTCGAGAGAGAGAGAGAGATAGAGTCAATCGTAGAGTGTTTTCGTTAATTTTAAACTTCAATTTCTTTTTTTTATTATCGACATATCGATATACAAAGGTATATATGCATGATAGAAAATAAGACTTTAACCAGAACTTTATTAATAATTAAGAGCACAGAGTTTGAATAGCACTCAAGGCGACTGTATTTTAAATCCGCCAAGAAAATCGACCAACTGTCTCTTTGTCGTTCTCGCTCTTGACTGCCTCGAGACTCCGTACTTTGTTTTTTTATAATAGTTTCGTTGTCAGGGTACATTCAGTCAGCTGTCTAGATCGACTCTTGGCTGTTTAGGGTAGCCGCGGATCGTCGTATCATAGAATTTAATTCCGCGCTAACATGCATATAATAGCTAAGCACTAACTATTTTCGAAAAGGCCCGAATAAAAAGATGTCGTTTTTTTTGACACAGTCTATTATTCAGTTGTAATTGATGTTATTGGTATTATTGTAATTTTCATGGTATTCTTGATGTCGTTTTTGTTTTTTTATATTATAGGCATGAATCATTCAAACGATAATCCTGCCCTGCTTCCTCTAGATCCTACTGAAATCACGATCAATAATGTTCCAACTAGCTCGGTCGCATCGTCATCTAATATAATGGCACAGGATTGTGAAATTTCTATCGGGGACTTGACTAATTCTGATGTTAGAATAATTTGTTCTAATTGCGTAACTCCAATTATCGATGGTTCGATAACCTCTCAGAATGAACGACAAGAGTTAAAATTGTTTCTACAGCAATCAGTTGATGGGATTTTAGCTTTAAATTCATATGATGTTCATCACAAGTTAGCGGATTCTTTATGTAATAATGTGATGAAGCTAATTGTTGACCGTGAAATATTGATAATTTTAAAAAGAAATAAAGTATCGTTGGAAGCACCGTTAAAAAAATTAGAGTAAGCAAAATATAATTATTCCTCAAAATTCAAAATTATTAGTAATTTCGTATAATTCAAAATGAAAATTCTTCATTCCTTAAGATTTCCATTGAAACCAAGTTCTATTTATACCAGTGTCCTCATTTTCATTTTATCATAGATATCAGCGAAAATAATTTGTTTTTATTTCCATAAGTATTTTCGATTTTTTTCATAGAATTCCGTCATCTATTCTAAAAAACTTGGCTGCGGAAGTTGCAAAACAGTTTGGTGGACGACCTGAGATTTATTATTCTCCTGGAATATGGGAGGGAGAAACCAAAGTTAATGCGTCAGGAAAATTAGTTCACGTAGTAAATTATTCTCGTAAAAAATTAATAGATGCTGGACTTATGGTACCTTTTCATAGACCAGATTCATCAATAATACTGCAATTTCCAAGTATGTTTATTTCTCTAATGCGTCTAAGAAAATGACTTTCGTGAGTAATTGAGATTAAATTCAACTGTTTAGATACTACCGAAGATAAATTAAATGAGCTAAAAAAACCTAATGATAATTGGCAAACCGTTGAACAGCTTTGGACGGATACACGTTTGTTAAGACAACATTTAAGGTCGCAAAAAAAAGAACAAATTAACGCTTTGCTTGACTATCCTTGTTTATTGGATTCTAGAGCAATCGATTTAGTGAGTTTTTTGTTGCAAATTTGAAAATATTCAAAAAATTCAATCTTTTGATATTTTTATTTATGTTCAGATTGCAGCTGACTTTACTAGCATTTACTCTCAGACAAAAGCTGTAATAGACCAACCAATAGAGATTTTTCCTCACACTCAAATATAGCAGCAAATGTCCTTTACTCCCTTTTAAAATATAGCACGTAGATAGAAACCCCGTTGTTGGCCCCAGCAAAATCGCTTTGTGGAATTTTTTAAACAACAAAAACTGTCAAAAATTGTCATTTTTCTGGTTTTTTGCAAATATCTCAAAAATTGATGGAGGAATCGTTAAAATATCAATGGGGCTTTTGTAGGGAACTAAAAAACCTACAAAATGGTTTTTTGTGCAGCCGGATCAGTGCATTTTCCACTGAGAAAATTCGGAAAAACCTGTAAAAATAGACCATTTTTCGAAAATTCATAACTGTGACTAATTCAAAGCTGGACAAACGATCTTGCGGGGAATAATAGATAATAACATGTAGTTTAACTGTACTCAAGATGGTTTCTGTCGGATGGGTAGTTTTTGCACAATCGCGTTATAAACAATTTGAAGGCTTATCTTGTAAAATGCGGGAATTTAAGGGAAATTGTCGTATTCAAATTTTATAAACGGCATCTAAAAGTAGAGATCAAAATCCTCAATTTGTATATTTTGGATTTTCACCTGGGGTATGGGAAATGTGTTTAAAACGTCCCCGAAAGTTGCTCCAAACGCTCTGAAGTGCACTCGAGGCAGAGTCGGGTACCGGTAGTGGGGGAACCAGCTAGCCGAGGAGAGTGTCTTAGCGCGACGGGTTGCTAAATGCGGCGCGGCTTCGCAGAGCGAATGTTAGATTTAATCGATAAAGACCAAGCAATACATTATAGTTGATGAAAAAAAACATTACCACAAAAACCTATACACAAAAATAGACTGTTAAAGTAAGAATTCGCTCTGCGAAGCCGCGCCGCATTAGATAGCAACCCGTCGCGCTAAGACACTCTCCTCGGCTAGCTGGTTCCCCCACTACCGGTACCCGACTCTGCCTCGAGTGCACTTCAGAGCGTTTGGAGCAACTTTCGGGGACGTTTTAAACACATTTCCCACACCCCAGGTGAAAATCCAAAATATACAAATTGAAGATTTTGATCTTTACTTTCAGATGCCGTTCAGAAAATTTGAATACAACAATTTCCCTTAAATTCCCGCATTTTACAAGATAAGCCTTCAAATTGTTTATAACGCGATTGTGCAAAAACTACCCATCGGACAGAAACTATCTTGCGTACAGTTAAACTACATGTTATTATCTATTATTCCCCGCAAGATCGTTTGTCCAGCTTTGAATTTGTCAAAGTTATGAATTTTCGAAAAATGGTCTATTTTTACAGGTTTTTCCGAATTTTCTCAGTGGAAAATGCACCGACCCGGCTGCGCAAAAAACCATTTTGTAGGTTTTTTAGTTCCCTACAAAAGTCTCATTGATATTTTAACGATTCCTCCATCAATTTTTTAGATATTTGCAAAAACCCAGAAAAATGACAATTTTTGACAGTTTTTGTTGTTTAAAAAATTCCACAAAGCGATTTTGCTAGGGCCAACAACGGGGTTTTTATCTACGTGCTATATTTTAAAAGATAGTAAAGGTCATTTGCTGCTATATTTGAGTGTGAGAATAACCTCTCTTTTTCCTCTATTGGTTGGACTAGTAAGTGAAGTTTGGCCAAATCTTCGTGGAGTCTTTGAAAAATTAATTTTATCAAAAAATATTAAAGACGAATTTTCCCAAGTTTTTCTAAAAGTATTACCGGAGGTGGAAGAAGGTTTGATATCTATTAACCCTCCACGAACCCTTTTTTTTTTTACTGCTTCTGCGGAACCCCTGGATCTTTTATGCTTTGTCTTTTTTCTCTATATGTTATACTCTTTTCAAAAATCCGAGAAAAATCATGGATACTCTCCAGGGTCTCTACTGCATGTTCTAATAGTTTTTAAAATCAAATGTATCAAGGTCTTTGCGATAATAATCAGAGTTTACACGGAGATATTGAGGCGGAAAGTTTGGGTTGTGCCTGAAAAGACCCAGGGGTACCGTGGAGGGTTTAATGATGAAATTATTTTCATATTATTGGATTTATACTATCCATTCATAACTGTTCAAAAAAGCGATACATTGATTTGAATTTTTCATTTTTAGAAAATAAAGATGCTGTCATTCTGAATTTGTTATCTACTGCAATTATATCAAAGACGAATCCTGCTAATTCAACAGCAAAAGCAGCAAAAAAACGCAAGACAGTTTCGTTTGAAAAAGACGACGAAAAAAAAAAACATTTCCGAGAATCTTTTATTCTAACTGTAGATGTACGTATTGATTTTAATAATTGCGAATTTTTTTTTTTTTTTATATTTTTCAATTTTTTATCAACTTCTTCTAATACGTATAATTTACTTATAGACTCCTGGGAATTTAGATGCGGAGATAACGAGAAGAAACGCTTATATCTTAACAAATGGGCAGCAATTGTACCCTACATGGTTTTTGTAGGATCAGCGCCATCGCCAGAAGCTTTCCATGTAATTTATGACAAGATCAAATTCACTGTGACATCTGCTATCGAGGCTCTTGATTTGACCACAAAAATTTTTCGTGTCACTACTTATTCATTTCCAAAAAATAACCACGTTTGGTATATTATCCTGAAAGTCATTTATGGTATTGCTCCGCCAGTTCCGAAATCAACAGTTAAATTGAACAAAGTTTTAAGTTTTTTCGAAGACGAATTGAAGATGAAGTTGGACTAAATTTGAAATAATTATGGATCCTCTATCATTTTCGAATAGTATAACAGCAGATGCTGCTCTTCTTGTGGCAAAATTATATGATATCGCAGATTTACCTCGGACACGAGTCCAAGAAATCACTAGTAGTGTCACAAATTTATTACAAAATGATTCAATAACAGCTTTATTCAACAAGTTACTCGATAGAATGCTCAATCTTGGCGAATCTTCAGATAATATCGCAGTTTTTAAAATAATGATGAATAGAGTACAAAACCCATTTGACACATTAGAAACAGAACATCAGTGTTTAAAATATTTTGAAGATATGAAAACTTATGTACCACCAAATGAAATAAAGGTTGGAGAGAAACAAATTTACAAAAAAATAGAAGACCGCATGATTTCTACAACTGAAGATGTTACCGTACAAGTTGTTGTACTACGAGACGCACTAACAAAATTCTTAGAATTACCTGGTATTTTCGAAGAAATAATGTCATACATTCATTATCTAGAAGCGCAGAACATTCTGCTAACAAATGTAATTCAAGGATTGTGTTGGAAAAAAGTTAAATCTGAATTTGGTGATAAAATCGTATTACCCTTGTTTTTCTACCAAGATGATTTCGAAACGAATAACCCGTTGGGAAGTCATCGAGGGTTAGGAAAGATGGGTACAATATATTGTAACGAGCAAGTTTCCTACCCGGAGGAAATGAATAGGAAAGTAAATCCCGCACAAAGAAGCGCCAACGGTTCTCACGCGAAAAGCTACGAACGGTACGATACAAAAAGAAACTAAACGAAAGATAATGTTGGGCGCCAGGCACACGGATGTGCCAGATAAAGATAGCTAAACGCAGCAAATAATAACCAAATCCAAGAAATCGCAAAGATAACCGACTAGTTAGACGGAGAGGGTAACGTGGGGGCGGTGAAATGACACACTTAACTCAATACAGGTAGACGTAACGGAAATATAATTTCAAATCCAAATGCGGCGATACAAAAAAAGATAATAAATAAAGGAACAGGCCAGCAGGGCCAGTTAGGCCGAACGTAGTTTAAAATTAAAGATAAAGAAGCAAGATCAAACAAAACTCACGGCGGAATTTGATTCCGGCGTCGCAAGTAATAATAGGTGACGGTTAGGCCGCAAAGAGAAAGATACAGAACAAAAATATATTCAAATAAATAAGCTAACGGATATTGAGCTTAAATTAAACGCACGCAAACGCAAAGAAATTTGTAGGCAACGTAGGCGATACTGCACGGCACCGGGATTCTTCCCCGAGCAGCGCAAGTCCAAAAAAGATAGAAAATAGACTTAATTATGCTAAAATAGCCTAAAGAGAATATAGACCACGACTATTCGTCTATAGCGGAAGATAGCAGATAAACCGTGAATCGGTGGTGTTTCGAAATCGCTAGACGGATGGTCGAGGTCTGTACGAAAAGAAGAGCCTACCTTTAATCGGGACGCAACCCAGGCGGCTCCAAAAGAAAAGCACACACTCAAAATAAAGCCCACAAAAGAAAACTAAAGAAATCAAAAGCCCAAAAGAAAAGATAAAGATAACACTAAGGAAAACTATGAAAAACCCCCAAAAGATATTGCAAAGAAAAACGTAACGGGAACTTAAACTTAAGCAAAACGATATCTCGACGTATTCGAATGCTGGTCGGCAACGGAGTGATTCCCAAAATTCGCTGGTCGAAATCGGAAAGTGGTGGGGGAAGCCTTTCCGCAACGGCATGTTCGCCGCACCTAACGGCTGGCTTTTCGAATTTTGGCCGGGAGGAAGAATTTGCTGCTTATCAGGCTGGGAGGTGCAGCCCTCTCCCGGCCGGCAGGTGACGAGGCTGCAGAGACGGAGGCGATGACCTAGGTGCGGGTACTAATGCCGAGGCTTCCAGAACATCCCCCCGACGATCCAGCGATGAAAAGCGCGTCCCTCGGCGTCCTATAGCGGCGTGTTACCTGCGTTTACATAAAAAAACTTAAGGCAGACAAGTGTTCTAAAAGATATACGTAGGACTTACGCTGCGGTGAAGAATTTGCGGTACGGCAGCGGTACGGTCGCTCACATTCGCGGGTGGAGGCACGGTCAGTGGCAGATATAAAATCTGCCACGTTACAATATATAAATATACCCTGTTGGCCTCCTCGTCCCTTACGGAAAAAAAATACTGAGAACTCAGTACTTACTAGGAGATGATCAGGCTTCCGGGTCATGGATCTTGACCAAACTTATAGGGGTGCTTCGTTGAGCCAAAATATGAAGTACCTGCTGAATAACTCTCCGGAATGGGCCTTTACTCTATCAATTTACCTTAATGTACAATAGAAATCAGCGTAACCTGGGTTTGGCAAATTGCCATGAAATAATTAGTTTTTATGCTGCGATATGAGATTCTACATTTCACTGGATATTTATACATTGAATACAGTCATTATTGTACATCAAATTGTTGAAATTTAACATCCCAGCTATAAAAAATCACTTATTATTCTGCGCCCATTGACACATTGCTTCTTGTCGGTTACCGCTCGTACAACATTCATTTGGTGAATTTGAAGACTTCTTCCCACTTGAAAGATGTTGAATATATAGTCAGTTTCAATACTAATACTGGCAGCTTACAAATCCTGTAAATTACAACATAATATTAATTTCACCATAATACTATAGTTATTATTTTAGAAGGCTATATTATATACTCATCTAATGAAATGGCATTATGTCACCATAAGTGAGGTTAAATTGTCCGGCCGATAAAACTATCATAGGCAACTGTCCGATTTGAAAAGATTCTGCTGCAACAAAACTCTTCCCTAGTACGAATTGGGAGCTCCTCTTTACTAGATATGACTCTCTATTATTATTCATTCTTTTTTTCGGCATAGGCATTGAAAAGTCACTTTATACGGCACATTTCAGAGCAGCCGTACAAAGTCTTTATACGGCAGTCTGGATGCGCAGTTCAAAGTGCGCGACAGATCGCACCATAACCTCACTCTCTACGTCTGTGGATCTCAACTGGCGTCAAAGTGACTTTCCATGCCTATTTCGAAAAAAGAGACGACGCGTGTCATTCTTTCCCGGCAGGAAGTCATCCGTCGAATATATCCACAAACGATTGACACCGAGAAAGCACATAACGGAGAAACCCAGATGATGATATGTATTGAAAAATATTTGCCAAGCCCAAGTCTTGTTATGGGCGACTTTTTCTGTAGCAGTTTGATTCTAAATGGGGCAGTAGCCTGAAAATATCTCATCTTACTTACCCTGACCTAACGTTGTTTTATTAGATGAGTATAATATACTACATACATATATTCTTCTGAAATAATAACTATAGTATTATGGTGAAATTAATATTATGTTGTAATTTACAGGATTTGTAAGCTGCCAGTATTAGTATTGAAACTGACTATATATTCAACATCTTTCAAGTGGGAAGAAGTCTTCAAATTCACCAAATGAATGTTGTACGAGCGGTAACCGACAAGAAGCAATGTGTCAATGGGCGCAGAATAATAAGTGATTTTTTATAGCTGGGATGTTAAATTTCAACAATTTGATGTACAATAATGACTGTATTCAATGTATAAATATCCAGTGAAATGTAGAATCTCATATCGCAGCATAAAAACTAATTATTTCATGGCAATTTGCCAAACCCAGGTTACGCTGATTTCTATTGTACATTAAGGTAAATTGATAGAGTAAAGGCCCATTCCGGAGAGTTATTCAGCAGGTACTTCATATTTTGGCTCAACGAAGCACCCCTATAAGTTTGGTCAAGATCCATGACCCGGAAGCCTGATCATCTCCTAGTTAGTACACAAATCTCACTACTAAGTACACGAATTTTCAGTACTTAGTACTAACACTACAGTACTAAGTAGAGAGAACTAGTAGTACTTAATACAGGGGTGCTAGTACTAAGTGCAGAGTACTAGTACCAAGTGTAGACTACTAGTAGTACTTAGTGCAAGACTACTAGTACTTAGTACAGGGAACTAGTAGTACTTAGTACATGAGTACTAGTACGGATTTGAATACTAGTACCGAGTACGAGAGTACTAGTACTAAGTTGAAGAGTACTATTACTAAGTACAAGTGCACTACAGTACTCAGTACTGTGGCACTTTGACCTATCGGTACAAGAGTACCAGTACTATGAGTACACAAGTATTAACTGTGATTAATACCGCAGTACTATTACTTGAAATAATACTGCAGTACTAGTACTCGAACCAATACTCCAGTACTCGTACTCGAACCAATCCTACAGTACTAGTACTCGAACCAATACTGCAGTACTAGTACTCGAACCAATACTGCAGTACTAATACTCGAACCAATACTGCACTACTAGTACTCGAATTAATACTCCAGTACTCGTACTCGAACCAATACTGCAGTTCTCGAACTAGTACTGCATCACTCGAACTAGTACTGCCGCATTAGTCCAAGTTCAGAATTAATACTATTGCTGTACTACAGTGATAGTCCAAATACTATTATATTGCAGTACCTGGACTTCATATACTGTACTGTACGGTTTTAGCTAGTACTTATTGGACTAATACCGAAGGGCTAGAACTTAAAGTAATACTTCAGTCATACTACTCTAGTACTTGCCACCTACTTATATATCCCTTCTCAGTAATTTTTGTACTTGAAGTACTATGAGTACTGTGTGTACTCGCGAAATAAGTACAGCAGTACTTTGGCAGTACTTCAAGTACTGCTGTACTGGCAGTACTTTCAGTATTTTTTTTCCGTAAGGGGTATGCAGTCAAAAATCGAAGATATATTTCTTTTATCTTTATATAAAACAGAAGATCTAAAACTCGTTACTATCAATGCAATGTTATCTGCGGCAGTTTCCGAATTGAGGTTTTTGGAAACTCCAGGTATAAATATATCCACACGATCAGGTCCGAAACAAATTTCTTTTTCCTTGGCTGGAGTTATTGGGGACAACCTTGCGGTTCATTCTATACTTGGTTTTGTATGCAGTTTCAGTGGTCATCACTCGTGCAGATTCTGCTCAATTAATCGTAACGAAATTGATTCAACATTTAGTGAATCGAACAGTTCACTACGAACAAATGAAAACTACGCTCAAGATTTGACGATCGATGATTCAAGCAAAACGGGTATTTGTGGGCCTTCCGTACTAGCTGATTTAAAATTGTCAACAACCATTGACCTCCTCACTATTGATGTGATGCACGATATTTTAGAAGGGACAGCTGAATACGATTTTGGTTTGATAATAAATTACTTCATAACACAAGCAAAATTTTTTTTATTAGAGGATATTAATAACAGAATTGCTAGTCTATTTTATGGTGCTGACAATGTTCGTAATAAGCCTAGAAAAATTAAAAGAACTCAAATCATTAATAAACACTGTAACATTGCATGTTGCAAGGCGCTCCTTACCCCTTAGATGACCTTAGCGGAGTGCATGAGACTGAGTGAATGAGTAGGGTGACCTCGAGGTCCAACAGTCAATCCGAGAGGCGACCGTGACCGAATAAAATCTATCGAACGTATTATTTATTCTTTTGTTCTTTTTTTCGACTTTCCTCTGACATGTGGGAGACGAGGCCCAACCGACGGCAAAAAAAAAAACGGTGACTGAGACCCACCAAATACGTACGCACGACGCCAATAATCGACCGGTCAGATCCACTACGAGGAACGCCACGTAAAAGCTCAGGAGGATAGTACTGGCCAGGCTACCTCCACGAAACGCACGAGAGGACACGGGGGAGTGCCAAGGGCATTCTACAACGTGGGATATCGGTGGTGGATGAGATTCCCGCCACCCCGAAGAGCCTGCAACCCGTGATCCTCGAATGTAGCGAGCTACAACCACCGTGGCAAACTTCGAATATTCGCGCGTAGCGACAACAGGTCGCCATAGTTAAGGATCTTGCGCTCGATAGAAAAATCAATATTTCGGCGCATAATGAGGGCGCTGAGTACCGGCGCCATGCGGTCTAGTCACTCTGCGTTAGACGAGCGTTAAGATAACACACGTGTGCTTTTTGCTTTTCTTTGGTTATTAGAACAATTTGGTTGAGTCCTTTGAGCCCCGTGGGTCGAATATAGTAATAAGTTAGAGAGTGAGTGAGGCGATCCATCGAGGAGAGTACAAAAAAAAAAAAGGAGACTAGGGTCCCGTATGGATCTAGATCGTGAGAAAATCCTCCTTCTACGTTGGCTGGAAGACGGTAAGCGTTAGCCATTCTCACCTATACTAATTCGAATTCGGCAACGGCCGTCTGCCATCTTGCCTTTGTTCAGCCACGAGGCTAGTTAGTCTTTTGAGATTCGAATTAAGCCGATCTCCGAAGGGTAGGCCGTCACCAGTGTCCCACTGCAAATCATTTCGAGTTCGAGTCATTATTTTATTAAATATCATTGTGCGATCTAGACTTAATCGAGTCGATATTCGTCGTACACGAGTGCGACAGAGATAGCTAGTCGGTCACTGTCGCTCTCTCTCTTCCTCCTGTGGAGAGAGACGTAGCTCGAGGCTTAGCCGAGAGTCATTCATATTTTCAAGCTAGAGTTTAGGGTTCATAATTTAGCATCCGTAGGGAATAATATTTGTTGCAATATTCGCAGAATTAGGTTAAGCTAGTTATAGAAAAATCTGTAAATATTCTGTAAATAATCCGCTCAGCTGAGCGCTTCTATAGCGGGAGGCTTCTCCTCCCGGAGACGAGCTAGTCGCCGTGCAAAGGCGTAAGACTGCGTAGTCGATAATTAGTTTTTATTATACAATTGTTTGTAGTAAGTTTAAATTCTCCGCGCGGAAAGTCATTAGTAATTTAAGTAGAATATTATCCTTCGAGGAATTGATTTGACGAGTTATAGATTTTTGCATGATTTTTCCTTGTTATTGCTCTCCCACGTGGAAGCTATTAGATTAATTGTTATTGTAAAACTCGCCAAACGTGGCCAGGTCGACTATCACGACTGGTAATCGATTTATACCCGCTGGGGAGCACCCCCGGGTGCATGCCTTCTTAATACTATTTTTCTGCTATTTCATTTTCTTTTTTTACTTGAATAAACTTTATTTTTCTTTATTATCATTTAAATAACCGAGTCGTTACTACGCCCGCTAATCCTTCATTAATCCACACCCCTCTCCGCGGTACTGACGCTAGCCGGCGCTCAGATACTGTCGATATCATTTTGGTTTAGATCTCTTAATGAGACGGCGGTTATCCGCCTGACGCCCAACTTTGTCTTTTATTATTAATTTTGGCCAATTGAGCCCCCGGATCATAACAGGGATCGCGCAGACGAAATCACATAGAAGAATTGTCACTTCTGAACATATGCTAATGGTAAAAAAAACAAAAAAAAAAGGTAATGAATTAAAAAATGGTCACTACTTTTTAATTTACCTTTTTTTTTCTTTTTTTTTCCATCGGCATATGTTCAGAAATGACAATACTTCTATGTGATTTCGTCCGTGCGATCCCTTTTATGATCCGGGGGCTCAATTGTCGAGTAGAGAATTTTCAGATCTGGTCATCCGGTCCAGATCTGAGGATTAAGTCAAATCTACGTTACAACACATAAAAATGTCTGCAGCAGAGCAGCTTTGTTTTATTCGTCATATTGGTATTTTGATCGGAGACTTGATACCAGTTGATACTCCTCATTGGAAAATATGCATCATGATCAAAAACATAGTAGATATAATAGTAACATCAACTGTGATTCATGGTGGCTTGTGTGATTATTTGGAATCTCTAATTGGTGAATATTTACGGCTACTGACTAAATTATTTCCGGGGTGTTTGAAACCGAAACATCATTTTCTAATCCATTATCCTCGTATTATGCGAATGAAAGGCCCAGCATGGTCTATGAATACGATGAGAAATGAAAGTATGAACAGAAACATTAAAATGACGGCCGTCGCATCTCTAAGTCGGAAAAATATTAGTAAAACTCTTGCGATTAAGCATCAGCTGCATCTAAATTACCGCTTTTTAACAAATGCTTCGGAAAATAAAAATTTATACGAACCAGGACCATCTAATCACCGGAAAGTTGATTGTATTCCACAACTTCACTAATTTTTAAATTGTTTAGCAATGAATATTGAAGATGAAGTATTAATATATGATCATATTAAGTTCAAAGGCGAAGTAATTAAACAAAACGTTATTTTAATGCTACCTACTGAAATGTATCCCGAATTTTATGTTACTCACGCTATCTTTGTGAACAATTCAAATGAATTATTTGTAGTAGCTAAAAATATTACTGATTATGCATATTATGACGAACACTTCCATGCGTACGAATTAAATGAAGCCTTTATTCATTCAGCAACCTGGAAATGTTTATCTATCAAAGAGTTAAACTATTGTTCTGTGACACATATAGCCTTGAGTGCAAATGGGCATGAGTACATTCCAAAGCGATGGATCTAATAATCTAATATTCCATGTTAAATCGACCACTTTTGGACCTAACCCCTTTCCATTTGACTATAATTTTTATGTTTATTACCTCTTCAATGACCTTTGTGTAATTTATTCAAAATCACAAAAACTTCTTTAGCGGAGTACTGAAACACGATATAATTTCAGCCAAATCGAAAAGGATTCTGTTACAAACTTGTCAATTTGGCATGGAACATCCATAACATTAATTTAATAAAAATTTAATGAAACAATTATTCTCCCACGTTCATTTATAACCTTGTTTTAAATATTCCTAATGGAAATAAATTTAATGTACCCAACTATTTTTGAAATTATTTTTCAGCGGTAAGTTTATAAAAAGAAAAAAAATATTGGCTATTTAAAAAATAACTGTAGTATTCAGTTTAATGATCAATTACACCTATATATTGTAATCGCGATTCCCGCTAAGGATGGAGAAGAAGAGAAACTCCTCGCGTTACCCTACGGCGCTTATCTCTAGTTTTTCAAAACCCATAAAATTCAGAAATATTAATAATTAGACTTTTCTTGGGCGCCAGACGCGTACAGCGTCAGTTATTAATTAAACATCAAATTTTACCAGAGACTTACGACGGTTGTGCTTCGGCTAGTTCAATCTATTAATCAAAGGGTAGAGGGGTGTAGGTCACCAGATGGATAATAGGATAACTTCAAAGAAAAGAACACAGATTTGAATCGGTACGATATTTGCGTTTAATCACAACTTGAGATAATTCAGAATCACATTAATTTGGTACGCTCAATAATGAGCTTCAATTATAATATTCGCTAAACAAGGTCACATTAGTTCGAAACGATAATTAGATAATGATCTTTACTCCAATTTACAGAATGACAAGCTCAATACCGAAAGATATTTTCTGAATTATAAGGAACGACATAAATCGAATTTTTACCCCTGAAAAATCAATTCTTACTAACTAACTTAACCCTAACGTGGATATTTTCCTAAATAAATTATACAATACAAAAAGAGGAAAACGGGACGAGACTAGTGCTCTCCACGGCTACAACTACGTTCGCAATACCCAGGATAGCCAAGACAGATTATAGAATTACTAATATTCTACTACCAGAAAATCAAGAAAAGATAGTAGCTCAACTACAAAGAATAGGAAACTAAGTTCCGTAATAATTAACTAATAGCAAATTTGTGCTAGATTGCACGAGGATTTCTCCTCAAAGCATGCGTAAGCAACCAAAAAGACAGCCAGTCACGAAATAACTCAATAATTGAGTCAAAGAATGTTACAGATTCGGTACGAGACGATATTATTAATGAAAATGCAATCAATCAAATACTACAGCACGACGAGACCTCGTGGCCCAATGCCTGCGTAGAAAACTATACTCTACTCAATATTCGTACTCGATACCATACGATTTATTCAGAATTAGTTCGTGACTTCACAATAAATTAGATAGGCTTACCTTACGGTTGATTCTGGCCTCAAGGCACTGAACTACACTTTAAAGTTAATAAAAGACTATAAATTTGGAAAAAGAAGCTAAATTATGAAAAATCGGT
Source organism: Tenthredo notha (assembly GCA_914767705.2). Lineage (NCBI taxonomy): Eukaryota > Metazoa > Arthropoda > Insecta > Hymenoptera > Tenthredinidae > Tenthredo > Tenthredo notha. The sequence continues at coordinate 3,463,334 of OU611908.1, read as the reverse complement.
AACACTAATAGAAAAAGACTCGAGACGGAACGGTACGATAATGCGTGCAGCACAGCCGGCAGTCGAACGTAGAAGAGACGGATCCTTGGTGATTCCTTCGGCTCGCTAGGTGATGGGTTGCGAATTTCTTCCTGTGATTGGCCTAATTAGGTAGCGTAAGTGGGGCGGATCTAGCGGACAGTTTTTGGGTGTCGCGCTAGGATCCCGCTGACGGAATTATGCTTTCTTCTGGATCTGGATCGTGACTCGTCGTTGTCCTGGTGCGATCTCAGCTGTTTTCTGGACAACGCTCGGACTAAGGCGCGCTATTTCAAAATCGAAACCGTGTCGCAACGGAGTTGAGTCAATCATAATGAAGACTGGCTCCCGTATTATCGTCATTTTCTTACTCCCTGATTTTCGTTGACTCGGAGGAGCTCTCCAGACGTCCACTCATCCAAAAGTTTACCTGCCTGAAGGATCTGGCTGCAGTCGGGACGATCCTAAACCGGGTCTTCGTCTCGGCTGCACCATTTGCGTCGCGGAAGGTCATCAAAACCTCCTCACACGAGGTAGCTGCTCGTTGTCGAGACGATATTCGTGAGCTTTCTCGGCTAACACGTCGACGGTACGATAATCAGGAGGGTAGATGTTGTTCCTCTGGTTCAGCTCCAGGCTGAAAAGTCGTCGATGAAGGAGGCTGTGTTGAGCTACTTAATTCGCTCAGCCCTATACGCTATTATCGCAGCATCCAGTTTCGATACGATATGGCCATCGTCATTGCAACTCTGGCGAGCCTGGGGAGGTTGCTCCCTCGATGAATGTTGACTCCGTTGCGCGCCGAGGCGCGGATGACATTTTTCATAGGAAAAAGAGTAATATAAAGAAAAAGGGATTAGAAATATGATAACCTGCCTATTCTGTCTTGGCTCGTCCTAGGTAGCCTGCCGACCGTGCACACTAGTTACCGCATTCGGTAGTCCCTGGGACGCTTGCACCAAGTGCAACGTCACAATATATACATAACAGAAAAAGTAATGATCATATAGTATATTGATATATTCAAGATTTCGAGAGAAGCAAATTAATTTTTTCCTTCAGCAAAGAAACATGTGATCCATAGTGTGGCAGAAATTCAAAATTATCCCCCGTAAGGTGGCGCTGTGGGTCGAGTCCGTGACGACATGCGCAAAGAGAGACGCAGTCAGAGTAGAGGAATGAGGAATGGTGCGAGAAGGTGTGCGGGAGAGCTTTTTGTAGAACTGAACTAAATAAACCTTATTAAACCTAAAAAACTATTTCTTCGTGCTGCACTTATTCCCACTATTCCCCTACTCACAATATCAGAAGTGGGATAAGGGCTCGCGGTCGCCCTTAAAGTAAAAAAAAAAAAAACGTGGTGTGGCGTCGGTTGCTGTGTGCTGTGAGCTGTGTGCTTGGCCCGAGAGGCCTATCGAAGAACTACTCCGTGTGGCTCTTTTTGAACCGAACCGAACTGTGTGCATTCGTTCGGCAAAAGGCAAAATCCGCTTCGTGCATCAATTTTGCCTCGTGCATCAATTTTGCTTCGTGCATCAAGCCTCGCTGTGTGCGACGATAGGTTGAGCTGTGTACCGGTAGATGGCGGCAGTGTAGCGCGCCGGTATCACACTCTGCCGACCATAAAAGTAACTAACGCGGGTGTCTGGTGTTTACATCGCAAGGCATGGACCCAAATCGACTTACAGCTCCGACTTTGAAAGAGATTTCGCGAAAACGAGGCTTGTTGACAGCCGGAACAAAAGCAGAGCTCATCAAGAGGTTACTGGAAGTTGATCCCAGTAAACAGTGGATGTATGACGAGCTAGAATCCACCGAAACCAACATGCTAAATAACGATGACGCTGGGCCACCAGGCGGTTCGAATCAGCCGGCTCCAATCCCTGAGGCACAGCTCCGGGAAATTGAACTCATGCGAAGGGAGAACGAGCTTATGAAACGAGAGCTCGAATTAGCGAGACGCGAAAACGAACTGTTACAAAGAACCCTGCGGTCACCGGACCCAGAACCCGAACAGAACCAACACAGAAGTGTAAACATTAGTGCTATCAAAGAACTACTGAGTGACTTTGACGGGAGTAAGGTCGATTTTCGAAAGTGGAAAGAGCAGGTAAAACTTTTGTGTGGAACGTATCGCCTGGATGACGGATATGCCAGACTCCTGGTTACCGCGAGGCTGAAAGGTAAAGCCCTACAGTGGTTCCACTCAAAACCTGAAAACATCAGAGCCGGATTAGAAGACCTCCTCGCAGAACTAGGGGCCATGTTTGACCATCGCCCTACCCGTGTAGTATTGAGGAAGAAATTCGAAGAACGGTCTTGGAATCCTTCTGAATCCTTCAGCGATTACTTTCATGAGAAACTGATCCTTGCGAACGAAGTGCCAATCGAGGAAGATGAGTTAGTAGATTACTTAATTGACGGTATCCCTGACACTAACATTCAAAATCAGGCTCGAATTCAGAGGTTTAAAGAAAAAAATTCACTCTTAGAGGCGTTTGGGAAAATAAGCCTCAAAACAGAGACGAAGGGACAGTCGAAGCGAGGAGAGGACACGCGTCCCCACCCTGGCTCCAAACCATGGGTCAAAGCTCCAGATACAAAGGCGGCTGACTCAAAGATTGAGACGAGCTTCGCAGGACCAGGAAGAAGGGTGGTACGTTGCTATAACTGCGGTAAGAACGGCCACCTCTCCATAAATTGTACGCAACCAAAGAAGGAAGACGGAGCATGTTACAAGTGCTCCGAAACGGGACACCAAGCTAGGGACTGTCCGAAAGGGAAGACGCCTCAAGTAAGCAACATTGCTGAGCTGCCATCGAACAACGAGTTCCACAAGGTGGTGCGCTACGATGCGAGCGCCCAGGGTCTCCAATGCAGCCTCAACTTGGAGACGCTCTTCGATACAGGGAGCCCAATTAGTCTTATCAAAGAATGCTTGATACCTACAAGTATAATAGACACTAGTGAAAACAATAGCAATAAGTTTATAGGAATAAATTCCAGCGCATTAGTTATAAGGGGAATAGTTAAGGTGAGGGTAACTATTGATAATATAAGTCGAGATGATATCTCACTCTACGTGGTCCCAGACACCACAATGACAGGTCCTGCACTTTTGGGGAGAGATACCCTCAAAGAATTTGGGTTAGGCCTAGCTTCAATCCACGATAAGGCAGCGACCATACACGAGGAAATAATGAATATAGAAGTTAGCGACCCGCGCGATGGGATAATCGATTCTCTAGACATTAATCCTGAATTAGACCATGGGACACAAAAGCGCGTGAAGGAATTATTTTCAACAGAGTATTTAAATCCGGAGCGCCCGGATAAACCTGTAGTCAGCATGGAGATAAGCTTGACCCTGACTGACTTAAAGCCGTTCCACTTTACACCACGTAGGCTGTCCTTTGCAGAAAAAGATCAGCTGAAGACGATACTCGATAGGTTATTGTCAGAAAAGGTAATACGTCCTAGTGATTCTCCTTATGCATCGCCTATAGTAATGATAAAGAAAAAAAATGGCGAAGCGAGACTGTGTGTCGACTATAGGGTTCTGAATAAGGTTACCGCGCGCGACAATTATCCGCTACCTCTGATCGAAGATCAGATTGATGTCTTGCGCGATAAAAAATACTTCAGTCTCATAGATCTAAAGGATGGTTTCCATCACGTGAGCGTAGCCCAAGATTCAATCAAGTATACTTCGTTTGTGACCCCATTGGGTCAATTTGAGTATACAAAAATGCCATTTGGCCTAAAAACAGCTCCCTCCAAGTTTCAGCGCTTCGTGAACGCGGCTCTAGCAGACCTAATTAACTCAGGAGATATCGTAGTGTATATGGACGATATTCTAGTAGCCACCGACACACTGGAAAAACACTTCGAGGTGCTGAAACAGGCGTTTAAGTTAATGGTACACGGAAAAAATGCGATGTATGCAGACACCATGTCGGATGGTACTCAGAGCCATCTGAAGTGAAAAAAGATTTCAGATGGGAGCTACGGCCATGTACATTGTAGTGAGGACAATCTACGTTTAACCCAGATCCATCCGAGATGGCTCTCAGTTCCATCTTACATTTAACAGTGTGAGATGGATGTGGTTACCACGTGCATGCGTTTGGGTCCCATGTTACATAGCAGTGACTCCCATCCCGCATTGTACTGGAATCTATCTACAGATACAACTCAGTTCTAGATTACCATTTGGCCTGTTACCATCCGACATTTATGTCGCTACCATGTGAGATTGAACTCACTGCTATCTCAGATTGTACTGAGTCCCATCTGATCATTTTACTCTCATTAAATTATTTCTCAGCGACACAGTTATAAGTGAAGTGAAGCAGGTATATGTGAAGGACTGCAATTTACCTAGTATATTCTACCGTCATAAATAAATTGTTCTTTATTAATCTAATAATTTGGATATCAATAATATTCATTTTAAATAACGGTAAAGTAACAAACAGAAGATATATGGTTTAGAAAGGTAAGTTGTTAACAGTACTGAATTTTAACCTCAAAAGTTATGTAAATTGTTTAGCGCTTAATGTTTTTATTAAAAAATTATTAATGGAATTGAATATTCGTTTTTGGTTTTTGATTCCATAAAATTTTAAATTATTTTTCTTTAAAATTGGGTGGTTATGCATGAAATAATTTTCATAAGTTTTTTTTCACGGTTTTTATTTTTATTTCATCCTTTTCACTGCTTTGTAATCTTTTATTTTGTATAGGCATGACTGACACAAGTAACTCACCTAATAACAACTTGAATGCAATCATGTCGGAAGGTTTTGTAGGACCACCGGAAAACTATAACACTGTAGTAGATAATTTTGACAATTTAATTTCTGCTAATGCAATCAATATTGTTTGTCAAACCTGCAACGGCCGTCTAGACTCAAACTCAATAGCTTATACATCAGAGCAGACCAAAGATTTGGACATACATTTGAAAAATAGTTTCAAAGGGCAGCTAATTTTAAGTTATTACCAAATTCACAACTGTTTGTCCGATACACTCACCAATTATTTATCGGAATTAGTCATTCATAGAGAAATACTGATGATTTTGAAAACCAAAAAAGTAACCGTAGAAACACCATTACCGAGACTAGAGTAAGATGTTATTAGTACAATTATAGTTCTTATCATAAATAGTATATCGTGCACCAATATATACTTGATCTTTCTAAACGTATCTTTGAAGTAACATGTTTTAGCACAATCTTTCTTCATACTAATACTAATACTTATACTAATAGATGAATAGATAGATAAATAAATTAATAAATAAATAAATGAATGAATAAATAAATGAATAAATAAATAAATGAATAAATTTTTTACGTACGTGAATTGCAAAATAAAAGCATATTGATTATTCTTTTAATTACATTGTTTAGATTTTCGACGACTTTATTAAAAGATTTAGCTAAAGAGCTTAGCGACCGTTTTGGCGGCAGACCTGGGATTTATTATTCACCGGGAATAACTGAGGGAAATAATAAAATAAATCCAACTGGCAAATTACATAATCAAGTTAGTTATGTACGGAAACAGTTGCTCGAGGCGGGATTACTTGTGACCGCTCAAAAACAAAATTCCTCATCGTTGATAGTATCAAGTGGTGAGTTCGACTTTATCATAGATATTGATAAATGATTTTCCTTCATTCATATAAATTGAATTTTCTAAATAGCTACAAAAACTTCCGAGGCCAATCTGAAAGTACTTTCTGCTAAAAATTTTGATGATTGGGAGGCAATAAAAATTGCTTGGAAAGCTACATATACCTGTAGACAGCAATTAAGAGCCGACAAACAAGAAAAACTAATCGAATTTAACATTTTTCCTTGTTTAGATAACGATCAAGCTATCGAGTTGGTAAGCTTAAACAGTTTACTATGACAATATGTTTTATTAATTCATACTATGAATATTTAATTCCATTTTCTAGATTAATGAAGACTTCACGAGTCAGTTCACAGATTTACAAAAACTGAGTGAATCTTGGGAAACGATTCGGACTGCTTTGGAAGAATTCATCTTATCCAAAAGGATCGACCATTTCAATCTTAGCGGTCCAATACAAGAGCTTTTTGAAGCACCTGATGGTTTGCTTAGGCTTGATACTTTGAAATAACAAACAAGATAACAGAAGTAATATGATATTTGTTATTTTCAGCAAATAAAGACGCTGTAATTATTGCATCGTTACTCGACGCAATAAAGTCTACGAAATTAGCTTCAACAAAGCGGCGCAAAATAGATGAAACCCAAGTAGTAGACGAGAAAAAAAAGGATATTAAGGAGTCTTTCGTTGTAAACGTCGATGTAAATTTCATTGTTTTGATAAATTAACCCGAAAAAAATTACGTTTTTTATTGTTGTAAAAGTAACGATAAATATTTTTTTGCAGACTGAAGATAATTTGGATACGGTACTTGAACGACGAAGAAACTTGATAACTTCGAATAAAGAATCAATTTACCCGTTCATGGTTTTTGTTGGACCTTTTTCATCACCGACGAAATTCTTTGTCATCGCTAATAAAGTCAAATACTCTTGTTCGTCCGCTATCGATGCATTGGATCTCACATTCAAAATTTTCACAACAACGACGTGTCCATTCCCAAAAGCTGCTGGGAATGTATGGCTATTTATAAAAAAAGTAGCTTACAGAATAATTTCCAAAGACAAGTCATCTGTACCACTGCAAAAAGCTATTACATTTGTAGAAGGAAAATTAGGAATAAAATTTGAATAACTACATATAAAATGGACCCAAAGAAATTCATTGAAGATTTAACTGAATCAGCTGCACTTTTTGTAGCGAAACTTTATAATCAATCCGATTTACCTAGAAGTCGGGTTTCTGACATAACACATGATGTGACTGCAATATTACAGCATCCATCAATTAAAATTTTATTCAATCAACTTCTGAATAGATTGAGATATTTTGGCGAATCACCAGATAACTTATCAGCTTACACAACGATGCTTCATACATTACTAAATCCTTTTAGCTCATTCAGCAGTGAAAGTCAATGCTTCCAATATTTTGAGAATTGTCATGTCTACGTACCGCCTCTAGAAGTAAGAGTGGGAGAAAAATTCATTTATAAAACTGACAATGATCATACAGCTATAGGTATGAAAGATTTATATGTTCAGGTTGTACCATTAAGAGATGTATTCACGAAATTTTTCCACCTACCCAATATTTTGGAAGATACGCTAGCATACTTAAATAAGTTAGAAAAAGATACTAAATTAATATCAAATATTACACAATGCACGAATTGGAGAAAAAAAAAATACTTTTGGTAATAAATTAGTTCTTCCCGTTCTTTTTTATCAGGACGACTACGAAACCAACAATCCGTTGGGTAGTCATAAGGGCTTGGGAAAATTAGGAACAGTTTATATAATTATTCCATGCTTACCACCGCATCTACAATCTAAAGTTGAGAATATTTTTTTGTTAGCACTGTACAAAGTTGAAGATTTAAAGCATCTAACGTTAGAGTCTGTATTACATCATGCTGTTGAGGAGTTAAAATATCTAGAGTCTACTGGGATTACAATTGATACTTCATCCGGTCCAAAACAAATTTATTTTTCATTAGCCGGAGTTATTGGAGACAATCTCGCGGTCCATTCGCTATTGGGATTCATCGGGAGTTTTTCATCACGTTATCCATGTAGATTTTGCTACATGAACCGTCAAGAAATAAACAACATATTTAATGAGTCAATGTGTAATTTGCGTACACCAGAAAGTTACGATGCAGATGTCATAAAAAGTACACCATGTGATACCGGAGTCGCTAGACAATCAGTGCTAAATAGTATTGAATCTTCAACAACTATTGATCTTTTAACAATCGACGTGATGCATGATATTTTAGAAGGCATCTGTGAATACGACTTGGGTTTAATTTTGAATTATTTTATAGTGACAGCAAAATATTTTACTCTTGAAACGATTAATGACAGAATTGAGAGTTTATTTTACGGTGATGAAGTTAGGAATAAACCACGAATTTTGAGAAAGGCTCAAATTACTGAAAAATATATCAAATCATCAGCAGCAGAATCACTTTGCTTCATAAGAAATATTGGAGTTTTGATTGGACACTTAATTCCGGAAAATGATCCCTACTGGAGATTATGCATATTGTTAAAGGATGTAGTTGATATAGTAACGTCGACAATAATTCATTCTGACTTGTGTGATTATTTAGGAAATTTAATAAGTGAATACCTAAGACTGTTAGTTTCATTGTTTCCTGGGTCATTGAAACCTAAACATCATTTCCTCATTCATTATCCTAGAATAATGTTACTTATGGGTCCAGCCTGGAATTTAAACACGATGAGAAGTGAAAGTAAGAATAAAGAATCAAAAATTGCCGCACGTGCAGCTGTAAGTCGGAAGAACATCATAAAAACAGTAGCAATCAAACACCAATTGCATCTCTGCTATCGATTTTTACAGAATGCATACCAAAGTCAATACAGTTATGAACGTAGTGTATCTGATAAAATATTGATTCGTGATTTACCTGACTTCCAATCATTTTCAAGTTATTTACCACATAATATACGGGATTATGTAATGGAATTGACTTTCATAAAATATAAGGCACGAAAAATAAAAAATAATGTCATTTTAATGACAGCATCAGAAACAGGCCCTCAATTCTTTTTGGTGCATACTATATTTGAAGATGACACGCATAAATTATTTGTAATTACGAAAGAAATTACCATTTATGCATATTACGACGAGCACTTTCAAGCGTATCGGATTCTTGAGAATGCGTTTGTTGACATGCCAACTTGGAAGCTTTTTAATCTTCAAGAATTGGAACATTGCTGCATAACTCATTTTACATACAGTGGACATGGGTACAAATATATTGTAAAAAGTTGGGTTTGAAAAATTAAAAACTGTACTTGTAAATGATTATGAAATAAATAATTCAATTATGTAAAAATTATGTATTGAAATAATTTTCATTCTATTTATTAAAAAATCCTAATCTTTATTGTCCTGTTACCTATTATTATTTATATTGTTCAAATTTTCATTCTTCATTTTTTATTTATAGAATGTCTATTTTTGATGGCAATAACGTCGATGGCAAAACAAAAAAAAATATATATATTCCCATACGAATATTTCGAAAATCGTTTTAATTTTCAATTATTTTCGACGTATAAAAATTTTGATCTATAAATAAATAGAATTTGATAGAATTGATATGTAAATTTAATTCAGATTTTTTCAAAGTAAGACTTGTAATTCAATTTTTTTTTCACCTGGCAAAATTTTTAGCTATTAAATTGATAAAATTTATGAATTACATAAATATTGACTTTTTTACCCACATGATCAATATCTTTGATTACAAAACCTTAATTCTTGAGACATTTGGATATTCTGGTTGATTTTTATATATGTCAATTAATTTATGAATGTTACTAACTCTCCGTTTCTTATTAACATATTTTATGTCGTCTGTTTTTACATTTAGTTATTATTTTATATTATGATAACTAGAAATTACTAATTTTTTATTATCTATGTACTGACTTCTGACGAGTTTCTTTGATAAATTGTTTTATTTCTGTTAGATGGGACTCAGTACAATCTGAGATAGCAGTGAGTTCAATCTCACATGGTAGCGACATAAATGTCGGATGGTAACAGGCCAAATGGTAATCTAGAACTGAGTTGTATCTGTAGATAGATTCCAGTACAATGCGGGATGGGAGTCACTGCTATGTAACATGGGACCCAAACGCATGCACGTGGTAACCACATCCATCTCACACTGTTAAATGTAAGATGGAACTGAGAGCCATCTCGGATGGATCTGGGTTAAACGTAGATTGTCCTCACTACAATGTACATGGCTGTAGCTCCCATCTGAAATCTTTTTTCACTTCAGATGGCTCTGAGTACCATCCGACATGGTGTCTGCATACATCTCATTTTTTCCGTGTAGAAAATAAGTTAAATCTAAGGATAGACAAATGCAAGTTTTTATACAACGAAGTAGAGTACCTGGGGTACCTGGTGTCTGCTGATGGTGTACGCCCAACTGAAAGGGGGATAGAGGCGGTGAAACATTTCCCGATACCTCAAAATACGCGACAGGTTCAGAGTTTTTTGGGACTTAGCTCCTACTTCAGGAAGTTCATCGAGAACTTTTCATTGATAGCCAAACCATTATATGACTTATTGCGAAAGGACGTCGATTTTGAATTTGGGGAACGTGAATTGCATGCTTTCGAGACGCTCAAGACAAGGTTGTTAGAAGCTCCGGTATTAAGCATCTACAACCCAAAGGACGAGACCGAGCTACACTGCGACGCGAGTAAACTCGGGTACGGTGCGGTTCTGATGCAACGTAAGGCAGATAAAAAGTTTCATCCGATCTTCTACTTTTCTAAACGCACCACGGATCGAGAAAGTCGGTATCACAGTTTCGAACTCGAAACAATGGCGGTGATCTACGCGCTCAGACGCTTTCGGGTGTACCTACAGTGCATTAAATTCAAAATCGTAATAGACTGTAACTCGCTCGCTTTAACACTGGCCAAAAAGGATGTAAACCCAAGAATCTCGCGTTGGGCCCTAGAGCTCCAAAATTATGACCAGTCTATGGAGCACCGAGCGGGGGAAAAAATGAAGCACGTCGATGCATTCAGCCGCGCGACTAACATTTTAGTAGTTGAGGAAAATTCTTTCGAATATAACTTGTCCGTTTGTCAGAACCGCGACTCCAAAATTAGGGAAATACGCGAAAAGCTGCAGGCGTCGGAAGATAAACTGTACGAGATGCATAACGGGCTTGTTTACAGAAAACGAGCAGATGATGTTCGTTTTTACGTGCCAGAGGGAATGGAAGGACATGTGATACGGAAATACCATGACGAAATGGGACATGTGGGCACCGACAAAACTTCCGAGGCGATCCTCCGGAATTATTGGTTCCCTGGCTTGCGCGACAAAGTCAAAACCCACATCGCAAATTGCCTGAAATGCATTACGTTCTCACCGTCGTCGGGAAGGGGTGAAGGGTACCTCAATAGTATTCCGAAGGGCAATTTACCGTTCTTGACGTATCACATAGACCACTTTGGGCCAATAGATAAGCAGCGGGCCGCGAAGAAATATGTTCTCGTCGTAGTCGACGCATTCACTAAATTTACAAAGCTGTACGCTACTAAAACAACGTCAACAGAAGAGACGATAAACTGTCTGACGACGCACTTTAATAACTATAGTAGGCCGATGAGAATAATTTCCGACCGCGGGAGTAGTTTTACTTCTAAAGATTTCGAGGAATACATGCGCGAAAATAACATTCAGCATATAAAAATCGCGACGGCATCGCCCAAGGCTAATGGCCAGGTCGAAAGAATAAACCGGGTACTAGGGCCTATGCTCGCGAAGCTATCGGACAACATTACCGGAAGATATTGGTATAAGGTCCTAGCAGACGTTGAGTTCGCGCTGAACAATACAATACACAGGAGTACGAAAGAAACTCCGAGTAGACTATTATTCGTCGTAAATCAGAGAGGAACTGCAGTTGATGCTGTAGGCGAGTATTTAGAGCACGATGTAGCAGAGCAAGATAGAGATTTAGAGGAAGTTAGGTCAAAGGCTGAGAAAGAGATTGTAAAATCACAGGCTCATAATAAACAGTATTATGACACAAAAAGAAAAGACCCACACATGTACGAAATTGGCGACTATGTAATGATAAAGAACTTCGACAGCACCCCAGGGGTATCGAAGAAATTGATTCCGCAGTACAAAGGACCCTATGAGGTCATCAAAGTCCTAAGGCATGGTCGTTACGTCTTACAGGACGTCGAGAACTTCCAGGCAACGCAAAGACCCTACACTGGCGTGTGGGAAGCATGTAACATGCGACCTTGGCGTGCTGACTCGGTTCTAGATCTCTAGGCAGTAGCCACCCCTAAATCATAAGTTAGATAAGTTAAGATAATGTTCTCTTTAATTTTAGTCATGTACGATTGCTATATCTAGTCCGAGGTCGTCCTTAGGTCAGTCTGGCCGAACTGTGGCAGAAATTCAAAATTATCCCCCGTAAGGTGGCGCTGTGGGTCGAGTCCGTGACGACATGCGCAAAGAGAGACGCAGTCAGAGTAGACGAATGAGGAATGGCGCGAGAAGGTGTGCGGGAGAGCTTTTTGTAGAACTGAACTAAATAAACCTTGTTAAACCTAAAAAACTATTTCTTCGTGCTGCACTTATTCCCACTATTCCCCTACCCACAATAGTAACAGTTCCTACTTAACACAGGACTGGTTACTATGTTGAGTACGAATGAGTAGTGTTTGCCACAGTAGACTTCCGTTTCTCAACATAGTATCTAGACATATTTTATAAAGTAACAGCTCTGGTGCCGAAAGCAATCTGTATTATCTCATGAGCGAACAGTGACTGTGAACATACTAACCAGTCATATGTTTCGACGTAGTATGTAACACAGCAATGGTTACTATGTTAAATAAGACTCAGTCATGTTTAAGGATGTTACTGCCAATTTTGATTTTCTATAGAAAGTTACGAAATTTTGAACATTAGATCCAGAACACAAGATCTACATATGGTTCAAATTTGAAAGCAATGACACGTACAGAAACGGGGAATTTCAAGTTAAAGTTTCAATATTTAAACACATAAGTCATATACCAAGCCGCTTATGAGTACGGTTATTGTTATATTTGTGTGGAACGGCTCTATATATGTGTTCAAAAAACTGATATTAGATTAAGAAGAATAGTAAAAATGTTGTGATACCGGTGCGATGAAAATGACACGTACAGTTTTCGAGAAAAGTTGATGCAAATATGGCATTGTAACGTAATTCTTCTGTTCGGCTATCGTGAGCACGGTACGAGCGGCAACATCGCAATCTTGGCGCAGACTGCGGGATTTTTGAAGACACATGAGAGGTTATTGTGATGAATGATACTGAGTAAAGCAAGGAACAAAATTGTTTATTTATATAGTATTCAATACTTTGGTAATATAAAAGTTATAATAAATGAACGTCAATATATTGATTCTTAAATTCTATCTATAAAAATCTTTTAACACATTAAACATTTGAAAAAACGAACGACAATAATATTAATTTTCTTTCAGACTAGTAATTATTTTAGCAAGTACTTTTTTATTCTTCGTGACTCTGGCTTTTCCATTTTCTAACTTATTAGATAGTAACTGCAATACAGCTTCATCTCCGCCATTCGTAAAAGATTCTTTTAGAGTATTATACGTAATATTCTCTTTGGCAATTTTTTTTAATAAATCTTTTGAAATAACAGTCTTCAGTAAAGCTAATTGATCTAAGTTCTTTTTCAACATTTCACATTGCACTTCTTCGGATAATGAAAATTCATAGGTTTTCATTTTTTTTGAAAGTTCACCTTTTTGTTTATTATTGATCAAATTTTGTAATATTTCAACATCGAACGTAGCTTCGTGAAAATTTTCAGAATCATCAATACCTAAAAGATCTAAAGCTAGCTTAGATAGCTTAAACATTCCAGGACCTTTTCTATCGGGAAATGCTTGTCGAAAAACGCTCAGTGTATCGCTAAAACCTGAGATCACCCTAAAACTATGAAGTTGGAGATCGTAACGTTAACGCAACAAATTATTCGCCAACAAATTCTTAAATTCAAAGCTCGAACATTTGAAACGGATCAAGAACGGTGCATAATTCCTCAAATTGTTTGAAACATGTTTATCTCGCATATTTTTCAATTCTAACAACATTTGGATCACGAGATATTGCATTTCTTTAACGAATATTGTGTTACGTTAACGTTACGAACTTCAACCTCATCTAAAACTAGCTTGCATATCACAATCGATGATTGCTCTCAGCAATCGTGGTACATCGAATCTAGCATTATGTGCAACTAATATCATATTCGAATTTTTGTACAGCTCTAAAAACTGCAAGAATGCTATCAATGCATCTTTTAAACATAACGACTCAACTCTTTTATCTTTCAAATATAAGTCGCCTGCAATACTATGGAGACCAGTAATGTGTGTGGCACCAAAAGAAATTGATTGTGTTGGAGTAATATACAGTCGACCCTCTCAATAAAGCCGGTCAACGCGGAAAGGGGAAGAGTTTTTCTGCGAATCCTAGTTCCCCCACTTCACACCGTCACGCTCGCCGGTGATGTTTACACCGCAACGAGTCTCAATAAGGCCGGGCGCCTCATCCACTTCTCGCGTTCGTTATTGAAGAAAATAATTTCTGTATATATGTAAAAAGCCAGTGCGTCGAGCGGCCTTATTGAGAATAGTTGCGGATGAAATTCGAGCTCGCCTTATCTGCTTGAGAGTGGGGGAACTGCTCGACGTGCTAACCTGGGGAAGCGGCCTTATTGAGATGGGCCTTATTGAGAGGGTCGACTGTATACGTTGAATTGTCTATTCTCACATTTTGCGGCAATTTGAAGTATGTTGTCGGATTTGCTAAGCCCTGAAGTTTCTAAATCAAAGTATATTACATTGCAAGCAACCTTCTCTGATATGGCTTCAGAGGAACCTGATTCATGTTGAATTATATTTATTCCTTTTACATCAATTCCAGAGTTAGATTTGTACATTGCTCCTTCAGATCTTTCATTCTTTTGTCTAAGTTTCTCTCTGTTTTTAGCTAATTCTATTCTGCGTGATTTGTGTGCTTTTGTTTTCATTTTATTTGCTCTTTGTGCCCTTTTATAATCATATCGCGAGGCATACTTCAGAGTGTGAGTACCTGGAGACAAACATAATTTATTTTTTATATCCTTAATACTGCGCTCGCCATCATTTTTGGTGCATACAGCACTTGCCACACGAAAGTCTGCCGCAGCACTTAGACTGAGACATACATTTTTAGGCATTTTATGTGCAATAATATTATTCAAGCTTTCGTTCGCTTGACTTGAAGCCGCAGTAGAAAACTTGCAAGCGTTATTAGCGTATTTATGAAGTAGGGTTTTCAATTTAGAAAATAATGCTTCATCTTTTAGTTTTACTGTCTGTGAATCAGAATTTTGTGTCCGTTTCCACCAAACACCGCAGTTCTCATGCCGATCAAAAATATGATCTGGAATAGAACGAATAGCTTGAGCAAGATCTGCGCTCTTACCCTTATTTTGCTTAATTGCATACGCAAAACATTTTTTAATATGTAATATTGCACCTTTTTTATTCAGTTCCCTACTAGATTTAGCCAAATTATACAACTTTTTCCCAAAATTTTTCACCAAATGATTGTGGTCGGCAAGTTTATAAATTGTCTGGACATTATCTTTTCGCACTGCCGCTATAGTACTGCTGTCCTCGTCACCGATAACTACGCGAACTTGTAAACCTGCTTCTTTTAAAATAATGCTGTTATTTATCAAATCGGCTCCGGCATCAGCCTCCATAGCCTTAGCGCTGCTTTGAAATTTTCCCTGCAAACATGGTCGTTTTTTGATTGCCCAATATCACACTTATTGCATTTGCGGTTTCGAGTGCGATAATCAAGAATTTTCCCTGGCAAAAAGCCTATTATCGTTCCATAGCCGTTGAGGCTATCGTAGCTTCGACCGGTTCCCCTCTTCGTCCATCCCATGTCATACGAAATTATGATGTTAACTATTTTTCCTAACGCTGTATCAAATGGAATTGATGACTGATGGACATCATTTGATATGGTTTCGTCGTGAGAAGATCGGAGGATTTCTAAATTTGGATATATGTCGTTTACTACATCTGCAGGTCTGTAATAAAAATGTTCAAGCTTTCGTCATCGATTTTTATTCATTTTTATACTTTTTCCATTTTATACATTTTACAGATTATTATAAATGTTTTGAAAGCAAATATAGGATTTCCTCAATGAAGATCTAAAAGATATAAGCAATAAATTTAAATAAAAATCATTGGCTTTATAGATTATTTCATTGAGGTGTTTTCAAGAAATCCTATAAAAATATTATATACAATTTATGTCCGTCCATTACTCCAATCTAATATCAGATAATTATTTTTCAAAATCATAACTTATAAGTACAAAGCTTCAATCTCAATAAAAATCACTCGCTCAATATGAAAATATTCTATCAATATATTATGTACAATACATGGCCATATGTTGCTCTCTTACAACTTTCCTTTGCAGCCTGTTCGATTCCTGATCCACCGTGCTCTTCATAACGCTTATACAGCTTTAACGACACATTTGGTATATTTGCACAAGCAAGTATCTTACTCAGTGCAGTGTGACCTGCTCCACTATGTATAGCACCTATAAAAAATTCTTACATTAGATATTAGTGGAACATTCATAGATTTCTTAAGTACTGTGACGTTGCAGATTAGCTGCCGTCACAAGAGTACCTAAATTGCATTCTTTTTATCAGTCATACCGCGAGAGAGAGTTTACCACCGTCTACCCTCACGGAAAAAACCCCGAGATTTACCCCGAAATTTACCCCCAAATTGAACCTCAAAATTACCCCCAACCGGGATGGGGTAAATTCGTACCCCTTGATCGAGGGCTTACCTCCAAGTTCAGGGTTAACCCCCGTTTTCAGGGTTCACCTCCAAGTTCAGGGTTAACCCGCGTTTTCAGGGTTCACCTCCAAGTTCAGGGTTAACCCCCGCATTTAGGCTTTATACCTTCGAATAATAAATTAATAATAAATTTGCGTAAAAGCGAGCCGCTTTGGAGTAATCAAGCCTCAATCGCTGGACTGTTTAAAATAATAATGTTATTCATTTATAGATGCAGCAAAATTGACTTATATCACTCAAATAATCAATATTATCGACTTAAAAACAATAATCTGTAAATTTTTAACTAAATGTTGATCTAACAATTTTATTAATCAACAATAAATAATAATAAATGATTAATTTTATTGAGCATCAATAAAAAAAACAGGTTTCCTTTTTTCAGATAGTGAATGTACTAACATTCCTATCAAAACCCTCGATCGCTGATGATTAACCTTCAACTCAGGGGGGTTACCCTCGATCGCTGAGGGTGTACCTCAAACTTGAAGGGGTAAATCCTCAAATTACGGGGTTCACCCTCAAACTTCAGTGTTTACCTTGAAATTTGACAGTAAACACCCAACTTTCAGGGTACACCCCCAATTTTCCGGGGTTTTTTTCCGTGAGGGTAAACCCTTGGGATACAAGTGACACACCCAGAATAAGCAATAGAATTAGACTAATTTGGAGTGTTTTTCTGTTAATGTATCGCAAGAGAGAGAGAGAGAGAACGAGGATGACGAAGACGACGATCCTGAACTTCCGCTGCGAGAACTTCCGCTTCAGATAGGACAACAACGGTATGCAATCCGGTACAGGATCCAGTACCACGGACAGTACCACAACATCTACGCGGAGGACTGTAGACCTGGGCCGAATATCGCTAGGTGGTGAACAGGGCTCGCATAAAGCCTCCCGCCAGCAGATGCATCTTGCGACCCAGCATCTGGTTGATGCGTCGAGTGCAACCAGCTTCCATCACCCGCTCCAATCTACCATTACCGACTCACGCAAGGTCCGGCATAAGGACCAGTGAGTAACGTTATCACTGAAGGACGTATGACGTGCGAATGGACAAAGATAGTGTCCCGCGTACTCTGGCTAGGAAGAGGTGGAGGTCCAGACGGAACACCTAAAACGGCCAGCAGTCTGCAGACGGGTCGTCTAACGAAGAGATGACTGCTGTTGAGTACGTCCCAAGTGATTGGTACCGGTTGGACGGTATCGCTCAGCAAGAACCAAGGTCACATCCTCCCGCCATCTTCTCGCCGCTGAAATAACGCCGAACGGCGGTTCTACCGCGAAGAAGCACGGAGACCTACCGCCTAACGTCAGGCAACCAGATGACGCCTTGAGCCGATCAGCTGACGAGCTGATCGCTCGACAAGCGTTGCTCGCAGGACCAATGAGCTAATTAGCCGTTCCTGATAGGTCCTCTATTCCGAATCAAGGGAATATCGTCGAGACTCACCGAGTTACAGCCTGGACTCATCACTTCTACGTTTCGCCTAGTTACGATAGGACATATCACAAAAATTCTCTCTCGCCTCTCGCAAATAAGTAAAGTCAATAAGTTAAAAGTTAAAAGTAAAGTTAAGTGTGTGCTCAGAGCCGCTCTTCGATAAGGTAAGGTCTCTATGATCTATAATAGCTGATTAAGCCACAATACTGGATCTGAATTTCTATTTGCTCCGTTTTATTAGATTTTCTTTTGTACCGCGTGCAGCCTACGGGCCACGCAGTCGTTCATTACCTTAGATAAAGAAATTCAGTGAGATCATTTCTTAATTGGCCGTAGTTAACTTGAATATCTGTTTCGCTTAATAATTCTCTGCTTAAATTGGTCTGATCTATTGGCTTGCTTGGCTTACGATTTGTTAATAATATTTGAGAGCTTGTTCTTGCTTCAATTCTCGCTTTGAGAATATCTAATTCTTTGACTTATCACTATCTTCGATTTAGTAGTTTATTAGTAATTAATTAGAATAATAGTGCATGGTGTGTCGCTTACTATCCAACTCCCCGAGGGTTGGCTGAACGTAGTTAGTCATAGTTTTAAGTTGTTCATTTATTCATTTATTAATTTGTTCTATTACTCCTTTATTCTGTTAATTCCTATATTCTGTTCATTCTACTCCGATATCTTCGATCATACTATATAAACTGCGTAACCTTCTATCTTTCGCTATATTGCGTTATCATAAGCTTTCTTGATCTCTGTGCTATAATTAATTAGTTTATTGCTTACCGTAGATTCATCAAAATTATTTATTGAGTTCTGTATCGCCAAATAATTATCATTAACGCTAGCGAGCCGCATTAGAAAATTTGCTATAGAGTATCGTATCGCTCGGTGATACGTAGCCTGGAAAGTAGTTTAGCTTGGATTATATCGCTTCTACGACTCTCGCTAGCTAACCGGCGTGTTTACGTTTTTTTATACTACTGCGTCGCAGAATCAGGCTCAATAATATAATATTCTTCTTCTGTCAAACTAGTAAATTCTTAAGTATTATTCCAATCGTCATTTTCATCTATTATTCGCAACGAACATTCTATTAATGATTTCTGTGTAATTTGATATCGTCAGTTATAAGTGAATCTCTTTGTTATCGCAGATACGATTGTTAACGCTCAAAAATAAGAACAATATACGAAATCGTAGATTTCATTGAAGGAATTTATATCTGGTGTTTTATATTTTATTAATTAGTAAGGTGAATCCACCCACTCTACCATTATCGCGGCATATCTGAGCTAACCGAGGCTTTAAGGCCGTCGTTCCGGTAGTATAATAATTAGTTGAGTATCGCTGATATTCAGTAGATTTTTGTGAAAACGACACTTACGTGTCTGGCGCCCAACACTATCTAAGATTTTCTTTTAATTTAGTATTTCATCCGAGGAACGCCGTAGGGTGCGGAGTGCGCTCTGAAACTCCGTTACAGTACACATTGAAACATTAAATTCACTTCGAGCAGTTCAAATATGTGAACTCATTATCACATTCAAAACTATTTAGATCAACTTTTGTTCCCACCGATTCAAAAGCTTCACAAAGCATTTTTCTTTATCATTGTTATAATGTAGAACTATTTGAATATTATTAGTGAGCAGTTACTCATCCGATAAGATTTAAGAATCAATATCATCGTCAAATGGGACTACTCGTAGCCTAAATTATGAAATTTCATTGACTGGCAAATATACTAGTAAATACACAGACCAATAAAATTAAAACTTAGGTAATGAATCCAAATAATTAAAAGATGATTCGAAAGCTTTATAAAAGACTTCCACCACTTTTAAAAACAAGTATCAAGAAGAAGGTATCAAAAAAATTATATTCATTTTTTTTAATAGCATTGAATTTCTAATTTATTTCGATATTATCATAATTGTACGATATAGTATTTTTCGTTACAAGGCCGTAAAAGTGATTTTCACGGCCCGAGTATGCTGAAATCACGCGAGGCCGTGAAATCTTACGGCCGAGTGACGAACATTATTTTTTGGTATCTTTGCCGTAAAATTCGCAACTGAAATCGCTTTTCATAAAAATACAGGACAATGTGACGATGAAAATCGCCAAAAATACATATTTTTGTGTATCGAGTTGCGCAAAATTCGACAGCATTAGCAACTTGTATGAAATATTGAAGAACCATTGAGCAGATTCACCCCTGTGAGGGGTCCAGGGGCGAAGCCCCTGGTGGGGCCCTGGGTCGAAGCCCCGGTAGGGGGTTCGGGGGGCGAAGCCCCCCGAGTACCGAAAAATATTAATTCATTTGATACACAAAGAATAGTCAGCGTGTTGAGAATAAAATCTATACAAAAAAATCGGATCTTGCGCACTCAGTTAGGAAAAATATATCAAGGAATCCATACAAATAATATATGAATAAATGAATAAAATTAATGAAAAAAAAAAAAAAAACAGATGAATAAATTGAATTGAAAAAACGAATAGATGCATCAACGAATAAAAAATACACGTTAATTCAAACTAAATGTTTTTATTATTTATTGAGAAATAATCGACATAAATCATTATTATCGAAAAATGGCTCATTTTAGAAATTTTTCATTTTACGGATCTACGTACGTAAAATAATAATTATTTTATGGACCTACGTACGTAAAATAATTATTTTACGAATCTACGTACGTAAAATAATCATTTTACGGACCTACGTCCGTGAAAAATCATTTTACGGACTGAAAACGGGCCGTAAAATCGAATTTTACGGCTATGATACCAAAAAATCTATTATTATTTGATTCTAAACTTACCTAGTATAATGCCTGAGTTATTATCTTCATAGGTTTTGTTGTTGATTGTTTGTACTTTGCTTGTACACACTGAATTGCTGGTTTTGCATTTATCACAAGCGACAATAAAAACGGATGAAAGACCTGAACGTTTCTCCTCTGACATTTTTTCTAAATCTAGAAGCGATTTACAATTTGTGCATTTCAAATTCCTAGCCAGTACAGGTACGTCAACGATTTGTTTTCCCTCACACATGGTTAGGCTGCCCTCAACTGGTTTTTCTATGATAGCCTTTTTTTTTGCTTTCGACATAGCATTTATGCATTTTTTTATTTTTCAACTTTGTTTTTCTTCTCGAAACGACCATGTTCATTTCGGTATTGTTCAGACATTTGCAATAAATACGCTTTTAAAGGTTAAGCAGCTTCTACATGAACAGTTTGACAGCACGTAAGTGACTGAATACTGAATCTTAGATTTAGGGAGTCTATAGAGGGATGCACTGTTGCCACAGTTCAGCGCTTCTCAGGCGAGCTTGTGTCTGCAAATACATGACGTGTGGCATGAATGTGTAAGTGTACAGTAGAAGGAAGGAAGCATTTCTGCAAGAGCATGCGCGCGTATGCACTCTCTCCCTACCGCGCATACTTCGAGTTATTCATACTTTTGTTCCGCATTATACGGGAGTAACGTCCTTCAAAACTAACTTCTCTCATCACAACCCCAGCCAGTAGTGTGTTGAGACCTTTTATCATATATGTTTCGTTGATTCGTGTGTACCACAGTAACCATTCGTATTCTTTTTTTTCCGTGTACCGGTATGTTAAAACGTGTTGTTGTGCTCCTCGGCCATTGACTAAAGATTGTAAAGACGGCCAGGCTAATGGGGTCTGCCGAAGCTCGATTTTTCAGTGGTGCACGACCGCCCTCTCGATGATCTCGAGCATTTTCAGCCGAACTACGTTAACCGTCCCGGTTCAATGAATAAAACAGTTTCCTGATAATGACCTTACCATTCGGGCACACAGGGTAAGGCAGTTTAGAGTTTGAGGTCCGATATACCGACCTATGAATATATGGGGTATTCGGCGATTAGCAAACGCTCACCATCGGCGATCTTTTTTCCGATTTTCATTTTCATGCAACATTTGCTCCGAAAAGGTTCCATTTTTTTTCCTCTCTCTTATTAATAAGTTCGGCAGTGATTCATTCTGTAGACAAAATTAGGCGTCTTTTTTTAATTCTGGAAATATTCCTCGAGATTCGCTAACAAATTACGATCATTTTAAAACTGATTAGAAAGCTGGATCAATTTTCTTAAAATTGTTTAACAAATTTTAAGAGAAAACTTCCCGAGGAATGAGTATGGTAACCTGTTTTAAAAATTAGAAAAAATATTTGTGCAGAACTTCGAAATTCTGCAATTGTGTCATGACAAGAATAAAAAACGCAAATTTCAGCCTTTTACACGAAATCCGCTAAATTTTCGAGAGCACGTTGAAATTGCCGGTTCTAGATAATGTTTGAAAGTACCGCAAACTGACAGACATGTGATAAACTCGATAATCCTTATTGAATTCTATGATTTTTCTCTTTCTTTAGTTCAAAACTCAGTGCATGTTTTTGGGAAAGTGCAGCGAGAAGTTTTTTCCATTTGTGAGACGGCCGAATATTTGAAAGGTCTAAAATTAAATAAAATGGACTCTGAATGTATTGTATCTCCCCCTTAGGTACCTAATATCAGAATTTGCAGTCATTCGGGACGACTTAGATGTAATTTTTAGTTTCTATAGAGGTGACAATAGACGAATACTCGAATATTCCTTTTCATACCTTGCGATACGAAGCAATGTGGTTTAATACATATCAAATAAGAAAGGGAAGCGATCTTATGAGCGGATGGGAAAGAGGAAAGGTGTTCTAGGAAAGGTTTGGTCATTGAGCGGTTGTCGATTTCTTAGCCGAAGTTATACAAAGCTTCGTCTTCGGAAAACACCACGGGAAGGTGAATCAACGTAGTTCTCCATATCACTATATTCGCACCCAAAGATTATAATTTTCTTCGACGCACAGCTGTAGAACTGCTTGTCAAAGATTTGCACTTTGCTATAAAAATTCGTGCGAATATAGAAGGCTGTCGCTTGACCCGAAGGCCCGTGCAGACAGAAGGCTGTCGCTTGACCCGAAGGCTCGTGCAGACAGAAGGCTGTCGCTTGACCCGAAGGCCCGTGCAGACAGAAGGCTGTCGCTTGACCCAAAGGCCCGTGCAGACAGAAGGCTGTCGCTTGACCCGAAGGCCCGTGCAGACAGAAGGCTGTCGCTTGACCCGAAGGCCCGTGCAGACAGAAGGCTGTCGCTTGACCCAAAGGCCCGTGCAGACAGGATAGAAATTAGAAATTAGAAATGAGTGTAAAGTAACGCATGGCGAAAATAATGTTTCTTCTACGCGTTTTGTAGATTTCTAATTTTTTGCAGTCGCTTGAAGCGACCACCTTGTTTGCTTGTACGAAGTTTCTCGCCGAGCCAAACAGTATCCTTACGTATCTTGACTTTCATCATGAAGTACGCAAAATCCTTTCGATGATCGCGACACGATTCGTGCTCGAACCACCCCGGAAATCTCTGGTGAACAGCTTGCACAATCAGAGGAAACAATTGATCTTGAATCAAATACTCACCTCTGATGCACGGATACCCGCGGTCGAACACTGCATTTATCAATCTGAATGCCATAGAAAACTCATCACTTGGCACGCACAAGTGACCCAATTCTAAGTTATCCAGAGTCGCGTAGGCACGGAAGAACGTTAGCAACTGCCTGTCGTCCACCATGCTCTGACTGTGGTCGATCATGAGCGACTTGCACGTTTGGCAGTTACTTTTCGTGGTACACTTCT
Organism: Tenthredo notha; assembly: GCA_914767705.2. Taxonomy (NCBI): domain Eukaryota; kingdom Metazoa; phylum Arthropoda; class Insecta; order Hymenoptera; family Tenthredinidae; genus Tenthredo; species Tenthredo notha. Next base: position 3,439,519 of record OU611908.1, on the reverse strand, counting down.
TCAAAACGTACCCCGCAAAATATTCGATCGCGCAAGACTCAAGTGACGTGTCATAGTCCGCTGCTTCAACAGCTATCCTTTCCACGTCTACGTCGTCTAATGGTCCCTCACGATCCGCGAGATATTCTCTAAAAGACGCTGCGTTGCGCGGCGCCGATTCTGGAACACCATACGCGTTATACCCTTCTTGCTGCATAAGTATCTCGTCTTCGTCGTCTGCACAATTGGCTGTTTGCGCAGGCTTAGCAAGATTCATTACGATATTTTTTTGTAACGAAAGCCGAAATATTTTCGAGCTGGGATTGGGATCGTATGTTCCGCCGTGCATACGGATCATTGAAAAAAGATTCTCCAGTGGATCTTGGTTCAATCGCGACGTCAGGAGGAACTTAGTTCCCTCAAGTTTCAGATCGTCCCATAACTGCAGGAGTGCATTCAGGGACAGGATCAATCCCCTAAAGCACGGTGGTGTTTCAAGGCCCTTGTCCGTGATAGTTCGCCAAGTTTTACACGCCTCGAGTTGTTTTCGCAAATTTTGCTCAACGGCTGGCCTTAGATCGGAGATCGCGCATTTATTTGGATTCGCATCGTTTGCACTGCGACTATTTAGATTATCAAATAAATCGTTCAAAGTCCAGAAAAAGTTAGCTGTCGCGGTGACGGTTTCGCTCTGAATGCTACCGGTAGCTGCAGCTGTAAACAGAGCGGCCGAAACTCTACGACTAAAAACCTGGAAAGCCAAGCTACACTTCATTCGATCGAAGTTGTGTGGATTTACGTGTTTATCAGACAGCTTACACGCGGCTCGAGTCCCTTTGTCCTTTTAAAGGTTCCATAACGACTCTAAATCTTTCCATGACACTCTACCGTTTTCGGAAATCAGAAAATCATGGGCGTATAGTTGGTTTCTTAAACTTTTACCGAGATGAGACCAATCGAAAAAACACAATATTTTGAAACCTCTGTGTATGAAAGAAGGATTTTCATCTGTCACTCTGGAAAATATCACACTCTGATTCTGGGTGCCCTGATCGCACACGGTTGCCCGAACGCGCAGACCCACGTCAAATAGAGCATCGAGAACACCGTCTAGAATGTCCGTCAATTTTTCAGACTTGACAACACCGGCACTTAAAAAGTAAGCTACGGGCTGCTTCCAGTTATGAAACAAACCGCGCACCATGAAAACAAACGCATCTGTAGCAACACCGGACGAGCAGCCAAAGGAACCGAGATCTTCGAATCCCTCGATCTTTTGCTTCCCGTCGTGCAAATCAAATGCCTTTTTGATTCTAACTTCGTCAAATAACAAAACGCAGTTACGCTCGTCGAGGCTCATGGAAGACACTTTCGTCGCTAAATGCTGGAACATTGTGGGACAAATACCTGGCCAAAGTTCTACTTTTCCGAACCAATCCTTAATTGTACTGTACGAAGGTAACGCGAAGTGAAATTCGTCTCGCATTTTTCTGTACAAGCTAGGGGACGTGTAATGTATTTTTAGCGCCATTTGTTTCTCATTCTCGGTATATTGGGTACCGGTTTTATGAAAAATCTGCATCATAACGAAAGTCCAGACGAAATCCTTGACTTTTATCCTACTCAAAAGTTGGGCACGCTCAATTTCCCAATCCTGCGGCGCGTTGCAGACACTCATTTCGACATCCGAATCCGATACTGGGTACAAATCTGGTACCGCGCTTTTTTTCAAACAACCGGACGGAAAAATATCAGCGGGTGAAAAGTGTCTGCTGCAAATTTTAATTTTTTTCAGTTCCGAGTCCGAAAGCTCTACATAATCATCGATACCGCTATTGACTAACCAATCGATGCATCGGTCCCTATCGCTGACAGGAATTGAAAAGAATTTGAGACCGGGTATGCCGTCTCTACTGCGTGTACCGCACCCGGTGTACGCGCATCGACAATAATTAGTCTTCTTTTTCGCGGTATCCCGACTCATTGTCCTGTTTTGGTTATAAAAAAAAACACGAGAAAGACGTGAAAGACGAAAACCGACTGGCTAGGTGTTGCGGATTATGTTTATTACCTCGTCTATGCGGCTCTGTAAAAATTACAATAACCTCCAGTTATTTACTTACCGCGGTAATCACGTGTCTGCGGAAATACTGCACTAGTAATTGAGTCACAAACAAGCAGACACTGTTATCAATCAACTAATGATTCTAAAGTCGGTCTCACTGGTAGTTTCACTGATATAGAGGAATCTTTAAAAGAATACTCTGACTGACAAGCAATACTATAAAATTGGGACACCTGTGAATTGAACGCTGTTGTAATATTGTAGAGACAAATGAATGCTGCAAACAGTGTTTACCGTACAACCAGTGAGGCTCGACTGACGGTCGTCTTCGACGGCGCGAAGACGGTGGGCGTGAGCCGATGAGTATGAAGTTCGAGTTCGCAGCTACTGTACTTATGGTCATTGACTGCAGATATACTATGGGTTTGACACAATGTATCTCGATGACAGAAAATCGTAGACCTTTGAGATATGAATCATTTTCAAGCTCATTCTATTCCCTATTAGACGAACTATATTGCATCCTCCTATTCTTACCTGTCTCCGAGATCGCTACTTGGGCTATTATTAACCATCCCGACCACAATTTCTGGAATTTCATCGAAATTCAAGTCATATGACACGTAGAAAATTTCAAAGATTCGGTACATTCATTTGAATATTTTTTTCCAGCTATCTTACAAGAGTGACGACGAGTTGAAGTTAAGAGCATGTCCTAGTCCTACCTTTACCGGCTTTAAAAAAAAGTAAAACATCGAAAAAACTCCGAAACGATGGTTAAAAATGATATATAATGGATTTATTCGATGATTAGGGACGAATAGGTTCGATCCAGTACCCGAGATCCGTTGAAATCGAGAAAAATTAATTTTTTGTGTTCGTCAAGTGCGTCCGTGTCACCTATTTTGGTTAATATCAAAGTCTACGTGTCAAAAACGCAAAAACCGGCAACGTACCCCTAGTCTACATGCAATGACGAACATTTGTGTCTAAAAATTTTGTTGCTTCACGCAACAATGGGGTGATCAAACCCATACATATCAAGTATTATCATTGATACTTTGATATTAACCAAGTATTATCATTGATACTTGGCAAAAAATAATAAAAATATTATATTTTCAATATAATAATTATATTATAATCTCATGTCTCACGATCAGCTGTCAGAAATCGACAATTTTACACTATTTACATCTTGACTACCGCTCTACTTTCGGTTTGATCGCCCCATTGTTGCGTGAAGCAAAAAAATTTTTAGACACAAATGTTCGTCATTGCATGTAGATTGTAGACTAGGGGTACGTTGCCGGTTTTTGCGTTTTTGACGCGTAGACTTTGATATTAACCAAAATAGGTGACACGGACGCACTTGACGAACATAAAAAATTAATTTTTCTCGATTTCAACGGATCTCGGGTACTGGATCGAACCTATTCGTCCCTAATCATCGAATAAATCCATTATATATCATTTTTAACCATCGTTTCGGAGTTTTTTCGATGTTTTACTTTTTTTTAAAGCCGGTAAAGGTAGGACTAGGACATGCTCTTAAGCTACGGAAGGCAACGTGTAAAAAAATACGTTTTTGAACACATATTGAACGATTACTTATACCTCCTGATTTTCACACACTAACGGCTTATAGTTCGTCTAATGGGGAATGGAATGACGTTGGAAATGATTTGTATCTTGAAGCTCAACGTTTTTTTTTTCGTTAAGATACAGTGTGTCAAACCATTGACTGAAGAATGTTATTTTGTTTTAATCTATCTGAACGGCGATGATGGATTTTAGGTAATTTTGAATGAAAATTTGAAATTGAATGACATTATACTTGGCTCATTACAATAAATGGCAATGTTGACCAAATTCACGCGATTGCTCTGTACATTAGGGTGTCCGTTATTTCCCAAGTTGACTTTTTACACTTGGGTATGGTCCAAATCATTAGTTTATAGCCTAAAAACAATTATGGAAAAAAAAAAAAAGAAATTTAAAGTTCCATTAACCCCTGCCTGAATGACGATACTTTTCCCATTTGACTAACATGGGATTTTTGCACTTCTTAGACTTTAATTGTTTTTGTGTTTATTATATTCATTACCTCATAAAATATTGTTGATTCTACTACTATTCTGACCTATTTAGATGGACTATTTAAATTTTTTTTATTTTTCCATAATTGTTTTAAGGCTATAAACTAATGATTTGGACCATACCCAAGTGTAGAAAGTCAATTTGGGAAATAACGGACACCCTACTGTACATATTATTGAGGAATGGGAAAGGGATTATTTTTAAATGAATACATTTGGTAAATTTTGTTATTAAAGAATATTATTTATTATATTTATTTAATATAAATTAAAGTTAAAAATTGTTTTGGCGCCCGCGCCGCCTCCTCTTTTCGCGCCGCGGCTGCGGCCGCTCGCCTTCCTCCTCTTCCTTTTCTTATTCGCGGAAGGATCGCTGAAACAAAAAGTTAAAACTCATACTTCAGTGATTATTCATTCATTGATCATACATTCAATAAAAAGGAAAAGCAAAAGAAAAATCAAATGATCCCGATCTTCCACTCAACCCAAAGTCCGCATCTTTGGACATCATAATCTGTTTCTCCCACCATGATGAACTTTTTCAGGTGCGGCCCGTTGGAGAATCGAAATTTAGGAAATTTGTGTACACTAGGTACACGCAAGTGAATTTGAACAGCTGGGACTTGAAAACTACTAGCCCAGTCGGATTAGACCAAAATTGTAGGAAATTTAACTCCAAACAACTTCGGTAATCGCCATTTTTCGTGTCAAATTGAAAATAAACAAGTTATTTGATAAACAAAAATTCACCCTCAAATCCAAAATGGCGCAACGGGGTGCGAATCCCGAAAACCGAACTGTAGACTGCCGGTGACCCCCCCCCCCCCCCCCCCCCCCACGATTTCCGAAGGAAAATTGCTACTGACAATTTTTTCCGGGTCAAATCCTAATTCGACTGGGCTACACCACGAATGTAGGAATGGATCGCCGCAAATAAATACATTGTATGTGTCAACGGCTGAACAAGGACTGGGATTGAAGTAGTTTGTAGACTTGTCATTGAGACTTGTTAAGGTGCTTCCCTACCCAATTCCAACAGACCTGAAAATTTGGGAAGAAAGGTGTTATTAAACGGAATATCTCTGCCTGGGCACCGAAATCAATGAAACAAACTTCGTCGCGCAATTCTATGTACGACTTTGAACATGTACGGCCAAAAAAATGTTTTTTTTACGCGAAAATAGAGAAGATATCCATGTAAAACGGCTTCGAAAATGTTTTACATGGATATCTTCTTTATTTTCAAAATGGTTTTTCATTGTCCTTGGCTTTAGACAATGGAAAAAAGAAATAACCAAACGCTGGCTCTATTTTCGCATAAAACGAAAATTTTTTTGGACGTATGTGCTTGGAATTGAAATAGAATTCGCGCTACGTTGGCCTTTTTTGCGTTTTCGACGCCTGGGCTCGGATAATCATCGAAATGTGTCTCCCCGGCCCCGTTTTCGTTACATTGTATGGAAAGGAGGTGGGCGACTAAGGATGGGCCTTAAGGATTTATAAAAAACGAGCTAAAGTAAAAATACGATCAACATTCAATTGGTACGTTGATTTTTTGGCCTGAATTTTATTATAAGATGAAATTGAATGAAGAAATAGTTACCCATTTTTTTCGCCTTTGGCGGCCCCCTCGCCGCTGGTGGCCCCCTCGCCGTTGGCGTTTCCGCCGTCTCCGCTGAAATTAACACGTCGCAAATAAATACATTGTATGTGTTGCGAAATCACGAGCAACAGCGGCTGAACGAGGACTGGGATTGAAGTAGTTTGTAGACTTGTCATTGAGACTTGTTAAGGATTTAAAAAAACGAGCTGAAGTAAAAATACGATCAATATTCAATTGGTTCGTTGATTTTTTGGCCTGAATTTTATTATAAGATGAAATTGAATGAAGAAATAGTTACCCATTTTTTTCGCCACCGGCGGCCCCGCTCCCGCTAGCGTTTTCGCCGTGCTCGCTGAAATTAACACGTCGATGCATTTATACCTGGCATTTGATTGAAACCTGACATTGATCGTCTATGATCTGCATTCAAATTAATGTGTTTGACTGAAATAATTATTTACCTTTTTTTCTCCACACCGGCCGCCCCGGCCGACCCGCTCCCTGAGGGCGTCGCGGCTGCCGCCTGTTTTGGTTTGTTCTCTGTAATTTTAGAAAATGTTTGTGAAATGGTAAAATACACAAAATACCAAAAATCGCAATATTTGCAATTAATTGAAGCGAATGAAGTAATTGAAATAACGCTAACTCAATATTCATTCGCTTTCTACAAAGTTTTCCGCGACAAAGTGGAAAGAATGGAACACTTGATTATGGGTATACGTACCATCAGACATGGCTTGCTGTTCTAAACTGAAGAAGTTCGCACTCGCGAGGCTTACGACGGTTGTATATGCAACTGCGCGCGTTGCCATTCTTCACTCAACGCTGCGCAACAGCTCCTCAGTTTAAGTTTTTGAATATTTATCTTTTATTTGAGAATTTCATACATGCATATGGGCATTGACTAAAGATTGTTTGTATCTCAAAAGATGCACCCGGTATGATTTTTTTTTTTTATTATACATTTTTTTTCTTTGTTTATCTATTTAACTTTCTGAAAAATCAAGCGATTCGAAAAAATGAGGGGATCAAAGTGTTTGTTTTGAAATAATCTTCCGTTTAAGATTATTTTCAAAATTATTCGTGTTTTGATTCAATCAGTTTTTTTGAATTTTGAGCATAGATCGTATTTTCTATGTTGATTGTCTCCTTCGATTTTTTTCATTTTATTCATGAAAAACTGTTATTTATTTAAATAATTTTAAGCCTAGTTTCAAAGTGGGCAATTCATTCTTTCTATTTTTCCCAATTATTTTATTGTTTTTGTTTTCTCTAATCAAATGAAATTAAGTTAATTCTAGAATGTATATTAATTTGAGAAAACAAAAACAATAAAATAATTGGAAAAAAATAAAAAGAATGAATTGCCCGCTATGAAACTAGGCTTAAACTTCTTTAAATAAATTACAGATTTTCATGTAAATAAATTTAAAAAATCGAAGTAGACAATCAACATAGAAAATGCGATTTATGCTCAAAATTGAAAAAAAAAAATTGAATTAAAACATGAATGATTTTTAAAATAATTTTAAACGAAAGAGTATTTCAAAACAAAAGTTTTGACCCCCTCATTTTCTGTAATCGCTTGATTTTTCAGGAAGTTAAAGATAAACGAAAAAACAAATCCTACTTGGGTGCATTTTTTGAGACATAAATTTGAAAAAAATCAGGTGAGTGCCTTATTATGAGATCAAAATGAGAAAAAAAATTAGCAAATTTAAAAAATGCAAAAGTCCAGCAATTACTGATTTGGCGTGGAGTGCCCCATATACTATAAAACCAATGAACACAATTCAAAAAATAGATGTATTATGGTGATCATCATTTTCAGGTGAAACGAATTTCGATTCCCCCCCCCCCCCCCCCCCCCCTTGCCACCCAAATCTGTTCTAAATCCTTGACTAACAATGTGTCTGCAACATCAGGACCTTAGCTCAATGGGAACACGTGCACCACCGAGTTTCAAACGTCTTATTTAGATAAAAAGTAGCCTCTACCACACGGGTCATTTTCAGGTGAAAAGAGAAATTGTGGTAAAAAATGAATATCTACTATCACGTGGTTCGAATTTTTCGTATAAAAGTAGAAACAATTTTTTTGAGAAGGAGCTCAATCAATCAAGTCGAGTCAATGGTTTTATGTTGGCCTGACGTTTCGGCAGTGATATGCTGCCCTCATCAGAGGCTATTTATTGAAATAAATAATTACAGAAAATTAATCAAATGCTCAGTGCATACAAAGTGTCAAAAGTTAAAAATTAAAATTAATTTCAATTTTAATTTTTAACTTTTGACACTTTGTATGCACTGAGCATTTGATTAATTTTCTGTAATTATTTATTTCAATAAATAGCCTCTGATGAGGGCAGCATATCACTACCGAAACGTCAGGCCAACATAAAACCATTAACTCGACTTGATTGATTGAGCTCCTTCTCAAATTACTACCCAGTTCGAGTGATATCTTCATGATGAATAAAAAATAGAAACAATTCGCAACTAATAATTTTGCTCTTCTCGTGGTTTTTGATTCTTGGTTTCTATGCGGGATGAGATATGGAACGAAAAATATTTGTGAGTTGCAAATTGTTTCCAGTTTCGTAGAAAAAAATTAGAACGTGCAATAATAAATACGTGTATTTATGTACCCATTATAATGAATATGAACAAGCGGGTGATTTGGTTGATCACGATGGGTCAACCCTCGAACTTGCCGCGCAGAGAATATTTTTTTATCGTTTACAATGTATGTTCTACGAAATATCGATGGACTAATGCCATACGGGCGTAAGCGACAAAAAAATATTTTTTTTGCGGATATGCCCACAAGATTCTCCATTGCACGAAAAGGATTTTGCCACTAAAAAAACGATTTTTTTTTTGGGCTTACGCCCGTTTGTCATTAATACATCGATATGATTGTCTTAATTAATATGATTATGATGGATCATTCAATTTTTTTGAGAACTGCTGTATGGATTGATTTCGAAATTCAATCAGATCTGAGTTGGCGCGAATCCTACCGATTGAGACCAAGATCATCTAAATCCGTTGATCTATTTTTGAGATATCATTAATAAAAATTTTACTTCTTGACTAACTCAAAAGCTACTGGACGGATTGAATCCGAAATCTGATCAGTTCCAAGTTGAACAAACCTGCATTGAGTTGAAAGTCTAAAAAATATAAAATGGGTTGAAAAATGATTCGTAGCAAAAAAACATAAAGAATGCTGGAATAGATATTCTCGACATACATATTGAGTTCAATACATTCCAAAAATGGTTCAAAACCAGCCAACATAATTGGGTAATAATGGAAATGCCCTATATAATACAGTTGGTATAAATGATTCCATTTTTGTAGGCTGTGGAGGTCAAACAGTCGCACGGTCGATATATCGCAGACCTACTTATTGGCACAGCTAATCATAACCAGCCCACTGCACAGTCCTTCCGTACCGACAGGACCGGTAATTTGGAAATCTGCCATTACCCTCGTGCCCCGCGGTGCCCCCGGACAGGGCTTCAAAAAATTACCCGTGGCTGGCCGTCTTTACAATCTTTAGTCAATGTCCTCGGCTGTCGATTCTGCGCGGCCGCGTGTCGGTTTCGTAGCCGCTGCGCAGCATTCGCTCGAGCCGAGTTAACGCCATATTGTCCGAGGCATCTGACGTCAAGCGTCGTAGTCGTCTGCTGCGTGTCAGAGTACCCCTGCGGCCTAGTACCGTACTACAGTACCGAGTTCCGACCCCTCTCCCCTCCCAGCTGTTGAGCGAGCAGCTGTCAGTCAGAGACTAGAAGCTTCACGTGCAACGTCGAGTCTTCGAAAACGACTTGACAGCCGTACCTCCAGCTGGTCGTAGCGAGAAAGGCTAGTCATCTGAGTTTGTGATAATTGTCAACCTGTACCTTATTTTCAGCTTAATTATAATAACCAAATAGTAATTTAGAGTAGAGTCATTGTTATTATTATTATTTTGATTTAATTTAATTTAGAGTCATTTAGTTTATTTTCTTTGAAATATTTCTTTCTTTATAATTAGTTCAAAAACATAAAGTAGCGGTGAGACTAAGCCGAAGCCAGATGATAGGCTGATTAAATTAATGTCATCTTTTTCTTTTTTTCTTTTAAATAATAAATAATTATCCAAATAATTTTGTGTGTCAAGTGTTTTTTATTTCATCGCCCTCGCGAACTATCCCTCTACCGATAGCTAGCCTGGAGCGATTGATTGATTGATTGAAGGTTTTTATTGAAGTCCTGGAATTGCAAATCCCCTAAGGACTAGATTAAGTTTGAAGTTTTACATATTTCACATACTTAGTCGACGTTATCGTCGTTGTTGATGGTATTTTAAAAGTTCATTCTTATCATTATAGTAAAAAATATCACATGAGTTGTTTTCATAGTACACATAATTGGTTGACATTGGCGTCATTGTTAATAATATTCTATAAGTTCATCCTTATCATTATTGTTAAAAATTTCTCATTCCTTCGCCCTTAATTGCTAGGTATAACAACATTCATACAGAAATACATAGATACAAAAATACAGAAAACAGTAGCCTATTCCATTCTCACACTCTCAGCTATAGATTTCCTCTGTACTTCAAGCAGGTGTTTGAGCAGTGCGCTGCCGAACACCTCAAGAGATTTCGTGTTGCGAATGTTATATGGGATAGAGTTCCAGAGGTTACCTGCAGCCGTAGAAAAGGGTGCCAGACCAAGATTAGTCCTTGCGTTGGGTACAAGGAGGTCTAGGTCCGTCCCATGATTCGCTCTACTCGCCATCACTGACCTCAAAGTGAGCCTATTATATAAATATGAGGGTTTTCCGGTCTTGAGGACTTTGAATGTGAGCTTGCCGAGGAGGAGTTGTCTACGATAGGAAGGCATGAGCCATCCCAGCTGCACGTAGAATTTTGTGATTGTGATTAATTTTTTAAGTTTGTTATCTATCTTTTTACAGCATCCCGAGAGTAAGACACTTCCATAGTCCACGTACGGATACACGAGCGCTTTTACCAAATATTTCCTGATACTTGTGCTAAGATATTTTTTAGCTTTCTTCAGCCTAAAGATTGCCCCATGCCCATTGGACACCGTACTCTTTGCTTGACTGCACCATGATAGTTTGGAGTCTATATTAACCCCCAAATATTTGACCTCCTCGACAAACTCAACCTCCGATCCTCCCACCGAGATCCTCAGATCATTTTTCGCATAGATCAAGTTGACAAATTTACTGGTCCCTAGTATAATAGCTTGCGTTTTTTTCGCGTTAAGTATTAGTTGATTCCTTTTCACCCATTGTTCAATTAGTAGGGCCTCAGCGTTCATGTCCCCTATCCCCCTTGCCAAGTTACTAGGCAGAACATGCAAGTAGACTCCCAGATCATCTGCAAACATTGCGTGTTTTGTATGTTTCAGGGAATTTTTTATGTCACTAGTAAAGCACAGGAAGAATAGAGGGCCAAAGATAGTGCCCTGAGGAACACCCCTCTCCATGCCCACCCAATTAGATACCGTCATTTTCCCTTCCGCTGTTCTGCCTAGTACCGCTTGCTTTCGATCCGAAAGGTATGAACTAATCCAGTTGCAAGAGTGGGTAGAGATTCCCATTCTTGCTAATTTATCTAGCAGAAGACCATGATCAACTGTGTCGAAAGCCTTGCTGAGATCGAACAGTACCAGTAGTGTAATCATTCGCTTGTCTGCTGCCCATTTGGCATCTTCAACCGCATTCAATAGTGCCGTCTGAGTGCTCATTCCTACGCGATATCCAGACTGTAGCGGATCAAATTTGTTCCACGCTTCGAGAAATTCAATAATCTGAGTCGACAGTATTTTTTCAAAGAGTTTAGAGACAAAACACGTAAGGGCTATTGGTCTAAAATCGCTGCATTGTTTAGGAGCACAAGTTTTGGGAATTGGCACGATGTGAGCCTTTTTCCAAGCGGCAGGAAAGATTTCATGCTCTATAGAGTAGTTGAAAATGTGAACAATGGGTTCAGCGCAGATTACAAGGCAGAGTTTGATCATTTCCGCAGAGATTCCATCAGGCCCTATTGCTTTCGATTTTGAGTAGTTGATGTGTTTTTTTACATCTTTGATGGTTATTTTACTGAAAGAAAATTCCCTGTCAACATCATCCCCTAATTGTCCCCTAACCACCCTGTCACCCTCTTCCTCAACAGTAGTTGTCGGGTGCTTCTCTTTTTTCCCAATGGCCCCGAAGAACTGAGAGAGTTGGTCCAGGTCGACCATTGAGTCTGCTTTTTTCCCCTTTTTATCCCTAACAGCACCCAGTTCCCTGAGCTGCGACCAGAGCATTTTAGGATCTTGACATTTCTCTAGTTTGTCAGAGAAGAGTTTATTTCTAGAGTTTCTAATCATTTTTTTTACGAGATTCCGTAGTACCATAAACTCTTCTTTGACCTCCCCCCTCCCCGTCTTTCGAAATAGAGCGCGCTTGGCATCTCTTATCTTCATTAAATTCCTCAGTTCTTCAGTGAGCCATTCGGCTCTCCGCTTCCTAAATGTCACTAGTTTGAACAGAGCTACCTTGTCGAAGCTTTTGATTATGTATTCATTAAGAATTTCTACTTTCCGGTCCACCGAGTCAGCACTGTAAACCCTGTTCCAGTCATGTTCGCTGATTTCTTCTATTAAAGTCTGTGGATTGATGGCTTTGAGATTTCTAAAAAAGAGTGTTCTGGGTTGAAGTTTGGGTAAAGAGATTTTTACGCTAGCTATTATGAGATCGTGGCCCTGAGCTGTTCTGAACACCTGCTTTACTGAGGAGATTAATTCAATATCGCTAATGTACATGTGGTCGATCCAAGTGTTCGCAGTGGTGGTGTGGTGAGTAGGTCCAAAGGGAATCATGTACAACCCAAGATCGTTAAGAGAATTTTCTAGATAATTGGAATCATCACTGTTCTCTTTTAAGAAATCAATGTTCGTGTCTCCCATAACAATGACTGTACGGTAGAGAGGCGAGAGTTTCTCAACCTCATTCAAAAAATCAAAGGGATATGCAAGCTTGGGCGGCCGGTATACAACCCCAACCAGAATGCTAGATCTATTTTTTGGTTTTGCCTCAATTAGAATGTGTTCAGGTTTTCTCGAGTACAGATTCGCTGAACAGCTAAGAATTTTGACCGAGATATCTCGACGTACGTAAACCGCCACTCCCCCACATTCAGCGCCGTACCTGTCATTTCTGAACAAGTTGAAATCGTCGATCTTCACACTGTTGTCTTCCATGTGTTCTTTTAGAAAAGATTCAGAAATGCCTAGGATATCTATTTTGAATTCATCTATTAATTGACATACCTCCTCAAAATTGCCTGTGAGAGACTGGGGGTTCACGTGCCCTATTGTTAGATTTTGTGTGCCCGTGCCTGTATTATCATTTCGACTGTTCAGTAATTGCTATTCGTTTTTCTTTGTTTGTCTAGTTGCCCTGGTTGATCCCGTTTTCTTGGGCTGGGGGGGCTCCGACCCGCCCTCCCGCTTCCGTTTGTTGTGTGTTCCATTCGTGTTCTCAGGTGCTGCTCCTGCAGGTGGTTCCTCTTCCTCCGTCGTCGCCGCAATAGCTGCCTCGATGTCCTCAGTATTGTTGAAAACAAGAGTTGGAGCTCCATCGTCTGTACGGCCCAGAACTCTTCCATTGCTCGTCCAAGCATATTTTATGAGTTTGTCTTTCTTGGCCCTCCTTGCCTCAAGGAAGACACGTTTGAAGTGAGGGGTTAGCTTGTCGTTAATGTAGATGTTGGAGGTCTCCTCAAATCCCATCCTTAAGTCGCAGGCGTGCAGGGCTGTTCTTCTCTCTTTCATGCCTTTGATCATTTTCATTTTGATTGTGTCATTAGAAAACTCGACAACAATGATCTGGTGGAAAATCTTTCCGGTACTGTTCTGATTCGCCTGTTTAGACTGCCGATAACAGTTAGAAATGTCCCCCTCTGCTACCTCCACTCCTATCGCCTTGGCCACATTGTCAACTATTGTTTCCAGGCTTTCATCAGGCATCTTTGGGATCCCAAGGATCTCTATGAAGTTTTTCAATTGAGCTTGTTTCATTTGCTCCAGTGAGTCATTTAACTGGTTGATCTGAGCCTGTAGTTCAGCATTGGCCGCGGCTACTTTGCCTATCTCCCGAGTATTAATCACTGACTTTCCCTCCAGAGATTTGATTCTTTTATCATGTCCTTCCAGTTTGTCTTTACAGATCTTGACGTTGCTGTTGACTTCTTCGAGTGTATTGGTTTGTCTCTCTATCAGTGACCATATGTCATCGAGCGAACGCTTTGTTTTGTTTTCGCTGGCCATTCTGGGTGTGTGTCTCCGAGCAGCTGATCACAGCACTCCCCGCTCCAGCTCGTTTGCCTATTGTTCACTCAGCCTACTCTTTCCCCTCACCCAGCTTGCCTGCTCTGCTCTAGCTCACAGCGTGTGTATCAATAGGTGAGTTCGCTCATTTATCGACACCTGAACCGAATGATGTGAAAGTTGGACAGTAGGATGCTATGTGTCGCTGTTGGACCTACCTCGAAATTCACTTGCACTTCTATTCCCCACTTGGTCTATGGACTATGTAGTTTTGCTTCGACACTAATTACGTTAGATTCTGCAGCCCTTTTCAGTAAAAGATCATTCACTTAATCGACTGTATATCGTAGGAACACTCATCTAGTCAGTATTATCAAAGCATTGGTCGCACTTTGCTAGGAACTCTTAGAGTTTGTGAGGCAATGCCCGCACGTGCCACGCGTGTCGTTTCGCCACTCCGCAGGTAATTGTTTAGTTTTCTACTTAGTACCACCGATTATTAGAATATTAGCACTTTAAATAAATACATTCTTCAGTTCTTCTCCCTCTCGAGCCTCCTTCACTTTTTATAGTTTACTTTTAGCTTTGTTTATTGAGCTTTTTCACAGAGCGCTTCACAGAGCGTGATAGCACTGAAAAGAGAGAGAGAGAAAGAGAGGACTTCTCTCTGAAGTCTGACACCCAACTACCATCGTTGCTAGTCGGAGGAGGTAGCAGCGTTGGTGTCTTATTTGTTAATAGATCGTAGTTCCCGTGGGTAATACCCGAGCGTAATACCCGAGCCTGCGGGAATCGATGTTACAAGCTATACTACAACAGGTGCTCGAAATTCGCACCACCTGCGTAAATGCAAGCCCTTGCTTGACGTACCCCCACGAAAAAAATATATATGCTAGGATATATGCATGGAATATATCCTAGGATATATGAAGTCATATATGCTAGGATATATGCCGCATATACTCAAATTTGCCCAAAGATATATGCTAGCATATATGTCAAGATCATATAGTATGTGATATACCGCGAGGACCAGGTGAAAGAGAATGGTCGGTCCGCCCAGACACCTTATATTTCGTATTTTCATGGGGATAGCCGCTCGTTGCGCTGAAAAATATATCCTGGGGTCGAAGCTATCGACCACGCGCCAAAATCACCCTAAGGATTTTCTGCGCAACGAGTGGCTATCCCCATGAAAATACAAAATATTAGGTGTCTGGGCGGACGGACCATTCTCTTTCACCTGGTCCTCGCGGTATATCCTAGCATATATTCCGGTATATATAGTATACCCTAGCATATATTCTTGCATATATTCTAGCATATATTCTGGCATATATTCTAGCATATTTTCCTGCATATATACATTCTAGCATATATTCCGGCATATATACCCTAGCATATATTCTGGCATATTTCCTAGCATATATTCCTGCATATAAACTCCAGCATATATTCCGGCATATATACCCATATACTAGTATATATTCCTAGGATATAAAAATTGAAAATTCTTGATAGGATTACGTCAAAAAATTAGCGGTAAATTTCTTTTTAAAATATTTATTTTATATATAAGACATAACAATACAAATTTTTCAAGTAAAAAATATCTATATTGAATATCTGACTTTTCCGGTTTGTTTGAAACCTCCTAACATTTTGAGGTTTTCCGGTCATGTAGCCAACATGTTATCTCACAGAAAGGTCTTATGAAAAAAGTCATTTCATTAATTACTACTTGCATGATTCTTAAATCAAATTTTAATTATAAAGTTCATACCTAATAAAACATAATGAGGTTTCATAATAATGGTATTTTTAGTTTTAAGAAAATGATGATAATATGATTGTCAAATTTTTAGATATTTTTATCATACCACTTCAATATGCATTTCTCTCTTCTTTATGATAACAGGGCATCAATCGAATTACTGATTTATTAATTTATGATAGCACCAAGTGATATCATAATAATAATAATAATTATTCACCATAACATTATGGTGTGTATATAGAAGTGCAAAACGGTTCATCCGGAGCAACCCTTAAATCATCATCAGAGATGGAATTATTATATTAATAATAAATATATCCGAGCGAGGCTCCTAGTCCCGTTTCGTTCTGTTCGCCTAGAGGCAATATATCGATGTTTAGCAACCTTACTACTTAATATTACATTATAAATATTACATTATTTGTAACGCCGAAAGGCAACAAGAAAGATTGGATAAAGATTATTATTATATAATATACAAATTGTAAAATCTTAACTGCTATTCAAAATTGAAATGTAATTACGGAAATGAAAAATTATGATTAACTATTAATTCATACTAATTATTATTACTATTAATTATCGGAACTTTGCAATTCTCGATGACGATAACAAGGAAAAAAAAAACCAAAAACAGTCCGTAATTATTAGCACAGAATTATTATACATAATTATATATCGATACTAACGTTCTAATATGTCGTAACCCACAAAATTTCAGTAATGGACTTTTTTTGAAAACTTGAATGATAATAACGTTGTGCAGCTTATATTCAAGTTTTAGCGGTCAAATCGTTGATTTACTATTTTTAAATAAATATTCTGATCCGTAAAATCCTATCTTCTCAATGGTAATAGTGAAGCGTTTTCATGGCCTCCTGAACAATTTTAGATCGATTGTTCATTTGAAAAAATAAATTTTGGCGCCAAAAAAAATGTTCCATCTTATCATTAACACGTGCGTGCAAGCACGATATTTTTGAAATGCAAATAACATGGGATATCGCTGGATTTTCAGTGATAAGTTTTTTCAACATTGCATGTTGAATATTTCCGAGTATAAACTACGGGATGTTTTTGAAAGATGATGCATTTGCATGGAAAAATATTTATATCTGATATATGATAGGGTATTTCGGTACAGTAGGGGGCCATGTGAAATAATCCAAGAAAATTCGAGATTTTTATTACAAATTCTTAACATTAAATTATTTTTATTATTAGATTTTCTTATCATTATTTTTTTGATTATTTTTTTTTTAATTATTTTTATCGATACATACGAATATGTAGAAAATTTAAGAAAATAAAGCGTTTTCGTTAGTAGGTTCATATTGCCCCCTACTGCACCGACATATCCCATTATACGTCAGATATAAATATTTTTCCATGTAAATGCATCGTCCTTCAACAACATACCGTAGTTTATACTCGTAAATATTCAACATGTAAGGTTGGAAAAACTTATCACTGAAAATCCAGCGATATAAATGAGGGTGTATAATTTCCCTTTTTCATCAATTAATATTAAGGTGCTTCCCTACGCAATTCCACCAGACCTGAAAACATTGGGAAAAAAGGTGTTATTAAACGGAATATCTCTGCCTGGGCACCGAAATCAATGAAACAAACTTCGTCGCGCAATTCTATGTACGATTTCGAACACGTACAGCTAAAAAAATGTTTTTTTTACGCGAAAATAGAGAAGATATCCGTGTAAAACGGCTTTGAAAACTTGTTACATGGATATCTTCTCTATTTTCGCGTAAAAAAAACATTTTTTTGGTTGTACGTGTTCGAAATCGTACACAGAATTGCGCGACGAAGTTTTTTTCATTGATTTCGGTGCTCAGGCAGAGATATTCCGTTTAATAACACCTTTTTTCCCAATGTTTTCAGGTCTGGTGGAATTGCGTAGGGAAGCACCTTAAACTATGAATTTAATTTTCGCCTTCGTTCTGCTCTCCTGGATCGTTTTCCTTAAAGAAATTTTTTGTTCATTATTATTATTATAGTAGAGAACAAAAATTAAAAATGTATTCAATTAAATAAACTCACTTTCCCTCTACGTTTTTGTTCAGATCTCAATTTGGCGCACTTATTATTAATTGCAGTACCGAACGGTCCCTCTTTAAAATTTGCGTGATGGATTTTCACAGATTCTGCAACGTTTATCAGTAAATTCAAATAATTAAAGTAATCAGGGTTAAAGACAGCGCGTTGAATTAATAATTATATTAGTACTTAACTATATCAAATTTTTTATTGCATTCTTCAATTCCGAAAATCGAGTTAAAACATAAAAAAAAAAAAATTATTCCATCAAATACTAAATTAAAGAATAATTTAGAAATTTTCAATCGCAAATATCGAATTAAAAAATAATTTCCGAATTTTCAATCCCAAATACCAGATTAAAAAATATTGTTTCAATTTGAATACCATAATTATCTATTGAAAAATGAAATGAGAATTTGCAATTTGGAATAAGAACTTGAAAAACAATTGCCAATCTCATATTCATGAATTAATAAATCCAAAATATTGATTACATATAGGGTAGTCCATTTTAATCTTCGCAAGTGAATATCTCGAAAACTAACAGTTATAAAAGAAAAAGTTTCATACAAAACTTGAAGGGTTTCGAGTGGGAAAGATAATGCTGATATGTGTTGACTTGTAGACTCGCTAATTCCGAGATTTCGCAAGTAACTTCGGATTTTAGATAGGGAACACATGTTTTGGTTGAGGGCCGCTGATAGCGAGATCTAAGACTCATTCAAATACGGAAGCAAAAAAAAAATTTTGCAAAAAAAAATTGGAAAAAAAAATTTCGCGAATTTTTTTTTTTTTTTGCAAAAGATTGTTTTTTGTCCCTAGCTTTCGAACACATTCATTGTTGATCACTCTTAAGTCCGACATGAGCTGGAACATGTTGTCAGTGTAATTATGTCGGGCGAACGAATGCGGTTAGTTGTTTGCGTTATTGATCTACGAATTTTTTTTACTAATCTAGTACATTCAAACTTTCCAATTTCAAAATTGGCGAAAAAAATTTCCAGCTAGAGTGACAAACAATGAACGTGTTTGAAAGCTAGGGACAAAAAAAGAATCTTTTGAAAAAAAAAAAATTCGCGAAACTTTTTTTTCCAATTTTTTTTTCCAATTTTTTTTTTTTTAATTTTTTTTGCTTCCGTATTTGAATGAGTCTTTGATTTCTCTATCAGCTGCCCCTAACCAAAACATGTATTCCCCATCTAAAATTCGATGTTACTTGCGAAATCTCGGAATTCGCGAAGTCTACAAGTCAACACATATCAGCATTATCTTTCCCCCTCGAAACCCTTCAAGTTTTGTATGAAACTTTTTCTTTTATAACTGTTAGTTTTCGAAATATTCGCCTGCGGAGATTAAAATGGACCACCCTGTATACTTACATAACATTGTACTTATGTTTTTTGAATAGATACTATATTTATCTCAAATCATTCTTTGATTGTTTTGTTAATCTTACTTTTTACGTGGCATCGCCAGTCGGGGGATTTAAAATAATTAATTTTTCCTGATGAACTTTTTTTTCATACTTTTTTTTTAACTTTCTAATTCATGAATATAAGATTATAAATTATTTTTTGACGTAATATTTCAAATTGAAAATTTGCATTTCATTTTTTAATAGACAATTATGGTATTCATATAGAAAAAATATCTTTTAATTTGGTATCTGGTATTGAAAATTCAGAAATTATTTTTTAATTCGATATTTGTGATTGAAAATTTCTAAATTATTCTTTAATTTAATATTTGATGGTATAAATTTAATTGAAAATAAAATTTGTAATTTTCAATTCCAAATTTAAAGTTGGAATTGATTTTCAATTTTCTAATTTTAATTTTTTTGAAATAATTAATTTACCGCCCTGGAGGTAATACATGAATACAGATTTTACTGAACAAATAATACCTTTAATGGCATTGATGATATGTGCATCAAGTGCCTCATATTTTTTTTCCTTTACATCGGTATTTTTTGACCTTCCACCTTTGTAGTTACTGATTTTAAGAATATCAATGGAAAAACTTGAAACAAGCAATGATGTCGCCATGGATGTAAAGGTTGCTTTGCTTTTCGCAGAATCCCACTGGTCTTGAGTTATAAAAACCCCTGTTCCTTCATGACCAAGCCCTTTCTATAATAATATTAAAATAGTATTATCTTATTGAACTGATCATTGTGCTAAATTACGTAGTGTTACATAAATATATACGCACCATCCTGTTGTTGTTTTTTTTTGAAAATTTTGATGTACTCAATCTCTCCGTCGTATTTTTTCGTTCATCACTGGAGTGAGCAGACTGATACGTGGATTTAATCAAATTTTGAATGTTGAGCATTGCTGTGAAGGAGTTTCAAATATGATTCATAATATAACTCTATAGTACTACAAGATTATTAGTTATATTAATCTAATATTTTTTCGTAACACGGGCATGAATATGACTGTTTTTATTTAGTCTTTGATTTTGCAGAATATGGGACAGAGACTTTTTCTACCGATTGGTGCATAATATGCTATTATTATTACCTTTGTCGAAATCGTATTTGGTTACGAACTCAGTATCAGTGGGTCTCGATTGGTGTTCTTCTGAACGGTTTTTTGTGAGATTATCCTGAGACCAAATAAAATTGAATAAGTAATCAGTTTTCGAATTATTGTGCACAATTGTGACGTAAGCAAAAGGAAAAAGTTATGAAAATTTCAATCAGTTGATTTAATTACTATACATAAGTCAAATATAAAATATGTTGTATCATTTCAGCACACACTTACAGAGTCAGACGCTTTGCTCGTACTTGGAAAATTTTCTTCCGTGTTTGAAAATCTTAGTTTTTTACGAGCGTTCATCTCAATGACATTTTCCTCATGGACACTGTATTCCACCTCTTCATCGTCGGTATAATCATCAATAACGAGCGTTGCAGGACCTGGAGACATTATTCCATCTAGCGCGTCGATTTTTCTCTCTAACGATTTCATTGATGCTAATAAAAATGTGGATAATTACAAACCGAATTCATTATGCAAAAATGTATAATTTGAATGTATTGATAATTTTGATAATACAATATGCTCTCACCTGAAACTTCGATTATTAATGCGTGGAAACATTTCCACCCACCGAGTATATATATATGTATATGCTAGGGTATATATACCGGAATATATGCTAGGATATATATCACATATATGATCTTGACATATATGCTAGCATATATCTTTGGGCAAATTTGAGTATATGCGGCATATATCCTAGCATATATGACTTCATATATCCTAGGATATATTCCATGCATATATCCTAGCATATATATTTTTTTCGTGGGGGTATGAGGTTGTCTACGCACTTCCCTAGAGATTCCTCCGACATTATAGCGGTGGCCTCATGAAGTCTCCCTTCAAGTACCTCTAGGGAAGCCGGCTGTTCTTTGTACACGAACGTTTTCACGCAGCCCCATATCCCATAATCGAGGGGATTCAGATTGGGAGATCTTGGCGGCCATCTTACTGGACCTGCGCGACCGATCCATCGCCCCGCGTAATGCTCGTCGAGTCATCCGCGCGAACGTAAAGCAAAATGCGGGGGTGCACCGTCGTGTTAGTAGTATATACCTTCGGTCGCCTCCGGTGGCACCTCCACCAACAGCTCAGGCAAGACTTCACTTGAAAAGTGAAAATAATCATCGCCCGTCAACCGATCAGGTAATATGTAGGGTGGTCCCATCTAAAAAACGATAATCGCTTGCATAAATTTTATGTTTCAGATTGTCGATTTTTAAGAATTAATTATATTAAAGGCCGCTGTACGTATTAGGGTGGACGTTAAGGGCGTTGACTAGGCCTCGCCGAGCGCGCGTAAATAGACTCTCGGCATTTACCTTCGCATTTCCTCATTTTTCAAGATAACGGAGTTTTCGATGAAAATTCTTACAGATAAATGATGTATCCGTGTCATGGCTTTGGCCGAATTTGCGATTTCACTTCAAGCTTTGCAAAAAATAATCTTGAAAGTAAGCCATCTTCGCGCTGATGTACAACGATTAGTAGTAGTAACGATTTTTTTCTTGAATATTCGGCGAAAGCCATACCATAGCTACATCCTTTACCTTCGGATCAAGATCATGATCGATACTATCGGATCAATGACTAAGGAGTAATCAGGAAAATCCTGAAGCATTGAAATGACGATTTTTGGCGCAAAAATTCGGCAATTTCTAGCGCAGCCGCGTTGGGTGGTAGCAACACGAACTTCAGGCATCGTAGGGGTAAATACAGACCTTTTCTCCTTTTGCGGAGTTAAATCTTCTGACTCGCATAACTGTGGGTGCTACAGTTTTTCGATTTACTTCGCGTTTTATAATTATGAAGTTCTAGTTTTTTAGTGCCAATATGGTTAAGGCGAGAGAGTGTCTTTCATTGTTGGCGAAGAAGAAAAAAAGACCCGGAGTTCATAATTTGGCTGAATATCGAGAAAAAATGAGGTAAATTAATCGAATTACATACGATTGGAGTAGAGTCTTTAGAGTTTGAAATAAAATAGCTTGAGTACAAAGCATCGGAGAAGTCTGATCTACAGAGTACTCTAAAGAGCAGAGGTTTCTGTTCAGAATGACAGAATAATATAATTTTTAGGTATCCGATGTTGGTCATAAATAATAATTAAAAGATATTGCGACGTCTATTACGCGGCCAGCTTGCATAGATCGTCGATAAAGTTAATAAAGATAATCGAAATCCCCATTTGCCTACTTAGAGGAGCTTTCAATAAATTATATATTTACATATTATTTTTTTTGCGTAGATATTATTGTGCTTGTTAATTTAATCGTCAAATACAAAGGCATAATTAGTCACATAGAGTGTATCTGCTACTCTTACAGCTGCTAGAGATTAGAAATAGTGTGTATAGTTGTGCCTCGTTACATTAGAATGACCACAAATATGCATGTTGAGATTGAGACTTGTCAGCACTCACATATCTAAGGTGCAAGTCGTATAAACGATATTATTATTCGAAAACGGTTACATACAAACTTGCAACGCGGCGCGAACAGAATATGAATCCTGGGGCTATTCACTCTTACTATTAGTGTATGAATGATTGCAATCGAAATCGATTCCTTGATTGATTTTAGAATGATTATAATGACTTCAGTCATTGGATGATATCATTGATTTCGTATAATATCACGAAATGATTTCAGAAATGCATAAGGTAGTGATTTCACGTGATTTCTGAATTCTAATGATTTCTTAATATTTCGCGTGTCTATTGGCATGAGGACGTAAGCGCCATTATACGACTTTTTGCTTTTCGTAACGGCATGAGGTCATATATTTTTTTTTATGCGAAAAAAAAAGATTTTCTGAGTGAATAGCCCCTCGATATAAATCGTCAATTTATACTCTAAATCTACTATGATGGACATTATTCCGAAAATCTTCAAAAGTATCTATCGCTGACCTACTGTGTCGTATGTTATTTTTTGAATGTTTCGGCATCCATCAATCTGCGGTCTTCCGGAGCGTGATCATATTGTTCACCAATTATTTCTGTGAATAATTTTCCTTCTATTTCGTATCCTGTATAGAATTGCTGTGAGCCAAAAAAACGATGGAGAAATTATTTGAGAAGTATTAACTTCAGAAGACCCCGTAAAACTGATGACGTTACTGAGTTCAATGAGGTTGTACTTCCCGATGAATTTCAAGATACCCATTTGTTCTGCTCAGAAACAATTCCTGATTCTCCGATACAATCTACGAGTGACGAACGCGAGATTCACTTCGAAGTCGATGACAGGGAATTCGTGAGTATCCAGCCCGCGATCTAAAGTGATGTTGTCGAAGACCGTATATTGCATTTTGAAAAAGATGCCGGAACTGAAGCCGAGCCCAATTCTCCATTGGAGTTGAGTGGTAGAAGGATGATAGATATCAGTCATTTTCTAAATAGTATCGTGGATATATGTTACCACGCCCCTTTTTCTTGTAGTTTTGCCGACATGCATCCTATATCCGAGAGCCGGACAGGATTCATTACAGTCATCACCTTTTAATGTCAAATGTGTAATCTAGTCAAATCAATAACTTCCGAAAAATCGACCTCAGGACCCTCTAGCGTCAATGCAGCTTTAGTTTCCGCATTATGTCCACAGGTGGTGGCTTTTCTCAGCTCGCGGAAATCAGTGCCTCGATAGATATGAGTAGATAGGGGCAGCTATGGGGAGACACAACAAACCCCCCTTTCCCCCCCGTCTCCTGATAAGGGGGTGATAAGGGGAATGTGGGTCAGTGTGTTATCTTATCAGTCTGGCCCACATCCGGTCTGGTGTGTACGCGGACCTCCTTATCAGCTCCCCCCTCCCCCCACCCCCGTCTGCGGTCACTGGCCCTGACCATGATACCCCTTACCCCACCTCCCCCCGGGGTCCGTTATGGGGTGAGTGCATCGCTCTGTCTCTTTCTAGTCTGGGTCTATCTCTCTCTAGTCTGGGGCAGCTATGGGGCGATGACGCGTTTGCCCGGACACACACACACACGCTCGCCTTACCGTGTCCGTGTGTTCTAGAATCTTCCAGAATGTTCTAGAAGCTTTCTGTCTCTTTCTAGCCTGGTCCCGTCTCTCTCTCTCTCTAGTCTGGGCCAGCCAAGGGGTGATGACGCGTTTACCCGCACACACACACACACACGCTTGCCTTACCGTGTCCGTGTGTTCTAGAATGTTCCAGAATGTTCTAGAAGCTTCTGGAAAGCGATGACGCGTTATCCCTACTCCAAAATTTTTGTACTTAGAAATATTTCAGCAACGCGGCATCCCTGTTTACTATATCTATGCTTAAAACTACGGGAGGCTGGTGAAGGATAGAGATTTGATGACGCAACAAATATATACATATCATAGGTTTATTCAATAAATCTTAATTCCACATATACAACTATGCGGTTATTCATGGCAATTAAATGAACTCAACAAAATGAAGGGCAATATGAAAGAACCCAGCATTAAAATCATTACTGACACAAACAACAAGCCGTAGGTCTCTAAAAGTTCAGAGTCGATGTTTGTTACACTGTAATTTACACCGGATGTTTTTTCACCGGCATGGTGTGAGATCATACACGAATGCTGTCTATCAGAATCCGATAATGTCACCGCTGCCGTTGCGTCGCGAGATTCTTCTGCAGAGCCAGAGCCAGAAGGCATATGAACGAAAACCGACATTGCGTAGGCGATAATTTGCAAACAATGTTTAGTTCGATTCCTCTTCCACCTTCAGTTTGATTCCTACTGCGAGATAATGCGGGAATAATTTTGTCAATTCCAGGAGAACGATGTCGCAATAATTATTCACAAATTCTGCCTCCAGTTGTGTCTTGACGTGTGCCCTTGCAGAATCATACTCCCTTGCAGAGAGCAGGGTTATTCGATGAAGTGATGGTTCTCGAGGACCCTGTATCTTCACCTTCTCCGCTATATACTCGATGTACAGTTTCTTACACCGATTGACACTGTTGGCAAGCCGTTGAAGGCGGTGCAACTGTTCTTCTACACACACGAACACTGTCTTCAACCCGTCAAACGTGGTCTTCTGCATCACTATCGTGGGACGATAAGACAGTTTCCGCTTGACACCCCCATTGGTCGTATCGAGGTTTTCTTCTTCTTCTTCTTCAGCATCAGCACCATCCGTCTCCTCGGCGATATTATTTGCTTCGAAACTGATACTTTTTGAACCGTGAGAGGTGGTAAAAGTTATGGTACAACCGCCTAGCGTAATATGTTCGAAATACCAATCCGCACCCGAATAGCCGCTCGAATCCAGATACTCTGTGATGGTGTCCAACTCGTCTGCCAGTAGCGACCACTCCGATGCGTTGAAATATATACAGCATGAGGAATTGCTCTCGAGTTTAATCACTGGCACAAATGACTCGTCTGCACCAAGTCCGAGACCGACAACAATCTTTTTAGTTATTGAATTGTTCAATCCGTACGTAGTCGCGAGAACCAGATTTCTTTGAGATTTTTTCATTGGTTTCGTAAAGCTCTTAAAAATTCTACTCGTGTTTCCCATGACTACTTTTGATTTAGGTGTCGACATTGTACTACAACTCGGTTTGATCGAGGCTGCAATATTACTGATTTAAATCTAGACGACACGGTCCTCTAGACCCTCCGATTTCCCCCTCCACCTCCTTTTTGTTTTACCATTTCCCTGTGTTGGTTGTAGAGATATTTCCGGTCAAGACGATAAGCTTATTTTGAATATTTGAACGACAGTCTGATATCACTAACGGAAACTGAGCAACGAATACTATTTTAATAATATTATTCTTCTAACTAATCTTATATTTATATTTACACTAGAGTATTGGGGAAGGTTAGAGATTTGATTACGCAACAATTACACAATTGAAGCTACACATTTATTTGAAAATAAAATAAATTTGAATAATAAAAAATATAATAATAAAAAATTATAATAATATGTATAAGTAAAAAAGTAAAAATATTAAAATAATAAAGTAAAAGTAATATTTAATAATAGGCACACGCACACACACACACACACACACTTACTTTAAATGACTTATCCCTCTTACGAGGATGTAGTTAACTTAAAGTAGTTTTTAATAAATTAAAATCAGCCACGCGCCGGGAAATTTTCTGGGAAGGGACGAAACTCCTTCGCCCCCAAAAGCCGGGCTATTGCCTCCCCGACCATGGCGCGACAGGTGTCGCATGGTTCCGCCACCCATCTTCGACGCAACATCGTCATCCCCTGTATACGCCGGATGACGGCCCACTGGCGGAAGATGTCCACCGCGAACTCTACCTCGTCCACGGAGAATCTCCTGGCTTCGTGCGGGTCCATGGCCCGCATCACCTCCGCCACCTTCGTCTCCCACTCCAGAGCATCTGCAAATTACGAGATTGAATCAGTTATTTGTATAATATTCCGGAAAGCGTCGATTGCGTATGACGTGTTGTTTCGAGAAAAAATAACAATGACAGTATCGGTAATGTAGTTCAAAGTTATAATGCTACGTGATAGTATTACAAGTAAGCTGATGGAGTTTAGTATAACTTACCCATTTCGTGCGTGCAACCGCTTGATGTGCAGTATAGTCCCGATTGTTCGGCCATTTTTTTATTAGCTGGATTTTTGCTTTACTTTTTAAAAACGTTGTTGAAGCGGTATGCTTTCCGTAAGTTGTGAGTAGTCTGGTGAAAACTGCTCGTCTTTATATACGAAAAGTCAGACCCGTACCCCTCTCCAAAATTTTCAAACACATATACGAAAAGTCAGATCTGCACCCCCTTTCAAAAATAATTTTCAAACTCCGCTTATAACTCGGTTTTAGACGTACGGACATATGTAAGAGATTGTGCCAATCCCTTGGTACAGTATTGTTGGAGCGACGTGTCCGGGAACAAAAATAACAGACTTGGGAATAGGGAAATACCGAAATTTTGAAACGCACTGATGAGCTGACTTTTGGCTAATGAGTGGAAGCGATTAAGGGGTTACGGTGAACCGTTACTAACATACCCGCTATATCTAACAACCACGATTCGGTAAAGGCCTCTGTGCTTATAAGGCGGTTCCGGACTAGAGGACACATGTAAGAGATTGTGCTGTCAATGGTACAGTATTGATGAAGTGGCGTGTCCGGGAACAGAAACAACGGACTTGGGGGATGGAAAATACCAAAATTTTGAAACGCACTGATGAGCTGACTTTTGGCTAATGAGTGGAAGCGATTAAGGGGTTACGGTGAACCGTTACTAACATACCCGCTATATCTAACAACCACGATTCGGTAAAGGCCTCTGTGCTTATAAGGCGGTTCCGGACTAGAGGACACATGTAAGAGATTGTGCTGTCAATGGTACAGTATTGATGAAGTGGCGTGTCCGGGAACAGAAACAACGGACTTGGGGGATGGAAAATACCAAAATTTTAAACGTTCTCAGGAGCTGACTTTTGGGTGATGAGTGTACGGACTTAAGAGATTACGGTGAACCGTTACGATCTAACGTACTCACTATATATATATGTATATATATAAACATAAGGATTCGCGGTAAAGATCGCATTTAACTTTAGGTAAATTAACGTTTTTCAGCGACGAGAAACAGGGTAGAGTTAGAGGTGGAAAGATGAAATTCAAAAAGAGAACGAGATAGGATATTTTCAGAATTTTCCAGCATATCAGTCAGCGAGGCATCCGCTAATGTTATGTTCCGAAGTATAGTTCATTGGTCATTCAAACCACGTGGTCCCTTCGGAAACTGATATATAGCTTGACACGAGGGATATTTTTTCAGTAGGAAATTTTTTGTATGCAAGCTCCAATCTTACACTCTGTATGATGCCTGTATGTGTGTGTAAGTGAGTGTACGACCGATATTGTCGGAGTTGGCATCGTTTTGTGTGATCTTTCAAGAAAAAACCACGTTCAATTTAAATCATGCCTGATACGCAGAACAGAAAGTATCGCGCTATAGTGTTAAAGGCTGCATCTTATGCCAGACGTAGGAGTATCGCTTTCGATAGGTCCTGCGGTATACGATGGAGACGATCGCTTGCCCGAATGACCCGGAAAAATTTGCTGCGGCAGGTGCGACGAATGATTGCTATGTGTGATGAGAGGTCTATTTCCCGTCTGTACAATCACGACGTTTTCGCGGAGTCGTGGGATTGTTTACGAATCGCTGCCGAAACGGTGATTTCGCGTGGTACTTCTACCTTCTGGATATTGCGGGGACTGATGACGGAGTATTACGAGTGTCTGAATGTGATCCGTGCACGTAGCCGGAATAACATCTATGAAATACCGCGGCGACGTCAGGTGTCAAGACTTGGGAGGATCGAGAGAACGACTAGGATGACTACCACTGCAGACGACGACGACGATAACGGGGTGCAAGAACGCGGAGGTCAACTTCCGAAAACTCGGCAGAATCCCATGCCAGTTTCAAATGACACGGATATGCTCGAAGATAACAGTATCACCGATGAGATGCTGTGTGCAGCAGTGGAAAGATACGAGGCCCGGATGGCTGGTAAACAGACGATAATGAGCGCCGACAGCGATACGGAAATGTATGAAATTATACCATCGTCTATCGACACCGAAGAATCTCGTCATCCCTGGTTATCGACTGTTTTGAAAATCCCGAATAAAAATTGGGTCGTTCGACCTATGCCGACTTGGGGCAGCAATGCGGCTTCCGCAAGTGATTCTTCTGACTACGCGGCCACAGGGAGTGACGCACGCGGCCCAAATAACCAACGCCGTGACGAGTCGCACGAAGAACCTGATAATCAGCTTCATCATCGCCATCATCATCAGGCACCTGTAGCGGAAAATTTACCAAACGAGCACTATTCTAACTCTACCTGTAAGCCTTGTACCAGTTCGATGAACAATTTCTCAAATAAAATTTAAATGACTTATAAATACGTAGAATATAACATCCTTTATTTACTTTCATTCTTGACCAACTCTATCTTAAATACAAACAGATGGGAAGATCACAGCAATGGGTTTTCGTAAATTCCATGTTAACGAAGGAGCCAGTACCTCGGGACTTCAACACGGCGGACACGTGAACAGACCTGTCACAGATAACTCTGACGAGGACGGAAGTATTGTCGAGGATGATAGCGAGGAGAGTTCAGAGAGAATAGCTAGGGAAAACCCTGCATCGGTAGAACATCCTGGGGGAGACGGGGTGGCAAGTTTCGAGAATAGGTCTTCTCTGACGGAAGATCGTTTCCAAGTGATAAGCGAGCTTAGTAAATATTACAAACGATTCGAAATTACCGGTCGTCAGATGGTTATCAGGATAGAACCGGTTGCAGAAGGTGCAAATCCCATTAAATGGTTAAAGGGGGCGTTCAGGAATATTCATGCCTATGCCGTCGGTTCGTGCCGCGAATCAGACTACATTGGAATCAGTTTCAATGCCGGTGGCTTCAATCTTGGAGCCGCTGGTCTTTCGTTTCGACCTGTTAAAGATTTCCGTTACGAAGATTTGTGGAAAATTGTGTACGGTGTGACACAAAGCGCGTCCGAGTTCACCGTAGATCAGACGATCACCGTCACCGTGAATACCGTTAGAGTTCCATCGGGGCGGGGTAAGGCGATGAGATTGACGCATGACGGGGTAGGGAAACGCTCTATTTTGGAAATCGGGAACTCTGACAACATGTGTCTTCCACGTGCTCTTGTTGTGGCCAGAGCTCACGCTGAGAGGGGATCCATCCGTAGCGGGGCGTTACACACGCGGTGGGAATTGATTAGACATAAAGTATCACCGTCTCAGCGCATCGCCGCCTATAAGTTGATAAAAGACGCGGGTGTCGAAATTCCTGCGGACGGTTGCGGCGTACCCGAGATCAATCTGTTTCAATCTTATCTGGCCCGTGAAGGTATAGCAATCGTAGTTTATGAAAGTGGGAAACTGGGGAACGGCGAAGAGACGATCTACGACGGTACGGATGTGGTTACGGCGAGCGGACGACACGGCGTTACGTATAAACTGAATATCCTCTACTTTCCCGCTAAACGGCATTACAATCCTATTCTGAACCTGACGGCTGCAGCGGCTGCGAGATATTTCTGCGAACCCTGTAACAAAGGGTACAGGACCGGTAACGAGCACCGATGTTCGCGCAAATGTCCTCAATGTCTTTCGCTTCCCGCCTGCGATTCAATCGGCGCGAGTCTAGACTGCCGCTTCTGCGGACGTTTTTTTCGCGGAAACGAATGTCTGGCGAGGCATCGAAAAACGGGGTCGTTCAGTCCGCGTCGTAGCGTGTGCGAAACTCTTCAGATCTGTGGTAACTGTACGCGTTTCACGGATCGTACGAAAGGTGTACACTCGTGCGAGACACGGTACTGTGCCACCTGTTGTTCTCAGCAGTCGTATAATCATAACTGTTACATGCCCACCATCAAACGCGATAAGAAGCAACCCCGCTATATCTTCGTGTTTTACGATCTTGAGACGCAGCAGAGCGAGACGGTTGAGGGTGATGAAAGAACGAACATAAGGTAAAATACCCAATAGTTGGACAGTTTGGAAGGCATGATTGAAATAATCTCATTTTGGTGGAATCAGGGCATAATCGATTTATAAAAAGTGTTCCATTACGTGGCGCATGCATTTTTTTATCAATTGAAAAAAAAAGGTTGCCTGAAATGCATTTTTAAGTGAGTTATGGGAATTTTATTAGGTCAGTCGAAAACTGTAGTAGTTGGACATATCTCTAAGGTTATCGGAGAAGTTGGACAAGATCCAACCCAGAAGATGGACAATACTCAAATGTGTACCACTTTATTCATGGTTTTAACAATAGTTTGATTATTCTATACTCAGTATTTAAAGATACATTTTTTTACGCATCTGTAACATATATAAATATACGAAAGCACCATAACATAAGTGAACGTAAAAAATAAGTCAAAAATTACGACTCTTCTTCCTTGAATTTTTTTTTTGCTTGTAAAATTTTCACTTTTTCTTGAAGTAAAGAGTCTTCAATTTTACTCAGTTGAGAATTTAAACCTTTCAATTGATTTTCTAATCCGAGTGGATTTTCCGTTGAACTTGAAGTTTTCATAGTTGCTTTTAATTGTTTTATTTTTGAACATAGTTCTCTTTTATTGGACATTATATTCTTGACTTTTTCTTGGTGAGTTTTAAGGTAATCTCGGTGTTGTTCTTTGATCTTTTTATTTTTCTCCCTTGTTTCTTTATTTTTTCTCACTTTTTCTTCTTTTTCTTTTTTTACATCGGCTTTTTTTTGGAGTACTTCAAGTAAATCGTCAACAACGGAAACAGGAGGAACATTTTGTGATCTTTTGCTGCTTTTTTTACTTTTAAACTCCGGAATTTTCAAATGTAATTTTAAGTCATTAGAAACATTCGGTGATTTTTCACGTAAGGCCGTGGTATGAATGAACTTGTCGACATTATCTACGGCATTGTCTGATTGTAAAATAGGATTTGAATTCGCAGCAAGTTCTGTGGAATTATTATTATCTGTAGACTTCAAGATAGACGAAGATTCATTCGTAACTGAAATTTTAGACACAGAATCAACTGTCAAATCCAGTACTTCATCTGCATATTCACTGATGATTTTATTTTGATTAGGTTCCACTATATCAGAAGTTCCATATGTAGTAGCGTCTATCGGTGAGTTATCTACAGTACTATTTTTAAATGTTATCGAAGGTTGAGACGATGAATCAAAGTCTCGTTCGTTCGAAGCTAGATTTCTAGACTGATCAACCACTTGCTCTTGAAGACTGCAATTCTCTTCGAGTAATTTACTGTTAGAATTAACTATTAAATCTATAGTTTCACTCATGCATTCATTTAAAACGTCTGATTCTATTGGAAGATCACAATTAATATTTTCATTTGGAGTGCCATACACAGTATCGTTTTGAGCAGATGCTGTTATATCAGGAACCTCATCTATCTTGGCATCTATCAGTGACGTATTTAAAGTACTACTTTCTAGTACTACAACAATAGGTTGAGATACTGATTGGATTGCTGATGCATTATCATCGATTTGAAGAGAAGGATAGTTTGAATCATCACAAACACTGGCGAGTGCTGAAGATACTTTATTCAAACTCTCATGTTGTTCTACTATTATATTTGATAAGTCAAAATCTAACTGAATGTCATTTGGACATTCAACTAAAATGCTCTCATTATTACGTGTAAACATCGTTGTATCAGCCGAACTTATATCGCAATTTGATGTAACGCTTGAAGTCGATGTGGTTTGGTCAAAGTTTTTTGCAAAGTATGCTTTCATTTTTTTCCAAAAATTAAAACGATTATTGTAATCTGGATCGCCAGTCCAATTTTCTGCAGATTCTTGCTCTTGGAATGATTTTAAAACTGATTCTGACAGAATGGTCTTTTCATAAAGATCTAACAACTCATTACTTGAAACATTTTGTCTTTTCTGGCCAGAAACTTCTTCAGAGCTTGGTTCTACTTGTTTTTTTTTTTTGTTCTTATTCAAAACATTATAATTCACTGCATTCGCATCAAATGGGTATAAACCACAAGCTTTGAAGCCATGTTGAATACTTAAAGACAAGTCAATGCTATCTAAAGCTAGTTTTAATACTGCAGGAAACATATGTTTCTTAAAGTTGATTACTTCATTATCAACTCTCCATCGCCTTAGCGTTTTTTTATAGGCTTCCTTTAAGGGATGAAATAATGCCACGTCAAGTGGTTGAATAATGTGCGTTGCGTTCGGGTATAAAGCTATCAATTCTATCTGATTTTCTTTACAAAGTTTCATTAGTGGTAGAGAGAGATGTGAAACATGACCATCAACGTACAAAATAACAGGTAATTCTATTGCATTTTCATTCAACCATTTTATGAATATATTATTCATGAAATAGTAAAAAGTCTCAGCTGTCATCCATCCTTTATCACTATTACCTACACCCCATCCTGGTGGTACGTTTGCTAGAATCTGTTTTTTTGGTGTAGTTTTTAAATCATACAGTATCAAAGGAGGTGGCATTATTCCATCTGCAGAAGCCGTGAAAAGCACTGTCAAACTGGCCTTTTCATTACTGGATACTATTTGGTACACAGATCTAGATCCTTTTTCAGTTATAACACTGTTATCTTTAGGAACTAACTGAAAAGCGGATTCATCTAAGTTAAAAATTCTGTTTGGTGAGATGTTTAACAGCTCTTTTTTCTCAAGATAGTTATTGATATGGCTAAACCAATTTCTTAAATCGTTTTCAGTTACAGATGCTCTGGTAGTGGTCAAATTTTGTGCAATTCGTATACTTAAGACTTCATGTCTCCTTAAAAAAGCTCTGTACCAATGATTTCCAGGTCTGTTATCAGTGAAGACAGTATTATTTCTCTTTGCATCATTTAAAAACCGTTGCACAGTGTCTAATAAAAAATCTTTGTTGACAGGGAATCCTCTTTCCGCACTCAGCAAGATCCACTGAACTATTTCAGACTCTTCATTTGCTGTCAAAATAGTTGGAGGTCCTTTTCTACATTCTAATGCAGTGATATTATTTACTTTGATGTGCAAGGTGCTTTTAGGCACTCCAAATTCATCTGCAACTTGCCTCAATGTTTTTCCTTGTCCAAGTGCATTCAAGGCTTCTTTTAATTGTTCGCTGGAGTATTGTCTTTCTTTGCCTTTTTTTCTTATTTTAGAATGACACGATGAGCTATTAACAATGTCATTAACTTTTTTTGAGTTGTGACTGGATTTACTCATTGAAGCTTTCTTCTTGATTTTTCCCATTTTTCACTAGAAAACAAAAATAAATATTTTTTTATTATTCAAAGAACATATTTCTGGAGTAGAATAAGTATAATATGCCAAAATGTAATTACACGAACAATTAATATAGTGAAAATAAGCTTGAACGTGAACAATGTCAAAGCCAACCTAACCTATTTGAGGTTATGTTGACTTTATTCGTAAATATCAGTAACAAATATTGATTTTTTGTAGGTAAAAAGTTGAAATATTATAATCTATCTTACTTACGTACTTCCTTGGCTGCTTCACTGCCCTAATTATTGTTAATTTTAACCAGTTTTGAACAGAGCTTGCGCCCGTCCAAGTTCTACTCTCCGTATGAGCGATAGTTGGACAAGCGTCGCCGCCTGTCCAACTAATAGTCTCTAGTATTTAAGTGTGAAAGGTATACTTGGACACGCAAATTCGATAGAAAAAAAAGGTTTTTGCAAAAAAACCTCATGAAATCATACTCACGAACCACACAACCATCAATACATTTCGAAACCTCATACTGTTTCCATAAAAAGTTTTTTTTAATTTTAAATTTTTCATCCTACCTTTTTGTCCCAAAAAGGTGCTAAATTCGTGCGTATCACGTTGCTCTTTGGAATCCAACATAATAAGCCTCATATTATTTAATTAATCGATATTATTAGAAAAAAAATGTATGATTCTCTATTCTAAGAGAATAATGAATCTAGATTCGGCGTTGACACCATGATAAACAATTGCTTTCAAACAAAAAATTGCGTTTGTTTATAAGTGTCCAACTATTGGGTCTAGTTTTCCCCGTGTCCAACTATTGGGTATTTTACCTTACATGTGCCGAATCTGTGCGTAGCGCATCAGGTTTGCAGCGAGTGTATTCACGATTTGGATATAAAAAACGGTTGCGACGCTTGCGGTCTCACGCGCGAGTATGTCTTCAAGATCGATCCTATCAGACAACTTGTTGACTTTGTCACGCGACCGATCCGAGATTTCACAAAAATTATTTGTTTAGCTCACAACGCAAAGGGATTCGACGCTCAGTTCATATTGCGATTTTTGGTAGAGCGAGGCAACGAACCGCCGCAAGTAATCTTGAACGGAAGTAAAATTATTATGCTAGAGACGGGACACACTCGCTTCCTTGACTCGCTAGCCTATATGCCCATGGCGTTATCTGCTCTTCCCAAAGCTTTCGGTCTGCCTCCGAGCACTGTCAAGGGTTTCTTTCCTCATCTTTTCAACACACCCGATAATAGTGGTTACGTGGGGCCACTTCCTGAAGCTAAATTTTACATACCGGACGGTATGAGTGTGAGTGCTCGAGATGATTTTTACAACTGGTATAATAGCGAGGTTGCACAAGATCGCCAATTTGACTTTGATGTCGAGCTGGTGACTTATTGCAAGGCAGATGTAGATATTCTTCGACGTGCGTGTATCGCGTTTAGGGACATCTTTCTCGAGTGTGGGCGTGTGTGTCCGTTCACAGAGAGTACGACCATAGCGTCGGCCTGCATGACGGTGTTTAGGAAAAATTTCTTACAACCGTCGCAAATCGGTATTATCCCCAGCGGGGGTTATAGGCGTGCCGATAATCAATCGCAGAAGGCTCTCGAATGGCTTGTCTGGAAGGAGCATGAAATGGGTATACTAATCACCCATGCTGCACGGGCACGCGAGTTTCGTATACCTGAAACGGGTCGTCCTGTTGACGGTTACTATGAAAATAAACAAACGGGCGTACGTCAAGTGTTTGAGTTTCACGGGTGTTATTGGCACGGCTGCCCGCTGTGCTACAAGATAAACAGAGATAATAGACTGACAGCCGGTGACACGATGGATAGGCGGCTCGAAGAAACACGCTCAAAGACTGCTAAAATGACCGAGTTAGGATACATCGTTACAGAGATCTGGGAATGTGAATGGGATCTACTCAGAAATGAGAGCGACGAATTGCGTGAATATATTTCGAATCAGTTATTAATTGCAAACAAGGGTTCGTACAAGGCGTTGAATCCACGTGACGCGTTCTATGGCGGTCGTACGGGTAACACGTCGTGCTATCGCGAAGTAAACACAGGCGTGGATGAGGGTGTACGCGAGGAAATACGCTACGTGGACGTATGCTCTCTGTACCCCTACATATGCAAGAACGGTCGGTTTCCCATGGGGCACCCGACAGTTTATGTCGGCGACGACTGTAAATTCTTAACAGGAGCGAACGGTACCGATATCCAACGACTCGACGGATTGGTCAAGTGTTGCGTTCTACCGCCGCGAGATCTCTTTCATCCCGTATTACCGATACGCATGCACGGTAAACTAATGTTTGCTCTGTGTCGTACTTGTTGCGAGGAAATGCTGCAAATAGACTGTCCGCACGAGAACGCTTCCGAGCGTTGGTTCGAGGGTACTTGGGTGTCCGATGAATTGAAGAAGGCCGTGGAAAAGGGTTACACGGTGGTGAGCGTACGTGAAATCTGGCAGTATGCAATGACACAGTTTGACCCTAATACTCGGAAGGGTGGTCACTTTGCGGGCTATATAAATACCTTCTTGAAAATTAAACAGCAGGCTAGCGGATGGCCGGCCGAGTGTGTAGACGAGGAATCGCGAGAACGTTACTTGTCCGAATATGAGAGAATTGAGGGCATACGACTGGACCGCGATAAGATTTCAAAGAATCCCGGCCTACGTTCTGTCTCAAAACTCTGTCTCAACTCGTTTTGGGGAAAGTTCGGTCAGCGTGAGAATATGTCAAAGACCGAGGTTGTAAATTCCCGTAGACAATTGTTGAAAATATTAACCGACCCGGAGATCGAAGTTACAGATCTCCTACCCGTCAATGAGAAACTGTTATACATACGATGGGTTCACTCCGAGGCGAGCGTTAAACCGACACCCCTGGCAAATGTTGCTATAGCCGCATATACTACAGCCCAAGCACGTCTAAAGTTATACTCGTATCTGGAAAAGCTCGATCGGAGGGTACTGTACTATGATACCGATTCGGTTATCTATACACGCGATGCGAACCATACTGACGAATACGAGCCAGAGACGGGAAACTTTTTGGGTGATCTCACAGACGAGTTAGAGGCTTACGGAAAGGGTAGCTACATACGATCGTTCGTTTCAGGGGGAGCAAAGTTTTACGCGTACATCGTTCGTCATGCGAGCGGTGAGGAG
Organism: Tenthredo notha; assembly: GCA_914767705.2. Classification (NCBI taxonomy): domain Eukaryota; kingdom Metazoa; phylum Arthropoda; class Insecta; order Hymenoptera; family Tenthredinidae; genus Tenthredo; species Tenthredo notha. The sequence continues at coordinate 3,402,069 of OU611908.1, read as the reverse complement.
ACCGAGGTATGCAAAGTCAAAGGTGTTACATTGAATTACTCGAATCGTCTTAAAGTCAACTTTGACTCGATACGGCGCATGGTGGTAGATAACACCGAGCCAATACAACTACAGTATCGCGCCATCCGTCGGACAGTGTTGCACCAGGTGGTCACGCGTACAGAGTCCAAGACCTGCAGACCGGTAATTGTCAAGAGGCGTCGTTGCCCCGATAACTTTCAGACCTTGCCCTACGGCTACAGGGAATTTCCATCGAACATTGAACGCCTCCAAAAGTAACACGTGTATTTGGGATTATCCCCTAACGCAGCCTGTACCGGGGTAAACTAGTATCTGTACATAATCTTTTACAGTCTCTCGACAAAACTCTCTCTATTTTCCAACTTTATCGCACACTCTGTCTCTCGCTCTCTCTCACTCTCCGACTCAAGCCTCTTGTTCACACACACACACGCACACACGCCGCTGCCGCAGAAGATAAATATAGAAGATAACGGTTATATACGTTCACAGTAAGGTCAGTATATTCACGTTATCTGCGTTTCTGAAGAAACACTATACAGAAACAATTATGACGCGGGGATGCAATAAGCTAGATCAAGGGGTGCGTGCGCCGGCAAGCTCGTCAGCCGCGATAGATCTATCCCGCCGCATGAGGCTGGTACCGCGGGCGCGCGAGGGTACTGGTTGATACCCTCGACGCGTACACGCGCGCTGATATGAGCTCATAGCTCAGCGCGCTCCGCGACCGCCGCCCCCGTGAAAGGCTGATTCCCGCGGAATATACAGTTACCCGAATGTTTTGATTCTGATTTTTCCACACATCTGTACACAGAGAGAGAGAGAAACATTATCGAGGACGATGGATACGCGATGGAAGCATCCGTTCTCTGCGATCGTGGCCGGTCCTTCGGGTTGCGGAAAATCGAATTTTGTAAAGAATTTCTTGAGACACAGCAGGAGTATGTGCGATGCGGAATTCAGTCGCGTAATCTGGTACTACGACGAGTGGCAGCCGCTGTACGAGTCGGGGAACGGAATAGAATACCGCGAGGGATTACCGCAGCACGCAGACTACGACGGTGACACGAAGCCCAAACTATTGGTGATCGACGATCTGATGCGCGAGGCGTCAAACAATGTGGTCGTCGATCTGTTCACCAAAGTCTGTCACCACAAGAATCTCAGTGTTTTTTACATCACGCAGAATTTGTTTCACCAAGGACACGGTCAACGAGACATCTCTCTGAACGCCAATTATATCGTTTTCTTCAAAAATCCGCGCGATCGCGGTCAGATTCAACACCTCGCGCGACAAGTCTACCCCGAAGATTCACGATTTCTTCAAGAGGCCTATCACGAGGCTACCTCTGCGCCGCACGGTTATCTCTTGCTGGATCTGAAGCAATCGACGCCTGAAAATTGTCGGTTTCGTACCAGTATCTTTCCCACGGACGTACATCATTACGTCTACGTTCCACGGAGGGATATAAAGAAGAGCAGTGCTCACACAGTACCAGTCGCACGGATATAATGCCGAAAACACCTCGTCGCACGTGTGAGCAGGAGTGCCTGGCCAACTTTAGTAAAATAAACACTCTCCTGCTGCACGCGCTGCAGAAATTAAAACCAGGTCAACGATTGGCTCTGCTACGTACAGCCGATAACACTTTGATTAAGAACATCTGCGAGTGCGCGCTCAACACCTTGGAGGGAAACGTCGTGCTTTCCCCGTCGCAGAAGACGCGACTTCGCCGTCACAGACAGACGCTTCGTCGATTGGCCCGTAATCGAGGTAGCTGGAAAAGCAAGAAAAAAATTCTCGTTCAACAGGGAAGTGGATTCTTTGCCCTGCTGTTAGCCCCTATACTCGGAACTCTGGTGTCTAGACTGTTTTCTAAATAACTGCGTGTGTGAGTGTAAGCGGTGGTGTTGGTAAGATGGAACGGGCAAAGAAGATGATTTTAATTCCAATGGAAAGTATGGAGAGATTCCAACGTCGCGTCACGGACGGTGCAGCAGCCGGTATATCGTCCGCCGCTGCCGAGGAGACTCCTAATTCCGGCCGCGGTGATCCCATCACCAATCTAGATAACGATATGAGAAGCATTCTGAAGTCAGAAACAACGGATGATGCCGAAAAATGGAAACTGTATCAACAAGTGCTGCAGCGATATCTGTATTTTACCAAGGAGTCTAGAAAACCGTTGGAGCTGCTCATTCGCGAGGAGGAGGGCACGGGTAAAAATGTTGGCGGGGTACCGCTGAAACAGGAGATCGGAGCCGCGCCTTCGAATGAGGGAAAAATGGATCCGGGGCGAATACTGGAAGGCGTTCCGAAAAAGTTTTTAGCAAAAGGCAAACTTTTGTTAAAAATGTTGAGCGACATGCCGACTCGTTTCACGTGGAATAATGACGGGGCAGTTGCGATCGACGGAGTAACGGTACCTGGTGCAAATATTGTCGATCTGACGAACCTTGCCACGCGATCGAGAAAAAGTTTCGATCCTGTGGGAAGGTCTCAGTTCGCTCGTTTTCTTCACGCGGTCAACGTACCGCGAGATTACGTGGGTAACGAGACTTTTTGGAGAGACATACGCCTTTTCGACAACGATAAGTTGGCGGACGCCGCTTCCTCGGCTATAGCACATCCCTCGTCATCGTCCGTGATTCGAGGCACGGGTGACGGTAGTCAGGGATCGTTCGCAAGTGCTCGGGGTTTTTCACGCAGTAGGGCCGGCGAGGGTAATCGCAGTGAAAGTATCGGCAGCAGTGGAACAGAGGACGGTAATATAACCGAAACACCTGTAGCGACCAAACGTAAAAGCCAGCGAAACATTCTACGCGAGGGTAGCAGCAACAGCAACAGCGGTAAGAAAAACAGACGCAGTGGGTGGATGGAACTTCGCTTGAAGAAATAACGATGCCGAGACTTGAAGATATATATTACGACCCCTCGCATCCGGCTGCCTACACGGGAGCACGGAACCTGGAACGTGTCTCGCGGGGGGACACGTCGCGGGAAACGGTCAGAAACTGGCTATCCGGTCAAGATGCCTATACGTTACACAAATCGGTAAGAAGAAGATTTCCGCGGGCAAGATACAACGTTTCCAACATCGATGACGTGTGGGAGGCTGACCTGGCCGATTTGAACTCTGAAAAGAAACATAACAACGGGTATCGCTATCTGCTAGTGGTGATTGACGTTCTGAGCAAGTATGCGTGGGTAGTTCCATTGAAGCGTAAGACAGCAACAGCCGTTGCCGAGGGATTCGAACATGTGTTGAACACAACCAGACGCAGGCCCGTACTACTACAGACAGACAAGGGTAAGGAGTTTGTCGGCTCTGTTTTTCAGAACCTGCTAAACGCTAACGAGATACGTTATCGGGTCACTCGAAACCCCGACATAAAAGCGGCTATCGTAGAAAGATTCAACCGTACGCTCAAGGAACGTCTATGGCGATACTTTACGCACAAGAAGACCCGTCGCTACGTGGATATCCTTCCTCAGATCGTACAGGCGTACAATGATACCATACACTCGAGTATCGGAATGGCCCCGTCGTCGGTGACGTTACGCAACGCGGCCGAGGCACGTGCCTTCATGCAGAGACGATATCCACAGCGATCGAAGGGTAAACCAAGATTTCGCGAAGGTGACACTGTACGAATCAGCAGAACCAAGGGCACATTCGAGAAGGGATACGTGGCAAACTGGAGCGAAGAATTGTTCAAGATTCACCGCGTGCTCGCGCGTTCACCGGTAGTCTACGTCTTGGTGGATTTAGAGGGAGAGGAAATCGACGGCGCGTTCTACGAGGCAGAGCTTCAACGAGTAGCGGAGGGGGGAAATTTGGAGACAGTCACTCAGAACTGACGAGGAGGAGACGGGTCAGTAGTCGTGTGCGCGTTGATTGAATTATACACACCCGCGTACGTTCTAAACTCATCATGAGGGGTAATCAATTTTACATCACTCTACCGAGCAACAGCTCAATGCAGTTTTTTCCCGATAACCGTACCTGCTGCTACATGACACAGTTACCGCGTGCCATCGAATTGGACGGTGAGTGGGAGGTGGGTCTAGCCGAGATCCATTATCCGCTCACGTTTTCATCGCCGTCGTCGCAACGAGCCGAGGCTATCTCCGCAAGACCTAAATCATGGAGAACCGCCCATGTTCCGGTATCCGATGGTGCTGAGAACCCCGTTCCGATAATCCCGTCGTGTCAAATGTTTGTCTACTGTGATCTTGTGGAGCCTCGCATCGTCGGTGATGTTTACGCACCTTTGTTACGCGTTATTCATGCCTGTGGGAACTCGCATTCGATTCGCGGAGAATCGGAAATAAAGACCCTATCACCGCCGTACTACTTGCCACTGATGCTTACAAGTTTCCGTACAGTCGAAATCAATATAAGGGATCATCTTGGCAGACCTGTGCCATTCGAAGGTGGGACGTTGACCGTCACGCTTCACTTTAAACGCGTTCGCTGATGTGAGAATTCTTTCATCATCATCATCATCATCGTTATATCGCAGGGAAAGGAAAGTTCGAGGGCATCGACACAACGAAGAAACAGAAGAAGAACGTAAAAGACCATGGACCATTACACCGAACACTACGAGAGTCAGTTGGGGGGCGGTATGGAGATTTTCTACCGAGGACACCCTCACCAGCGGGGTCACGGTATCGGTAGCTTCTTGGGAGGATTATTTCGTAGGATATTACCATTGTTCAGAAGTGGGGCTAGGGCTGTCGGAAAAGAGATTCTACGCACGGGGAAGAACGTTAGGACGGATATGCAGAACGATACGCCGCTCAAAAAGTCTCTTCAGTCACGCATCAACGAATCGAGTCGGAATCTGAAACGAAAAGCTGAGGAAAAACTTGAGTCATTGATGAAGGGATCGGGGTATATGAGCGGCGTGGGTGGACCGAGACATCAGTCGATGCTCGCACGCGTAAACAGGCTAGTCGACGCTCGAGCTTCTGCCAAAAAGGGAAGAATCAACAGAAGACGACCGAAGAAATCAGCCAAGAAGAAGAAGAGCAAGGGCAAGAAGAAACAAACCGTGTCCAGAAAAAAAGGAAATAAAAAGAAGACCTCTAAAAAACGAGCTTTGACCGACATCTTTGGACCCCGATAGTTTATCTCTCGCCCTCACACACACGGATAATGGCATTCCTACACGCGCACTCTGGCGAGTGTATGAAGTCTGAGCTAGATTTGTTTACTCTTCCTCCTACACAAACTTCGATTGAGGGTGGACAGTGGGTGCACTACAAGCCCGTCTCATCGCTAACCGATGATTCGCCGATCGAATTCTCGGTACCGGGCCAAGGTGACGAGTACATTGATTTGGCACACACCATGTTAAGCGTACGCGTGCAGGTGCAGTTGATTAAACCTGAGAATAACCCCCCAGCAGCGGCGGCGGGTGCTGCACCTGCCCGGTACGCTACACCTGTGAACAACCTTCTACACTCGATGTTTAACCAAGTGGATATATTCTTCAATCAAAAACTTGTTTCACCAGCCAACAACTCCTACGCTTACCGTGCCTACGTTGAGACTCTATTAAATTACGCCCCATCCGCGAAACGTTCGCATCTCTCGTGCGGCATGTGGTATGACAGCGAGGAAACCGTATCGGACGTCTGCGATGTCGACAGTGAAGATGCCGACGAGGGATTCACTACGCGAAAACGTATGATGCAAGACTCCCGTATAGTCGATCTAATTGGACATCTCCACTGCGACGTCTTCAATCAAGAAAAGTTTTTACTCAACGGAGTGGAGTTACGACTACGTCTCGTAAGATCGAGGGACAGTTTTTGCCTAATGGAAACAAATCCCCTTCACACGCTGCACATTGTCGACACTTCTCTGATGGTTCGCCGCGTAAAGATCAGCCCAGGTATCCTACTGGCCCATGCACGTACCCTTGCCCAGGGAACGGCCAAGTATCCCGTAACAAGAGTAGAGGTGAAAGCTTTCACCATTCACGCTGGGGTACAAGCGGAGACGCTGGACAACGTGGTACTCGGACAACTGCCGAAACGTGTGATTCTTGGATTCGTCAGCAACAAGGCATTCAACGGAGACAGACTACGCAACCCGTTCAATTTCCAAAGCTTCTTGCTGAATTACTTGTCGCTGTACGTGGACGGTGTGCAAGTCCCCTCAAAACCTCTGCAAACAAACTTTGGTAAAGATAATCTGTACGTCGACGCGTATCACACCCTCTTCTCCGGCACCGGTATTCATTTTCTCAACGAAGGCAACGGAATTAATCGTTCACAGTACAAAAAAGGGAACTGTTTGATGGCGTTCGATCTCACACCCGACCTCTCGGCCAACTGTCCCTCGCATTGGTCGCTAATTAAACACGGTACTCTCAGGATAGAAATGCGATTCGACAAGGCGCTGGAAGAAACAATAAATTGCATAGTCTACGCAGAGTTCGACAATCTCATAGAAATAGATGCAGCGAGGCAGGTTATCACAGACTTTGGCGGCTAGAAAGTGGGCGGGAGGCAAAGTTTCCTGTTTTTTCGTCAGTAACAGGGTTCCGTTATCTTCGTGTGGTCCAACCGACAACTTTATCGCCGGAAACAGCAACCCTCGGAAAAACTGTAGAAGAAGGAAGACAAAAATCGGGTGATTGTAAGGTTGGGGGGAAAAAGGTGATTATACATTCGACGATAGGGTCAGTTGTTCTACAAACCTCACCACGTTCGGGTCTAATAAGTGTTAACCGTTCCCACCGTTCACAAATATGGATTACGTTGTGGATATTCAAGGATTTAGTGATGTGTTTGGAAATTTGCTACCGAAAGAGGTGGCCGTAGTCACCCTGGATCATCCGTACCACGCCCACTGGATTATCGAGCCACCTTATCCGTTTGTCAGCCTGACTCAGAGAGAACGCATCGCCAACAATTATAGCACGTGTTACCAGCACGGTATCGAGTGGTTCGAGGGGGATACTTCGGTGAAAAAGCTGGAACTCAATTTACGGGAAATAGCTCGGAACGCATACCGTATTGTAACCCGAGGTAAATACGAAGCCAAGTATCTGCAGGAAATTACGTCGCGCCAAGTTGTGAATCTCGAGGAGTATGACTGTCCCGAACTTCCCGAGCTGAATCCACAGTCTGATTATTGTTTTCATCACGGAGTCAGGAAAGAAGAATTTTACGCCTGTGCGTTAAACAATGCCCTCAAGCTGAAACATTGGGTCAACGAGAAGAAAATCCTCGACAAGTATGATTATAAATCTCATGCGAATACGATAATTGGCAGTCGTCGTTTGAACCTGGGGGAGGGTTCAGGCAATAGCAGTGTTAACAGCAACAGCTCCAGTGGATATCATACTGCCCACACGTGTGACAGTTCCTCGCATCAACCTGACCAGTCAATGTTCGGTTCCGCAGAAACGATAGTGAATGTAGAGGCCCAAGAAATCGAAGTCTCGGACTCGAGTCTCTCCACAGCCACGACGGAATTGTCTATCTCGCCATCGTCTCTGGAGATTGTTGACGAGAAAAATGGACAGTCTACAGATCCGGAAAGCATTGCGGACATTTCTGAACCAGAAGAAGATACAGGTTTACCCAGCAGATCGGATACCGTTGGTATGGACACGACCGATGGCTTTTGTTGCTAACACCGATGATCACACACAACCCGGTACGCACTGGGTGGCGTTTTACATCAACGCAGCCGGACACGGAATATATTTCGACAGTTTTGGTATACCACCGCTCGTGCCCCATCATAATAGGACTTTACGCAGAAATTCCGAACGCTACACATGGAACATCGTACGGCTGCAAAGTTTTTCGTCAAACGTGTGCGGGCAATACTGTGTTATGTTTGTGTGGTTCATGGCTGCCGGGTTTGATTTGCATCAGTTTCTCGATATGTTCACCGATAATTATGATAAAAATGACTCTATCGCTGCTTCATTTTACAAACAACTCACCTCGTTCTCAAGTCATAAGTCTTGCGAAAGCCTGGATTTGATTGATTGTCACCAGTGTTGTACTTCTAGAAACAAATGTAATCTGGCATAGCGGTATACATGGTTAGTTTTTAAGTTTTTTTCATTTAATTTCACTCAATATCAACATAGTAATAGTATTTTGATTGTATACTTAGCTTTAATTGATCGTAATTGTTCTTTGCTTTTAATATCATATTACACAATATTTTTAAATTTTTCTTTTTCTTCTCATTTGATTACTCTTAATCTAATCGTAGTGATAGTTTTGATTTTATGTCATTTTTTCTATATTGCCCTTCATTTGGTATCGCTCATTTGAGCATAATTGTATGTAGATTTAAGATTTATTGAATAAACCTATGATATGTATATATTTGTTGCGTCATCAAATCTCTATCCTTCACCAGCCTCCCGTAGTTTTAAGCATAGATATAGTAAACAGGGATGCCGCGTTGCTGAAATATTTCTAAGTACAAAAATTTTGGAGTAGGGATAACGCGTCATCGCTTTCCAGAAGCTTCTAGAACATTCTGGAACATTCTAGAACACACGGACACGGTAAGGCAAGCGTGTGTGTGTGTGTGTGCGGGTAAACGCGTCATCACCCCTTGGCTGGCCCAGACTAGAGAGAGAGAGAGACGGGACCAGGCTAGAAAGAGACAGAAAGCTTCTAGAACATTCTGGAAGATTCTAGAACACACGGACACGGTAAGGCGAGCGTGTGTGTGTGTGTCCGGGCAAACGCGTCATCGCCCCATAGCTGCCCCAGACTAGAGAGAGATAGACCCAGACTAGAAAGAGACAGAGCGATGCACTCACCCCATAACGGACCCCGGGGGGAGGTGGGGTAAGGGGTATCATGGTCAGGGCCAGTGACCGCAGACGGGGGTGGGGGGAGGGGGGAGCTGATAAGGAGGTCCGCGTACACACCAGACCGGATGTGGGCCAGACTGATAAGATAACACACTGACCCACATTCCCCTTATCACCCCCTTATCAGGAGACGGGGGGGAAAGGGGGGTTTGTTGTGTCTCCCCATAGCTGCCCCTATCTACTGATATGCCCTGTATGGCCTCAGATACGTGAAGAAAATATCATAAAATAGTTAACGACGCGTATCACGATATTTCAAGGGAACAGATGCTAGAGTCAGGTAGAGAAGAAGCTAGGTTGGCCCGTGAGGTGGGTGACGTCGACGAGGATGAGTACCCTTTCATAGCGGCTGTCGCAGATGGGTCTTGGGCAAAAAGATCGTATAGGACCAAATATGATTCACTTTCGGGTGTAGCAGCAATAGTGGGATTCAAAACCAAAAAAGTTTTATTCATTGGGGTAAGAAATAAATATTGTTCGATGTGTGATAGAAGGCGAGGCGATACCGAGGCATCTGTAGGGAAGCATAAATGCTCGAAAAATTGGACAGGTTCTAGTACCGCGATGGAGGCAGATATAATAGTTGAGGGTTTTAAGGGGGTACATACAACTTTACAATAATTTTTTTCAAATTGCTACTACGCTCTGTGAAAACATTCTAGTGACTCGGTTTTTCTACAGTTGATTAGTGCTATTTTGATACATAGTTCATGATTTTTCCAGATTTTATGTCCTCCGCTGAACATAAATTCAGTCCATCGAAGAAAAAACAGTTGTCGTAGGGTACAGGTTGCTGCGTTGGATGAAATTTCTTCAACTTTTAAGGAAATATTCTGTATGAATGTAATTTCGGACCAAACCAATAATATTTCATGAATTTAGGTTTTAGGTATAGAAAATTTTTGATTGTAAGAATTTTTTTCCATCGTTCTGGAAAAAATGTTTGAAAACCAAAAATTTCTATGTCTAAAAATTAAATTTAAGCACCCCATGTGTTTTTGTGTGTGTTGTGTATATTTGTGTGAGCTGGCAGTGAACAGGACCCCCAGGTGCGTAACTTCCAAGGTATCCATGACTCTAAACCCTCAATGCACTTGCTGCACTGCATGTGTTTGCTGTCTGTGTGCTCCGCAGCAGTTTAAAAATTACAAACATTTTTCGAACGTGTACTATCACGAGGAAGATTTTGGGGTACCTGCGGAGTGGCATTTTTTCGCCACGGCCCACGGCAAAGGTCCGTGTGATGGCGTAGGGGGAACTGTCAAGAGATTGGCAGCCAGGGCTAGTCTCCAACTTCCAGCGGATAAACAAATTACGACACCTCAACAGTTTTACGAGTGGGCTTACCACAATATACCTGGTATTACAATGAGATGGAGTGACTCTGCGAATTGCGAACTGGCAAAAAATATTTTATCAATGGGTGATTGCCGTTTTAATGAAGCTAAATCCATCCCATGTACCCAAAAAAAAAACATTGTCTCGTGCCTGCTGCGAACGGAAACGTCTCAATGAAAAGATATTCCTTCGCAACCGAGGACGAAATCTATAGCTTAATAAATAAGCAGTAAGTATAAGCTGTACTGTATTTGAAAATAAAATGCAGAATTCATTTGAATAGCAACGACTATTTTGATTTCCAATCTTTCCATCGTTCCATTTTCAAGCAGCTTCGTTTCGTTATAGTCTTTTACAGATTTTCAAATGATTGTAACTTCTGAACCAAAAGTCGAGCCATCTCAAACAAGGTCTTGAAATTTGCGTAATTTTTCGTAGAATATCGTGTAAAAATTTCGATAAAATCGAAGGTCACCTACTCTTCGAAAACAGCATTTAAATTTTTATTCGCGAATAACAACTGACACAAGGGTTGAAGACTTTTAAGAAAATTATTTTCACGTAGAACATTCAAAAAACAAGAAATTTTGTGTCATTCATTTTCTCGATAGAACTGGTAGATTTCACGTTACATGCGTTTGAAATCTTCGTGTCAACGAAAACACCGAAATTTCAATATTTTGTCTCATCAAAACGATGAGACCAATCCCTAAAAGCTTTGGTGAGAGTAGTTGTATCTGATGGTGCAACATGCACAAAATAAATTAGCGATATCGGAATTGTCAAGGTCTGGGGACACGTCGAGTTGAGGTGGAATACCCCATATATATAGATATATTATAAATATTATATATCAATATATAATATATATTCGTATGATTTTGAACCGGGCATGAATATACAGCTATTTGCTACAATGTATTTCAAACCTACGGCTGCCGAGGAGTAGGGAGCCTAGCGTCCTCAGCCTACCCCACCACAGTAGCAGCTATGATGCTCTGTCTTTCTTGTTCGTCTGCTGTCTCGCTCAACACAGTTCACGCGGGAAGCGGAGTAGCCCGCGCTTTTCAGCTAGTCAACGCCCTTAAATACCATTTTGAGGAGTGAAGCTCCACAGTTTATATATGAATATTATTAATACACACGCATTTTTACGGATCTCAATTCAAAAATGCACTGTGAGGCTAATTTTAATTGGAAAAATCCTAAACTATGTGAAAGTATCAGGTTCTCACTCAAGAAGATTAAGAGAAAGAAAGAAGTTTAGTTTGGAGAGAAATCATGTTCAGATTAAACGGTACGATATCCTCGATTTTTCCTCATGTAGTAGTACACATACACCTGATACTTTCACATTAAGGTGTCCGTCGAAAAACCCAATTCTGAATCGAACTAGACGTACCACCTACAATGATTGCAAAAAATAAAAAAAATTTAAAGCGCAATTTGATCTTTCTATCTCAATTAGAAGGCTTGCTTAAGTATCTGAATAATTTCCATTTGAATAACATTGAATTTTTTCATTTTTCCAATTCCAATTTTTTACGTAACCAACAGAAGGTAGATAAAATCATTCGGTAGTTAAAACATCTCTCATATAAGTGGAAGTACATAGAAAGCAGTGCTTCTGATCCAGTTTAATAAAAAAATTAAAAAAATTTAAAATTTATAAAAATAAATCAATTCGTGAAGATTCAATTTTCAAACAGCTACTTATGTTAGTCACGACTAAGGAATAATTGATTTAATAAATATGAAAAGATTTCCAATGCGAGCACTAATTCAATGCTGAATTGAATGCGCTACTTGCCACCCCGATTGTCATGCACAGCATCCGGCACAAACTCATCAAAACGCAACGTTCGCTAAAGTTGTATAGGAGCAAAAGATGTATGATCTTTTTGTGCATCATCAGAAATATGACGAAGGTGTAAAGTATACCTGGAAGGCTTATTATAAAATGTACGATTGTAACCCACGTCTGCATGAATAAGGAACGAGTCTCTGACGTAAATGCTTCTAGCACGTCGGTGTATGATACTGATACGTCGAGTAAGTAACCGGTAGCGACGAAGAATGGATAAAGTTTACTCAAGAGGTCCGGCGCGTGAAGTGCTTGGTTAATATTAAGAAATTAAATAGAAGGCCTTTATACAACTTTATCCCCAGTTGCCCCGAAAAATCACCAATGATTTCGGTGAAATCCAGCTCCCGGAGTAAGTCACTTTCAATGCTACGTAAGGATAACTTTGATAGGTGGTTTTGTCTCATTTGCCTATTTTTAATTTATTTTTTTTAATTTTTTTTTCCACGTAGTTTTACCTGAGTAAAAACAAAATCTCAGAAATTGATGGGTTTTCATTGAAATAAATTTTTTTGGTGGTGTCCGTTGATTTTTGATTTTTTTTTTCAATTATAAGAATTAATAAAATTCGGCTCAAGATGCCCTGAACACAGATGACAGTAACTCACCAAATATCTGTCGATCACTCCGGCCCATACATTGAAGCTCCCCATCTGCTCTGGAAGCTCCTTATTTGCTTCACGTGAGGGTTTTCATACGCCCAGTAATGACTGTTGTGTTGATTAAAAACACCTTCACGTTTAAATATTGCCTCGTCCGTAAATAAAATTTTCCTCGTAATATTTCTATTTAAACGATGTTCGACTGAGAGCCAATGGCAAAACTCAAGCCTCGGCGCATGGTCCTCGTCCTTCAGCTCCTGCACTTTCGTATAATGGAAAGGGTGACATCCGTTCTCCGATATTGCCTCGAGTACTGACGAATGATGCGCCCCCAACTCAAGCCCAATCGATCTCGTGCTGCGCGTTGGATCTTCATCAAAAGAGTTTAGCACAGCCTCATCAAAATCGACTGTTCGCGTGGATCGCGGCCGTCCCGCATCTGAACGAGCAGTGGCGATGTTTCCAGTATTTCTGATTCGATCTTCAAGTCTCGAAATCACGTTTTTATCAGGATGCCGACGATTTGGGTAACGCACAGCATATTCTCGGGCTGCAGCTCCAGCACTTCCATTGCATGCACCGAGCACTAAGTGCATGTCGCAATATTCTCCAAAGGAATAATCCATTTTTAGTTTGAATGTTACAAATATCAGTTATAATAAATGCGTACTAATGATGCCAAGTGATCATTCTGAATATTATTGTACAATTGATCATCGTTTCCCTTAGCTACTTGTTATTAAGCAAATTTGTTTCAACAAATAATACATATTGCACTTAGTGCTCATAGTATGCCTTGGAAAAGTTAGAGTTGAAGCCAGATGATATGCTGCACGGGAAAAGTGAGTCAACTGTTACTGTATACGCGTATACGGCGATTGTGCACACTTCGAAGCCGTTCATTTGATACCCATGGGTAGCCATCTCCCAACCAACACGAAATGGTGGAGAACACGTTTAATATGCGTTATAGTGGTGGAAATGTAGTGTACGGTGTAAAAAATAAACGTGTATCCACGATGCGGTTTTCCACTCACCATTATAACACGTTGATTGGAAACATTTATTTCAGACAACTGTTTCTTAACACGATTAAGTTACGTTGAATTGAGACGTATACTAATTACATTTTTGTCAACATTTAATGCATGTGTTTTATACGTTTATAGACCAATGATTTCAGGGCTGCGGTCGACATTTAATAAATAGTGACAAACTGTCGTATAACCTACGTATTCAAAAAAACGTTTAAAATATTCATGCTATTCACATTCTCTAAACGCTTAATTAACGTGGTTCTTACGTTTATTAATGACTTTCTTCAGTGTTCCTCCAAACGTTTAATAAATATTATTGCACTTACGTGTGCCACACGTATCTGCAAGCCATGTAAATACCGCAATCTATAGCAGATAATGTGAACGTTTCATGAATGCGTATTCCACGCTCATAAGCGTTTTCGTTAAGGCATTTATCAGCTTTGAATCAACGCTACTAAATGTCGTGTAAGTTACGTTTGGAAATAACCGTTCAAATCATTAATAACTTTCACCTTTTTTAAACGTTCAATCAGTGACAGTTCCCAGGTAGAAAATTGTCTAGGCTAAGAAAGTTTCAGCCTAGCCGCTAGCTACATTTCATGTTGGCTTGCGAGACACGTTACCGCGATGTTGGCTATAGACTGGCGCTAGCTATATTCGTAGTTTCGAGTTATAAGATATATTTTGGCTAAATAAAATTAGATCGCAGTTAGCTATACTTGACATGCATTTTCGAGATTCGTTACTCTCTTCGTATTGTATCTAGCCGCGACCCATCCACGTGCAAGAGTCGCTGCTTTAAATTCAGCATATACTGCTGCTAGCTAAACTTCACACGTATTTTCAAGATTCGTTATACTTTAGATTGATTTTTGAGGTTACTTGTAGCTAGTCTCTCTATGCGTGAGACACGCTGTTGTGCAGAAAGTGAGGTTAGGCCGGCGCTGCCGAAGTGTTGATTGTATTTTGGAAATGAATTATGAGAAAAAAAATGTCGGAACGGCGACTAAGAGATACCTTTGTTCTGTTACTTATGAATCACCTAATATGAATAAAATTTACGTCACGAAGTTTTATTATTGCATGTTCCATATGAAATAACCTAATTTGCGATATCGCATAAATCTGTACACGTAACGCTCATATTTTTAACAACATTTTTCAGGCGTGGTCTCGGTTTGACACTGATCAATCATGATACTGATCGGTGAGATTGAAATGTCTATTAGTTGTTAATTCGACACCGTGATCATAAGTTTCATCAAATAGGAAAATCTGAAATGTAGTAGCATAGGATAGTTTGGCGTAGTAGGTAGAGCGTGCGACTAGTAATTTAGCGATACGAGCGGACTCGGGTTCAAATCCCGGTTAGGTCGAACAAATCAGATGGCATTTTTCTTAGCGAACTGGTAATGCTTGTTGAGCTACTTAAGGTGGCTCATCAGTGACATTACTAGTCAAAATCATGGCGTGAAAAAGAATCATAAAACCTATCATGATATTTTTTAAATACTCTGTCTAAATAATATGTATGAATTTCGATGATGTTTCCCGTGATGTTTTATCCGTAATTTATAATTGATAATATTATAAATAAAGTCTCAATTGACAAAAGTATTTATCACTGTCAGTATGCAAGCGCCGAGTAAAAAACTGACAGCCTCTTATGACAGTTCAACACAACCTAATTTTAATTAATAAAAATCTAATTTTTTATTACATACTATTAATATATATTAATATATATAAATATATCTAATTATTACATACTATTAGTATATATTAATATATATCAATATATCTAATTTTTTATTACATACTATTAATATATATTAATATATAAGCTGAAAACCCGATTATAATTGTCCTTTATGAGAAACTCGATGACAGATTTAAATTTCGCGCGCGTCGCGTGTTTCCTCACGCGCATAACAGACATATTGTATCCGAGATTTGCACAACACGATGACTTTCGCGATTAAATTTCTCAGAAAAATCCCTGGCAAGACACAACTTTTCAAATATCATTGGAAAGTTCACAATTTCATCTTTCAATACTTCGAATTTGAATAAAATCTCTCGTCTTTATCAAAAGATATCATGTCACTTCCGGTGAAAATGAAATCAACTGCCATAAGAACCATGTTAAAATAGGTATTTTTCAATTACTCGTTCGTAATAATTTGCCTGGCAACATACTCTGAAATTTCGAGAGAGTGTTCATTGCATCTTAGATAACACCCTCTCGAATTTTCATCCGTATCCCCGGTTTTTTAATTCACTGATGAGCCACCTTAAGTAATTATAAAATGTGATATCGAATATTCACACGTACGTAAGTTGATTGGTTTTTTTTTTTTGCAGTGTACCAGTAATGATTGAACACTAAATTGATTTTCATTTCACGTATATTCGGACTGAACCCCTAAGCGAGCGCCAAACTGATTCGGTTATATTGGCATTAGCTACGTTGTGAAGGTTGGCCCAAGATAAGTCATCAGGCTTGCTGCTAGCTCGAATGAGCGTTACATACCAAGCTTGCACCAATATAATGACATTATCTTGCGCCAAGATAAATAACTAGTACAACTAGCTAGCAGCTAGCTTTTACCAAGACAATTTTCTACCTGGGTTACGTTTATCTGCAATAACTTTATTCAGGGTTTCTTTGAAAGTTGAATAAATGTTTCCGCACTCACATGTGTGACGCACGTATTTGCAAACCACGTGAGCAACTCAAATGCAAAACATATTGATATCAAGGTTTTATGAATGCTTATTTGACGCTTACAAACGTCTTTGTTATGTCATTAACCCATTGCGGCACCAAGATCACGAAACGTATCGATGTGAGGTAAGTGGGGGGTCCGTTAGCGTATTATCCCAATAAACACCAGCTCGTACATTACGCGTATTATACACGTCTTCTTCGTTGATTTTTGGTATCAATATATCATAATACATTTATGGAACGTATATTATACACGTTTATCAGTGATCCGATGATATTCCTTCGATAATCACGTTTTCTAAACGAAGAAATAACTTCCTTTACCTTTAATATACACTTATAATTCGGACAACGAATACGTTGTAAATTCACGTGATATATACATTTATTAGCCTGGACTAGGATACGTGTATTCAACTGCACGTACGAAACGCTCCAAAGTACGTATATTGCTACACATATTATATACGTATTGCATACGTTTCCTCAAAACGTCTTTGAAAATCGAAAAATCAATGTATACCTCGCGGATTTTGAGTTACACTTTAATAACGTTCAATTCCTTTCGATGATTATACGCTTGAAATGCGTTGTCTTAAGTGTCATATCTACACGTCATTTATACGTTTTCCCGATATAATAATGAATGTGCAATATAATTGAATCGAGTGAGAACGTGTGGAACTCAAGGCAAAAAATTAAATTGAAAACATATTTGCAACTCGGATGTTTAGTTAACATATCTCAGTTGCATTAAAACACTGATATCATTGAGACAGATGCAAAATCCAAGACAATTACGAGAAAGTGACTGACTTTGTCAATAGGTAGTTTGGCGTAGTCGATAGAGCGTGCGAATAGTAATACAAGCGAATGCGAGCGTCCCCGGATCGAATCCCGGCGACAACAATAATGCGAAGTTTTTCTAAACTTAAAATTCTTACTTCGGAAGAAAGTGCGATTGTTTGCGATTAGTAGTTGTTAATCAACGCCTCATATATTGTAATTAATTCGATTTAAGTATCTTGATTTTTTTTTCCGCGCAACAATAATTTGGCCAAATATTCAAGTGGTACACGTGTATTCAACGTTGTTTATTGCGTAATATTGAACGTATAGGCGTAACGTTTTCAATAAACGCTACTTATGCGTTTAACTGAGAACATTTTTCCTCTGAATGAACGTAGAGTATATGACCTTTTTATACGTTTTTCATACGAACTGGTGTTCATTGATATTATAGTTGACGTTTCAGTTACGCGAATGCTAGGATATCGATAAACATACGAAATAAATGTGGATAGAACGCTCTGCAAGTAGGTTCTAATCACGTTGATCGAAAACGTCGATTCCATACGTATATAAGTCGTTTAATAAACCGAATATAAACGTTGAATTTCTCGTTTTGGAGGCGGACATTCAGTGGTATGAATAAACGTACTTGATAAACGTATATTATACAATCAATGTAGGCGGTTATTAAATCCAGCTTCCACCAATTTTAAACGTTTATTCCACCATTTCGTGTTGGTTGGGCTACTGGTGACGGGGTAGGCAACAGATGTATACTGTAACGAGGCAAAATAGTAGGCCTCGTAAGTTAACCATCTCCTCCTCTGAACGAAGTGACCACCTTATTTAAAAATTAGAACCAAAGCAAGAAGTCCCAGCTCAAGTGTCCAAGATTCCTAATCGTAATTATAAGTTCATGTACTAATGCTTTTTTCCCGTTTTCCCCTATCTTATATTCCCGTACCGTTCCGGCTTGACGACACCGAGGGAGATCATCCCTAAATCCAATCCGACCTGGCGGGCCAGCCGGCTTTCGAGTGATTACCCAGGGGACAACGAGTCCTCGTATCCAGAGATATGCCTGGAAGAGCGCTGCATAACGAATATCTAACAAGGAGCAGCTTCCTCCTTCCAATTACCTGTCCCGTACCGGCTTGGTCCACCGGTCCATATGCAGAAATTCCGCCTTCCAGGGTATCAAGAACATGACGAGCCATCTGCCAAGCCCCTGGCCAAAGCTCGAAGTGTCAAAAAGCCCTGCCAGGTCTGCGACAAAACCCAGCAGAAGAAGAATACGCCCATTGATTTTATGCGTAGATCCTATACCTCCCCCAAAATTGCATCTGCATAGCGACAAGCCTAGGAGCCTCACTTCTTGCTTGGATCGAGTATTGCAAAGACCGAGTACTAAATATTTTTTAGTTTTCTTCCAATTCATCTCAGTAAATCGTAATCGTCAATTCCTATAATATCTTTATTATCTTTCACTTCAGTTTGTGTTGTTTTGTGCTTTGATTAAGGTAAGATTCCAATCCTAAACGACCCTTCGATTGACATTAAATTGATTAAAAGAAATTCGTTTTTAATTGCGTAGTTGTGACGCCGTCCATATATCATCGAATTGTCGTGCTGTAATTTCGTTTGATTATTGATTATTGTTCATTGTATTCCCCTATCCTATGATAACGCCTTATTGACTGATTTTTCCAGAAAGTATCGTTATTCCTCATCGTGTCGTCATTAATTATCGTACCGGCTGTAGTTTCGTTTGATTATTGATTATTGTTCATTGTATTCCCCTATCCTATGATAACGCCTTATTGACTGATTTTTCCAGAAAGTATCGTTATTCCTCATCGTGTCGTCATTAATTATCGTACCGTCATTTATCGTTGTATCGTCATTTATTATCGTATCGGTATTTCCCTGTCCTTTGTTAAATATTTCTATATTGATTCTCATTGTAAGTGTAATTAATTGTTAATCTGAATCCCCTTAATTGCTGTAAAATCTAGTCCCAGAAATAAGGATTTCCCACGTGGAAGAATTTGTTGCGTAGTAAAAATACGATAATTGATCTCGACGGCTTGTTGAGCCACGTGTTTCTGGAAGAACCAGTCTACAGGCTGTGGATACGATATTGTGATAATATCCCGATTGATTTAACCCCTTGTCGACTGAAAGGAGTGGTGTCCCCTTCTCACCAGAAACCTTGAGCTGGTATAATTATTGTTATTCAAAGTTATGTGAGCGCCAGCGCCACATGACGTTGAGAAGTCATGAATGCCTGAGCTAGAGTGGCCCGCACGGAAATATATATATGCGAAAAATATATGCGACATATATGTGACATATTTTTTTTTTTCGCCAAAACTTATTGTTATATATTTGATATAAATGTCTAGATATATGTGAACATAAATGTTGCGGCATGTATGTCGACATATATGCGACATAGATGTCGACATAGATGTCAACACTATGTAAAACTCATCAAACATATATGTATTATGCGTACATATATGTTAACTATATGCGACATTTTTGTATTTTGCGCACTTATATATGTTATATATGCGACGTATATGTTGCATATATTTTTCGCATATATATATTTCCGTGCGGGGGGAGGACGCAAGGAACGATCATGTAATAGCTCTCTTTCTCCCAGGATCGTTGACGAGAGCACATCGTGTAGCGAGAGTCCTAATTGGCATATATACCCGACTTCGTTGATAAGTATATTCGTATGACTTGTAATATAGGGTCCTGAGGACTGAGCATTTTATATTGTCTATTTTGTAGTATAGGATTGTAATCCGCTCATTTTAATATATATGTATATTGGCAGTGTTTATGTCTATATTTCTCTGTCTTTTATAATACTTGACGCTCTATATGATAGCATAACTATACTCGTAATCTCTTAGCACTCGATAAAGCATTGTCTCATCTTTGAATATCTTGTGAATCTCTGTGCGAACTTAGCTACTTGCAACCATATTTTGTCCATCTTCGTTTTTATCGTAGAAATACCACATTTTATACAGCGAGGAAATCTAGAAAGTATACAGGCGACTGCGCACGCGCCAAATAATTCATTTTCATTGGTCGGTAAGATCGTCCCGCGGTGGTAATTCAACCTGCGAGGCATGGGTGCCTGCACGGAGAGAAAAGAATAGTAATATTCACGACGTAACATAGTAACTATTACTATGCTACATGGTAACGTAGATTTTTATACGGCGAGAGTCACTTGACAGAGTAAATTCTCCAATTTTAAATGGTAACGTTAGCCATGCTAACATATAGTAATGATTACCATGTTACATTGCGGAGAGTACTATGTGACTGGAACTGATTCCTATTCTACATAGCTCAGTTTATTATGTTTTATCTCTATATATTATTTCGTAAGTGAGGTTAGGAATAAATGGATAAATGAGGTTATTCAAGATATATGTATAAACATAAAACATAAAACATAAACATGAAACAAATTAATTAAAAAAATTAGAACAGTATCAAAAATTAATATAAACAATTTTTCAATTTATTTGGTGCAATTACAACTTTATAATAATTTTAAAGAAAATAATATACTTAAGGGGGGGGAATACTCGAAATTTACCGACTCCGTCTATTTTCTCGAATATCTCCGAAACGGGGCTATCAATCGACTTGTCCTTTCGGCAGTCAATGTTTGACGAGTAATGAGTTCGAACTGGTATGTTTTATCGGATGAAATCGTTTTTTTTTTTTTTTTTTTAATCGAAAAGTGCGGGCGTACCATTTATTTCGACTTATATCAAAGCCTACGCATCAAAAATGCAAAATCGGCCTCTGTAGCCCGATTTTTTATGGAATTCCGAACATACCGATCCAAAAACATCTTTGTTTCCGACAACGATGAAGGCGGAATATGGCGAATACGATTTTGTGGTAATTTTCGCAATTGTCAAGGGCTGTGAGCGAAAATGGCCGCTCACAGCTGTCGATATGATGCGGTGGTTCCCAGAACGACCGTCAGATGTCGCCGCGCACGCCATTTTCGAGCTTCTTTATATAAAATAACATGTAAATAGTTATAAAGGAGAAGCTCGAATATGGCGCGCGCGGCGACATCTGACGGTCGTTCTGGGAACCACCGCATCATATCGACAGCTGTGAGCGGCCATTTTCGCTCACAGCCCTTGACAATTGCGAAAATTACCACAAAATCGTATTCGCCATATTCCGCCTTCATCGTTGTCGGAAACAAAGATGTTTTCGGATCGGTATGTTCGGAATTCCATAAAAAATCGGGCTACAGAGGCCGATTTTGCATTTTTGATGCGTAGGCTTTGATATAAGTCGAAATAAATGGTACGCCCGCACTTTTCGATAAAAAAAAAAAAAAAAACGATTTCATCCGATAAAACATACCAGTTCGAACTCATTACTCGTCAAACATTGACTGCCGAAAGGACAAGTCGATTGATAGCCCCGTTTCGGAGATATTCGAGAAAATAGACGGAGTCGGTAAATTTCGAGTATTCCCCCCCCTTAAATTAGAATATGAAAAACAATTTTTCATTATTCATTAGAACAGTATAGAATAGTTTAAGTATAATATTTTCTAAATCCACCGCTTCGGTATATATTTTTTACCGTTAGCAGCAATGACAATTCTGGTCAATGAATGACTTGTTGATAAATCAGAATATAGTAAACAATGCCATTTATCACTAAATTTTCCAAATTCATAAGACTGGTAATGATCGTCGAAGTCACATCCTTCAATACCATTAGCAATCAAAATAAATTTATAATTAGATTCAAGCAAAAGTAGTGTGACATGATAGAATGAAGGTCCTTCTTCTGATGGAATCATAATAATGGTACCTTTAGAAATTATATGACCCATATGTTTGATAAATTTTGTAGAATACAAATTATTTAAATTTGTAGGCAGTAATGACAAAAATGAATTACTGTTCTCAACATCTTTCAAGTTTGAAATTAAAGATTTTGCTCCAGTTATTAAGAAACTGCTACTCTCTCGACCTACAGTACGCAACATATGATTCAGCTTTAATTGATTTTTTAAAGCAACAGTGTGGTTAATATTCATCCGGCTGATTGCAGAACGAGCCGCTACTTTACCCTCTCTATGCTTCCGTTCGCCACCGGAACATTCCAGGTTCGCTACTGGACCAAAAGCCTTGAAGACACGATGATAGTGCAACATAATATGATGTTTAAATTTTAAACAGTCGGGAAAACATTCCAAAAGCAAACCTAAATATTCATGAACGAGCACTTCAAAATACGAAATATTGTATTTATGAATAACTTTAGCCGTAACAAAATCGAGAATTTTTTTTAGCATTATCACAAGTTGCCAATGTTCATCATTTTCAGGGATGAGATCACCTATTATTAGATGAATGTTACGAACAAGGCATAACATTTCCGATGAAGATATTATGATACATCCATTTTTTATTTGATTTTTAACAAAATCAGGTGGTTTATTGCGTTTTTCATTGTCCCCATAATCAAAACTTCTAACTCGATTATTTAATGTTTCCAACGAAAAAAAACCTTTTTCATACATATAAACGTTCAATATTTTTGCAAAATCGTATTGACAAATTCCTTCAAGGATGTCATGCATAACGTCAGTACAGAGAGATTCAATGACATTAAATGTAGGTATAGCGGCAAAGGTACTAGGAGCGTTGATACCAAATTTTCCAAAATCTTTTGTGTCTATTTGTCGGTTGTAATCTTCTTGTGACCTTAGCGGACATACACTTTCATCAATCGTATTTTTCATTTTACTTTTATCTATTAGACAAAAGCGACAGCAGTAGTCGGTAGAAAAACACGTCGTAAAGCCATGAATCCAATTTACACCAAGATTATCACCAATCACTGTTAATAATGAAAAGTAAATTGTTTTCTCTGAGGGTGTATTTTCAAATATTTTTATCCCATTCAATTCAAGATTTTTGAGTTCATTGATGAGTGGCGATAGTACAGTTGAAAATCCTAATTCTTTTTCGTCGAGTGTGTTGAAAAGTAGCGTTACAAATATATTTTCAAGCTTTGACTGTAGATGAGGTTGCAAGCACGCTATATGACTATAAACTGCACCTATTTTAGATAAACCTCTGTGACTTCCTAAAACATTATTCGGCTCATAATCATCGTAATAAATAACAATAGGCAATACTATTTTACTTCCAAAGGATGCTTTTTTCTTCTTCCACAGATCTCCTTGAATTACATTTTGGAGAATAGGCGAATTGTCAGACAAGGAACTTATATATGTTAAAATATCGTCTATCATATTTGGAAGTTCTAAAAAACACTTCAATACTCTCGCTAAAGGAACATGCTCCACAGTCAATGAAACATGGACTGATTGTAAATTGCCATCGATTGTCCGATACTCTTCTCTTTCAGCAATTTTCCTCGGCTCAGAAGGTATAAGAGTTCCAGCATGCTCAAACGCTTTAAATCTCTTGTATTCAGTTTCCAAATCTTTGAATGGATTTTGTAAGATATTATGAATTTCATTAAATTGATTTATATTGAAATCACTCTCACCAAAATGTTTTAGACGTGATATTAAGCCACTAATAAACATGTTTAAAGCAGAGTTTTGAAATAACTTTGAACACGCATCAACTATATCCTGCACTCGGTTTCGAGGAATTTCTTGATGATTATAGAGAGTTGAAATGAATGTTAACATTTGGTCCTTCATTGTTGCAGTTAATAGTGGCTTATTAAAATTGCTATTGTAGTTAGTGGAGTTCATCTTTATTTTTGATTAGTCCAAGTAATTGAATAATAATAACGATTATAATAGTATTGTTACAAGTTAAAAATTAAGACTTATAGCTGATTATTCAAATACGTATATATACTTAATCAACTCGGAGCTGGTACTTATAATAAGTTTAAATTACATCGACAATCAGTCAATTTTTATTTTCATTGTGCGCGTTATATATCCCACCATCTTCTTCACTTTTGCAGAATAATGATTGCCTTTGACGGGAATGCCAAAGACAACTTTTTGAATAAAAGTCCAAATATTATAACACGACTGAGGATAATCCAAATCAAAAATATAGAATAGTTCGAACGTCAGTTGCAAAGCTTGGAGCGGGTTATCGACTTTATATTTCACATTATCTGTGATGACGTAGAAACTTTGATACTCTAAAGAACTTCCCACAAATATCATGTACGGCTGAATTGTTCTTTTATTTTTCAATGATAAAGTTTTTTTCTGTTCAATGATTTCATTAACTTTTGCTTCGATCTGTAAATATTACTTGTTTTAGAATTTTCCATGAGAATTGAAAATAAAATACAAGAACAAATTTTATAGTCACCTCTGCTCTAGCTATAAAATCATTTATAGCAGACGATTCTAAAGATTGAATAGCTTTATCGGAAGGTTTTTGAACCTTATTATCATCAAGTTTCCTCTTTTTTGTACTTTTTGCAGTCGGGGGTTTTAAACTTGTGGGTTTTAGCATTAATCCTAACAGAATTAATGACGCAACTTGTTTGTTATCTAAAAATTATAATAAAGTAAAATAATCATAAACATCATAACAATAATAAGGTATAATAATTTAGAAATCGTTTTTTATGTATTTTTTTTCAACTAACTTCCTGTCAAGGTTGGTATCGCAGTAATGAAGTCCTGCGCTTCAGAATTATCTTTTAACTGGGTATCAATTTCAGAATATTTTTCAAGGAATTGTTCCAAGATAGGCCAGCAAGTATCGGCAGCTATCAATTTCTTTGGAAACATCTGTTTAAAATCATCGTGGATCTAACATCATGAATAAAATCATAATTAAATAATTAATATGTCTCAAGAAATTCAAAGAAATCTATTAATAATTTACCCAGAAATAAACAATTTTTTATAATGCAATGTTCTAATCAATTTATATATTTTGACTATACTTACTAACAATATACCACTTTGTTGACGAAGGCAACGGTAGACTGATAATGGTGATGAGTTTTCATCATTTAAAAGATAGTTTTTCCTTGCAATGTAGGTGTCAGTCCAATACTGTAAAATGAGATTCCACGGCTCAAAGTTTGTTTTCAAAAATTCTATTTTTTTGATAACATCAGCTAAAAAAAAACAAAAAAAAGTTTAATATCATAGGTTAATATCTTTACGCATAAAATAAAATACAACAAAAACAAGCAAATCGGACTATCTGTAACTGCTGCGCTTGTCGAAGTTTCAAGTTTATTTGGAGTATTTTGGATCGGTTTTAATATCCCTGCATTACGGAGAAGCTTCTTAATATAATGATATCTATCCCATAGTTTACCACTCGCGTTTACTTTAATCTTGCCTTCTTGACAGTAAGGAGAAAAATACAGGCCCGGTTCTTCATTAAAAACGTCACCAACTTCGTCAGCCAACCACTTCAACCGTGACGATTCAATTCTATCAATAAATTATATAATTTATGATTGTTGATATCAATTAATAGTAAGAGAAAATATCACGTCAAAGTTTGAATTAGTAGCATTAAAAATAAATAAGTACATAAGTACACAGTTTAGTATAAATAATTAATGAAATTATTTTTAACCTACTTAAATATATCCAATTTTACTCCAATTTCATAATTACAATTCCTCAAAAAAATGTTTGCCTCACGGTCGATTAATTTTTTGACTAAAATATTTCTCGCATTGTCAGTCAAACATTTTTGAGGACTATTTTCGAAGGTGGATAATACAATCATCCCCTCATAATCATAAGAAATCAATAAGTTTTTCGTGTGGATCATAATGGAATAATGATGAGGTGTTAAAATCGATAGGAAGAATCAATGAATGGGATGAACCAGGAAGTAGATGCTCAGAAACTATAAAACGTAAACAAATTTAAGTATCTATATATTATACATAAAATCAGTGAAATTTTTTTATTGAAAATAACTAACATTTGTGAAAATCTAACCTTCATTAGAAATGTCTCGATCATCAATAACACTTAGATTGATTGGTACCTGAATGTAAGAAAATACGGTTATGTCGAGTATTTTAATGACAGTGAAAACAGCAGACTAACGCCAAATCTTTTCAGTTTTTCAATCAATCAAAATAATACAAAATATGGACAATATAACTATTTACATGTAGGTCTTTTTAAAATTATTCTCAAATAATTTTCAACTTGCAAAAAAAACTGATTGTCAGGTGTCTGCTATTTTCGGTCACATTTTCTTTAAATTAGAATATTAGAATTATTAGTTAAATATTTTAATACTTACATTTTCATCACTCAATATTTTAATTATATCAATTGCACTTTCAGCCAACTGCACTGTTGTCAAGATTAAGGTTATGTTCGTGACTTATTTGGCTGCTTGGCCGCATGGAGTATCGCCGCGCGCATGTAATGAGAGCTATCTGGCATAGGACTGAGTACCATTCTATATAGCTTTCATTCCTATACAGAATAGCGATATTTACCATTTGCTTAGTTACCATGTAGCATAGTAAATATTACCAGAAAAATAGTAATGAATTCTATTTCAACATGGTATGATTCATGATTTTAGAACAACATAAGTCTGGTTACTATGTAGAATGGTAAATTTTACTATTCTCTTCTCTCCGTGTGCTTGACAAAAATTGAGCGAAAGCTGTCAAACTCTCGCGCGTAGAATAGTTTGTCGAGGTTATGTTGATATTTATTTTAATTCGACGTTAATTATATCAAAAGAAAATAAAAACATAGCACGGACTAGCAGTTTTTAATAACGTTGTCCATATCGGAAGATTATTCAATGGGTGCACTAAAGGATTTAATAGAAAAACAACAATTAATCGCCACAAAAATTATCTTGAAGTGATTTGTTAAAAGATGAAATCTAAAATGAAATGTGAAAGATCATTATTAACTGGCAGTCTGGACAAACGGAGGCAGGTTCTTTCAAGTTTTAATCTCGATAATAATAGCTTTCCAAGCCTTTCTGAATCTCTACCGCAATTGATTGAGATTTTAACCTAATAATTTCGTATCAATTACATCGCCGTGAAAAACAAAGTTTGACAGCTAAAACTCGGGATGGCCAGCCTGCGCCAGCGGACGACGAAACCCGCGCGTGCGCAGTCGCCTGTATACTTTCTAGATTTCCTCGCTGTATACCGAGATGATTCCTTGAAAGTTCACAGTCAGTCACAGCCAATTCGACACTACCCGAGTTTTTCGTCTGTTTTTCGCAGGCTGGCCATCCTTTCATTCATTCATTCATTCATTCATTCATTCTGTTATCCATCCAGCCATCCATTCATCCAACCATCCATCCATCCACCCATCCATCTATCCACCCACCCATCTATCCACCCACCCATCCATCCATCCAACCATCCATTCATTTACTCATACATTTATTTGATTATTTATTTATTTTTTCATTTTAAATCATTTGACGGCCTTTCACAATTCAAATTAAAAAGGGGATGGCCAGCCTGCGAAAAACAGACGAAAAACTCGGGTAGTGTCGAATTGGCTGTGACTGACTGTGAACTTTCAAGGAATCATCTTGGTATAACTGTGCAGCAAGAGGATCACCTATATTTATTTAACTGTTGTTCTGTGGTATTTCGGCGACATTCATGATTCGCTCTCAATAAAGAACGATATTAACACTAAATATCATCTTGCACGTGATCTTCTTTTTATTTTGCAAAATTATTGTTTGCCTTCCTTCCGTCTACCTGACTCTAAATAAAAGATAACGTAACACAATAAAAGTAGAAACGTTACAGTTAATATTTGTAATAGATTCTAGCGTCCCTTTTGTTAGTTGGTTACTGCGTAGCCACATGGCGTGTATCGTGTAACATTGCCGTGGCCATCTTTGTACGAACTTATTTGAATTTGATTCCGACGCCGTGCACTTCTCTAGGGAATATTCCGTGATATCGAGCCGTCCTATTGGTCACTAGAAGTCCACAAATCATCGATTCTGGACTTTTGATCCCCCTATGTTACCGACTCATTTCCTAGGAACTAATATAATTCTGTAATTGATTCCTGCCATATCATAAGATATTGTTTTCTTCCTTTTTGTATCAGTGACTTGTTCTAACTTACCTACCTCCGTGTTCTATATTCTCTAATGTTCTGTATCACCTCCTGCCCTACTTTTATGTGTGTGACCTAGTCAGTCAGCTGTCTTTGATATTATTTTCGTGTAACTTGTTTAAGGGGTTACATGGGTTTCGTCGGGTAAAAAAAGGCCTATTTTCAATAATTTTTTTTCTATATAAAAAATTATTTATTTAATTCAAACTTTTTTCTGTCTTATAGATACACATTCAAAGAAAAATTTCTGAGATTTTCAACAAAAAGAAATTAAAACTCCGCCATTGTGACGTCATTTCCGGTGACCCTTCGAAAAAAAGGTGCGTCCGCGTTGTCAGCATAACTCCTGACAGGATCATCTAAAATGAAAAAACAAAAATACGTGTTTTAGTTAAGACCATAAACTCGTGCTTGAACGATGGAAAGAAAAAAAAAGTAAAAATTGGAATTTTGGCAGACATTTTTCCAAAGAAATGAAAATTTCGGTCAAATTTGCTTGACATTTTTTTTTTTTTGAATGGTTGTAATTGAAAAAAAAAAAAAATCCTTCGTCCAAGCACGAGTAAATTGTATCTCGAACACCTGTGTAAAATTTCATCAAGATCGGTTGAGTAGTTTTCGAGAACTTTTGACAACCGACTTTGAAAACACAGTTCCGAGAAAAACGCGTTTAAAGTTTTGAGTAACAATAAAAGTGATGAAAAAAATGTTTTTTGTAACTTACAGTGAATCGTCGATTCCTGGGCCATAAAGTAAAGATCCTGCAGCAGTTGCAATGTCCAGGGCATCCTTTTGCTCCTGTCGATGACGGATTCTGGCTTCGCGAGTCTTGCTCGCAGATTTTTTTTCGGCTGCGCCCACACGGTTTTCATCCGAAATTCGGGCATATTCGTGGAGCGCACACCTTCCAAAGGCTGTATCTCCGAAACTATTATTCGGATCGACTTGAAAATTTAGGATAATATTCTTGAGATGTTGTAGAAATTAATAAGCCAAACAAAAAAAAATCAATTTTTTGAACCCACGAAACCCATGTAACCCCTTAATTTGTCTCTCGGTCGACCTATGTGATCGGCTTTGGTTATTTAATTGTTTTATCTGGTGTTTCATTGTTCGTATTAATTGTTGTCATTCATTATTTTATTTTATCGGTTTCTTTGTGATTAAAGCCATAAACCTAACAATTATTTTTGAATCTCATCTACATTATTTCGCCCCCATGTTCGCCTCACGCTGAGCTTACCGTGTATTATCGTGTTACTTTTAGTTAATTATCTCGTCGCTGTATTTGTATTTATTATATTTTTCCTCATTCTTTATTAATATTATTTCGAGTTCAATTTCAAAGTTCTTTCGTTACCACGGTATCATTTAGGTACCTGGCGCCCAACATCTCGTACTTTCATCGGGAATGAGCTATTTTATAATCATTACTAACTAGTAGATTCCCCGGTGAGCCAATCGTGGCTAGAGTGTCTGACTTTGTCGTCGTAGCCTGTTCGGCCCTAACCCAGACCGTGGGCAGGCACGTAACAATACATAGTAAACAGCGGCAACGTTCTCTGTAAACGGTGTCACCGGTAGACGGCTACACATGGGAAACCAATTGCAGGCTCCGCATTCGTCAACAATACCTGAATACAATATATACCACCTCCGAGTACACTCTGATTCCCCACTACTGACTACACGCAGAGACAGTGACAGAGCACGAAATTTACCCGTGTGTGCATTTTCGAAATCATCTTCATCCCGACCAAAATGTGAATTAAAGAATCGATGATGTATTTAAGAAAAAAGAAAAACGCTGGAAACATCATCAACGTTCGTCAAGATGCAGAGCGGCCACGATCTACGCGAACGTTGCGCTTTGATGAGTCTGTGCCGGATGCTGTGCATGACAATTAGGGTTGTAAGTAGCGCATTCAATTCAGCATTGACATAATGCTCGCATTGAAAATCTTTTAATATTTCTTAATCCCAAAGAAGCGACTAAATATAACTTCTCAACTTTCAATTCTATATCTTGTAACGGGTTTTTCCTGGGCTCGGGTACCGAGAAATTGAAGCCGAATACAAACCTGGCCCAACTTGTAGGTAGGGGTTGTTGTTGGGCGCCAGACTTCGTTGGAAGTCCTCTCTCCCTCTCTCTCTGGGACCCTCCGGCTAGCTACTAGTGGTAGAGGGATTTCGTGGGGGCGAGAAATAACGACACCAGTTGATCTTAGTTTACTCAGATTTATTAAAAAAAAAGAAAAAAAGAAAAGGTCGCGAATTTGGTTCACGCCCGCTACCTGGCGTATTACGATCTATAATAGTGACTCTAATCTATCTGAAATATTTCGAACAACTATTTCCAAAGCTAATGCAAGGCGACGATCGTTCTCGACGGTCGCAGT
Source organism: Tenthredo notha (assembly GCA_914767705.2). Taxonomy (NCBI): domain Eukaryota; kingdom Metazoa; phylum Arthropoda; class Insecta; order Hymenoptera; family Tenthredinidae; genus Tenthredo; species Tenthredo notha. The sequence continues at coordinate 3,371,271 of OU611908.1, read as the reverse complement.
CTCTCCCTCTCTGGCTACTTGACAGTCTGCTGTCACTGTAGCGAGATTGCGTGTCTCTCTCGATGCCTCTCGGAGGACTGCTGCGGCTCGCTGTGAAGCGGCGGCGGAGAGGTGGTGGGGAGGGCTGGGGAAGCGCCGGTACTCTGACACGCAGCAGCTGAGTGCGGTGCGTGACGTCAGCAGTCCGTAGCGATATGGCGTCGGCGCGATCTCGGTGAATATCGGCGCAGCGGTTACCAGTCCTGGCACGGCTCTACGCACGACAAACAACACGTGACGCTGTTCTTGTCGTTTGAATTCAACGGTTCGCTGGAACGATTGAATTCTAACACGTGAACGGCTCGAGGCTTCTAGGGGTTCTAGGGTGATCCACGGGTGCAGGACTAGTATCGAGATGGATCCTACCTTACGGTACGGCGCTCTAGCGTGGCTCGGTTCGGTCTCGATCACACGACGACGGAGGTCCGAGTTCAGGCACGGGTCGTAGGTTGTCCGGTAGTCCAAATGTCTAGTCGAGGTCCGGTGGATGCAGGGGTCTCACTCACACACTAACACTCACTTAAAACTAGGCTCACTTTCTCTCTCTCTCTCTCTCTCGCGAACTCGCACCCGGCCAACTTTTTACACCCGAGGTGTCTCTTTCGTAGGCGGAGTGGGAATGGCGATTTTTCCGCTAGGGGTGGTTCACCTCATTACCACCTGTCCGGCGAGCGCTGACGGTCGCCGGTCGGCTGTTAGCAGACGAGTACAGTCAATATGGCTCCGCGAGATAAGGCGGCAAGGGTTTGAACCGCGGAAATCGGTTTTTGGGCACTCGGTACGCGCGTAAGGCTGGGAAGGAGGAGGTCTTAACGTTTTGCCACGTTACAATCTTTAAATGAAACATTAAATTAAAAATTCTCAGTTCCGAAGACCGGATTAAAAAACTACTACTTAATTTTTAATCGCATATTTTTGAATTAAAAATTGAATTAAAAATTTTCATTCCCAAATACCGGATAAAAAAAATTACTTTTCAATCTTAAGGGGGGGGTCTACTCAAATTTGACCGACTTCGTCTATTTTCTCGAATATCTCCAAAACGGGGCTATCAATCGACTTGTCCTTTCGGCAGTCAATGTTTGACGAGTAATGAGTTCGAACTGGTATGTTTTATCGGATGAAATCGTTTTTTTTTTTTTTTTTTTAATCGAAAAGTGCGGGCGTACCATTTATTTCGACTTATATCAAAGCCTACGCATCAAAAATGCAAAATCGGCCTCTGTAGCCCGATTTTTTATGGAATTCCGAACATACCGATCCAAAAACATCTTTGTTTCCGACAACGATGAAGGCGGTACATTGCGAATACGATTTTGTGGTAATTTTCGCAATTGTCAAGGGCTGCGAGCGAAAATGGCCGCTCACAGCTGTCGATATGATGCGGTGGTTCCCAGAACGACCGTCAGATGTCGCCGCGCGGGCCATTTTCGAGCTTCTTTATATAAAATAACATGTAAATAGTTGTACTATATATCATATATAATTTAATACTTTACGTTCCTCGCATTATACAGCTATCCATTATAGTCAATTGTATAAAAATACATAAAATATGAAGGAGAAGCTCGAAAATCGGCGACATCTGACGGTCGTTCTGGGAACCACCGCATCATATCGACAGCTGTGAGCGGCCATTTTCGCTCACAGCCCTTGACAATTGCGAAAATTACCACAAAATCGTATTCGACATAGTCCGCCTTCATCGTTGTCGGAAACAAAGATGTTTTTGGATCGTTATGTTCGGAATTCCATAAAAAATCGGGCTACAGAGGCCGATTTTGCATTTTTGATGCGTAGGCTTAGATATAAGTCGAAATAAATGGTACGCCCACACTTTTCGATAAAAAAAAAAAAAAAAAAAACGATTTCATCCGATAAAACATACCAGTTCGAACTCATTACTCGTCAAACATTGACTGCCGAAAGGACAAGTCGATTGATAGCCCCGTTTTGGAGATATTCGAGAAAATAGACGAAGTCGGTCAAATTTGAGTAGACCCTCCCCTTAAAGTCCTTATCTTTCAATTAAAAATTGAATTCAACATTTTAAATCCTGAATACCGTATTGAAAAGTAACTCTTCAATTTTTAATTCCACATCTTTTAATTAAAAATTGAGTTAATCATTCTACATCCCGAATACCGGATTAAAAAATAAGTTTTTCATTTTTAATTCAATATCTTTAGGGTGGGGGTCGGAAAACCGAAGGACCAAAATTCATAATGACCAAAATTACGAAATTTCAAGGTTCTGAAAACTAACAATCCAACTAAGCCTTGTATAAGAGCTCCATGAAGCCGAAATGAAACATGCAGAATCACGAAATGTAATGTATACTTTTTTTTGTTTACAAGTTGTTCGGGCGAAGTATAATTATTAGCTCAGATCAGCTGAACGGCCAGCGCCTATCACATACACACACACACCACAGTGCAGTGTTTACCCGGGTTGACTCAAACTCTGAATGTATTGCGCACCGAGCGTAATAACTATTCAATATGTATATGTGTATCCCTGCGGACTAAATCGAAGTCTATATGTATCAGTATGTCTAAGATCTCCCTGTGGGAATCATCTTTTGTAATCGTTTCTCGGCCTCGTGGTCAACTGTATTCCATCGTGGAAATTGAATAAAGACACGAGTTTTAAGTAAAAGGAAATTAAACCCCGTGTAAGCTTTTCTTAAACATTCATCCCGTAAGTCACTCATCCTAGGCCTCTCTCACTAATTTTGTTCACCCACATCTAACGAACCTCTCTATCTCTATCTTTCTCGTAACACAAGTGAACCCGAGTATCTGAGCTGAAAATTTATTTTCTAATTTTCAATCCCAAATATCTCAATTGCAAATCAATTTTTTATTTCCTAATCCCGAGCATTTTGATGAAAATTAATTTTCTGATTTTTAATTCTGAGTATCTGGATTGAAAATTAAATTTCTGAATTTCAATCCGAAGTGTCTGAATTAAAAACTTACATTTTATTTTTCAATCCTGAGTAAATACTCATTTAGATCGAAAATTCATTTTCAATTTTCAATCCGGAGTATTTGAATTAAAGATTACTTTTAATCCGGATTCTGTCATTATGGATTTAAAATTCAATTTTCAGTTGTAAATGTTTTGAATAAAGAATTCGCAACCCTGGGTTCGAATCGGAACGATATCATACGTGACCCTCGTAGAAGACGGATGCAACTCTTTCAGATACATAAAGGTACAGGAGCTGAAGCATAACGACTATGCTCTGAGGCTTGAATTTTGCAATTGTCTCCACGCAGAAAATCGTGTTATCCAGACATCACTAAATCAAAAATCAGCAGTGTTGACAAAAAAGCTCTGTTTTTTTTAGTAGACAATTCTGAGCGGTCAAGTCGTTCTCCCGCAAGTCAGGATACACGTAATAATTATTTGAATGGTAAAACACTTACCACTTTCAATTGGCAGTGCTGAAATCTTCAGAAGTTTCGTTGATCATCTTCAACAAACACTTGATTTCCCACACAAATCTCATTCGAATCGGTCGAGTCGTTCTCCCGCAATTCAGGATACACGTGATAATAATTATTTTCATGGTAAACACTCACTATTTCGTACCGGCAATGGTAAAATCTTTAAAAGTTTCGTGAATCATCTCCACCAAACACTTGATTTTTCCACAATATTTCGTTCGAATCGGCCAAGTCGTTCTCCCTCAATTCAGGATACAAAGAAATTGTCGGCGTACACACGGACACACATAACTGTTGGAAAACGCTAGAAAACGATTGTGTGAGTGATGGAACGGAGTTCTAAGTTGGAGAAAATTTCTTGTTCCGGTCCCACTTTTTTCGCAATGACAAATCTACTAGGCACCCCGCTATGCGATCGTGGCTAACTAAGAGAAATTTTGTTCATCTGTTCATCTCTGTTCGGGGCATCTTAAGCCGAATTGTAATAATTCTTCGTACACAAACCTTATGTATCCGTTTGAAAGTTATTCATAAAATAGTGATAATTAAAAAGAGGGGGTGCGGGGTTCTGATTGTCAACACGACTTAAGGACCATCCCTATAGTCGCCCAGCTCCTTTTGATCGAAATTTGTTACATTTCGATTATTATCCTAGCCCCGGCGTCAAAAACGTAAAAAAGGCCGACGCTGCGCAAATTCGAATTCAATTTCGAACACATACGTCCAAAAAAATATTCGTTTCATGCTAAATAATAGAATCTACAGATGGTTTTTACATTGTTCGAATGTTTTCGAACTCGATTTTCGCGGCGAATTACGTAAAAACAATCTGTAGACTCTATTTTCGCACGAAACGAAGATGTTTTTGGACGCATTTGTTCGAAATTGAATTTGAATTCGCGCAGCGTTGGCCTTTTTTGCGTTTTCGACGCCTGGGCTTGAATAATAATCGAAATGTAACACACTTCGACCAAAAGGAGATGGGCGGCATGAATTGTGGGTTACATGAGGTGGGCCTTAAGGTGAAGTGAAACGTTTCAAGGCCACGGCCGCGCCGGGTGCCTTTCACCGCGCTAAAACAGAGATACCGAACGTTTGGTACCTCTGGCCACCGCTAGATGGCGCAGTTACCGTACGTTTGGTACCTCTGCCTACCGCTAGATGGCGCAGCGCGCATCATCCGATGCTTGTTACGCCAGTATATACGTACCCTAATGCTCGCGATTATTTCGCGGCAGTGTTTATAAACACTGCAACGCATGCAAATAATTGCATAAAATATTTACTCGAACAAATCGAGCATTATTTATGTACATCATGTGTACTACCAGTGAGTTGGACAAACGTCGCAGTATAAAGCAACAGAAGTGGCCTGTTTTCGCTCTGGTGCAGAGCGATTGATAAAAGTTGAAACTAATCAACTATGAAATTTCTAACGTAGAGTTAGACATGATGAATTCAGAGAAAATTCCTAGTCAGAATTCTTATCGGTATGACAAGCAACGGTAGTTGTCCCTGGCTCTGGAGCAGAGCGATAGATATGCGTGAAAACTAATTCACTGTAATGTATTTAATCCGTTTGGATTCTATCGACAAATAGTCGAGTCGCTCTCCATAGGAGACACTGCAAGAAAAACCTTTCTTTATGCAGGTTCTATGACTAGGTATATAATCTTTAAATCAATAACCTGTATTCGTTAGGTGTCTATCGACCATTAGTAGAGCAGACAAGCAGCCGAAGTTTGGCTCGAAGTTGATCAATTAACATTTCAATATAGGCCACAACACAATACATAATTCCGTCAGAATCATATCGAACACTACTCTACATATCGGAAAAAAAATCTCAGTTTCGTATTGGCACTCATGTTTGAGGTTAGGAAGGAGTTTACTAGAATCACGCTTATAAATATAAATGAAATTGTTGGCAATAATAGCGAGGTGTACTCGCGCACCTGTACTTCGCGGATACCTGTCATTCAATGATTTTCCGACAGTTATATCATTGTCGTTGTACCAAACGCAATTTCCGACAATGAATCTTGACAGTTATCTCGTGTTTCCATGATTCTAGTACCGGCTGTCATCAGCGTTGCCAACCTGAAAGGTGGCGCTGATCGTACCAGGGGCGTAAAAATTATCGTACCTGTTGAAATATGACCTGTTTTACGCCTTCTATTTACATCTGACACGCATATCGAGGAACCACAGATATACAATCTGCGCCCTCTAATTGTGTCACCTATTAGTTCAAAGCTCGTCTAACGGCTTCTCGTCTCGATATAGTTAGTCTAGTGAGAACTCTCTGTTAGTGCGCATATATTATACACAATCATGCACCGACCGCAAAGAGTATAATAAACCTACATTATTGTTTCTACACTGTATACTTCTTTTGATAACCCAACAGGTTATGGGCCCAGGTACAGCGAAAGTGATTGTGAAACTAATAATCAGTGCGTGTTCCATCCTATTTTATTAAAAGGGTTATATGGAAGACAAGAAAGAAAATTCTGAGTCTGAAGAGAGTTCTGAATCCGAAGAGCAGTTTGTCGACAGAAAAACTTGCAACTAAAAACTTATCTGTATATTTTTGGGGTGAAGCTGTAAATGCAGCAGTTTATTTAAAGAATCGCACGATTTCTGAAACTATAGGTAATGTAACACCATTTGAAATATGGTATGGTACAAAACCATCTGTCAAACATGTTAAAACTTTTGGTTGCGATTGTTATGTTCATGTACCTAAAGATCAACGTAGCAAGTGGGACTATAACATCATTAAATGCATCTTGGTAGGATTTAATGATGATAGCAAATCATATAGAGTATACGAACCGTCTAAAAGAAAGCTGTACATTAGGAGAGATTTGATATTTAATGAATCCAATAGTACGGATAGAATAAACACTGTCATTGAATTCACAGACTCTGATCCTAGCACTAACGAAAATAAAGAGATGGATAGCGTATTTACAAACAAAGGTAATTATAGAAATCCGCGTCAGCCCATATTAAGAGATCCGTATCCTCTCAGAAAAAATTCAAGAACAAAAGATGACAATGAGGAAGAACTGAATTTTGCTGAGGCATTCCTATCTGTAGTTGAGCCTGAAACACTTAAAGATGCTATGCAATCTGATGATGCAAGCAAATGGTTAGATGCGATCAATGAAGAGTTGGATGCGTTAAATAAAAACCGGACATGGACCTTGGTATCTAGACCTAAGAATAGAAATGTTATTAAAAATCGATGGATATTCAAAAGAAAATATAAAACGGATGGAGATATTGATAGGTTTAAAGCTAGACTTGTAGTTAAAGGTTGTTCACAAAAACAAGGAGTTGATTACGAAGAAACTTTTTCTCCTGTAGTTAGATATGAGTCAGTTAGATTAATCTTGTCAATTTCAGCAGCTTTAAACCTACGTATGATCCAATTCGACGTCAAAACTGCCTTTTTACATGGCGACTTAAACGAAGAAATATACATGGAGCAGCCCTATGGTGTTGTATCTGATGACAATGTTGTTTGTTTATTGAAACACAGCCTTTACGGCTTGAAACAGGCCTCGCGCCAGTGGAACTTGAAAATCGCTAACTTCCTTACAAGTCGTAAATTTGAACAATCACATACAGATCCATGTATATTTATTTGTAAACATGTCGCATCAAACGTCATAACATATATATTATATATCCATATACGTCGATGACGGATTGATCTGCGGAAATGATACTCAGTCTATCATGAACATATTAAAAGATTTACAACAAAATTTTGAAAACGTCTACGGCGAAGCCCAATGTTATGTGGGATTGCAAATCGATAGGATTGAAGACGGTAAGAAAATTAAAATCCACCAAGAGTCATATGCTAAAAGAATTCTGGAAAAATTTGGTCATGATAACTGCTACCGAGTCTCCACTCCTATCGAAGCTGAAAATACACTTTTCAATACAAGTGAAAAAGAACAAGTTGACCCTAAGATTTTTCCGTACCGTCAGGCAATAGGTTCACTGATGTTTTACATGGTCGTAAGTAGACCCGATTTGGCATACGCTATAGGGATAGTTAGCAGATTCATGCAGAATCCGACGTATGTACATTGGACTGCTGTAAAACGTATTTTGAGATACATCAAGGGTACACTTTCTTATGGTATAACGTATAGTGTAAACACAAGTGAAACTGCCATCACTGCCTTTAGCGATGCAGATTGGGCGAACGATACATTAACTAGAAAGAGTATAACTGGATGGGTTGTATTTTGTAACGGAGGTCCGGTTGCATGGAGATCTAAGAGACAAACTCTAGTGGCTACATCGACAACCGAGGCTGAATTTGTTGCTCTCTGTGCCGTCACTAAAGAAGTCGTCTAGTTTAGACAACTGTTAAAGGAATTATATTTTCCACAAGGTTCGGCCACAGATGTATACTGTGATAATCAAAGGGCAATATCGATAGTTATTGACCCACACTGTACTAAACGAACCAAGCACATTGATGTACAATTCTTCTACTCATGCAAAAAACAAAAGGAGAAAGAAATCAATTTATCCTATGTACCTTCATCGAAACAACTAGCAGATGTGCTAACTAAACCTTTACCAAAATTGAAGTTACAAATGTTTGCTATAGAATGCGAGGGGAAGTGTTAAAATATGACCTGTTTTACGCCTTCTATTTACATCTGACACGCATATCGAGGAACCACAGATATACAACCTGCGCCCTCTAATTGTGTCACCTATTAGTTCAGAGCTCGTCTAACGGGCTTCTCGTCTCGATATAGTTAGTCTACCCGGGAAAAACGAATCAGATCTGGCCATATATAATAAGATCTGGCCAGATCTGCTAAGGCAGATCTGGCCAGATCTTGAAATTGTCTCTATCTGACGAGATCTGGGGGCTTATTCTGTAACTTCATAGCTGCGGAAATAACTGCAAAATAGCACTGAAATCATGAAAAACAATAGGCGGCTTCCAATGAGCTGCTTCTATTTCATGTTTTGTGCAGCTATTCTGCAGTTATGATAGCACCAGAGTTACAGAATCAACACCCTGGTCAGATATAATCAGATATAACCAGATATAACACAAAGAAAAAAGAGATCAGATCTGATCAGATCTGGCCAGATCTTTAAATTGTCTCTATCTGACAAGATATGGCCAGATATAATCAGATCTGAGCAGATATAACACAAAGAAAAAACAGATCAGATCTGGCCAGATCCGATTAGATCTGGCCAGATAAACTAAATCAAAAAATATAATCAATGTTGACGAATCTGACAAGATATATACTCAGATCTTCAAATTGTTGTGATTCTTGTTACCATCATATGCTGGATAAATTGTGAATGTACATGTATAAAATCCAAATACTATTCTGAAATAAGAAAGATAATTATTGACAATAAGATTTGTTTTTTATTCTTTACCTTACGACCTGGGAAAAACGAATTAGATCTATTTATATTTGCTCTGATATGACATTTTAGACATGCTCGGATCTAGTTATATCTGATCAGATCTGGCCAGATATAACTATATCTGGACTGAAAACTTTCCCAGATATGATTAGATCTAGTTATATCTGGCCAGATCTGATCAGATATAACTGGATCTGATCATATCTTGGAAAGTTTTCAGCCCAGATATAGTTATATCTGATCAGATCTGGCCTGATATAACTAGATCTAATCATATCTAGTTAAGTTTTCAGCCCAGATATAACTAGATCTGATCATATCTTGGAAAGTTTTCAGTCCAGATATAGTTATATCTGGCCAGATCTGATCAGATATAACTAGATCCGAGCATGTCTAAAATGTCATATCAGAGCAGATACAAATAGATCTGACCAGATATAATTAGATCTGACCAGATATAATTATATCTGGTCGGATCTAATTCGTTTTTCCCGGGTAGTGAGAACTCTCTGTTGGTGCGCATATATTATACACAATCATGTACCGACCGCAAAGAGTATAATAAACCTACATTATTGTTTCTACACTGTATACTTCTTTTGATAACCCAACAGTACCCATGACCCTCAAGATATCTGCATCTGCAAAAATGAACTTCAGCAAGCCGTAACTTGTAAAGGTTTAGTCTGAGCGACAAATGTTATTAGACTTTTTTCTTCCTCTCTCGATTATCTGATGGCGATATTTTTTAGATTTTTTTTCAAACCGATGCTAACGCCGTTTTTCTGTCAATTAGTACTTCAGCACGACATTACTTCGAAACGGTCATTCTAAGAGAGAAATTCCATCAGACTTTTTTTTCTCTTTTTCGATTCTCGGATGGTGATATTTTTGAGTTTTTTTTTATTTTGATTTTTTGAATTTTTGAGTTTTTTGCTTACTTTTTTTTCCAAACACGCAAACCCTGTTTTCGCGTGAATTACTTCAATCCCGAGACTGACTTTGTAATGATTCAATGATGATTCTTTCTCGATTATCTAGTGGTGTTTATATACAGAGCGATTATGTGGATAATAGTGCCTTAGTCTCAAACATAAACTAGAGAATGTCGCCTCTAGATAATCGAGAAAGAATCATCATTAAATCATTACAAAGTCAGTCTCGCCATTGAAGTAATTCACGCGAAAACAGGGTTTGCGTGTTTGGAAAAAAAAAGTAAACAAAAAACTCAACAATTCAAAAAATCAAAATAAAAAAAAAATAAAAAATATCGCCATCCGAGAATCGAAAAAGAGAAAAAAAAGTCTGATGGAATTTCTCTCTTAGAATGACCGTTTCGAAGTAATGTCGTGCTGAAGTACTAATTGACAGAAAAACGGCGTTAACATCGGTTTGAAAAAAAATCTAAAAAATATCGCCATCAGATAATCGAGAGAGGAAGAAAAAAGTCTAATAACATTTGCCGCTCAGAGTAAACCTTTAGAAGTTACGGCTTGCTGAAGTTCATTTTTGCAGATGCAGATATCTTGAGGGTCATACAGTACCCAAGACAAAATTATAGTGCATTTCCAAATGTTAAAAAAAAAAACGATATTTCTGAGAAATTATTTCACGATTACACGATATAACACTATTTGTTCTTGATGTTTGGAATCATCGTAGGTATCGTACATCGTACGGTAGCATTTATCTTATTTTGCCTTCCGGTTTGTAACGGCTCCCACATAATTACCTATTACTAGTTCTTGTATCATATAATACATCTTATGTCTCATGTATGTATCTCTTTTTGAACACCTTTGCTTTTTCACCTTTGTTCATCTTATTCCCTATTTATCGCATTTATCACATTTTTCAACTCTCCTTCCTTTTTTATTTTCTTTATTGTTTCTATTCCCTGTCCTGCTCCCAATACCCATCTCGCATCCCTATCAGACGGAAGGAATAGAGAAATTGCGTGAGTTTGAATTAGAAATAAAAGTACAAAATGAAAATAAGAACAAATCAAAAGCATGTTTGAAATGATTTTTTCAAAAGAATTTTTATTATATGATATAAAGTTAAATCACAGACAGAATATGTACAAGTATGATAGTGAGTCTAGCAGGTAATAGCTGGCAGGTAACACCCACTCATGAGCCCTAGATTTTTATTTAGGGGTTGACCAAACGACAAAATGACAGAATGTATTTGAGAGAGATTTCTCAAATATATTCTGTGACATTTCGTTGTTTGCTCAACCCCTAAAAAAGAGCTAGGGCCCATGAGTCCGTATCACCTATTAGCTATTATCTGCTAGATTCACTGTCATAGTGAAGAAAAAAAAAAATTGTTATAATAGGAAGAAAAAAAAAGATGATATATGTTTCTTATGCCCGGTTGCATGAACGTGGGTTGCCCGAAGGTTTAAATAACCCGTAGGCTACTCCGCAGATACTACGAGCGAGCCACTGCTGCCTGTAAAAGGTTGAAGGAGTAGTATCTGCAGGGTAACCTACAGGTTATTCAAACTTTCAGGTACCCCACGTTTATGCAACCGGGCATAAGATAATAATAAAGATAAAATATATTAGAAAATAGAATAATAATAATAAAAAAGACATAATAATAAAATATATAAAACTCTGCGTTGTTAGGGTGTCCCGTATTTTCATTATTTTCAGCAATTTCAGAGCACGCCCCTTAAATCAATTTTTCATTTTGAAAAATGAATTTTCCTGCAAAAAATAATTCTTCATCTCCATCACGTGCGTGTAAGCACGAGATTTTTACATGCAAATCACACGGGATATCACTGAATTTTCAATGATAATTTTTCCAACATTACAAGTTGAATATGTCCGAGTAAAAAGTATAGGATGTTGGTGACGGACCATGTATTTACATGAGAGAAATATTTATATCTGACGTAGCGTGGGGTACTTTAGCCCCTCATACCACCACCATTAGCCCATCCTACGTCAGATGAAAATATTTTCATGTCAATACATCGTCCTTCAACAACATCCTGTACTTTTCACTCAAAAATATTCAACTAGTGAAGTTGATGAAAATTATCATCGAAAATTCAGTGATATCCCGTGTGATTTGCATAACCCCTGGTGCAAAAACCTTTCGCCAAGTACATTAATATGGTCACTACCCCCAAAAACATCCACCAACAAAAATTCCTCCCTAACAAAAGTGGTACTACAAAAATGTCTACTTACAAAAGGATTGAAATCAGATACAATTGCCAAGTACATGTCGTCTGTATAAAAAAAGTTCACAACAGAAGAACAGAAAACTGAATATTCTTGTATTGTTCACTCGCTACGCTCGCTCACTCGATCGGATCTTGATAATTACAGGGAAAAAATCAGGAAAAAAAATTTAGGAAGTGGTACTTGCGGGCCATTTATGAGTAGGTAAAAGAGTATTTACTCAGGTCTATGTATCATTTGTTCGATACATATTGCTATGAGTAAGTGAAAGAGTATTCACTTAGGTCTATGTATCATTTGTTCGATACATATTGCTATAATGGCCCGCCAAGTACCACTTCCTAAATTTTTTCTCCTGATTTTTTCCCTGTAATGTAACCTAGCGGGAGTATCTCAGGCTCGAAGGCTGTAGAGACACCCGCCGTTACTGTGAGTTCTTTACCTAGAATTGAATTTTATGAAAATTGGGCTTTTCTTAGAGGTTGAAAGGTAGGGAAAAGGATGGGTACTCCACCAAAAGCCACCTATCTAACCTTGTGAATTTAATATCAAACTACGGACTCGGATAGATTTCTCTAACAAAGCCGGCAACGATCGGACTTGGGTAAAATTACCAAAGCCGAGATATCTTCTATCTAGTAGAGCCGGGAAGTTACTCCAAGCCTACTGTTCCTATTCAAATTCTGTTATTTTACGGATCCGGGAATCGTTAGACTCCAAGACCGTGCCTCAGACTCGGGATCGTCTACCTTGGCCCTCGGACGCGGAGAGGTTAATCTCAACGCCGTACGCACTTGGTTATGATCCAAAGCTGGTCCCTGTTGGCTTTTATTGTGATGGAACTTGGTTTGGATTAGGAGTCAGAGCTGAAAATTAAGCATTCAAACCGATTTGTGTTTAAACGTTAAATAAAGTAATTTAATTTTAAATTTACAGGTCTGAGTTTATCCTATCCTATTTTCCATTCTATGGACTTGTGCTTTGTGCGTTATTTGATTCTATTTAATGACTCGATGTTTAGAATAATGCTAGGTGCATATATTCTAATATCAATTGAATTTAAATTCTTTAACTCCTAGTTTCTTATCCTTCGATAAGATTTCATTTGTTTTATGCTAAAGTGACGCTTTGTCTACTCTACATTATGTTTTCTTTTAAAGTGAATTTATATTAGTCATCAGAACGAGGCGTTCTGATGCTAGCAAGTGATTTTATATTGTGAGTCGCTGTGGTGCTCTACCGACTAACGCTGTTATTATTGTGAGTCGCTGTGGTGCTATACCGACTAACGCTGCCGTGCTTGAAGTCGGTGCGTCTTATATAGTCGCTATCCCCTCCTTCTCGTGTGACGTCAGCGCCTATGTCGAGCGTAGAGGATTAGTATAATCCTCTATTCCGTTGTTCTCGATATTCAGCTGATTTCCAAGCTATTTTATAGCTTGGTATGTTACAGTAATTATCAAGATCCGATCGAGTGAGCGAGCGTAGCGAGTGAACAATACAAGACTATCCAGTTTTCTGTTCTTCTGTTGTAAACTTTTTTTATACAGAAGACATGTACTTGGCAATTGTATCTGATTTCAATCCTTTTGTAATGTAACTTCCTGTATATGTTTCACCAGCTGAAGGCTGGTGAAATTATACTAGTTCGCGTGTTTTCTTTGTCACGGGTTATTCTGTGAATTATTTGGAGCTCCTCTGGGGAAAGTTGAAAAAACCCTTAATTTACCCTGATACAGACTCGGATAGATTTTGCACTACCAGAGCTGCCTCCCTACAGACTTGGGATATGCTAGATTCAACAGACTAGGATAGCAATTATAGCTCTACCGTAGCTGTCCAGAATCTAGCTCACCGAAGCTGCCTTTTTACAGACTTGGGATATGTGTGTTCTCAGACTAGGGTACCAATTATAGCTATACCGTAGCTGTCCAACACACTCACCGAAGCTGCCTTTTTAGCTATGAATGATTTTATGTTTTATCTGAAAGAATTGATGATTAAAAGTGAGGTTATGTTGTAAATGGAAAACAAAAATCAAATTTATGATAATTGAAATGATCTGCTGATCATTTGCTGACTTTATTTTCTAGTTGTGATTCTTTTCTCACTCTTGGTTTTGGTTTTTATACAAAATTATAAGTTTTTAATGCTAACAAAACAATAATCGTGAATGATTTTATGAATGGCTATGAATGAAGTGAATGAATGTGTTTTCCTTAATTTTTAGCTTATCCTATTTTCGTGTTTTTGCCTCAATGGCCGGACTTTTGGTTTCTTTTTGGTTTTTTGATTTTTCTATCTAAGTTTATCTAGATTTTCTATTTGTTTGTTTGATTTTTTGATTTTTAAAGTGATTTGAAATGGCGTTTTTGCTAAAACAATTCTGTTTTGAAATTTCTATTTATTTTATATTGCCGCTTTGGCTAATATGATTTTTATTTTCTGAATTTAATCGATAAGTGATTTTTACTTAATTGATCTGTTTTTCTATCTATGAATTTTGAATTTAGGAATTGAATTTTTGAATTTACTCTGAGTCGGTCGGCTGCTCTAGCTCGAGTCCGCTCTAATTTTGAATAATTGTGAGTCGGTCGGCTGCTCTAGCTCGAGTCCGCTGATCATGCTTGACCAGCTCGCCTTTTATACTTTTGTTGAGTACACACGGATGTGTGGCTACCTTGGTATTGTACCACGTGGTACAATACCAGCGTGTTCATCCATGTTTGAAGTCGTCTATAGTATGTTCGTTCGGCTATAGGCCGAACACGTTACATTGCCCCCTTTTCATCAGCTGATCTTCTGTGATGGAGTGGCTTCATGGAATCGCTGCAAGGTAAGTTGATGAAAACCTTCCTTCTTCGAGTTTTTAATGTCATATCTGGTATTTTGTATTTGTCATGTCCGAGTTTCTTTGATATGTCCGTGTTATTTGTTCAAGTCCGTGTTTTTTATTTTTGATATTTTTCTTTTAGCTCCTGTCTCGCGCTAATGGGTCGTCGATATCGAACTCCGCCATGTAATCTGGAAGATCGTCATCTGCGGGTATCGGCATCGGCACTTCGAGAACATATTCGTCGGTCAGGTCTTCTAGAGTTAGTTCCGGTAGGTTGAATAGGTACTCCTCGGATTCTTCTGGTGAAGGTATATGTAATATTGCACCCATAGTGTCCTCCTCTTCTACCTCATCTCCTTGGTCCTCTTGTTCATGACTTTTTCTTTTTTCAGCCTCGATGTAGATGGCTCGCTCTATGTCGTTCGTGATAAGTGAGATAGGCCCAAAAGTCCTGAACATATCCACTTTTTGGTGGTGAGCTTTCTTCTCTTCTTCGCTTCTCTCTTTCATCTCTATTTTATGCAGCTTCCAAGGGATCTGGTTTGGATTCTCCTCATGGAGCTTGATTTTTTTGTTAAATGTTTCTTTTAAGTTTAATTTATTTATGGGGATATTAATCCTCATGCTTAATTTCTGTGTTTTTGTTACGTCCGGTGTTGTAGTTGTATTTGGTAGTTTCGTTATATCAGGTGTAGGTGTTTTGTTCGGTTTTGAAGTTACGTCCGGTCTAGTTGTTACGTCCAATTTTAAAATCCTTTCTTTCTTCTCTTTTTTAGTCTGGGACCCTTTTCCTGCAACGTACTTTCCACTGCCACCGATGAAACGACCCGAAGGGATAATTGTTTTAAATAAATTATTATTTGCGTCTACGCTTCCGATATCTATTTCGGATGCCTGTACACCCTTATCTTGAACACTTGTATATCCGTATGCAAAGTTACTCATGGTGATACGAGGTATGACTGATTCTTCTTCTCTCCTGATGATCGCTTATATATTAATGATAATCCTCTTACAGGATTAGGATTTTAAGCTTAACTCTTTCTTTTGTTTTATTTTACTTCAAATTTTGAGTTGAAACAATGAGAAACTAGATATTTCTAGTTAAACTGACTCTATGTATAACTTCATCATATTTACGTGAAACCGTCCTCTCTCTAAGCCTGTTTTCATATTCTCTAATATGTAAGTTGCTTCGCCTATTTGCCTGTTTATTATATATGGTCCTTCATATAGTGGAAAAAACTTTGCCATTTTTTTGTTTACAGTGTCCGACACATTGAGTGCTCTGATTAAAACCTTATCGCCTACCTTAAACCTAGATAATTTATGACTTGAATTGAACCTATCGGCTCTTCTTTTCCCATGCCTTTTTATATTTTTTTCAACTAAGTGAATTTTTGTCTCATAAGGTATGTCTTTTAGTTTTGGATTAATCCATTCTGCCCAAAATCTGGTCGGTCTACTTTTTAATTGGATTTCACACGGAGCGAATCCAGTACCATCATGGCACACTTCATTGATGCAGGTTTCGATTACTCTTACCCAGTTAATCCACTGTGTATGATTATCTGCCAGGAAGGTACGGAAAAATCTACCGATTTCCCTATTGACTCGTTCGACAATGTTCCCCTGGGGGTGTCTAATTGACGAGAATATTAAGATGATATCTTCTTCTTCTAGCTTATTTATCCATTGGGATGAAGTGAATTGTGTGCCATGATCGCACTGGATTCGCTTCGGTTTCCCAAGTTCTGGAATGTAATCCCTAAAAATGCAAGTAATTGTGGACTGCGCGTTCGCTGATCTCAACGGATATAGTTTGACGTATTTACTAAAAGCATCTATGGTTACCAAAAGCCACTTATAATTCCCCTTGCTTGATGGTAATGGCCCTAAAAAATCTATGGACACCAAGTCTCCTACTCCGTCTGGAATTATATTCTGCATTGCTGCATATGAATGACGGTTTGGTACCTTACATCGTTGACATTTGTCGCATTTTGCAATTACTTGACGTACTCTTTTTGCTAATTTTGGATAATAAAAACCCTCTCTAAGTAGCTTATGACATTTTGATGCACCCACATGGCCGTATGCCTCGTGACATTCGTCGATAAGGTTTTTTAAAAGTGCCTCGGGTATATAGGCTTTAAAATCGCCCCCTGGATTTTTATGATACAAAATGTCATTCTCTACGATGAGATTCTTATTTTTGTTTAAACTTTCTGGTTGCATTAATTCGCTAACCTTTTTATCCTACTTCTGAAATTTCCAAAAGACTTTTAAATTTTCTTCTAATTCTTTATTTATTTCTTTTGCTAGTCCTGCCATGCTAAATTCTGCAATTTCGGCTGTTACTGTTTTTATTTCAGGTGGATTTCTGCTAAGGGTGTCGGCAACTATGTTTTCCGTTCCCTTAATATGCTCAATCTCGAAACTGTACGCTTGGATAAACAGAGCCCATCGAGCTAATCTGGAGCTTACCAGTTTGCATGAAAAAAGAAATGTTAAAGCATTATGATCTGTGCGTACTGTTAATTTAGCACCTATGATGAATGATCTGAACTTGCCTAATGCGAAGACTATTGCCATTAATTCTTTTTCGCTGGTAAAATAATTAAGCTCTGCGCCTTTCATGGTTCTGCTTGCCAGTCCTACAATTTGTTTTTCGTTTTCTTCTGATATCTGATATAAAACTGCGCCTACTGCAAAATTGCTTGCGTCGCATTCTAAATAGTAACGCTTTCTTGGATCCGGGTGATGTAAAATCATGTTTTCACAAAAAATGTCTTTAACTAAGTTAAACTGGTTGTTCATTTTCTCGGTCCAATCCCACTTGGCGCCTTTTCTTATTAAAGCTAGTAGCGGAAACGTTGCGTCTGAATAATTTTTCGTGAATTTATTATAATAATTGGTAAGACCTAAAAAACCTTTTAATTGTTTGACGTTTTTCGGCGTCGGAAAATGTTTAATCGCCTCTATTTTCTCTGGTTGTGGTCTTATGCCAGTTTTTGTGATTTTGTGACCTAAAAAATCTACCTCTTCACGAAAGAATTTAGATTTATTAAAGTTGATGGTCATATTATACTTTCTAAAAGTTTCAAATAATATTTTAAGGTGGGCCAAGTGAGATTGGACGGAGTCAGAACAACACAGGATGTCATCTACGAAATTTATTGTAAACGACTCTGTATTTTTTAAAACTAAATATAAAGCTCTGACTAGGCTCGCCAAACTCGTATTTAACCCATATGGTGTTACAGTAAAATGATATGTTTTGCCTTCGTGCATGAAAGCAGTATATTTTCTTGAATCTTGATGGAGTGGTATTTGCCAGAAACTAGCGGTCAGGTCGAGACTGGACATGTAGGCATTGTTGGAACACCTCTGAAATAAGACCTCAGTTGATTGAGCACAATCATGGTCAGGTATAATGAGTTTATTAATGAAACGTGCATCTAGCACTAGTCGGATTTCTCCAGACTTTTTCTCCACGACTACTAAAGGATTAACGTATTCGCTATAAGATCTCTCGATTACTCCGATTTTTAGCATTTTTTCTATTTCGAGGTTTACCTTCTCCCTATGAATCATTGGAATCGGGTAAGACCGTCTGACAAAAGGTCTATCTTCGTAGATATTTAATTTATGCTCATAGATCGTAACTCGACCGGGTGATTTACTAAAAACGTCGCTATATTCCTTTAGTAAGTCTGAAAAAATATTAATTTCCTTTTTACTCAAAACCTGACACTCAATGAGTTTCTCGTCAACTTCATCACTGGTCAGATTATATTGTGTCTCGTCATCTTCCTGGTTCGCTAATTTGTTTCTTGGATATTCAATATTTGCAATCGGATTTAATGTGATCGTATCTGTTTTATATAACTGCACCTGGCTATACCCTGGTGATGTTTCTATTCTTAATCTTTCGGTTCTTAAATCGAGATCTGCTTTCCATCTATGGAGCGTGTCTATCCCGATGATGACTTCTTTTCTAAGACCGCTTATTATTAGAAAGTTTATTTGATCTGAGGCACCATTGATTTTAACTTTAGCAAAAATTTGCTCCTTGACTTTTGTAGGCTTGCCCCCTATAACTCCAAATATTTGAAAATTTACTACAGGTAGCCGATCACATTTTGAAAGAGAATTTTTATTTCGTTCATAAAAATCTTGTGAAATACACGTTATTTGGCTGCCTGTGTCTATGAGAGCTCGCACTGTAATGTCTTCAATAATTAAACATATTTCTGGACATTGTTTGTCGATTTTTTCTGATTCCTCATCCTCTGCTAATAAATAATTCGCTGGATCTTCGAAAATATTGTCGTCTAGATTTGATTTTTCTAATTTTGCCGCGCCGATAACTAGACTACGCTGTGTCGGAACTGTACTTATCAGTACCGGCACAGCGCCATCTAGTTTTCCGGACTAGACTCTGTTACCGTATCGATTTCTGTTTCATCGATCTTGTTTTCTGTGATACATTGGACTCTAGCGTTTGTCCAATTTTCGTTTTTGTTTTGGACATTATCGTTTTGTCCATGTCGCCGTTGTATATCAGGCTTGTCTGTCATGTCGCGATTTGGAAATTGCTTTGGTACTGGGTTGCTTCGCCATGAAAGAGGCTTATTTTTATCATCGTAAGCTCGATTGATCGATGGACCCTGTTTATTCAACGTAAAATGATTAGCTGGTCTACGAGAAGCGTTAGAACGGCCCCCTGTCTGCATCTCATCTAAGAATGTAAGGAGAGCATCGATTTCTGAAATATTTCGGCATCTCGCTGCCTCAACCACGTGCTCATCGAAATGTCTGATTAACGATCGTACGATTTCTTCTTCAGGCAACCGAGGACATAACCCTGCGGCAGCCGCGAATTTACGGTTTGCATATTCCGACCATGTTAACTTTGAGTCTACGATGTAATAACCAAACTCTAAATCTTTTCTAATCTCTCTTTGCATTTCTATGCCCCAGAATCTAGCAGTGAATTTATCTTTAAATGCATCCCAATCAACGATGACGTCACGACGCGCAGTCCACCAGTCCTTAGCATCGCCAGTGAGACTTTGACCTAATAATTGGAATCTTAATTCTTCGTCGGCTTCTAAAAAGACGAAATACTCTTCGACTTCCCTGATATAAACCATTGGTTTTTCCCAAGTTTTTCCCGAATATGTGGGTAATTTTAATTGTTTTGTTACGAATCTAAATGAATCTTGACCACTCGTACCAGCTGGTCCTGTTACTCTAGTTTTTAGTTTTTCCAAATCTGCATCTATGCCTATTTTTAAGCTTTCATGCTTATGATTTATTTCTTTGATCTTGTCGTTTAGAACTCGATCTCTCTCTCTAATTTTACTATTAATCACATCGAGATCATTGACATGTTCCGTTCTGATACTAGATTCTACTCTACTTATTTTGTCATTGCAATTTGTAAGATCTGTATCCCATTTATCTAATACTATCTGGACCTTGGTTTCCATGTCGTCTATTCTTTTTTTGCTTTTATTTGTAGTTTCATCAAACTTTTTATTAATTTTAGTTTCAAATTCTACTTGAGCTTCTATGTTAGTCATATGAAAGTTATTTATGGTTCTTTCCATCTGAGCAAATTTGTTTTCAATTTTCTTTTCTAACCGTTCATTGGATTTTTTTAAAGAAAGCAGAGTGGTAGCAATTGCAGCCATTGATTCGTCATGACTTCGTGATGGGCTTTCAGTTTGACTCAACATGCTGGTATCGGTCAGAGAAACATCACGCTCATGGAAACCAGTGTCTCGGTCAGATGTACCGGGCTGATCTACCTTTTTATCGCCTTGCTTATCAGAATTTTGATCTTTGTCTGCCATTTTTCTTTAATTTAGTTTTTATCTTTTTTATAAATGAATCTAATAAACGATTTTACTTGACTATGACTTTGAAGTCTTTAAATTGCCCCTAAAAAAATGATTTTAAGTTAAACAATGAATTTAATGTGAATTTATTTTTATTTAAGTGATTTTAATTTTATTTGAGGAGCCGCACGTTGGGCGCCAAATGTAACTTCCTGTATATGTTTCACCAGCTGAAGGCTGGTGAAATTATACTAGTTCGCGTGTTTTCTTTGTCACGGGTTATTCTGTGAATTATTTGGAGCTCCTCTGGGGAAAGTTGAAAAAACCCTTAATTTACCCTGATACAGACTCGGATAGATTTTGCACTACCAGAGCTGCCTCCCTACAGACTTGGGATATGCTAGATTCAACAGACTAGGATAGCAATTATAGCTCTACCGTAGCTGTCCAGAATCTAGCTCACCGAAGCTGCCTTTTTACAGACTTGGGATATGTGTGTTCTCAGACTAGGGTACCAATTATAGCTATACCGTAGCTGTCCAACACACTCACCGAAGCTGCCTTTTTAGCTATGAATGATTTTATGTTTTATCTGAAAGAATTGATGATTAAAAGTGAGGTTATGTTGTAAATGGAAAACAAAAATCAAATTTATGATAATTGAAATGATCTGCTGATCATTTGCTGACTTTATTTTCTAGTTGTGATTCTTTTCTCACTCTTGGTTTTGGTTTTTATACAAAATTATAAGTTTTTAATGCTAACAAAACAATAATCGTGAATGATTTTATGAATGGCTATGAATGAAGTGAATGAATGTGTTTTCCTTAATTTTTAGCTTATCCTATTTTCGTGTTTTTGCCTCAATGGCCGGACTTTTGGTTTCTTTTTGGTTTTTTGATTTTTCTATCTAAGTTTATCTAGATTTTCTATTTGTTTGTTTGATTTTTTGATTTTTAAAGTGATTTGAAATGGCGTTTTTGCTAAAACAATTCTGTTTTGAAATTTCTATTTATTTTATATTGCCGCTTTGGCTAATATGATTTTTATTTTCTGAATTTAATCGATAAGTGATTTTTACTTAATTGATCTGTTTTTCTATCTATGAATTTTGAATTTAGGAATTGAATTTTTGAATTTACTCTGAGTCGGTCGGCTGCTCTAGCTCGAGTCCGCTCTAATTTTGAATAATTGTGAGTCGGTCGGCTGCTCTAGCTCGAGTCCGCTGATCATGCTTGACCAGCTCGCCTTTTATACTTTTGTTGAGTACACACGGATGTGTGGCTACCTTGGTATTGTACCACGTGGTACAATACCAGCGTGTTCATCCATGTTTGAAGTCGTCTATAGTATGTTCGTTCGGCTATAGGCCGAACACGTTACAGTAAGTAGACATTTTTGTAGTACCACTTTTGTTAGGGAGGAATTTTTGTTGGTGGATGTTTTTGGGCGTAGTGACCATATTAATGTACTTGGCGAAAGGTTTTTGCACCAGGGGTGCTTTTTGGGGTTGATATCATCACTTTTTGTACAATTTTGCTTGACTACCTAATAATTGTGCTCGCTCGCTACGCTCGCTCGATTGGGTTTTCCTATATCCTCGCTTGCGAGGCTTGCTCAGTTGTCAACGTTCTGCCAATTGTTGCTATGAACATCGCAATGCATGTACGGTGATGCATTTTGTATCATCCGAATCCCTCAAGAAGCAGCAATGTTGAATGTGGTAGTATGATTTTGATTGAATGAAAATAATGTTATAATATACACTGTAACGAGCAATTTTTCTACCCGGAGAAAATGAATAGAAAAATAAATCCCGCTCAAAGAAGCGCCAACGGTTCTCACGCAAAAAGTTACGAACGATACGATACAAAAAGAAACTAAACGAAAGATAATGTTGGGCGCCAGGCACACGAATGTGCCAGAGAAAGGTAACTAAACGCAGCAAACAATAACCAAATCCAAGAAATCACAAAGATAACCGACTAGTTAGACGGAGAGGGGAACGTGGGGGCGTAGAAATAACACACTTAACTCGGTACAGGTAGACGTAACGAAAATATAATTTCAAATCAAATGCAGCGATACAAAGAAAAAAAAATAATAAATAAATAAACAGGCCGGCCGCGGCAGGACCAGTTAGGTCAAACGTAGTTTAAACTTAGAGATAGAGAAGCAAAACCCAAAAAAAACTCGCGGCGGAATTTGATTCCGGCATCGCAAGGAATAATATGTGACGGTTAGGCCGCAAAGAGAAAGATATCAAAACAAAAAGATATTCAAACAAATATGCTAACTATTATCTAGCTTAAATGTAACGCACGCAAAAGAAAAGATATAGGTAGGCAGCGTAGGCGATACTGCACGGCCCCGGGATTCTTCTCCGAGCAGCGCAAGTCCAAAAAAAAGATATAAAATAGTCTTAATTATGCTAAAATAGCCTAGAGAGAATATAGACCACGACTATTCGTCCATAGCGGAAGATAGAAGGTAAACCGTGAATCGGTGGTGTTTCGAAATCGCTAGACGGATGGTCGAGGTCGGTACGAAAGGAAGAGCCTAGCTTTAGTCGGGACGCAACCCAGGCGGCTCCAAAAGAAAAGCACACACTTCGAAAATGAAAAATCCCACAAAAGAAAACTAAAGAAAACAAAACCCCAAAAGAAAAGATAAAGATAATACTGAGAAAAACTACGAAAAACCCTCAAAAAGATGAAGATAAGCTGAAACGTAAAACGCAGCGGTACTTAAACTTAAACGCAAAAACGGTATCTCGACGTTTCCCATTCGCTGGTCGGCAACAGAGTGACTTCCGAAATTCCTGGTCGAAATCGAAAAGTGGTGGGGGAAGCCTTTCCGCACACGGCATGTTCGCCGCACCTAACGGCTGGCTTTTCGAATTTTGGCCGGGAGGAAGAGTTTGCGGCTTATCAGGCTGGGAGGTGCAGCCCTCTCCCGGCCGGCAGGTGACGAGGCTGCAGAGACGGAGGCGATGACCTAGGTGCGGCTACTAATGCCGCGGCTTCCAGAACATCCCCCAGATGCTCCAGCGACGAAAAGCGCATCTCTCGGTGTCCTGGTACCTGTGGTTTACAATCAAAAAAACTTAAGGCAGACACCATTCTAAAAGATATACGTAGGACTTGCGCTTCGGTGAAGAATTTGCGGTACGGCAGCGGTACGGTCGCTCACATTCGCGGGTGGAGGCACGGTCAGTGGCAGATATAAAATCTGCCACGTTACAACACGTATGCTCATACTTTTCTGTGAGCCCTTAATTTCTGTGGACAGACGTTGCATGTGTTATTTTATTAAATTCTACGAATTGTTTTGTTAAAATCCGGTATAATTCTATATGCCTGCAATGTGTAGCCTTCCTCCTGTCTCATCTGGGCTTGGAACCGGCAATAGCGGAGTTACTTGCACGCAGGGTTATAGTTGCTACTCATGATTAAATATATATAAATATTAGATATATGTGTTGCAATTCTTAGGTATTTTTTTTTTTTTTAATGCAGCTAGGTCCTCTGCAAAAAGAACATGTACGCGTCCCATACTCATATAACGTCAACTTCAACTTCGGGTCTGAACAGAAGGTATCGAAATATATAGAATCAAGCCTATTGATGCAAGACTAGCGTAGAGCATAAAATGGAAGTTTTCGAAATCAAAAACTTGCATTCTACTCTATTCGTCTGACTCTACCCGTTTCTTGTATCAAATCACACTATCCCGATATCTTGCAACTCCAGCGTTTTCTCTCATCATCCTCTCGTCTCAAACGACGACCGACTCCAAAATTGAACAATCCATGAAAAAGGTTTTTATCACATCAGACCACGCAGATCAAGTTCAGTAGCGGTGGCAAGGCGCAGTCAGTTGTGTAGGTCTGTGTCTGTGTCAAAACTTACCGCCGCTGCAGCGATTTACCGATCGGCGAGTTAGAGAGAATCTATTCGAAATTTGACATCCAATTGTGAATATCGCTACGCACGTTCTAATATGTCGTAACCCACAAAATTTCAGAAATTGACTTTCTTTGAAAAATGGAATGTTAATAATGTTTCGCAGCTTATGTGTAAGTATCAGCGGTCAAATCGTTGATTTACTATTTTTAAATAAGTATTTCGATCCGTAAGGTCTTATCTTTTCAATGGTGATAGTGAACTGTTTTTATCGCCTACTGAACATTTTTCCAAATGTAGGATACGACATATTAGAACGTGGGTATCGATATATAGTTTGTACTATTAATTTACATATAATCATAGATATTTATACAGACTTTGAGATCGTTCTGAACGGAGGGTCTAAGCTGTTTGTAAAACATGGATTAAAAAATTATCTCTACCGAAGGTCAAGGCACTACGTTGACTTGGAGTGTAGAATAAAGCCTATCAGAGTCCAACACACAACGTCGACAGACAGTCTCGTTTCGACTGGATGATACGGAGATAGATTATAAAACTCGTTGCAATCCTACGCCTAACGGACTCACAATTTAGGTCTGAGCAGACGAGCCTTCGAAGATGAGCTTAACATAGAGCTTGAAGTGGAATTTGTTGCAATCCAACGCTTGAACTTGGCTTTATTGGTCTGGCTCCTTACCGTTCCTTATATCGAATCATGCTATCCTCATATTTTTCAACTTCAACATGTTTTCTTGATTTTCTATCGTCAGACTTCCTCAGGCGATAACTTGCTAAATAATTGAACCCAAAAAACCGTTTCCTCCGATAATTGCATTCATAAATAACCTCAAAAGCTCAAAATCGTAGGATTTAAACATTTTCGTTGGTGATTATCACATTAATGTCCTTGGCGTAAGGTTTTCGTACCTGAGGAGCTTTTGGTGGATATTCACTAGTTTTTGTACCTTCAACAGGGTGTCCAGTTATCTGTTGGAATGGAATTCCATGATAATTCCAGGTTTTCCAGGCAAGATTTATGATTTTTCCAGGTCGATTATGGTAGACAATGCAGGAAAATACAACAGAAATATCAACAAGAATATAGTTTATTTTTGACTAGAGCACAGCTCAGTACGTTAAGAATTTTACATTTCTTAAATGCAAATAGGAACTTAAAAAAACATTCGTTACTGGAACTTTAGATTTACGATTCGAAACTAAATACTTAAAATCACGATGAAAAGTTTAAATATACCAATCTTTTGAAAATTATAGCATCGTTGATCTATTTTTATCAATCCAAATCATAGTGTCGATACATAAGTTTAAATTCAAAGCAGAGCTCAGTACTTTACGAATATTACATTTCGTAAAATGATAATGGGAACTCCATAAACATTTTTCATTTGTACTTTAGGTTTAGGCATCTAAAGTTTGACAGTGCGATTAAAACAAGGGG
This sequence comes from Tenthredo notha, assembly GCA_914767705.2. Classification (NCBI taxonomy): domain Eukaryota; kingdom Metazoa; phylum Arthropoda; class Insecta; order Hymenoptera; family Tenthredinidae; genus Tenthredo; species Tenthredo notha. Next base: position 3,345,083 of record OU611908.1, on the reverse strand, counting down.
AGGCATATTAACTACGCTGCAATTGTGCCATTTCATCTTCTATTTGCGCAGCTTCTTTGCAAGCATTGTCAAATATTTTTCGTTTTTTTGATTCGAGTTCTTTCAATGCTGCTGCAGTTCGTTTTTTTTCATTGTGCAGCTTATTTGCTTCCTTTAGTTCTTTTTTTTCTTTTGAAACTGCCTCTGAATACCAAGCATGTGCATTACGCGCTGCGTGAATCATACTTCTGGTAACAGTCAAATTTTCCAAATCATTACCTTGGGCAACTATGGCATCGTGAATTACTCTTTGCGCAATTAAAGATTTCTCTTTTTGATTTTCTACCAAACATTCACGATCAATGGAAAACCCTCCTTCGAGAGCAGCATTACCGTGCGAAAGAATCATCACTTTTTGGGTGAAATCTCGTAATTCAGTGTAGCTTTCCGTGCCGTGCAGCTCTATTAGCCGCATCCAGAAATGATCCAGACGTTCTGTTCGCTTGAACTGTTTGAACTTTTCTTGGACTGTTGGTAAACTAATAATTCGTTTGTACTTTCGATCGATTTTGTCCGCTTGTATGCCTGAAATCCAATCACTTTCCATGAAGATCTCCAACGCTGTGGATAATCGCTTGCATGATAAATCATTTTTGATAGCTATAGCTGGGTTAAAACAAGAGATTGCCTTCACTATTGGAAACTTCAGTGGTGATTTTTGCAAAATTTTGGTGACAAATATTCGAAGGCATTTGCGACATTTCTCTCGAAATTGCAAAATATCAACAGGCTTGACATGTTTAGTATGGCGGAAGGCATCATTCGTCGTATATCCAAGATTTATATCTTTTGCAAACAAGAGGTTATCAGCTTTTTCTAGATCAATTTTCGTTAGACTGTATGCTTTTAAAACTTCTGGCTTCAGAAATCTGGACATAGTTGTCATTAATACAGACGAAACAGCATTGTACAGAAACGGAGCAAGCGGATCATTGGATTGAAACTCTCTCAAAAAAGGTTCGATCTCACTGGCAAAAGATTGAAAGAAGGCCAATTTTACATCTAATAATTTGTCCGCCAATGCATCTGTAACGATTTGGTAACTATTGCACTTCGGAACTTTTTTATCTTTATTACACTTTTCGATATTCTTTCGAACATGCGGTAAAATAGCACGAGCTCGTTCAACGACAGGAATATTCTCCAACCATCTGATGGCACAGAACTTTTTGGGAAATAATGTAGAACCTGATGCACTGTTATAATCAGCTCTACGCGCGGGCACATTTTTGAACAGATTATACAGTGCTCGTAAGAATGGAATGAGGTTCCATTCGGTACTGGTAATACCTGTTTTAAACGCACCATGCAATATATGCAGTCCACAAGTACCCAAGTCAAGTAACTTTTTATTTTCAGAAATCTCCTTCAATTCGATTTGAAGTTCTTTGACAAATTTTAGATTCACGTTTGGACCATCCATGGAAACTTGTAGTATCTTTTTCAGTAAATCTTTGGGTAAGTTATTAGTGAACGCATCCATTAAATCTTGAGCAGTTGTGTGACCCAAAAATAAGGAAGTCAGGTATCGGGTAGAGACTTCATTCTTTTCGGCATCCCAAAATCGAATAGAAATATCCATTTGCTCTTTCTGACTAATCTTATTTAAACTCTCATCAAATCCTACAACTAAAATACCACATTTTTTAACAAGACCTGACAACTGATCTTGAAAATACCGACCTAATCCGTACACAATCAGGTACGATGCTTTGGATTTACTGAGTTTTACTTTTTTCACAATTTCGCTATCTGGAAAGATAACTTTAGCCATCGATAAGCCACTTTCTATATCACGTAAAGAACTGTGGCGCATTACCGAGTGTAAGCACCACAGAATCTCTGCTTTCGTCGCAGAATCGTTTATAAGGTAGGTATTCAAATTTAACTTATTGTTACATTTATTGATGCTGTTGTTAGAACTGGCTGGAGTTATACAATTTGGTGAACGTAGCGCTGAGGATGTTGCTAAAATTGGTGTAGGAGGATCATTTTCGTCGGACTGCTTTGAAGTTTTAGCTTCTGTACTGGAAGTGGTTGATCCATTGTTAGAGATTTTCAGAGCAGTATAGATAGGAAGGGTCGTCTTTTGGTTAATTGCCATCGCTCTGTGCTTCTTTCCATCTTTATGACTAGTTAAAGCACTCTTCCCCATATTGCTGAGAAAAATTGGTACCTTGCACAAAGTGCAAAATGCAGAGTACGGATCAGTTGACACTGGTCTCACCCATGACAGAGCATCGTCAAGAATCCAAAGGTTGTTGAAGGAGCACTTATTTACTTTCGGCATTTTCGAAAATGTTTTAACCAGTGATACGAAACAAAAAATTTCGATTTTTTTTTTTTTTAAAGTGCTGAGAGTCGGAGACACGTCGAGTTGACATGAAATGATCCATAAACAATGTCAAGTGTGGCATTCATAATGGTGTGGAACGTACTCTACTTTTGCCACAAGCAAAGTAACTATAGCCACAAAAAAATTATTTTAAGCATAAGATGTCTGTTTGTATTGTATGGGATTCTTTGATTTGTCGGATTCTTTCGGCTTTTTCAGTTTTGGTTTAAAAAATTAGGTGAAATATTGTTATATTAGGTAAAATCACCCTCACATCATCAATTACATACGACCAACATCTAGTAGCCCATATGATAAAACACATCTCCTAAAATATAAGAACTTCCGTTGCTGCGTCAACAAGCATTATTGTAAAACAAATCAGTCTTGCTCTAGCTTGCTTACTGCACAGACTTGTATTTCAGAATACACAAACTTATTACAAACTCATATAATTTCCTCTACGATTCATTTTATTTCTCTTGGAGAACCTACTTTAATCAACTTAAATAACAACGAACATTAAAATCGTTACAATATGATATAATATGTACTTTATCTTTCGTCCGCGTCCGCTGCTCTCTCTCCCGCTTCTCTTTCTCTTTTTTCTCGGTCTTCCTCTCCTCTTCTTTCTTCCTCTCCTCTTCTTCCCGCTTTGCTTTCTTTTGCTTTTCTCTCTCCTTTTCTGCTCTCTCCTTTTCCTCTATCTCCTCCGCTCTCTCTCTTTTTTCTTTCTCCCGCTCCGCCCTCTCCTGCACGCGCTCTTCCAGTAAAGTTTTTATTTCTTGCTCCAGCCTCGCAAATTTCTCCCTCAGTTCTTGGTCAACCGACCGTAGTAGCGTAGTGCTAGCACTCGAGACTGCGGAGCGGGAGGACCTGAGTTCAAATCCCCAAGCGAGTCAAGGAAGGCCTGAGCGGCAACTTGCGAAAAATGTAAGACGGATCACGCCGTTCAGGCGCGGACTTGCCTCACGGTGGTTTAGCTTGGATCCGGCTACACCTGGACAAGGTTTTTCGGCGGTTTCCCTTGTCCCTCGTGCGAATGCGGGTGTTTCTATATATGCAGGTATATTTATATACTGTAACTTACTGCACCAATATCTCAGCTGAAGGCTATAGAGATACGGTGCGAGTCCGCGTGAGTATCTTTGTCACGGGTGTGATAATTTTGGAGCTCCTCTTGTGGAAAAAGTGAAAAACCACGAAAACCCTAATACAGACTCGGATCGGATGTTAGCCGACCATAGCTGCCTCCCTACAGAGCTGGGATATGTCTCGCTAACCGAGCCTGCGCGACAGACTTGGATTAAATTCACAGATAAAGAATTTTCAGACACGGGTGTTGAGCCAGTGCTGCAAATCAGTAAATCAACCGAAGCTGTCTTTGCAGAGCTAGGGATCGCAAAGCGCACCGAGCCTGTCTATCAGACTAGGGATTGGATTAATAATCCGCACCGTAGCTGTCAATAGCTAACGACGATGAGTTTTGAAAGCTGAAAGATTTTAGAAAAATAATTAAAAGAAAAAGGAAATTGAAAGAAAAAGATGTAGTTTTACAATAGATTAGGTTTAATGAGTACTGGTTAAATTAGATGGAACTTAACAAAGAAAAGAAAAATTGCGGCTCATTGAGCTTAGAGATTTTATAATAGAAAATTATAAAGAATAGAAAATAAAATTAAAGAATACAAGAAAAGATAGTATGATAGAGTAGAGTTATTTAATTCTAAATTTTTTAAAGTTTAATCAATGTTTCCGATTGATGTTTTAATTAGATAATTTGTTTAATCCGGGAATTCGTTATAACTGTTAAATTGCGGTTTTCCAGTCCGAGATTGATTTAAATTGCGCCGTTAAATTTATTAAGACGACTTTTACGCTTGCAGTCTAATTTTTAAGTAAATTCAAAATTAGCAAAACTTTGAAATGTGAGATTGTGAGTTTATTAGACTTATTATTTCAATATCAAAATTCGCGATTCTATCTACTTCAATTTTAGCAAGTGAAGAAATACGAATTAAGAGTAAGAAAGGTCACGCACTATTTTAGCTACGTGCCTAATAGAGAAATAAACAGAAGTGACTCGACGGGCGCTCTGCCACACAATCGGTACCGCACGGCGCGGTGGACCCCTTTTATAGCGGAATCGATGTGATCCGCGGAATCAGGAGACCCGCGGAATCGCGTGATGCGCACCGCGGGATGCGTAATGGACGCGGTCCGGCTGCACTGGCGAGCCAGCACAGCCGGAACGTTACATCTGCCCATTTCTACCAACGGATGTCCGGTAGCAGGTTTTCCAGACGACAGGAGTTGGTAGATGATGTTTCCTTATTTTTGTCAATTTTTCCTCCTTCCTCAGTCATCCCATTCCCATGGCTCTGCTGGCTCGAAGTATTGTTGATATTCGGGAGTCGACAATGCCGGATAACCCTCGGGTGTATTGATGTCTTGAAGACTCTCGGGATTGCTCTCGTCGTCCGGCAAGTCGAGACTCCCGAAGATTTTCTGTGATTCTCTCTTCTTTTTTAGTTCGGCCCTCTCGTCCTCCGGCATTCGCGGTATGTCGATCGGAACTAGTCGCCAAGGCATGTATGTCACCGGATGTCCTGGTGTTGGTTGTCTTTTTGCGGAAGTAGCCGGTTGAGTTTCCGCTGGCCTTTTGGTCGAGGTTGACGGCAGCACTTCGTTTGGTTGTCTAGCTGAGGTGGATGGCACGGCATTTTTTTTTATCTTCTCCGCCTTGGTTTGCGTAGCTTTCCCAGGCTTGTACCATCCCCGGCCCCTTTTGAATTTCCTCGCAATGACTATATGCTCCGGTGTTCCGGCCGAGTTTTCTTCTCCCGTTTGGGTCACTGCATCCATAACCGTCCTGTAGCTAAATCGCGGATGGCTCATTTTTTCTTTCTTTCGTGGCGTTTGTGTTTTTAGTACTCAAGTCAATTCTCAGTAATTGATATGTTAATTCCGCGGTCCTTATATAGTTCGCGGTTATCCCTTCTTTTCTGGATTTATTTCCATATAAGGTGATATCGTTCGATTTTTGGGGATAATCCCTTGATCCTTCTATTGTAGTTGGCCTCAGGTGAGATGTCACACCATATGTTCTCCTCTCTATCCTCTTCTTCGCAGGTGTCATACGATTTTTGTCTCCGCCTCTTCTTCGCATTGTATGTAGGCTTTAAACATGTTGACGTGGAACTTCCCCCGTTCCGCTCCTGTGTGAGGGTTCTCTAAGACATAGGTGGCCTCACCGACTTGCTGACTGATTTTATATGGTCCTTCGTATAAATCGAAGAATTTCGTCATCTTCTTTTCTTTCGAATCGGAAACATTGAGTGCTTTTATTAAGGGGGTATCCACACCTTTGATTTGGTAAAAATTCTGAGTAAGAGATTGTAATTTTACAGCGAATTTGAGAGTCTGATCAAATCCAAAAAAATCATGGACTTTGAGGAGGGTTTGACCCTCATTATCCATATTCAACATTGAATATTACTTTGAGTCTAATAGTAGTTACGCTCACTATAGAAAAATACAAAATTACTCGGTTGTCGTAAAGACTGAGGAGCACCGATAGACCGGTTCTGGAATTTTGGGTCTTCAATTGTTCAGAAGAGAGGCCTCTATCAGATGAACATACAACTTTTTGATATCGCAAAAATTGCCTGACCTATCTAGTTTTTACTAAGATTTTTTGAATTTTAAAATTTTTTTGCTCTATTTTTTCTATTATCTCAACTAAAAATGGTTATATCAAAAAGTTGTATGTTCATCTGATAGAGGCCTCGATTCTGAAAATTTGAAGACCAAAAACTCCAGAATCGGTCCAACGATGCTCTTGATTCTTTACGACAACCGGTCAAAATATTCATTCTCCAGAAATCAACGTTTAAACTTTTTTTTTTTTTCTTTCCTTTATTTCCTAATTTTCACAGAGAAGAAAATGTATTTACAGGAAATCAAGTTTTAAGATGTAGCTTATGATTAATATGCTGAATCCGCAGCTGCTCTCGTATCCATGTGTTAAGAGTCGAGTCTAGACCCATGTGCCAGGCGGAGGTTTGTAGTGAGTTTTGACCTGTTCTGTCCAACAACAGTGTCCGGTAGGTGTCTGCTAAGGTTGCTAGAAAAAGAATGAATTGCTCTAGGAAAAATCTGATCAAAATTTTTCAAAACATGAAAATTCTTCAGAATTCTTGATCTTCAATATTTTTGAGATTCAAAAGATGCTAGCACAATTTCTGTCAATATTCCAAAAATTCTTTCATCTTTCATCAATGATACCTATTTTCTTATAATATATAATATTAAACTTTCACAATTATTACATTATAGAAATACTCATCTTTTTAGCAATCTAAACGTGTAGTCTCCTGGCATCGATTTCAAACGTAGTTTTTGATGAATCATCTTCTTTCGATTCCAAAGTCTCATGTCAGACATACATACACTGTGTTTGTTCAATAATGAAAATCACTATTGGTTTGAATTCGTAATGAAAGCACGACGATTTACAAACAAGTGGACACCTAACCTCGAAAAAATGTAGATCGCAGCCATGTGTTCTGTCAATGATCACAATTCAAAAGAATATTGAAAATTAAACATGGGCAATTCCACCTCAAATCGGCCGAGAAATGACCTCGTATTTTTTGAATCCCTTCAAACTTTTTTTGCTTGAAATCGACGTCAAAAAAGTGGACTCGTATTTTTTCGTTGGTCCAAAAAAATTTTTTCTACACTAGTTATAAATTATCGCATTTTACTGTAAAAGTGGCGCGCGGGCGGCTTTGAGAAATAATATCTCGGGTCCCCTTCACCGTAGAGAGATGTTCTAAAACGCGTTTCCAAGGCGATGAAAGACACTTTTTGATAAAAATTTTCAACTTTTCAAAAAATATAGTTTTGTTGTTTTTATAAGCAATCAAAATGTTTATCGATTTTTTTTGCAATCTAAGGCCATTTTTGAAATTCTAAAAAAAATACGATCGCATTCCTCATTCAATTCTGAAGATGGCAAATTTTTGAAATTGATGGAGCGATTTTTTTAAGTATTTTTTTTACAATTATTCGTCTGGCGCTGCGTCAGGTTGCCGCGCCGCGTGCCTTGCTACTACGGTGTCATTCCATGTATGGAAAGCCGGGCGCCACGCCATTGGTCGAGCCTCGTACGACGCGGTGGTCACAAGGCGCGCGGCGCGGCAACCTGACGCAGCGCCGGACAAAAAATTGTAAAAAAAAATACTTGGAAAAATCGCTCCAACAATTCCAAAAATTCGCCATCTTCAGAATCGAATGAGGAATGCGATCCAATTTTTTTTAGAATTTTAAAAATGGCCTTAGATTGCGAAGAAAATCGATAAACATTTTGATTGCTTATAAAAACAACAAAACTATATTTTTTGAAAAGTTGAAAATTTTTATCAAAAAGTGTCTTTCATTGCCTTTGGAACGCGTTTTAGAACATCTCTCTACGGTGAAGGGGACCCGAGATATTATTTCTCAAAGCCGCCCCCCTTACGGAAAAAAAATACTGAAAGTACTGCCAGTACAGCAGTACTTGAAGTACTGCCAAAGTACTGCTGTACTTATTTCGCGAGTACACACAGTACTCATAGTACTTCAAGTACAAAAATTACTGAGAAGGGATATATAAGTAGGTGGCAAGTACTAGTGTAGTATGACTGAAGTATTACTTTAAGTTCTAGGCCTTCGGTATTAGTCCAATAAGTACTAGCTAAAACCGTACAGTACAGTATATAAAGTCCACGTACTGCAATATAATAGTATTTGGACTATCACTGTAGTACAGCAGTAGTATTAATTCTGAACTTGGACTAATGCGGCAGTACTAGTTCGAGTGCTGCAGTACTAGTTCGAGAACTGCAGTATTGGTTCGAGTACGAGTACTGGAGTATTGATTCGAGTACTAGTAGTGCAGTATTGGTTCGAGTATTAGTACTGCAGTATTGGTTCGAGTACTAGTACTGCAGTATTATTTCAAGTAATAGTACTGCGGTATTAATCACAGTTAATACTTGTGTACTTATAGTACTGGTACTCTTGTACTGATAGGTCAAAGTGCCACAGTACTGAGTACTGTAGTGCACTTGTACTTAGTAATAGTACTCTTCAACTTAGTACTAGTACTCTCGTACTCGGTACTAGTATTCTTTAAATCCGTACTAGTACTCATGTACTAAGTACTACTAGTTCCCTGTACTAAGTAATAGTACTCTTCAACTTAGTACTAGTACTCTCGTACTCGGTACTAGTATTCTTTAAATCCGTACTAGTACTCATGTACTAAGTACTACTAGTTCCCTGTACTAAGTACTAGTAGTCTTGCACTAAGTACTACTAGTAGTCTACACTTGGTACTAGTACTCTGCACTTATTACTAGTACCCCTGTATTAAGTACTACTAGTTCTCTGTACTTAGTACTGTAGTGTTAGTACTAAGTACTGAAAATTTGTGTACTTAGTAGTGAGATTTGTGTACTAAGTACTGAGCTCTCAGTATTTTTTTTCCGTAAGGGCCGCGCGCCACTTTTACAGTAAAATGCGATAATTTATAACTAGTGTAGAAAAAATTTTTTTGGACCAACGAAAAAATACGAGTCCACTTTTTTGACGTCGATTTCAAGCAAAAAAAGTTTGAAGGGATTCAAAAAATACGAGGTCATTTCTCGGCCGATTTGAGGTGGAATTGCCCATATGTGTAAAAGTGATCATTACAAACAATTGGAAAATCACAAAATCAAATTCATAATCAAAATATATAAAAACGTCAAAAAAGTGAGACAGTGGTGTTCGCGGTCTTGTACAATATTTATGAGACCAACATGTGAGTCCGCGCGCCGCGCAGCGACGATTCGTCGCAGCGCGGCACTGTCGAGGCTGTAACTTTTCGAATCCTCGAGATTTTTCGACGCCGATTTATTTACAGGTAGATTAGGTCACTAGCATTCCAAATAAAATATAAAAACAAAAACGATTTTTTGGAAATTCAAAGGTGTAGATACCCCCTTAAAACTAAATCACCTATTTTAAATTCAGCCATCTTATGTGTCGAGTTGAATCTATCTGCACGGCGTTTGCCGTGTCTTTTTATGTTCTTTTTGACTAACGGTAATTTCGTATCGTGTGGTACATCTGATTTATTTGTAATAAGCCAGGTTTCCCAGAATCTAGAGGGTCTTTGCTTAAGATGAATCTCGCAAGATGTGAATCCAGTGGAATCATGACACACTTCGGTCACACAGCTCTCTATTATCCTTAACCAATTTATCCACGACGTGTGTTTATCAGTTAAAAATGTTCGTAAAAATCGGCCTAATTCGCGGTTTACGCGTTCTACTATATTTCCTTGCGGATGCCGAATTGAAGAATAGATTAATTTAATATTTTCTTCCGATAATTTATTTTGCCAAGCTGCTGATGTGAACTGCGTACCATGATCACACTGGATTCTTTTTGGCTTGCCTAACTCCGGTATGTACTGCTCAAATATGCATTTTATTGTTGACGGTGCATTTGCTGCTTTTAACGGGTATAATTTTACGTATTTGCTGAAAGCATCAATAGTGACTAATAACCATTTATAATTGCCTTTGCTTGCTGGCAGTGGGCCTAAGTAATCGATGGACAATAATTCTCCGACTCCGTCTGGTACAATGTTTTGCATATTTGCGTAGCTATATCTGTTTGGTACCTTACACCTCTGACATCTATCACAGCTAACTAACATTTGTCTTATTCTTTTAGCGAACTTGGGATAATAGAATCCTTCTTTAAGTATTTGATAGCATTTGTTTGTTCCTATGTGACCATACATTTCGTGACATTCAATGACAAGTTTCTTTACTAGCGCTTCAGGCTCGCAGTCTGCCCCTGGCTCACGATGGTATAATATTTGATTTATAATCTCTCAACTATTATTCAGCTTCAGTTTTTCTGAATCGAGTAGTTGGCTGATTCTTTTATCTGCTTTCTGAAATACTGCATAATTTTCTAAGTCCCTGCTTAGCTGCTTATCTATTTCTTCAGCCAGACATGCGGTGATGTCTAGTTGCGCTACTGACAAGGAGAGTATCGCACCTCCGGGTCATCGATCTTGACTAAATTGATAGGGGTGATTCCTTGAGCCAAAATATTAATTACCAGCTGAATAACTCTCTTGAATGGGCCTGTACTCTGTCAATTTACCTAAATGTACAACAGAAATCAGCGAAACCCAGGTTTTGCAAATCGCCATGAAATAACCAGTTTTTGTGCTGCGTTATGAGATTCTACATTGCACTGAACATTTGAACATTGAATACAGTCATTATTCTACATTAGATTGTTGAAATTTAACATCACAGCTATAGAAAATCACTTTATTCTGCGCCTATTGACACATTACTACTAGTAGTTTATCACTCATACAACATTCATTTGGTGAATCCGAAGACCTCTTCTGACTTGAAACATGTTGCATATATGTAGCCTCAACACTCCCGCTGACAGCATACGAAATCCTGTAAACTACTAGAGCTGTGCGGGTACCCGACTCAGTAGGATACCCGACTCGGGTATCAGGGTCGAGCCAATATCGGTCGGGTATTTCAGTACACGAGTCAGAATCGAGTACCCGAGTCAGAATCGAGTACCCGAGTCAAAATCGAGTACCTGAGTCAATCGGGTACCCGAGTCAGAATTGGGTACCCGAATGTGAGTCGGGTAGTACTGGGCCCGAATGTAAGTCGGGTATATAGTATCATACCCGAGTAAAGTATTATACCCGAGTGGCGCGAAGAAGTGCGTTGAATGTTGAGTCAACACCTACCGTTTTTCTGCAACAATGCTGCACGCCTCTTGGCGAGTTTTAACGTGTTTTCAGTATTGCTAGTTGTTACAGTTCAACGCCAGCAGATCGCATCGCCATTGCCAGTTCTCGAAAATCTATCGACAGAGTGACTTCTCGAGAAGTTGTGTTGAGTTTTTGTTTTATACTTTATAGTATTAATTGTGCGATTTACGTTTGTTCCCTTCTCGAATCATGGCAACATCCGATGATCAGTGTGAGTCTGCCACTGAGTGTGACACTGAAGGCTCACAGTCAAGTGGAACTCAACTGGCATCCAACTCTCGTGGGTCGCGAAAAACTAGTCAGGTCTGGGCGTATTTTGCATCTATTAATCTGGAAACCGCCAAATGTAAAACCTGTCGAGTTATTATCAAAACTAAATTTGGTAGTACTTCAGCTCTCCAAAGGCATTTGCGTACACATCCTGAGATACACGAGAAATTGAATTCCGGGAGTAAAAATAAAATTGATAGATCCGCCAAGAAAAATCCCGTCGCGACAGCGTTTGAACGACAGACGTACTTTGACAAAAATGCTCCTAAAGCCAAAGAATTGACAAAAGTAATAGCAGAAATGATAGCTATCGATCTACAACCTTATAGTGTAGTTGAAGATCCCGGTTTCAAGAGGGTATTAAAGATTGCAGAGCCACGTTACCGTATGCCTTGTCGGACAACATTCTCTAGAGATTTAATTTCAAAAATGTATAAAGACAAACGGTGTCAAATTTCTCAAGTACTGCAAAAATAAATCGGCGAAGGTAAATTAAGTAAATACTTCGACACTGCAATTTATAATTAAATTATGAATTAAGGCCCATCCCTAGTCGCCCACCTCCTTTTGATACAATGTGACACATTTCGATTATTATCCGAGCCCAGGCGTCAAAAACGCAAAAAAGGCCAACGCTGCGCGAATTCAAATTCAATGCCGAACGCATACGTCCAATAAAATGTTCGTTTCATGCGAAAATAGAGACTAGAGATGGTTTTTACATTGTTACGAAAAACATTGCATTGCGCAAAATGTAAAAACCATCTGTAGACTCTATTTTCGCACGAAACGAACATTTTTTTGTACGTAGGTGTTTGGCATTGAATTTGAATTCGCGCAGCGTTGGCCTTTTTTGCGTTTTTGACGCCTGGGCTCGGATAATAATCGAAATGTGTCACATTGTATCAAAATGAGGTGGGCGACTACGGATGGGCCTTCCCATATAATAAAATAGAAAATTCTATTTAGACCAACTAATTATTATATGGATTGTGCAATTTCACAATATAGAATATAGGGTAAGGTTGCCATTATTGTACCGCCACCTAAATTGTACCGCTTTGGTTTGGTAATTTTTTGCAACAGTATCTTCTCCATTTTGAGAATTGTAAAAATAGGAATGTTTAGAGAATTTTCAATACTGATGGTATCCATTTTTACAACTCACAATTGAGGAGATGCTGTTGCAAAAAATTAGCAAATTGAAACGGTACGATTTAGGTGGTGGTCCAATAATAGCAACCTTACTCTACGCAATGCGCAACCAACAGCTATGGAGCTTGTTGACGCCGTTGCTGACGGTGATATTCGATACAATGTTGTCGTGTATTCTTACCGATTAACGATTGTGATTAGTTATTTTATATTTCATATTCATAACAAATTTGAAATTACGATACAGTGTGAAGGATAGCTATTAATTATTATGTACGGTCTATTTGACGTTGATTTTAATTCCTAGTTCTTTTGAAATCGCAAATATGCTCATGTACTGTAGTCGTATAATTTTATTTCTTGATTCATCTTCGCATAGGAAAATCGACGGCAATTCCGTGACACTAATAATGCCCAACCGAATGGTGAATTGAATTATATTCGATTTGTTATTGTTATACAGTTTGATGATCAATTTGGATGGTCCCAAATTATATAATTTTCTCATTTCTATTGAATATTAATCATACTTCCAAAATCCAATTTCTTATATTCGCGCGCTGCCCAATATCAAATAAAATAATCAACCCGTCCGCAATTCAAGCCACTTTAACCTATGGTATATATCTAATAAATATGAAATAACACTGAATATTTGAATAATAAATGTTTATATGATTTGGAATTTTATATTATTTCAGTGGAGCCATTGTCAAAATTGTCTATGTTTTTAAACGTGATTGACGAGAATTCAGTTGAGGATTCTGATTCACCAATATCAGTCGAATTGCGGGATTATTTAGCTGAGAAAGTTATGCCGCAGAATACGAATATCGTCACTTGGTGGAGAAATAATCGACAACGATATCCGGGTATTGCAATCATAGCTAGAACCTTTTTGGCTATTCCGGCTACACAAGTCAGTAGCGAGCGGGTATTTTCAGTAACTGGAAACATTGTGACGCCAACCCGAGCAAACCTTTTATCGGAACATGTAGAAGAACTATGTTTCCTAAATGCAAATTTGAAGATTTGATTCAAGACGAGAAGCATTGCGTAATTACTAATTAACCACTTGATGAATGTTCAATATCCAATAATAAAAATGTATCACTAATGTTTATGAAAAAATTAAAAACATGTCCTTTCCAAACTTGGAATAAACAACTCATGAATAATTATAAATAGTGAATTGATAAATTATTGAATTCCTAATTATTCATTATTGAAGAACTTATGATACAATAAAAGCCATTTGATAACTATCACCAACTATCAACTGATAGTTGATGATGTCAAATTTATGTGAATGTCATCTATAACGTACTAATTGCACCGTGTTGTTTAATAGATCAATGAACATGCTTCTGCTAACCTATGCTCAATTTTTATATATTACTGAGACTGACCATCTGTCAAAGCTGCGAATACACCCTAAAGGCCGATATGATGGATTCAGGCCGTAGCTTAACTTCTGAATTATTAATTATTCATCTATTTATGTGTTTACCTGTAGCAAAATCGGGTAGAATCGCGTATCCATGTTTCTGATATAACCGGGTAATCTCGATTGCCCATAGTATCGAGTGAAATCGGTTAGTATAGGGTAGTTTCGGGTATATTCGGGTACCCGTTGACTCGGGTAGTGTCGGGTATATTCGGGTACCCGTTAACTCGGGTAGTGTCGGGTATATTCGGGTACCCGGTTGAGAAACTCGGGCGGGTACCCGACCCGACCTGACAAATTGGACTACCCGCACAGCTCTAGTAGTTAGAGCAGTGCAGATCGAAGTCACGCTCAAAGCACGAGAGATTGGCGGTTTTGGGAGGTCGGTAGACTACAGCCACGACGAAGGCAGGCGCATATCGGGGCTGAATTTCGGCAATAAGAAACTCTGGGCTAGCAGAGTACGGTGAGGGCGAGCAAGCCAGCACCCTAACGCGCAATGCCTCATGGACATATAAGGCAACAGCACCACCTATCTTCCCCAGACGATCATTACGGTAGAGAGCATAGCCAGGCAAGTTGACCGAGCAGTCCGAGATCAGCGTGTGGAGCCATGTCTCACTGACCGCAACAATATGAGCACTGTCAGGCGAGAAGCTCAGGCGCATGAGATCAATGTGGCCTCTGAGGGAGTTCGCATTGACATGAGAGAGGCAGAGATGAGAATTTACAGCAGTCAGCATGCGAGATAAACCGGGCGGAGCCGAGGCACGGACAACCGGAAGTCAGACAGAACGCAGCGCAGAGATGTCAGTTTCAGTGCGTATTCTCACAACCGGCGCACCGTCAGTCTTCCTGGCACAAATTACGCCATCACGATGCCAGACGAACTTATACCCGTTGGACTTCGCTGCGATTTTTGTAGCAGTCAGAAGCTTAAAGAGGCTCGAAGGAAGGGCTTCATTGATGTAGATGGAGTAAATCGGACCCACAGGCGGTGAAGGGAGATCAAAAGTCCGAAGGTGACCTTTGGTACGCTTAGCAGCGAGTAAGCGATCGAGTACCTCGCGGCTGCGAAGTTTGGCAATGATCGGTAACGGGGTGTCTTTTCGCGCAAGGGCCCGCGAAACGAGAAAACGCGAGGTGGTAATGTCCGCATCCTCGAGTTGGCAATTCATGGCAATGGCAACCCGAGACAAGGCAGCCTGAGTGAGATCTCCACTGGCACAAGGAACCCCCGAGACAATGACTTCGACGGCCTGGGTACCCGCGGTGGATCGTCTGGACTCGGTGCGCGCAGCAGACTGCGCCTCACGGACCGCCGTGATATCAGCACGAAGCCGCGTAATTTCACGTTCCAGATCAAGGATTTTGGCCGCGTTGGACTCCACTTGCACCTATCGAGGTAGCAAACCATCAAGCCTGCGAGCAAGAGCATCCAGGCGCGCACTGAGTACCCGAAAAGCGTCGTCGTTAGCTGCGGACCGACCAATCGGTCCAATCGCGATTAATCCCTCAGGTAGGCATAGCAGGTCGTCTGAAACTCTGCAGACGATATTGGTGTGAAATCACGTCAGACAAAACCATTCTTAGCTGGGTCAATGGCCTTAAGATCCCCTTCGCAAGGGTAGTGGTACAACCTAATCCCCCAGTGGAACCTCAGTGGTCTTTATCAGAAAAGGCTTTGTTATCTAAAGAAGTAACTAATCTACTTAAAAAAGGAGCTACTAGAAAAGTTGAACACACAATCGGACAGTTTGTATCTAGTATATTTTTAGTATCAAAACCACACGGAGGGCATCGGCTGATTTTGAACCTCAAAAAACTTAATGAATTCATAGACACAGAACACTTTAAGTTGGAAGATGGTAGAACGGTTCAGAAAGCATTATTTCAGGACTGTTTTATGGCATCTATAGATTTAAAGGACGCCTATTATCTAGTTTCGGTCACTGAGTCTGACCGAAAATTTTTGAGATTTCACTTCCGAGAAGAACTGTATGAGTTCGTCTGTTCACCCTTTGGCCTGAATATCGCGCTATATATATTCACTAAGATTATGAAACCCGTGGTTTCTCACTTGAGATCATTAGGTTATATATCGGTAATTTATCTTGATGACATATTACTGCTAGGCGGTTCTTACGCATCTTGTCAAAATAACGTGCAGGTCACATACAACCTACTTGAAAAACTAGGGTTCATTATCAATTCAGAAAAGAGCCAGCTGATTCCCTCTGTAAGACGCAGGTTTTTGGGGGTGATTTACGATTCTAAGCAGATGACCGTGGAACTCCCACCAGAAAAGAAGGAAAAAGTAAGCGAGTTGATTACTCAAATGAAACAGATGGCCAAGTGTAAAATAAGAGAATTTGCAGCCTTTATTGGAACACTGGAATCATGCTGCTCGACATTAAAATTCGGTCGCGTACATATGAGAAGTTTCGAAAGGGAAAGATTCTTGGCGCTCAGGAATAAGAACGAAAATTATGAAAGCTATATGTCAATTTCTAGCTCCCTGACAGGTGATTTGAATTGGTGGAACCTCAATATAAAGTCAGCAGAAAATTACATAAGAGCTTTTAATCCCGCCATCGAAATTTTTTCTGATGCATCACTGTCAGGTTGGGGCGCTTACTGCAACAAGAATCGCGTTAGCGATCATTGGAATAAAGAAGAGTACTCACTGCATATTAACATCCTGGAGTTAATGGCTGTATTCTTTGCACTCAAATGCTTTGCAGATAATCTGCGAGACTGTGATGTCCTCCTTAGAGTGGACAATACAACCGCAATAGCATATATAAATAAAAAAGGCGGAGTACGGTTCCCAAAGTTGAGCAAATTAGCCAAAGAAATTTGGGAGTGGTGCGAGACAAAAAACCTATGGATCTTCGCGTCTTACATCCCCTCTAAGGAAAACATTAAAGCTGACTTCGAGTCCAGGCGATTAGAGTCGGAGACAGAATATACCTTATCTGACTCAGCCTTTGTTTCTATTATAGGAACATTCGGAAAACCAGATATTGACCTTTTTGCAACCAGGATAAACACCAAACGTAGTTGCTACGTTTCATGGAGGAAAGACCCTGGGGCAATAGCAGTTGACGCGTTTACGATTGCATGGAAACCATATTTTTTCTATGCATTCCCTCCCTTCTCAATTATCCTTCGAGTGCTAGAAAAAATTAAATTTAAGAGGTGTCGGGGTATTATGGTTCTACCACATTGGCCGGCTCAAGCGTGGTATCCTATATTCACGTCCATACTGGAATCAGAGCCAGTACATCTTGACCCTAAAATTAATCTATTATTAACTTTAAACAGGGAGCCGCACCCACTGTGGGAGCGAATTTCCCTGGTTTCCGGGATTGTATTAGGGAGGCGCTAAAACGGAAATCTGTACCAGAGGCAGCAATGGATATTATGATTTCCTCGCTGAGCGACTCCTCAATCAAGCAATATAACTCTGGTTTGAGGAAATGGTGGAGTTTTGCTGCAAGTAACAGAATCAACCCCTTTTGTGGCACCATTCAAGACGTATTGGCCTTTCTTACGGCCGAGTATGAAAATGGAGCATCATACGGGACCATAAATAATTTCCACTCAGCCATTGCGCTTATATACGGTCCAGAATTGGGGGAGAACTCACAGATTAAAAGATTTTTTAAGGGCGTCGCAAGGCTGAGACCACCAAGAGCAAAATACGATTGTACTTGGGACCCAGCACTAGTTCTGAATTGTTTGGGAAAATGGGGACTAAACGACGCTCTTTCATTGGAAAAATTATCGTTAAAATTAGCTGCTTTATTAGCCTTAAGTACTGGTCACCGTATGCAGACTCTATCATTAATAGATACTAGAAATATTCAGAACAAGAAAGATAACATAGAAATTAAGATTCCGGATCGGATAAAGACGTCAGCACCGAATAAGCTGCAGCCTTTACTTATCATTACTTTTTATGTAAAAGAACCAATAATATGTCCGACCCGCACATTGGAAAAGTATTTGTGTAAAACTAAGGACTTGAGAGGCTCCGAGAATAGACTGTTTGTGTCTTTTCGGAAGCCGCATAAGGCAGTATCCGCGCAAACATTAAGTCGTTGGATCAAGGAAGTGTTGAGCTTCAGTGGTAAAGATACCAATTGCTTTAGAGCATATAGCACTCGCCATGCAGCGACTTCCGCGGCAAATAGAAATGGAGTTTCTATAGACTCTATCCTGAAAACAGCAGGATGGTCACAAAACTCGCAGACATTCGCAAAGTTTTATAAGCGGAATATTGTAGAGGATAAACGGACCTTCGAATTGACCGTACTAGATGTCTAAGAGATGTATAAGTTTTTTGTTAAAGATAATATATATATTGTGACGTGGATTTTTATTGATCCTCGGATCTGGACCGGATATCCAGCCTCCGAGGTCAATCCAGTCGACAATCAGCCAAAACCTGAAAATCGAACAAGATGTTGGGCGCCTGGCGGATAACCGCCTATTTCAAAAATCTAAACAAACTATACTGAAGCGTCGGCTAGCTACAGTACCGCGGAGAGGGGTCAGGATTGATTGAAGGATCAGCTGCGCGTTAAGTAACGACTCGAAGTTTTGAGCTTAATGATGAAAAAATAGAATTTATTCAATAAACAAAATATGAAAAATATAATTAACAAATCGTGTACCCGGGGGTACTTCCCCGCGGGTATAAAACGGCTACAGGTCGTGTAAAGGCGACCTGGCCGCGATTTGCGAGTTTTACAATACTAAGTAAACTACTAGCTTCCACGTAGGAGAGCAATAACAATGAAAAATAAATCAAAAAAAAAAGAAGAACTCGACAAATCAAGTCCTCGTGTGACAATAAATTAGCTAAAACACTAATTACTTCCACGAGGAAATTCAATTTACAAATAATTAAAAACAATCTCACAAATAACGAAAGGCAGTCTTTGACTCGAAAAAATAACTAAGATAACAAAATTTTAATAGTGTTTGAGATTCAGTATTCTCAAAGACAGCGCCACCTGCAATTGTCGCTCGGTGCGAACCTGCCCCGCTCACCAGCGACCGATGAAGACTCTCCTTGTCGCCGGCTTCTCCGGCAGTCATTACTGCTCATAGTTTTCTCGCGAGTGAACCACGTGTTGCTCATGCAAAATCTCTCTCATTAAAAATTGCTAAAGTAAAATCCTAATAAGACTGCTCATGTGATTAATACAATCTTTAGATCCACTCAAGTGAATTAATACAATTCAGAACTTCTCATCTACTCAGCGAATATCAATTCAACCACATAACGAACGCTCATAGACTCTCATAGACTCTCACTGACTCTCACACTCACACATTCAATCAAACACTCACTCAATCTGATTAACACTGTTTTTAACCTGCTATTTAATTACAATAAACATCTAAGTTTTGCAATTGTTCGACGTCCTTCTCATTTATTTCATTTCCCCAACAAATAGACTGCTGGAACAAATTATTATTTACAATTTTTACTAAAACTAACTTAACCTAACTCTGCGCCTAACGCAATTAATAATTTAAACAATTACCCGAAAAATATGAAATGTGAACTCGAACACGAAATAAATAACGGCTCTCGGCTAAGCCTCGAGCTTCGTCTCTCCCCGCAGGAGGAAGAGAGAGAGCGACAGCGACCGACTATCTATCTCTGTCGCACTCAGGTACGACGAGTATCGAAACGGCTTACTCTAGATCACAAAATAATTTACAATATAATATTGACCCGAACTCTAAATCAGGTGCAGTGGGACACTGGTGACGGCCTACCCTTCGGAGATCGGCTTAATTCGATTCACAAAAATACTAAGTAGCCTCGTGGCTTAATTAAGGCAAGATGGCAGATGGCCGTTGCCGAATTCGAATTAGTATGGGTAAGAATGGCTAACGCTTACTGTCTTCCAGCCAACGTAGGAGAAGGATCTTCTCCCGGCCAAAATTCATCCTCAGATATAGGGTTGCCCTCGGGGGTAGTTTATTCGCACACCACGCACACAAACTCAATCAAAAGCCCACGGGGCGTAAACGCAGAAAATTCTCTTCTATTTCGCAAAACAAAATAGTGACGCAGAAAACAAACTAACACCCTAGTGTTCGAGACGCTAGTCTAACGCATAGTGACTAGACCGCATGGCGCCGGTACTTAGCGCCCTCATTACTCGGTCGAATATCGATTTTTCGTATCGAGCGCAGGATCCTTTAATATGGCGACTTATTGTCGCAACGCGCGAAATTTCGAAATTCGCTACGGTGATCGTACATCGGAGGAACACGGGTTGCAGGCTCTTCTTGGTGGCGGGAATCTCTTCCACCACCGATATCCCGCGTTGTAGAGTGCCCTCGGCACTCCGCCGTGCTCTCTCTCTCGTTGGTGTTCGTCAAAAGGATCCAAACGCTCGGTCTGCAGTCTCTTATGTCCGTCGAGTGGCGTATTGGTCTCAGTTTTGGCCGTCGGATAGGTCTCGGCTCCCCCACATGTTAGAGAAAAGTCGTAAAACAAAACAAAAGAGTAAATAATGTGCTTTATAGTTTTTAGTCGGTCACGGTCGCCTCTCGGAATTATGGTCAGACCTCGGGGTCACTCTACTCATTCACTCTTTTTCAGTCATTCTGCTAAGGTCGTCCAAGGGGTAAGGAGTCTGTCGTAACATGCAATGTTACAATATATATATTATCCAGATTATTACACACCCCGTGTTTTTTTTCTTGGGTTGGCTTCTGTTGAATAGATAGACTGAATCGCCGTAACAAACTTTGAACAGCTACATATGATCTTGAGGAAGAGGCGCGAAATACAATTGTTTGATTAAACGAACTTACCTGTAAGTGAAGTTCTATCAAAATTGTATGTAGCGCCTCTTCCGAAGAGATCAGATCCCACTCTGCATGAAACCCTTTGTTCCTCAAAAGATTGTTCTTTGTGAGGAACCCCTCATTTGTTACGGAGGAACTTTAAAATAATCAAGTACATGAGCAAGAGACGGGTAAGCGACACAGAAAAATTCAGACTTTAAACCTGTGGCGACATCTGTAGATAGTAGAGGGTACTACATATGATCTCTTCGGAAGAGGCGCTACATATAGTGTTGCCGCGAGAGACGAGAAAAACGAGACGAGACGAGAATGAAGAGTCGAGAGACGAGACGAGAGAGCGATTTTCTCTCGGCCGTCCAAGTCGAGACGAGACGAGAAAGACACGGCGAGAGTGTCGAGAGTCTCGGCCTATCGATATGATTAATCATGCGAATTAACTGAGTTCTTTTGGTATAATATAAGCATTTTATCCATGGGAAATAAAAATGGGCAATTATTCGGAAAACGAAGATAATGGACATTTATTTATATGAAAGTAAAAGATTGAATTACAAATATTAGTATCGTGCACTGCACTTTTGTACTTTGGTATTTTTTTTGGTGGAATCAACATACGATATTACCTTAGTAGGAATAGTAGGTTAGGTATACATGACATGACATTACGATATTACTGTGACATTAGGATATTACATGACATGAAGAGATTGCCATAGTATTCACAGTCTCACTGCTGCATTTCATCTTTTATCCTAGACGACAATGAACACTGGAACCATGAGTTCAGACATAAAAGGTATTTTGCATTCTCGTCGCTCAATCTGTTCCTATGTTTCCGAATTACGAGCCCGGCTTTCGAAAACAAACGCTCAACTGGTGTACTTGAAGCCGGAATGGCCAACAAATCTCGGGCCATCTCCGAAAGCCTTGGAAATGAATTTTCATTTTGCCTCCACCAATCCAAAATGTTCACTTTCAGATCGGCTTTATATCCATTTGTAGATAATTGCGAAGTTCAACCTCCCATTTAGGACAGTTCGGTGCTTCTGGACTGTACAGTTCTTTAATTGATTTGGTGTACTCATCGTCAGAGTCGTTTTCACAATCAATGGAAAAAGATGGTTCCACTGCATCCGTATCTAGAACGTATTGCTTCTTAAAAATGCGTTTGAACTCGTCATATGATTGTTCTTTAAGCTCTCTGCCCCAGGAAGTTTTATCAAACGTCACTAATTTATGACGAGGATCCAGTATCAAAGCTGCGCAATAGATCCAGTTGGTCTTGTTGTAATGCTTCAACAATTTATCTCGACCTGATTGAAATGCGAGAATCACAGATTCGTCACTTTTACTGCGATCGAGCTTTTCATCTAGCGTGTGACATAACTTTTCGATACTATCGATGAGAATGTTGATTCCAACTACGACAGATGGAAGTGTAGCATATTGATCGCCACTCAGTATCATCGAAATTTTTTTAAAACATCGCAGATACTTTTGAAATATGGTGAGCAGCGTCCACTCTTCCTCTGTAATAGTTAGATGTTTCAGATCTGCGTTGTTACGCGTAATAGCCGAAATCGATCTTTGCATTTGTAGGCTCGCTGTGATCATATCAAATGAGCTGTTCCACCTTGTTGAGACATCGAGAGGCAAGTCAATTAGTTTTTCTTCAAAAACCCCGCAATAGTCTCGCAGTTTATTTTTTAATTTCTCCGATTTTTTCATTTTTTTACACAGACATCTCAATTTTACGATCGGTGGCAGATTCGATGTCTCATTATCACCTGAAGCTGTTATTTCACCGTTGCTGTCAGTGTCAGATTCTGCTTCATCGTCCCAATCGTTCGTGCTTTCCTCTTCGGTGTAGTCAACTTTCAATGTTTTCAATACATCTTGAACTGCTAAATTCAGAACGTGTGCAAAGCAATGAAAATGTTGCTCTTTGGAGTCAAACGTCACAGCTTTAGAGCGCAGAATGTTCTCGAGTTCTTGTAAGAAAGTGGTATTTACAGATGCGTTGTCAACAGTATTTCCTTGTATTTTTTTTTCAAGTCCTGTGTTTTCCAACGAGTCGTGGACCAAAGTCGCAATGTCCACTCCGGCATGGTTTCCATGACTCGGAATAAAGTCGATTGCCAGTGAATGGATCTTCCATTTTCTATCGATGAAGTGAACAGTGACTCCATAATAAGATTTGGACCGTATTGAACTCCAAGCATCAACGGTGAACGATATTTTCGAATCGTTGTCTTCTAATATTTTCGTTACAATGTCTCGAACTTCTCCATAAATCGTCGAAATTAAAGCAGTCAAAGCGGTCCGTTTTGGAAACTCAAGCTTGGGATTGATTGCTTGAAAGAAACTCTGTGTTGTTTCGTCATCGAAGAAACTGAGTGGCAAATATTTTACTGACAACCACTCTACGAGAAGTAAGTGAAAACTTTTTTCACTCAAAATCTGTACCGACAATTATGCATATGTAAAAGAAAAACGATACGTCATGCTGATATTTGATAGAGAATGTTCTATACTACGTGCCTGAATTATTTACCTGTATTTTGTTTGTACGAGAAAACGCTTCCTCTAGCTTTTGCTGAGATTTTCCTTCTTTCGACGTGGTTGGATATAGATCATCGTAAATTTCTCTGTGTTTACTTTGTAGATGCCGCTTCAATCCAGAGGTATTCGATTGTAACATTTTTATTTCTACCACATTGCCTCTTTTTTGGCATATTTTACATATGCCCTTTTTCACATCGTTTACAAGTTGGAACTCGAAGTATTCACCGTAACGTTTATTGACTGATACGCCGTGATTGTCTCGATCTACGTTATGTGCACTTTTACTTGTTGACGGTAATCTCTCATCGTCTCTTTGAGGTTCGGGTTCATTATCAGTTTTCGCTGATTTATTTAGTTTTTTGTCACGCACACCCGAATATGCTCGCTTCATCACGGGAACAGTTTTTAATAGCGAAAGATAAAACAAAATAGACACTTCGGTGAAGAATTCATGGACTGATCGTGAGCGTGAGCGCTGTCTTTTTCTCCGCCGCGACTATTTGCCTGCTCAAGCTTGCAAGCGATGCGACGACGTTCTCTCTCTTATGTCGAGCCTCTTACTAGAGCCGATAGAGAGAGAGCGACTGTACGGCCACGAAAACTGAAGCGTGGGGGCACCCAACTACTCAGTTGCACTTCAACTGCCGCGCCGTATAGAGCGTTGGGGCGCTTGAAGCCAGATACGACTGGATGGACATAATACAGCTTGGGGACGTTTGGCGTAGCCATAGCTGATGGTTAAAAAAAAAAAAAATATGCTTGGGTAGACATTTTAGAATCTCAATTGCTTTCATCCCTTTCTCTTTTATTCTATTTTTTTTCTACGTTTGATTGTTTGTTGCGTTCTGTTTACTGTCTCGAAGTATACCAGAATTGTGATTCATATTTCGAGCCGCATTCAACTAATTGCAGTATAACAGGTACATGCGGTACAATCGAAGATATAAAGCACCAAAATAAAAAATAAATCGATATTAAGATTTTATGCCGACATTTTCCATCACGGTCAGTCGAGAAAATTCGAGACGAGACGAGAGACGAATCTTAAGGTCGAGGAAATTGGAGACGAGAGACCAATTTTTTCTCGATATTCGAGACGAGACGGTATGATCTCTCGTCTCGACAATGTCGAGACAAGACGAGAGAAGAGAAATTCTCGTCTCGTCTCGTCTCGCGGCAACACTAGCTACATACAATTTTGATAGAACTTCACTTACAGGTAAGTTCGTTTAATCAAACAATAATGAAACCAATGAAATCAAGCAAATTATAAATATAACGTTATCCTGGTGAATTTACAATTAATTTGCAATTTACAATTAATTTACAATTTACAATTAATTTAAAATTTATAATTTACTCTAGTAGACCATTAATACGATGTTGGAAATGGCCACCCATCATTACCGTGCAGTACCCCAGACGATCATAAAATACGCCGGTAATATTTGTTACGTGTTCTGGCAACATGTCCTCCAGGATGCTGGTGATCCTTGCCCGGAGTAGGCACGGTTCTCGATGCGGCTTTGCGTGTATAGATTGTTTTTCAGATAAGCCCATAGGCCATAATCAAGCGGCGAAAGATCCGGGGACCGCGTTGGCCACTGGATTGTGGGTCTTCCCCTGCCAACCCAGCGAGCAGGGAATTCTTGATTGAGGAACCCCCCCCTCCCTGACTGGTGAGGTAAAATGGAGTGGGGCCCCATCCTGCTGAAACCATACTCTCGGCCCCTAAAAAATAGAATGATGATATTATTATTATTATTTTTGTATGAATCGTTGAAAACCCGAGGCTTCGGGTTACTGGACTTAGATTCATCATCATCATCATCACTATTATTGATAATCTATGAATTAAATAAATTTTACTCACGTCCCCTTCAATCGCTCTGATTGCAGGTAGAATCTGGTCCCTGAGTAGCTGCAAATATGCTGCCCCGTTCAAGTTTCCCTCTATGAAAAACCGCCCGATGATGTAGCCACCGATGACACCCACCCAAACGTTCACCTTGATAAGGCGCTGCGTTTGGCTTTGGACGAAAATATGCGGATTATGCTGCGACCATGCCCTCGTATTTTGCCTATTCGGCTTTCCGACTAGAAAAACCGTGCTCTCGTCGCTGAAGCACACTCTTAGTCCTGGGTTCTGATCATATAGTTCCATCATTTGCTAACAGAAAATTAGCCGTCGTCCTGCATCATCAGGCAGAAGTTCCTGGTGATTCTGTAGCTTGTAAGCCCTGTATTTCGCCGCACGCGGTACCTTTCTAACTGAGGATTTCGAAACCCCTATCTCCTGAGCGATTCGGCTAGCAGGTTTCATGGGATCCTCTTCGGCCGACAAGCATATCGCTATTTCCGTGTCCAAACTTAATCTTTTATTTGGTTGCGATACCTTCGATGCTCTGCCATCTACGTTGCCTTTTGCTTCGAAGCGCAACACCATTTGGCGGATCGCATAATCCGATGGGATAGGGCGATCTGGGTACGCTGCAGCGAAATGATCCGAAATACGTCTGTAGCTCATTCCCTCGTAATGTTGTCTCACCATTGCTACTTTTTCATCGACGGTATATTTATAATTCGGCACTTTCACCAACAGTCAATTAAAAAGCAGATACAGAAAATTAATCAACGGGCTGAACGCGATCCGATGGTACATCTGTTGATTTGTAGTTGCTGTGTAGTAACGAAGAAACAAATGAAATTCGTCCATCGAAAAAAATATAATATCTACGTCATTAAGGGGGTATCCACACCTTTGATTTGGTAAAAGTTCTGAGAAAGAGATTGATATTTTACAGCGAATTTGAGAGTCTGATCAAATCCAAAAAAATCATGGAGGTTGAGGAGGGTTTGACCTTCATTATCCATATTCAACCTTGAATATTACTTTGAGTCTAATAGTAGTTACGCTGAATATAGAAAAATACAAAATTACTCGGTTGTCGTAAAGACTGGGGAGCACCGATGGACCGGTTCTGGAATTTTTGGTCTTCGATTCTTCAGAAAAGAGGCCTCTATCAGATGAACATACAACTTTTTGATATCGCGAAAATTGCCTGACCTATCTAGTTTTTACTAAGATTTTTTTGATTTTTCAAATTTTTTGCTCTATTTTTTCTATTATCTCAACTAAAAATGGTGATATCAAAAAGTTGTATGTTCATCTGATAGAGGCCTCGATTCTGAAAATTTGAAGACCAAAAACTCCTGAATCGGTCCAACGATACTCCTGATTCTTTACGACAACCGGTCAAAATATTCATTCTCCAGAAATCAACTTTTAAACTTTTTTTTTTTTTTTTATTTCTTTAATTCTTAATTTTCACAGTTTTTTTTTTTCTCTAATTTTTGCTCAAATCCAGATCGCAGTCGAATACTTTGACACAGTTTTCCATCCTCCTTTTCGATCCGGGCTTTGGACCGGCACAGGCGAAGTTGAAAGCTTGTTTTTCGACTAAGCATGTGTCGTGAGCTACCTTACTTCTAGAAGGCTCCTCGCTCATAACTAGTACCTTTCATCTCGACTGCCTTCTCTTGCTGATTCATGTGCAGTTGCCTCAGAGCCACACGTGCTTCCTTCGTATTCTGCTCTGCACGCCTATCAGCTGACTTGATCCGGGACAAATCCTGTCGTTTCGCTGCAGCGTACGCGTGGTGTCTTGGCTCAATTGAAAGCTTTCGCATGATTTCCAACATACCTTGCTGTCCTTCGGAGAAAGTTACCGCTGCGATGTTGGCTGCAACTTGAACGACTTCACGACCTGAAAATAAAGTCTTCGGACACAGCTTCCATATCACGCTGTTCAGGGACTCGTTCGCATTCTGCGTCTTACCTCCGATACAACGCTTCAGCGGGAATCGTCGCTGAGGTCCACGAAGATCGGTCTGATCGCGTCCATCACAGCCTTCGGGAGAACAGCTCGATGTTCGAACGTACCAACAGTTCCAGCTGCAACTGCCTGTTGGTACTTACACCAGGATCCCTGACCCTCCGGGCAGAGATGATGCTGCGGCTCATCGTCAGTCGAGGACTTGTGGTGCCATATGGCCCATATAGCTTTCTTCATACCTTCGACCGAATTGGCGTTGTTCCTGATAGCGTTTCCATAGTATGACTGGATCTGATCGATGACGTTGTCCGTGAGTCTACCCTTGCCTCCGATGGTCTTGCCGTCCGCTAACTTCTGTCCCCTGAGTCTTGCCTTTAGTTTTCTCATGCGTGATCCTAACCTTTTCTGTACGTGGCCGCAGCATTCCAGCTTCTCGATCCTTGTGTTCGGTCCGTAGGGCTCTGCTTTGACGACGCTGGCATAGCTCTTCGTATCGCCGTCGCCAATGTATCCAACATACTTTGCGGCGTGAAGTTGCTCCGATCTTTTAAAAATTCTGACCATGCCGGTGACTTCCATAGCTCCGGACGAACCTTGGTGATTGGCCTGACAGCTGCTCTTGTGGTTCTGGTACCAAGAATTCCACCGCTCCCCTGACTGCTTTCCCTTCCAGCTAGCATAGGCCTTCCAGAACCTAGATAAGACTTCAACGTCCAAAACCTTACCTGTCTCTGTGCCAATGACAGCGCATACGCCATTTAGAGAGCTGAATCCACGCTTCTGCCAGGTACCGTCACACTGCACGACTATTTCTCGGGCGTCCGGGTTGTTTGAGGCTGCTATCTCTTCTTCGGCAGCCGCATGCATCATCGAACTCGCCACATCAGTTGTTGCTTTGACTACCTGATTTAAAACTTTGCGATACGTCGAATCCTTGACAGGCGGTGGAAGGTCCATCATCCCACAGAATTTGGCAAGACCTACGCTGCCTTGACCGATGCACCTGCTTGCCAGTATCGACCTTCGATTTATTTCAAAGACGTTATTTTTTTTACCTATCATTCTGCAAGTGTTGAACTTCGGGCTGAAAGGACACTCCTGGCACTTGATCTCGTAGGTTCCACCTAAGCCGTGAACCCTAACCTCTTTGATGCGGAAGACACTGCCGCATTTGTTGCAACAGAGGTTATCCTGTAAACTTTGAAAAAGGATATCTAAATCGAAAAGCATGTACCCTTGCTCGTCGCTGTCGAAATGCTCGTCATGGCTAATTTTACTCGACGATGCACTTGAAGGTCTCTCGAACGGATCCTCGGGCACGGAGGAGCGTCGCTGTTTTCCTGAGAAAGATCTTTTTCTCTTCTTAGACCGCCCAACTGAATGTTTTGCGTCGGTGAAAGGGTTCCTCTCACTTCGACTACCCATGGTTGTCAAATCAATCGAAAATTTTCAATAAATCAAAGATTTTATTCTCAAGTTAAATTGTCGGAGACGCATAAATGCTAGCAGACAACAGGAGAATGGCGGGAATCGTGAAATCCACGTGAAATTCGCGCGCCCGTTGTGCTGGGGCGCGCCGCGCGGCGCGCGGCGCGCACCCGCATTCACTCATTCAAATGGCTGTAACTTCTCTATTTTTACGAAATTCGATACGCTGATTTTTCTACAGGTAGTTAAGACCCATGGGGTTCCAAATATCCAAAAAAGCAAAAATTGATTTTTCGAAAATTTAAAGGTGTAGATACCCCCTTAATGCTATTGAATTTCATAATAAGATCCTCA
Organism: Tenthredo notha; assembly: GCA_914767705.2. Lineage (NCBI taxonomy): Eukaryota > Metazoa > Arthropoda > Insecta > Hymenoptera > Tenthredinidae > Tenthredo > Tenthredo notha. Next base: position 3,315,954 of record OU611908.1, on the reverse strand, counting down.
TTCTATTTTTCAAGGGCCGAGAGTATGGTTTCAGCAGGATGGGGCCCCACCCCATTTTACCTCACCAGTCAGGGAATTCCTCAATCAAGAATTCCCTGCTCGCTGGGTTGGCAGGGGAAGTCCCACAATCCAGTGGCCAGCGCGGTCCCCGGATCTTTCGCCGCTTGATTATGGCCTATGGGCTTATCTGAAAAACAATCTATACACGCAAGGCCGCATCGAAAACCGTGCCGTACTCCGGGCAAGGATCACCAGCATCCTGGAGGACATGTTGCCAGAACACGTAACAAATATTACTGGCGCATTTTATGATCGTCTGGGGTACTGCACGGTAATGATGGGTGGCCATTTCGAACATCGTATTAATGGTCTACTGGAGTAAATTGTAAATTGTAAATTAATTGTAAATTGTAAATTAATTGTAAATTGCAAATTAATTGTAAATTCACCAGGATAACGTTATATTTATAATTTGCTTGATTTCATCGGTTACATTATTATTACCGGCCCTGTCTTAGAAATGTATGACCCATATAATTCAATATCATTACATAATGTTGAAAAAGAATTTGAAAAACATGAAAATTAGATTAACATTTATATTAACAATATTTGTAATTAGATTTTAAAGTTATAATTGCTCAATTAAAATTTCTCATTTGTTTACGATAATATTAACCCATAAAAATTGTTATCATAATAAATTATATTAAAAGAGTAAAATGATTCAGTACAATTTAGTTGTATCAATAATAACATTGATTAGATCAATTATTTTCACTTACCTGCTTTGCTTTTACGATGCGTGGATTTCAGAAAGCCATTTATTCATATATTTGATTATTTATTTATTCATTCAATTATTTATCTAATTATTTATTTATTCATTTATTTACTTATTTATTCATTCATTCATCCATCCATCCATCCATCCATCCATTTATCTATTCATTCATTCATCTATTCATTTATTTACTTATTTATTTATCTATTTATTTAATTATTCATCTCATCATTTATTCATTCACACGTTCAATTAATCATTTTACGGCCTTTAAAAGTTCAAAATTAAAAAGGGGATGGCCGGCCTGCGAAAAACAGACGAAAATTTTGGGTGGTGCCGAGTTGGCGGTCACTGACTGCGATGTTTCACCGAAACCTCTTGGTATATATATTGTCACGGAGTTTCAGAGTACACTCCGCACCCTACGGCGTTCCTCAGATAAAATACTAAATTAAAGAAAATCTCAGATAGTGTTGGGCGCCAGACACGTGAGCGTCGCTTTTACGAAAATCTACTAAATATCAGTGCTACTCAACTAAATACTAAATTGCCGGAACGACGGCCTTAAAGCGACAGCTAACTCAGATTGCCAGAGATAAGGGTAGAGTGGGTGGATTCACCTCACTAATTAATAAAACATGAAACACCAGATATAGATTCCTTCAATGAAATCTACGATTTCGTATATTGTTCTTATTCTTGTGCGTTAACAATTTTATCTGCGATAACAACGAGATTCAAATGTAACTGACGATATCAAATAACACAGAAATAGTGATTACAATAATCGATACGAATAATGGATGAAAAAGACGATTGGAATAATACTTTAGAACTTACTAATTTGACAAAAGAAGAATATTATATTATTGAGTCTGATTCTGCGACGCAGCAGTATGAAAAAACGTAAACACGCCGGTTAGCTAACGAGAGCCGTAGAAGCGATATAATCCAAGCTAAACTACTTTCCAGGCTACGTATCACCGAGCGATACGATACTCTATAGCAAATTTTCTAATGCGGCTCGCTAGCGTTAATGATAATTATTTGACGATACAGAGCTCAATAAATAAGTCAGACGAATCTACGGTAGGCAATAAACTAATTAATTATAGCACAAAAATTAGGAAACTTATGATAGCGCAATATAGCGAAAAGCAGAAGGTTACGCAGTTTATATAGCACAATCAAAGATATCGGAATAGAATGAACAGAATAAAAGAAATCAAACAGAATAAAGGAGTAATAGAACAAATTAATAAATGAACAGCTTGAAACTATGACTAAGGTAAACGCACCAATAGTGAAACACTAACCAATAGTGAAACAGCGGAGTTATTTCTCTTTCTGAAAATTCTATACATAACTTTTTTTTTTGAAATTCATTGCTTTAGTTAAGAAATATTTTTACAAAGTGAACGCAAATTTTTTTTTTCGGCGAGAATGTTTGGAAGAATTTTAAAATGTCATATTTCTGGCGCCACGTATGACGAGCGGGCTCTTTGGGCTTCGTCTACGCGTCGCCAGTGGTGCTGACGCTCTGCATCGGAAAGAGAGCTAGCACGTGTTTTCTTTCAATTAAGTCCTGAAAAACTCCAGCAACGGTAGCAGTGACACTTTATTTATCGTTGAAGAGCAGGTAAATAAAATAAATTACAGTTTTTCCTATAAAAAACGCCGCGTTTCACTAAAGGTTGCCTCGGAAGAGCGATGCAACTAGAAGTGAAACAGCTTTTTGTGGTTACTATATAAACGAATTGTGACATGATTAATACATCAATTTGCTGTACCCAGACAATCTTAAACTGTGAATTTCTTTACCAGATTGATTTTTTCAATAGTTTTACATTAATATTAGGTATAAAATTCAAAGAATTTCGAGTTTCAAGGGCAGCAAATGGACGAATCATTATTAGGTTATATGCTATTTATAGAAGGCTTTGCTTTTGAAAAATTATCTAGATATTCTCCTAATTTTTGTTGTTGTAGGGATTGCAGATGCCAAAAGTTGAGAAGCAGTACAGTCCTGCAGAATTGCAGGCAGCACTGGATGCAGTAAATAATGGTTTGAGCCTACGCAAGGCTGCACAACAGTTCAGAGTTCCCGCCGCAACTCTCTTAAGAAGAAAGCAAGGAAAATATCCTCTGATAACAAGGAAAGGACCCAAGACAGTTCTTTCAACTGAAGAGGAACATGAACTTGTTGAGTGGGTCATACACATGGGTAGCGTAGGGTACCCTGTTTCAAAAAGTGACATTTTAGACAGTGTCAAGCTCATATGCACTAAATTAAAGAAAAAAAATCCATTCACTGGAGGGCGACCATCGGTGAAATGGTACAAGGGGTTCATGGATCGCCATAAGAATGAATTGAGTGTCAGGATGAGTCAAAACTTGACATTGCGAAGAGCAATAGTAACTGAAGAAGCCATCAGGAACTGGTTTAAGGCAGTTTATGGACATCTTCGAACTGAGAACCTGCTGGAAATTGATCCATCCAGGATATTCAACTTAGATGAGTCAGCCTTCCATTTGTCACCAAAAACTGATAAAGTCATTGCACGAAAAGGACAAAAAGCTGTGTACAACATTTGTTTTGATGACAAAGCATGCCTGACAACTTTGATTACAGTCAACGCTAAGGGCCAACTTCCACCTGGACTCATAATGTTCAAAGGAGTTAAATTTCCACACAACGTTATTGCAAATCTTCCATCCACCTTCAGTGCTGGTAGAAGTGAGAATGGTTGGATGACGGGGGAGACTTTCTATGAATATATCACAAATACTTTTTACAATTGGTGTCTGAAAGAAAAAATAGTGTTCCCTGTGATAGTATATTTGGATGGGCATAGCAGCCACTTAACGCTACCCTTGTGTAAATTCTGTTCAGAACACCAAATTGTATTGATAACTCTCTACCCTAACGCTACTCATCTAATGCAACCGTTAGATGTGGCATTTTTCAAACCATTGAAGAAGGCATACAAAGCTGAATTAGACAAATGGAGACATGAACATCATGGAAATTATCCTAGTCGTGAAAATTTTGGTAATGTCATACATAATGCACTACAATCCCTAGATTTAGCTACAATAATGAAGAATGGATTCGCTGCATGTGGATTATATCCATTTAATGAAAATGCTCCAGCGTATTCAAGGATCCCTGGAAAATCACTTTCTACCACCAATGTAGATGAGTCAAATAATGATTCACATCCTGTAAAATGGTTTGATGAATTTGAAAGACAAATAAATGAACAGACCCTGGCAGTTTTCAAAAAATGTGCAGAAGATGGAGTCTGGTCTGGCCCTGAAGTTGATCGCACTTTCTTTGAATTTTGGCTAAAATTCAAAGGGATTTCCTTACCTCCAGAGAATGTTGAAATTAATAGAACAGAATTAGCACCTGCAGTTTCTGCGAACTCCATTAAGGGGGGCCTATACTGAAAACGAAAACTTCTACAATTCTAATTCAAATGAATTGCTATTTACACAGAATGTTCACTATTGTAATCGGAAATATTGTACCAAATATAAACTCATTCCAAATGATAATGCCAAAGTTACGCTGGCTTACTCATATTTATCGAGCGAAGAATACCAAATTTCAAAATGCTCCTTGCGTTACAAATATGAAGTTATCCAATTCAAACTTCCTTGGCTTATTGATGGACACTACCTCAAGAAAATAACGTAGGGTTTTTGAAATCCGATTACTATTAGTCATAGTACACAATTTTTTTTTTTTTATATTTATTTTCTCAGGGATTTGGTCAATTTTGTGCGAAAAATAGACTACAGTTCCAGTTTCTCTCGCTCTAGAGTAAAAACCCTACGTTATTTTGTGGGTAAGGTATCTGTGAATGTGCTCACCAAATTCCAAGTCAATCCGACTCAAGTTGTAACGCAAGGGACTTTTTCAAGAAGTAAAAATGTAGTTTTGAGATAACAGCACTTTTGTGAAAACTTGAAAAATATTTAGTTCTGCATGTTTGAATAACTTCTGGATGGTTCAGGAAGTGATGGAAAAGTGGAGGAAGGGGGGGCCACCCACTTCCCCCTTTCCTCCAAGGGTCTGCTCGATGTGTGGTCGTCTCGTCATTACTTGTCGAGTCAGTTAGGATACAGTTGGATATTATTATGAAATACCATTATAATTTCAGGATGTCAAGGTAGTTTAATATTCTACAACAAGGTCAATTTGCATCATATAGGGTAAAGTCGGGATAGATGCCCCACCTAAGGGAAATGTATTTTAAAAAATTACGTGTTTCGAAAAAAAATCTTTTTATTGCACGAAGTAACTCTATAAAGCTTAGGTAATACGTGGATACCAACACAAATATTTTTTTTTCACTTAATCCTAATAAAAAATACGATAAACAAATATAATGTTTCGGCCATCTCACCCCAAGGGTGTGGGTGATATGCCCCACGTATGTGGGTGAGATGCCCCACGAAGGAGAGATGGCCTCTACTGGTAATTTACGTAAAAGATAATTGAAAACATTGTTTTTTATTTACGTGTTTCGCCTTTTTGAGCACGCTTCTCCTTTTTCCCACATTTATTGCACCTATCACAGTACATAGTACAGTTTTCGTGCATCCAGCTTTCGCAATCAATGCACTGCAACCAATCTACCTTCTCCTTCGTATCACGGTAATTTTCGAGGCATTCTATACAGTAATCCTCATAAGAATTCAGAGAATCGGACGACTTCTCTTCAGAATCGTTTTCGTGTAGTGGCATTTTCTCTTTTTTTATTTTTATACTGTCCTTACTTTTTGGTATCTTTTCTCGTTTCGGAAGTTTCTTTTTGGCAACCTTGGCTTCTTTTTTCACGGACCTTGTTTTTATTTTTTTCATCTTGATCGAGTCACTTGATGGATCTGACGATTCTGTATCAATATCGCTTTCACCCACAGGCAATTTTTGTTTGGTTTTTTTCGTTGTTGCTGCCTGTGTTTTTAATTTCAACCCTTTTTTTCCTTTGTCGGGTTTATTTCCGGTGTTCTTCTTATTCTCTTTTTCCTCAAGCTTCAATTTTTTTGTGCCTATTGCAGTCGGCGTCGTGAGGAGTTCTGCGGACTGTTTGCGTCTTTTATTTAACGGCAGGGGTATTTTTGGTACTGGGCGGATTTCGAGTAAAAGTTTTGTCGGTGTTTCCTGTTGGTCTTGGGCTTTAGGGACTTCCATGGGGACTGTTTTCAGTCCAGATACAGGACTACGAATGTTGGATGGTCCTGCAGTGGGTTCCGCTTCTGATCTACTTTCTTCCGCTTCCGGAATCGATTCAGAATTCGGTTGAAGATCATCGGTGCGTTTGGAACCATCAGAAATAGCGAAAAAGTGATCAGGTATCGCTGTTCGATCAAACGGATAAATTCCCGTGGCTCGAAACCCAGAAACTCCTGTCTGAACAGAACTTGCCTTGATCCACGCTGTCCCGATAAGTGATCCTGCTTGCAGTCTAGTTATTTTCCTATCCTGATGTTGCAGCATCCAATTCGCTGTTGCTTGTTGGAAATAGTCCTTCAGCGGCTTGAAAAAAGATCTGTCCAACGGCTGTAAAGCTTGAGTAGTGTGGCTAGGTAAGCACAGAAGGAGTACATCGTTGGCGTCCGCGAACTCAAGCATATCCAATGCATTGGAGTGGGATACATGTCCATCCAGTATCAAAAGAACCTTTCCTGGGGCTTTTCTTGGCAAAAAATGGTCTTTCAACCAAGTGAAAAAAAGATCCGAGGTAATGTATGAAGATTTCTGGTTCATATAGACTCGGGATCCTGGAGGTAGTCCATCGGAGAATTCTGGTTTCTGCCGTTTGCCCTTCATGATTATCACTGGAGGCAGGAAAGTACCTTCCGCATTGCAGCATGCAATTACGGTGACATTTTCTCCTCGTTCAGCTGATGTTACTACATGCACATCTTTAGCACCTCTGGTTGCAAGTACTTTTCCTGACTTGTTATTCAGTTGCAGACCAGATTCGTCCATATTGTAGATACTTCCAGGCTTATTGAAGAAATCATGCTGAGTGTAGATTTCCAGCAGTAAGTCGAAAAATCCGTTCACTTCATCTCTACACATACCCTGACCACGTGCTAGAGACAAGCCCTCGGCTTGTCTAATGCTCAGTTCTCTATTTCTGTCCATAAAAGAAGCCAGCCAATCGCGCCCTGCACATTGCGTTTCTTTATTGAATTTGTGACTGATGCCAAGTTTCTCGGCAAATTGATAGGCAAGACGTCGAACAGTCCGTCTATCTGGTGCAAATCCAGAAGACTCGAGTCTTTGTATGTGCCTCACCAAACGTTTTTCGTTCTCCGTTCCCAGTGTTCCTCTTGGCCCTAGTGGAAGCTTTTCGAGAATGCCGGAACTTCTTCGACGTCGTAAAGTTCGTGAGGGTATGTTGTAGTACTTTGATGCTTCGTTGACACCTATTTCTCCAGCATCTATCCTTTTTATAGCCTCCCGCAGATTCTCTTCAGTCCACTGCCCCCGCTTAGCAGCGGCTTCAGTGTTTTTCTTAGTACACTTTCGGGGCATGTCTGGAAGTACAAGTCGAGGGCACCTATCGAAATGAGCGTAACTCAGCAGTGCAGGAGAGAAAAGCGTAACTCGGCGAAGCAGTTAAGAAAGGCGTATGTCCCCTGTGACTCGCTATGACAAACGCCTGTCTTAACTGCTTCGCCGAGTTACGCTTTTCTTTCCTGCACTGCTGAGTTACGCTCATTTCGATAGGAGCCATCGAAGTGATCTTTTACTTACAAGGGAACCCCGCCAAGTGTCCCCCTCCGATTTCAACGAAACTTTGGGAGATTGTAGAGGGGGTGAAAACATTCGACACGTATTTTTTTATATCTGCGGAATTCCACCTCAAGGGGTTATAATCAACCCCTGAAAATCGCAGAACCGAGGATTTTTGGCTAACAAGGTGCTACCGGGGATTTTCGGGGTCGCTAATTACGAATCTGGCACCAGATTTTCAAAATTCAAAATGGTGGATCCAATATGGCGAACGTCGAAACGAAAAATGGTACCAATTTCAGGGGTTGATTACACCCTCTTGGGGTGGAATTCCGCAGATATAAAAAAATACGTGTCGAATATTTTCACCCCCTCTACAATCTCCCAAAGTTACGTTAAAATCGGAGGGGCACACTTGACAGGGTTCCCTTGTTAGACTACATCAATTTACAAATGAATGTCACCAGAAAAGCGAAAAACTTCGGATATTTTGGAGGGGCATCTATCCCGCAATTATCTGGGGCATCTCTCCCAATCCGAGAGAGATGCCCTCTTTGCGGTTAGCTCCGTCTTAATAGGCATTCTGAAGTAAATGTTGACACTACATAACCTCCAAGTACCTGTCTGAGCCTACCCATACCCATAGTACACATTAGTTATTGCTAAATAGTCAGACCTACCACATAAATGATATACAAAGTTACAGCACCGAAAATATCCCGAGTACTTACCAGTAAACTACAGTTTTCGTGAAAATAATTGTTTTTTTTCGGGCGTTCGTGCGTGCCTTCTGATATTTCAGATACAAGAAACATTGGAAAAATTCAGCAGCGCTATCTTGCGATTGTTTTATGAAATATCGAATATCGGCCATCTCTCCCACTGGGGCATCTATCCCGACTTTACCCTACATTGAATTAAAAATAAATTACAAAAACACACGGTAACAAATATTGACTGTAAAAATAATTTCCTTGTCTGTAGCTCTGGCTATCGTTGCCAGCATCTTCAAGTGTGCGTTATGTGTTTTAGGAGTTATCAAACTGATCCCCATAGTCATACAGAAATTTTCCATCGCAGCGTGTCCTGTTCCGATACCAATAAATGAATCCACTATTCTTCGGTTGACCTGAAATGGAGACTTGTTACTTTTTTAATCCGTATGTGGACTGCTGTAAGCTTCACCATATCAGAGGTCGCAGCACTCGCATTCCAAAACTAATTTGACAGCGAACCCTTTCCTGTTTCTCATCTGGACCCGAATAGCCTTTTCACCGCAGTCACTACAGGACAAATTTTTCATTAAATCTTGCATCGCTTTGCAATGTATCAAAATATAATCCGGATCATAGTTTGCATTACTCGGGGACATTGGTACCTGAAAGGCACTGAACTTTCTATCAGTGGCTGATGATGGTCGCTCCGGGACATCCATAGGGAGTGGCAATGCTCGTTGTAGTCTGGATGGACCTTTTCTTTAGGGGCCGCCAACGACCAGAAAATTTATCCATGACTTACCTGTATCAAGTAGCAAACTGAAACACAATCGAAAACTAACCTCTAAATGCAGATACTAGTATTTTACATAAAGTTACACAGACGCACTTGTTGACACTACTCTCAGATTTTGTTCTGAAAAATACGAGTCCGTCAGATTTCTGCGAAAATGAATACTACTCAGGAGCTCCGAGCTCCAAGCTCCGAAGCTGTGGCCACGTAAAAATATTCGCAAACAGGCTAGAATAAAAACAAACGTATAAACAACAGTATTGTTCTGATAAGAACAGGTATTTTTTTAAATGAAGCTTTTTAGATATGGTAATAAAGTGTTCTAATAAGAACAGGTTTTCAAACTCAAGAAAAAAGTGTGCACAGGCAAAGTTTTGATCTTCCGTAAGCCAAGCGTCAAAGCAATTGTCGTTTGATGTGATTTGTCGTCTGCTAACATGTGTGCGTAAAATTGATGGCGCGGTTTGCATATGCCGGCATAGATAGCGCTGCTAAACCTCCAAAAATGATCAGACGGGCAAATCACTTCACCAAAAGTTGCGGAACTTTTTGAAGTATTATTTAAGACAAAAAACCAAAAATCGATTTATTTTATGTTTTTGATTAAATCATCTGTATAGGCCCCCCTTAATTCTGCACATCAATCTATTGCTGAAGCATCAGAGAATACTGAGATCCATGAAGTAATTATGGAATGTGATCTATCCGCAGAAAATACTATAATATTGTACCCTGATGAAGAATCAAGTGCCTCGGTAAAAAAATTTATCCTGTCCTATGGAAAGAATTCCACTTTCAAGAGCTATCCAAGAAAATATGTCCTAACGTGCCAGTAGTTTTATTTGCAAAAGTTCAATTTCATTTTCAATCAAAAACTGAATTTATTTGCAAAGTATTAATTTTGATCATTCTACAGTTTTGATCCTCATATTATTTACAAATTGATTTACTTACAAAATTGAAATATTTACAAATTAATCCATTTACAAGATTCATATATTTACAAATTTAGTTTCAAATTGATTTATTAAAGAAATATACACAATGTGATTGGATTTGAGAGAATTAAGAAGTACTCCTGAGCAATATTATTTAAAAATAGCAATCGAGTAATAAAATCTTTAGAAAAATTTTTTGACTTCCTCTCAGTTTAATATATATATGTAGGTCAGAAGCGACTTTCAATTATAAGAATCAAATATGGGTATTTTTACAAGGCTAGACATAGGTTTTTTTCTGCACATTTGCAGCACGCTCTGCAAAACAATGAAGCTATCTCTACTGAAAACTCCAGCGATAATGTAATCCTCTTGGAAATTCCTTCGACTCATGAAAAAACACTGGTCGAAGCACAAAATCAAGTCCTCTTGGAAGACTCTTCAGTCGTCACAGAAAGACAAAAAGCTCCTCGCCAAGAAGTAACATCTACAGCCAATCAGGAGAATATTCCATTGAATTCTCAAGGTAAAAACATTTCAACAATACGCAATAGTGGGAAATTTTTTTTTCATCAATAATATATTTATTTTTATAGTGATTCCCAATACACAAATGAGGACTATAGAACCTAACAACGATGAAAAAGTCCCCTCTGCCTTCAAAGATTTGCTCTTCTATGTCGAGTCTGATCCCATTAAGAGAAGGCAAAGATCAGTAAAAGAGGCTAAAATTAAGAAAAAACTTCCTGCTGTGATTAGCTCTGATAAGTATATCGACTATCAAGAAAAGAAAATAAAAGAAAAAGAGTTACAGATAGCTAAGAGGGCAGCTTTAAAAGCTGAGAGGGAACGAAAAAAATTGATGCAAGAGGCTGCTAAAAAGATTAAACAAGAAGCAAGAGAAGAGAAATTGAAACAGAACAGAATTGAGAAACAAAGAAAAGAAGAGGAGAAATTGAGAAAAAAAAGAGAGAGAGAGATAGCAACTCAGAATTCAAAGAATAAGAGACCAAAAAAGGCAACCAATACTTCAAATTCTTCTAATAAGAAAGCTGAAAGACCAAGAGTCTCGGAAAATGATGAACAATAATTCAGAGAATATAGAGGCGCTGCTTAGCTTACCTGGAGGCAGAATTATGGAGGTTCATGAACCTGTCAACGACGTTGCAAGCCTTCCCCTCGATTTCACTACTCAAAGTTAATTAGTCAAGTTATTAGTTAATCTTCGTTCATAACTATAAGCATTATAACTTAAAGAAATATCTATTTGATATTAATTTTCTAGTAGTTATCCATTATGTGCTAAGGAAATAATATTTTTATATATTTTATAAATATTTTAATATTTCTTCAATAAAAGTTCATGTTTAAATAAGTTTATATTAAAAATTCCCGAGAAAAATGGTTCAAACACACTTCTACCTTCTTCCTAGACTGGCGTTTCACTATTGGTAAGCTACATGTTTCACTACTGGTGATAGCGTTTCACAATTGGTAATCCAACTGTTGCACTACTAGTTTCCCACCTATTTGGCTGTTTCACTTCTGTTCCAAAAAAATCGAGTCTTTGAAATTTGTTTAAAAATTCATTACTTGCTAATATAGACCTAATATTGGTTAGTTTGGAGCTCCAAAACTTGACTGTGAGCCCGAAAAAAAAATTTCTCGAGAACTTTCAAATTTATTATTTTTATTGCTGTTAATAATCGAGACACAGCGGTGGGCGTTTCACTATTGGTGCGCTTACCTTAACTACGTTCAGCCAACCCTCGGGGAGTTGGATAGTGAGCGACACACACATGCCCTATTATTTCAATTAATTACTAACACACTACTAAATCAAAGATAGTGATGAATCAAAGAATTAGATACTCTCAAAGCGAGAATTAAAGCAGGAACAAGCTCTCAAATACTATTAACAAATCGTAAGCAAGCAAGCAAATAGATCAGACTAATTTAAGCAGAGAATTATTAAGCGAAACAGATATTCAAATTAACTACGGCCAATTAAGAAATGCTCTCACTGAATTTCTTCATCTAATGTAATGAACGACTACGTGGCCCGTAGGCTGCACGCGGTACAAAAGAGAATCTAATAAAACGGAGCAAATAGAAATTCAGATCCAGTATTGTGGCTTAATCAGCTATTATAGATCATAGAGACCTTACCTTATCGAAAAGCGGCTCGTAGCACAAAACCTTTACTCTTAACTTTGATTTTCTTGACTTCACTTTATACTCTGACCAACGGTGAAATGCGAGAGAGAGATTTTGCGTCTGGTTAGGCCTAGGCGAAACGTAGAAGTGATGAGTCCAGGCCGTAATTCGGTACGTCTCGACGATATTCCCTTGATTCGGAATAGAGAGCCTATCAGGAACGGCTAATTAGCTCATTGGTCCTGCGAGCAACGCTTGTCGAGCGATCAGCTCGTCAGCTGATCGGCTCAAGGCGTCATCTTGTTGCCTGACGTTAGGCGGCAGGTCTCCGTGCTTCTTCGCTGTAGAACCGCCGTTCGGCGTTATTTCAGCGGCGAGATGATGGCGGGAGGATGTGACCTTGGTTCTTGCTGAGCGATACCGTCCAAACGGTACGAACCACTTGGGATGTACTCCACAGCGGTCATCTCTTCGTTAGACGCCCCGTCTGCAGACTGCTGGCAGGTCCCGGTGTTCCTTCTGGACCTCCAGCTCTTCCTAGCCAGAGTACGCGGGACACTATCTTTGCCCATTCACACGTCATACATCCTTCAGCGATAACGTTACTTCACTGGTCCTTATGCCGGACCTTGCGTGAGTCAGTGATGGTAGGTTGGAGCGGGTGATGGAAGCTGGTTGCACTCGACGTATCAACCAGATGCTGGGTCGCAAGATGCATCTGCTGGTGGGAGGCTTTATGCGAGCCCTGTTCACCGCCTAGCGATATTCGGCCAAGGTCTACAGTCCTCCTCGTAGATGTTGTGGTACTGTCCGTGGTACTGGATCCTGTACCGGATTTCATACCGTCGTTGTCCTCTCTGAAGTGAAAGTTCTTGCAACGAAAGTTCAGGATCGTCGTCTTCGTTATCCTCGTTCTCTCTCTCTCTCTCGCGGTACATTAACAGAAAAACACTGCAAATTAATCTAATTCTATTGCTTATTCTAGGTGTGTCACTTGTATCCCGAGGGTCTAGATGACGGTAAACTCTCTCTCGCGGTATAACTGAAAAAAAAGAATGCGATTCAGGTACTCTTGTGACGGCAGCTAATCTGCAACGTCACAACTCCTCCCTCCTAAAAGGAGGCCTAGGCAAGGCAAGGCCTCTATGTCATAGCTAGACCACAAGCGATACAAGCAACTTCATAATTGACTGAGCACAATAATTAACACAGAGATGGAAAAGATAGACTACTTACGTATTTGGCAGCTATAGTTCTGGCGATATTTACGGAATCATCCATGGTGTGGCTACTGAACGAAAAGCTGTATTAAGTTGTTCTTTACTACTATCAAAATACTAACCATACTTAGATAGCAAGATGCAAAGATGTTATCTGCGGCAAGTGGCTCGAAGACTAAACTTTTTAGACATGCTAAAGAAGACACTCCTTAGGAACTTGTGATATCAGACAGATAAGATAGTAGTAGAAAGCAGAAGAAAAGGAAAAGAAAAATAGAAATTAATACCAGATGGTTCTGACTTACTGACGATAAAGCAACTGAAATATAGCAAAGATAGGTGATGCACATCAGATAATGATGTTTTTGGCTTAAACTAGGGATAAAATTTTTGGGTAGGAGAGACAAACCGGATAAAACTAGACAAATAACGATTGTTGATATTTATTGTTGAGGCAGCGGTACATCCTCGGACTTTAGGTGAAGTGCAACGTTTCAAGGCCACGGCCGGGTGCCTTTCACCGCGGTAAAACAGAGATACCGAACGTTTGGTACCTCTGGCCACCGCTAGATGGCGCAGTTACCGTACGTTTGGTACCTCTGCCTACCGCTAGATGGCGCAGCTTGCATCTTCCGATGCTTGCTACGCCAGTATATACGTACCCTCATGCTGGCGATTATTTCGCGGCAGTGTTTATAAACACTGCAAGGCATGCAAATGATTGCATCAAATATTAACCCGAACAAATTGAGCATTATTTATGTACATCATGTGTACTAACACTGAGTTGGACAAACGTCGCAGTGTAAAGCAACAGAAGTGGCCTATTCTCGCTCTGGTACAGAGCGATTGATAAAAGTTGAAACTGATCAACTATGATATTTCTAACGTAGAGTTAGACATAATGAATTCGGAGAAAATTCGCGTGAAAACTAATTCACTGTAATGTATTTAATCCGTTAGGATTCCTTCGACAATCAGTCGAGTGGCTCTCCGCTGGAGAGACATTATTAATAAATACAGAGAAAATCCCTGTTTCGAAACCCCATCGGTATGACAAGCAAACCTTGGTTGTTTCCCTCGCTCTTGTGCAGAGCGGTTGATAAAAGTAAAACTAGTTCACTATATTTATGACATGAAATTAGACATGATTCATAAATACTGTAACATACCAAGCTATAAAATAGCTCGGAAATCAGCTGAATATCGAGAACAAAGGAATAGAGGATTAAACTAATCCTCTACGCTCGACATAGGCGCTGACGTCACACGAGAAGGAGGGGATAGCGACTATACAAGAAGCACCGACTTCAAGCACGGCAGCGTGAGTCGGTATAGCACGACAGCGACTCACAATTAATATTACAGCCTTAGTCGGTAGAGCACCACAGCGACTCACTAATAGAATCACTTGCTAGCATCAGAACGCCTAGTTCTGATAACTAATATAAATCCACTTTAAAATAAAACCTGATGTAGAGTAGACAAAGCGTCACTTTAGCATGAAATAAAATAAAACATTATCAAAGGATAGGAAACTAGGAGTAGAAGAATATAAAATCAATTGAAATTAGAATATTTGCACCTAGCATTATTCTAAACATCGAGTCATTAAATAGAATCAAAACAACGCACAAAGCACAAGTCCATAGGATAGAAATAGGATAGGATAAACTCAGATCTGTAAATTTGAATTAAATTTCTTTATTTAACGTTTAAATCACACATCGGTTTGAATGGTAATTTTCAGCTCTGACTCCCAATCCAAACCAATTTCCATCCCTATGAAAGCCAACAGGGACCAGCTTTGGATCTTAACCAAGTGCGTACGGCGTTGAGATTAACCTCTCCGCGTCCGAGGGCCAAGGTAGACGATTCCGAGTCTGAGGCACGGTCTTGGAGTCTAACGATTCCCGGATCCGTAAAAGAATAGATTTTGAATAGGAACAGTAGGCTTGGAGTAATTTCCTGGCTCTACTAGATAAAAGATATCTCGGCTTTGGTAATTTACCCGAGTCCGATCGTTGCCGGCTTTGTTAGAGAAATCTATCCGAGTCCGCGGTAGTTTGATATTAAATTCACAAGGTTAGATAGGTGGCTTCTGGTGGAGTACCCATCCTTTTCCCTACCGTTCAACCTCTAAGAAAAGCCCAATTTTCATAAAATTCAATTCTAGGTAAAGAACTCACAGTAACGGCGGGTATCTCTATAGTTTTCGAGCCTGAGATACACCCACTAGGCTACAATACAGAGCAAATCCCAGTTCGAAAACCCCATCGGTGTGACAAGCAAACCTTGGTTGTTCCCCTCGCTCTTGTGCAGAACGGTTATTAAAAGTAAAACTAGTTTACTATATTTATAACATGAAATTAGACATGTTTAATAAATACGGAAAAAAATCCCTGTTTCGAAATCCCATCGGTATGACAAGCAAACCTTGGTTGTTCCCCTCGCTCTTGTGTAGAGCGGTTGATAAGAGTAAAACTAGTTCACTATAATATTTCTAACTTATATTAAGACATGTTTAATAAATACAGAGAAAATCCCTGTTTCGAAACCCCATTGGTATGACAAGCAAACCTTGGTTGTTCCCCTCGCTCTTGTGCAGAACGGTTAATAAAAGTAAAACTAGTTTACTATATTTATAACATGAAATTAGACATGTTTAATAAATACGGAAAAAAATCCCTGTTTCGAAATCCCATCGGTATGACAAGCAAACCTTGGTTGTTCCCCTAGCTCTTGTGTAGAGCGGTTGATAAGAGTAAAACTAGTTCACTATAATATTTCTAACTTATATTAAGACATGTTTAATAAATACAGAGAAAATCCCTGTTTCGAAACCCCATCGGTATGACAAGCAAACCTTGGTTGTTTCCCTCGCTCTTGTGCAGAGCGGTTGATAAGAGTGAAACTAGTTCACTATAATGTATTCAATCCGTTTGGATTCTATCGACAAATAATCGAGTCGCTCTCCATAGGAGAGGCTGAAAGAAAAATATTAATTTCTTCAACAGCGGAGCGAAAACGCTCGGTTTCGCTCCGCTCGGGAGGATCGAAAACGGGCAATTGCCATCGCCCGTTTCCGGTTCTCACGAGCGGAGCCGAACCTCACGTTCGCTCCGTTGTTGAAGAAAAAAGTATGTGGACCTCGAGCAAAACGGGCGTTCGCGCCTTACATAAAGTTGAGAACCCCTCGGCTGCGCCTCGGGAACCTCAACTTTGTAAGCGCGCAATCACCCGCTTTCGCTCTCGGTGCACAATATACTATTATGCAGGTTCTATAACTAGGTATATAATCTATAAATCAATACTCTCAATCCGTTTGAATTCTATGGAAAAATAGTCGAGTCGCTCTCCATTGGAGAGGCTGAAAGAAAAATATTAATTTATGCAGGTTCTATGACTAGGTATATAATCTATAAATCAATATTACAAATCCGTTTGGATTCTATCGACAAATAGTCGAGTCGCTCTCCATAGGAGACACTGTAAGAAAAACCTTTCTTTATGCAGGTTCTATGACTAGGTATACCGCGAGGACCAGGTGAAAGAGAATGGTCGGTCCGCCCAGACACCATATGTTTCGTATTTTCATGGGGATAGCCACTCGTTGCGCTGAAAAATATATCCTGGGGTCGAAGCTATCGACCACGCGCCAAAATCACCCTAAGGATTTTCTGCGCAACGAGTGGCTATCCCCATGAAAATACAAAATATTAGGTGTCTGGGCGGACGGACCATTCTCTTTCACCTGGTCCTCGCGGTATAATCTACAAATCAATAACCTGTATTCGTTAGGTGTCCATCGACCATTAGTAGAGCAGACAAGCAGCCAAAGTTTGGCTGGAAGTTGATCAATCAACATTCCAATATAGGAACTATTATATTCTTGGGAATGAAGTACGAATAGAATCCGCAAGGCAAAGTCGTATACACAGTATTATACTTGTATGACGGATGTGTCACGCACAAGTTGAGATCATTGTATACATCGGCCTGTATTTATGTGCGTATTAATTATTTAACCGTAGTTAAATTCCATCTATCCCACATATTTTGATTAGAAATAGAAAATTACTATTATTTGATGAGAAAAATTAACGACAAGCCCGGGAATCGAACCCAGGATCTACTCCAATATAGGCCACAACACAATACATAATTCCGTCAGAATCATATCGAACACTACTCTACATATCGGAAAAAAAAACTCAGTTTCGTATTGGCACTCATGTTTCAGGTTAGGAAGGAGTTTACCAGAATCACGCTTGTAAATATAAATGAAATTGTTGGCAATAATAGCGAGGTGTACTCGCGCACCTGTCATTCGATGATTTTCCGACAGTTATATCATGGTCGTTGTACCAAACGCGATTTCCGACAACGAATTTTGACAGTTATCTCGTGTTTCTATGATTCTAGTACCGGCTGTCATCAGCGTTGCCAACCTGAAAGGTGGCGCTGATCGTACCAGGGGCGTAAAAATTATCGTACCCAAGACAAAATTAGAGTACATTTCCAAATGTTAAAAAAAACGATATTTATTTGGATTTAGGTGTAACGAATCGATGTCTCCGTCGACCTCAAATCTGAAATAGAGTCCCTATATAGGTTCGGCTGACTGGTTATGTCGTCTACTTGTATAATGAGGATTTTGGTCGACCGAATCGATTCTGGAATAGTCCCTATATGCGGCTAACTGTCAAAAGTGTGAGGTTATGTCTCGTCTGCTAGCATACGTCAGTTCAATGTATTTTTATTATTCAGATTTTTGTCCGACAAATCGATAGCTCCCTAACCTCAACTTTGAAATAAATTCTTATGTCAGGCTAGCTGTCAAAAGTTTGAGGTTATGTATCGTCTGCTGGCATACGTCAGTTCAATGTATTCTTATTATTCAGATTTTTGCCCGACAAATCGATAGCTCCATAACCTCAAATCAGAAATAAGTTCCCATGTCAGGCTAGCTGTCAAAAGTGTGAGGTTATGTCTCGCCTGCTAGCATACGTCATTTCAATGTATTTTCATTATTCAGATTTTGATAAAAAAAAAAAAATGACGAAGAATATTTCGATTTTCAGCTAACAAATCGATCCCTCCATAACCTCGACTTTGAAATGAACACTCCTATGCTATGCTAGCTGTCAGTCGAGTGAGGTTATGTCTGGTCTGCTTGTATGCGGAATTTGAATATATTTTTATTATTCAGATTTTCGACCAAGAAATCGATCCCTCCACAACCCTAAATCTGAAATAAGATCTCATTTTCTATGTCTGGCTTTTAGGCTAGCTGCCAGAAATGTAAGATTATGACGTCGAGGATCTTGTATCTGTTATTCGAATTTATTTATGCATATGTTTCCAACAAATTCAGCGGATTGAAAAATATGGATGAACTAAATGAACGAGCTGAATGAACCCCGAATTTCACGTACAATTTTGTCTATCCTATATTCGAGTCTCAGGTTAGCTGTCAGACGAGTGAGCTTATGACGTCTGGGATCCGATATTGATTGCTCATACACGGTACTGATTTTCGGAAACATTAGTATGAAAGAGCGGAGTACAATAAATAAACAAGCAATAATGTTCTGTCGTAACGCAAAGTCCGAACACGATTCTACCTATCGTTTGTTCGTATTTTAGGTTAGCTGTTAGTCAGGTGAGGTTAGCCGTGTGCGATCCGATATCGAATTTCTGTGTTTTTTGTCAAGCGCCGTCAAGCGGCAGCGGCAGGAACCAACATCTCACGTAAAGTGACGAGATAGGAAACCTTCACTAGCGCCGCTGCTCGGTTTGCAAGTAAACTGGCTGCAATTTTAGTACAGGGTACTGTGATCTCAACTAAATGTCGATACGGGTTGTGATCTCAACTAAGTGTCGGTTTTTTAGTTTTGAGTAACGGAAAATCAATCATTCTCAGCCATTTCTTCATCAAATGACACGGGATTAGGCTCAAAGTGTTTGGTATTTCATTTCGGAGTGGCTAATTATCCGGAAAATGCGATTATCTACGGCGACAATGAATAATATCGCGATTTATGTGGTCGGTACGTCAATCTGTTAAAATTTTTGTCAAATTTTGGAAAAGTGAAATAATTAGCCACTTTCTGCCACAATTATGTGTAATCCCTCAAAGTTTCATTGCGATCGGTTCAGTAGTTTCGGAGAATTATTGATTGCCGTTTTCGAGGTTCTGACAAACGTTTTACTTCATCTTAAGACTAGTGAGGCAGCGAAACATCCTCAACGTGTATTATCGGCGAGGTAGCGATACATCCTCAGGCGCGATATCAAGAGGGTGGCGGTAGACTACTTTTTGTCCCACTCTCCTCGGCAGTATGGACACTCGGAACACTTAAATCCGGATAGTCCGCAGCGGTAGCAGAACAAATGGTCCGGTTCATGTGCCATTGGGCAGGCCCGGTGTTGGTGACCATAGTTATGGCCGCACCAGCATGCACCATATGGCGCATGCCAATTCGGTATTGGTGGCGTAACGTCCCAGAGAGACCGAGCCGGCGCGTGACGTCTGGGAGCGGCTCAAGGTTGATTCCGCGAGGTGGTACG
Source organism: Tenthredo notha (assembly GCA_914767705.2). Classification (NCBI taxonomy): domain Eukaryota; kingdom Metazoa; phylum Arthropoda; class Insecta; order Hymenoptera; family Tenthredinidae; genus Tenthredo; species Tenthredo notha. Next base: position 3,296,016 of record OU611908.1, on the reverse strand, counting down.
CGAAACCTTCGGGTCGGGAGCTCCGTCTGGTTCGTGCGTAGCGCGTCTTACGTATGAGGCGGGCGGAGTTTCGGTAAGCGGTCCCTCGCGGCGATAGCGGTCGGTTGGTAAGACCTTAGATTGTGTCTTGGGCCGTGTACCGGTTGCTGGAGCGACTAATACCGACTCGCAGTCCATAGGCTCCGGTTCGGGTGTAGGTGGTAGCGTGGAAGCGGTATCAGTGGTGGTGGCAGGCGGGTGGAACTCGAACGCGGTATCGTCAATATTAACGGGTCGTCCTCGAAGAGGACTTGGAGACCGATCGGTGGAGCGTGGAATGGGGCCTCGGGGTGGTAAAACGTCAAAAGTCACTCGCCGAGTCTGGGTTGACGCGTCTTTTGTAAGTACCAGGTCTCTACCGGTCTGAGTGCCCGTATGCCACCTCATGACTCGCGGGGTTTGTGTGGGGCAGCCTCGTTAGTCGGCGGAGCTCTCGAGCCTGTCTGCATCTCGGCTTCGTGACTGGCTGGTGGTGACGTTTGTACCCCTATGTCCGCGATCGAGGGTGCTAGTCGAGCACGACCGGTAGCGATAGGATCGGGTTCCAACCGGACAGCCCTCACGGCCTCGGTGATAGCCACCCCCAGGCCTGGAAATCGTTCTTCGATCGAGTCCATCTCCCGTATAAATGGGACCAGATATCGTAGGGCCCTCGGGTCCATCCACCAATCTTCCATAACGGCGTCGTACGTCGGGTGGTCTGGTGGTGGCGGGAACGCGGGACGGCAGTCGTAGTTGCGGTAGTTGGCTATTGGACAGGTGGAATCACAGGTCGATATACTTTCAGATCTTTAACATGGATTTTCCCAACTACTTTCCCACTACGTATGTCGCTTACTTCATACACTACAGGGGATAGGAGTCGGGAGATGCGGAAAGGACCATGGAATTTGGGAGCCAGCTTACAAGGGGACCGCCAAGTATGGTACAAACGGATTTCGATGGGTCTCAGGTATGTTGTGAGGGTACTCCCCCGGAGTACCATGCTAAATGGATTTTTTCCAATAAGCTCTGGTTTCCAAGAAAATCGACGTCAAAGTTTTACGCGTACCTTTTGTACCCGTAAATTTTCTACGTCGTCAAGTAAGTCAGCGTGGCGCAGCAGGCAAAGCACTCGTCTGGCACGCAGACGACCCATGATCAAATCCCGTTCGGGGTAATTTTTTTTTTTCAATCGTTCATAATATCAATGGAGATGATTAATTAGGCAGAATTATCTAATTTTATAACCATTCTCACTTCAATCCTGAAATAAATGGTAAGGAAATAATAAACTATAACACAGTATTCGCTTATTATTTCATTTATTGCGCGATGTTATTCATTCACTGTCGCTAGCTTCAAAAGGTGTACAAAATTCTGGGTGATAATTATCATAGAAGCATTGAAAGCACAGAACGTTGTGGCACCACGCACATCTAATAAATCCTACCTCTTTACATGCGCACGGTTTTTTTAGCAGCGATACTGGAAAACACTGGTCGTTCAAATTCAAAAAAACTGGCCTTTCATCAATTAATTTCGACGCAAACCAACCATATTTAATCATGGGAACGAATACTGGCGCGCTGAACTGATGCAACAGTAACGAATGTATTCGTATCGAGTCCTCCCGTGAAGCAATTTCGCGGTTATTTTTCAACAATTCAGGAGCATTTTGTATTTTTTTGATAAATGTTTTTACCTGACGGTAAAAATAAACATCGCACGGTTGGCAAAGCTGGGTACACTTGGGTGGAATAACTTTTAAAGTGCAAGTACATGCTTTTGTTTCGTCAACAAAGATACGATCGTAGAGTGTCTGGTCAGTTTGCCCACCCCACGAATCGATAATGAAAAGAAATTTCCGTTGACCCACGTACGGCGAAATAAAACTCGTTAAAAATTCTTCGTACAGTTGCTTGGCGAACTTCCCCGACTTTGAGCAGGTTACAATCACGTTTTTGAATTTTTTGGTTAATTCGTCAATTTTTTTTTCAACGATTGGACCGAATTTACCCGATGGTTCCTGCATACATAAAAACACAAGAGGCAAAATTTTCCCTGATGCGGTTTTGCGCCGTGTAGGAGTGGCTGATTTTGTTTAAATCTTTTTTTTTAACAAGAACAGTTTTAACCCCTTTTTCTGCAAGCGATTTATTATAAGTGGATTGATACTGGCATCCCGTTTGGTCGGTATTAATAACGTCATCCAGGTAAAAATCAGGGATAATGATTCTCGTTTGTATTTGGAATTGCTCGGCAGCTGCTAACACTTCCTCCATTGTGGCGTGCTCTTTGGAGCTGACAAATTTTGTTATTTTCCGCTGTCTGATCCGGTGATTTTTCTTGAAACGTTCCACCCACCTCGAGCTGGCTACGAATTGAAAATCATCCGACAAAAACGGGAACGCAGAATTCATCGCCCACTGTTGCAGAGTCCTCGTTGTCACCTAAACACGAATCAGATGTAATTAGTTTCATATTGGACTCATATAATCTTTGGGTTATCTATGCTTATTATAATTTATACTTTTCTTTGATGATTTAATAATTATTTTTCGGCGAAATACCTATGTATACTATAAAATATATTACCTGCTCCAAGTTCTGCCGAGCTTCTAGGAATCGTGCGTATGTTTCCCGATCTATGGTGTTCCATTTATCGATATGCGTTCCTCCTTTTTTGACGTCGTCTTTCCATCGATAAAGGTTTTGTTTATGTTTTAAGCGAGAACATCCGTGTGCTTGCAATGTTTTTAAGCTCCATTTTGGATGAGCTGCTGCAAGAGCAACTGCTCTTTCTTTGTACCACAACGGAATAAAATCCTTCGGCACTGGCGCGAATTCTTCGGCAACAAAATCTTCTTAATCTTCTTCGACACCCTTGCACTACAATGTAAATAATTGTTGACTGTTTAGACTTTGAATTTAAAAAAAAAAAAAAAATTGGAACAAAACGCTCATAAAAATATTACCGTATACTCTTGCAGTTCATCTATCTCGTCGACACCTATAAGCTCCTCAACGTTGATTATTTGTCTGTCTGCCAACAAGTCGAGTATTTTATCCGCAATCACTTCGCCCATTGCAAGGGACGTGGAGGAAATCACGCTTGGTGGTGTATTTGTGAGCAGATCCAAATTGCGAAGCAAAGTTTCGGTATATTTTAAGGCGTTAGTGAGTTCACCCTTTGACTGCTCATTACACTCTTCAATTTCTAATGGAGGTTTTTGTGATGGGCCTGCTTCTGATATAGCACTTGCTTTTTCCATTTTGCACTTTTTTTCGCACGTACACACTCCACGAACGACAAGCCACGAATGACAGTAAACGTAGGTAGTAAACGTTTCCCAAATATTACAGATTTAAACTACGAACGGTTTGCTTGCTTCGAAATATTATTCTTCAATCGCCTAGAAAGTTCGCTTCGAAAAACAATATAAAAATATTCACATTACCCACTACTGTGTTAATGGTTAATGTGAAATTTTCATATTATCCGTTATTGTGTTAATGAATAATGTGAATATTTCACAGTACCCATTAACACAATAATCGGTAACGTGAATATTTTACATTAACCATTAACACAGTAGTGAGTAATGTAAGCTACCTTATGCCCAATTAATTATCTCCATTGATATTATGAACGATTAAGAAAAAAATTATCCCGAACGGGATTTGAACACGGGCCGTCTGCGTGCTAGACGAGTGCCTTGCCTGCTGCGCCACACTGACTTGCTTGACTACATAGAAAATTTACGGGTACAAAAGGTACGCGTAAAACTTTGACGTCGATTTTCTCGGAAACCAGAGCTTATTGGAAAAAATCCCTTTAGCATGGTACTCCGGGGGAGTACCCTCACAACATACCTGAGACCCATCGAAATCCGTTTGTACCATACTTGGCGGTCCCCTTGTTAGCTGCAATATGCTGGGTGGCGGAAGACAATACATGATGCCGTTTGAGCACTAGATCTCCAACTGCGAAAGTCGGGGGGCGGTTTCGTCGGTTATATTGCTTTGATTGGCGTCGGTACGCTTTATCGAGGTTATCGGTGACCCATTCCTGCAGCATCTGCAATTTTTCCATACGTTCAGCCCAGAGTTTTGGCGGTAGCGGAGCAACAGCGAGATTTTCGTTCGTTTTATGCCGTAGCGAATTAATCGGTTGCCTCGAATTGTCTGCCCTCTCTATCAATACAAATATCAAGCCGTTGTTGACATTTTTTCCCCAAACCGAACGAAAATCACATGCTTGTTGATTGGCTATAGGGGCGCGGCTTCGCGTCGACTAAGTCCCTCCCATTCTGAACACATGAGGTGATACACCCTGTATAAAAGATGTGATGCATCGGTTGTGAATCGCAAAGCCTTCACTATTCCATGTACTTATACCGTGAAGTTAAGGGGAAACCGAACGATGGCCGCACTATAGTTCGACCAACACACGCTCGCGTTGCGTACAGAAATGTTCATCGATGGTGTCCCAGTGCCTCACTATTTTTCCCAGCCTTTTTTTGAATCAAATTTCCCTTCTACAAATATTTTATTTGCCTATGACCAGTGAAACCTTCAGGTCATTAGGAATATGACAGATGCGAGGTGGAGTAGAGTCACGAAGTAAGCCACTGATCATGAGCGAATAAAATATTTGTAGAAGGGAAATTTGATTTAAAAAACGGCTAGGAAAAATAGTGAGCCACGGGGACACCATCGATGAACATTACTGTACGTGAGCTTCTGCTCACTGCTAGTGACTGCCAACTCGAGTCGCCCGGCGCCTCAAAGATACTATGGTTAATAGGGTGTGTCACTTTTTTTTTTCCTCGGATTCGGGATCTCACCCCCTCAGTATCTCATACTATATGCCATAATGTTGTGGTATGAATTTGAGCTATGTCGGATTTTTTTTAGAGGTTCCTCATCGAGTTTTTCTGTTTTCCATTCATTTAACATAGGAAATTTTGCGACCATGGACATAATGCCGTATATGTTTTGAGTTTTTCTTGTTAATTGCGACCACTATGCCGGGGATTGTTCACATATATCTACACGATTTTACGCACCAAAATTCATTTTTTTTTTACCCATGCTCTGCAATAAATGACTATAAAAAAATAAAAGAAAAAAATCACAAAAAATCCTGAAATCATGAAAAATTATGAAAATTTATGAAAAATTATGAAATTATGAAAAATTGTGAAATTCGTTGTATAGAAATGTTTCTCGGCGTGTTCCGGCTACGACATTGTACTTCGGCGAGTATGGAGGGTAGAGAGAATAAGGATGCACTCGGCCTTTGCGCACGATGCCAAAATCTTCTCAAATGGTAATTACCTTCAGCTCCGATAGGTGGCGCATCGGACGAACTTTCCAGAGCGGTATAGGTATAATACTCCTCTCTATCCTCCATACTCCTCATAGCACTCGAGACTATGGAGCGGGAGGACCTGAGTTCAAATCTCCAAGCGAGTCAAGGAAGGCCTGAGCGGCAACTTGCGAAAAATGTAAGACGGGTCACGCCGTTCAGGCGCAGACTTGACTTACGGTGGTTTTAGCTTGGATCCGGCTACACCTGGACAAGATTTTTCGGCGGTTTCCTTTGTCTCTCGTGAGAATGCGGGTGTTTCTATATATGTAGGTATATTTATATACCCATATATACAACCTGTCTGCTTACTCTGTACTGCGATTGTACTCTCTTTCTCTCTCAACCTAGTCTTAAATTAGGTTAAGCTTCTCTGCCTACCTTGCATAATACATTGTAAATGCAAGGTAGGCTTTGTCCAACATTGTTATGGATAATAACAATAAACTATCTATCTATCTATCTACTTCGTGCCCCACCCTACGCAATGTCGGACAAGAAAACAACAATCTGGCTAATTGGCCCAGTTAAATCAACAATTAGTGGAAATAAATTACCCACAATCCGAGAAGCTTTTCAATTATTATTTTATGAGCATAAAGTCTTCAAGAAGACTATCAGACAATGTGCTAAAAGTTCAATTGAGAAGGTAAAGGAGTTCTGGAGCAGTTGTGGAATCGCATTGCGTTCAATTCAACATCCCATAACGAAACTCGAAAAATTGTACAAGGAGTGGCAAAATCTGCAGCGAAATCAGAAGCGAAAAAAATCTCGTGCGCAAAGGAAGAAAGAAAAGAATTTCTCTAGAAAACTTGATGGGCTGTTCGATATTGCTCATCAACGTGCTTTTCAAATGATGACACAAAGTCAATGTGATTTTCCTCAATCTCAGAGGACAAAACCTCGCCGAGGATTTATTTCTTCAAATTTGCGAGAAAGTGAATTAACTGATGGAAGAAATGAGGAAATCAATGGCCCTTTAAGTAGTGAAAATGATGCGGGTAAATTTCGAAAATATTTTTCGCATTAAAACGTAGTCAATCCATCCAAATATTCACTGAATTGATTTCATCTTTTTTAAGATGGTAACACTGTCACTGAGAATGAATACAGTGTTATGGATGCGGCTGATTGTTGAATGTTGATTGTTTTTCAGCGGGAAAATCAATCTGAGTAATTTTTTTTTCTTTAGAAAATGACTTCATAGGAACTCAAGATTCAAATGCAACTTGCAGTTCACATGACCCGCAAAGACAAGCATCGAATTGGTCGGATGAAATAGAAATGGATGAGGATGAGACTCAAAAAATTAATGTAGTAGGCCCTCTTCTGACTGCAGCCCTCGATAGAACTGGCCTGAGTAGTAGGAACGCTTCACATGTTCTACTGGCTTTTGCAACTGAACAAAGAATGAATGTGGATGAAATGAATCTGAGTAACAGTTCAATCCAAAGGAATCGAGAGAAATAGAGAAAGAAGAGTGATCAACAATTAAAAGAAAATATCCAGTTTCCTGATTGTCTAGTTGTACATTGGGATGGAAAGGCTGTTTCTGAAGGAAAAGAAGTTGTTGAGCGACTTCCAATTGTCGTCACTGGGTCCGGGATAGATCAATTACTGGCATCTGCTAAAATCACGTCCTCTAGTGGTATTAACATGGCAACTGCTGTTGTACAACAGTTACATGAGTGGAAAATTGCAGATAAAGTACAAGCCATGTGTTTCGACACAACAAATTCTAATACAGGTAGATTATCAAATTCTACAGAAATGAAATGATCGATTGAAAATAAAAATAGATAATTGATTCATAATAGGTCGCTTGAACGGAGCTTGTAAATTGATTGAGAGAGAGAGAGAGAGAGAATATGATTTATTTGATCCTAGAGCTAATGCTCCCTAAGGACCACAGGCAAAATGCAAGCATAGGTATAAGTAAACAATAGTTAATATAAAGTGCGAGTGAACTATAATAACGTAAGACAAGTAAAATAACAAAATACACAAAATAAGGCAAAAATAAAAAATACAAAATACAAAATACAAAAATAGAAAATATTAACATAAAGTGCGAGTGAACTATAATACGTAAGATAAGTGAGATAACAGAATACACAAAAAATAAGGTAAAAATAAAAATAAAAAATGCAAAATTCAAAAAAAGAAACTATGAACTAAAGTAGAGGGAAATACAAGAATACCAAGTAGCCTGAAGTAATAATAAGATAAGACAGTCATATAAGCGCATGCCAAGGAAGTACCAATCACAGAAGTATTTCCGGCGAGCGAGTGAAAGAGGGACCTAGGTAACCTAACTTAACCTAACAGAACGTGCCTAAGTCTAACTTAACTTAATATACCGTGCCTAAGTCTGGCCTAGCCTACTCTGACCTAACCCGAAGGCTTAATCAGGTGGATTCGCTTCGCAATTGAGGAACAATTGGAGAGAGAATTGTGTTATTTTCCCTGTCGCCATCATATTTACGAACTTCTGTTAAGAGGAGTTTGTGAAACATCTTGGCCGGTGACAACCGGTCCAAATGTCCCAATGTTCAAAAGATTTCAAGAATTCTGGCCTCAGATTTATGTTACTCGATTTGTAATTGGAATTGAAGATGACCTCATAAATAAAGCATTAACCGCAGAGAAAGAGAAAATTCTTGAATTCATTGATGAACAATTTAGGGTGATTCCAAATCACTAATTTGATTCAATACAACTTGCTATATTAGCAAAAATGTCCTTTCCTTCGTAGATCACTTAGCCCCGAGGAGATTACTTGGAACTCCTGGAATTGTCGTACATATTCGTAGGGGGTACACCTCCTCGGGGCATCCGATTTATGGCACCGGGGGCGATGCACCACGCACGTTGGTTGGCTAAAGCCGTATATTCTTTAAAAATATTCATGTTTAGAGAGCAGTTCCGTTTGAATGCTCGAGAGTTGCGGGGGCTGCGTGATGTCTGCGTTTTCGTAATCATTTTTTATATCAAAGCGTGGTACTCTGCTCCAATAGCAATTCAAGCTGCCCATCGAGATCTCAATTTATCACAGGAATTGATCGAATATAATGTGTCAAATCCGAAAGTTTCCAACGCAGCAATTTCGAAATTAATTAGGCATTTTTCATATTTATCAGAGGATATCATACTCCTATCTCTCTTCGACGATAGCGTTCCCAATGAGGTTAAAGAGGAAATGATACGTGCCACAAAAACTCGAGAGAATGTTAATGAAGTTATTAACAAAAGTAAATTGGTTGAGAAAGATTATGAGAAATTATTGAATAAAAATTTAAGTGACTTTTGCTCTAAAAAATCACTCCATATGATGATGAATAAACCATGAATTCCTTGCTTTATGGATGAAACCATGATGTTTATGGGTGTCTCAGCTAGTATGCCCTTCATTTCGAACGCTCTCCTGATAAGACTGCGGCCACCAGGGTAACTCCGTTCCGAAAAACCTCCGGCTCCCTGTTAGAATGAGAAAGTGAATCTTGAGCTTTCAATCTTAATGGATTTGACGTCATCATTGAGCAGTATAATGGATACCAAGGCTGTGATGGCCATTCCGGTACTACCATTATACCGTATGCTTTTTCATTTTTAATCTTTTGTAATGCTTTTAGGATAACTGAGGTTGGCGGAAGAGCATAAAAGAAATACTCGGTCCAAGTTATCGTAAAAGCATCAATGGCCATGGGCTCTTGGGTCTTTTTTCCAAGATAGATATCTTGAACATTCTGCATTCACCCTTGTAGCAAATGAATCAATTTTTGGCATTCCAAACCGCAGCGTTATTCGCCTGAAGGCCTCATTGGACAGTTCAATTTCGCCAGTACACTGAGAAAAAAGTATTCTTCCTATCAAAATACCAAGTATTACCGAGCGAGTTTAGTTGTAGTCAAAATACGTATTGCTCTGAGCAAAATACCGGTATTTTGCTCAGAGCAATACCGAATTTAGTTATGAGAATAATTCGCTGCGTCGCTGTCGCGAAACTATCAATACTATTAATATTAATATATTACTATTATTATTACTATTATTTTTATTATTATTATTATTATGATTATTATTACTATGACTATTAAATTCCGAGTCATTTTATTTACTAAATCATGTCAAAAATTCAAAATCAAACGAACTTACCTTAAGTGAAGTTCGATTGGAATTATATGAGAAGTCTCGTTCGAGATGATCACAACGTAGTACCGCTACTTCCGCTAGGTCGCGCCACAAGTTTTAGAGTATTTGTAAAGAGAATACGCTCGAAGCGCCCCATGCGCCAGCGTATACCACGTTCCTCATAACTTTTGAAGCTTCTTTCAAAAATGAAAGAGAAAAAGGGGGTATTATGGGTTCGGAAGCGAGGAATTTTTTAGGAGCAGTGGGTGGGCTGTGATCATCTCGAACGAGACTTCTCATATAATTCCAATCGAACTTCACTTAAGGTAAGTTCGTTTGATTTTGAATTATATTTCGAGTCTCGTTCTTCGAGATCACAACGTAGATGTTGAGAGTTTTATTCCTATCAAAAGGGCAAATGCCAGCCCCATTTTTCATTTTTGACAGATATTTTTATTGTATATTCGAAATGAGAAATACAATTGATAATTCAAACTATAGTAGGAACTTCAGTATCTCTTTGGTCATTTATCACGTAACAGACGTGATACAAACATGCCTGGGTCTGGTTCAACAGGTCTTTTATAAAATCTTGCGAAAACTTGGGACTGTTCAGACTAGCCTGCAGTAGATTTGATGATAATTATATCTATTCCTTTTAACTCGGCTGCCGAGACCGCAGCGTGTCTTGTACTGTGTGCCGCAAATCTCTTATCCAGGCCTGCCTGCATTAAACATGTTTTTATCCACCTGCTCATTGTTTGAGTTGAAGCCGCGCAATAAGGTTTTTTCATCGTAATAAATAAGTTCCTGATGTCCTTTCGCAGGTTTTCCGTTAAAGCTAAATAAGCTAAAATCGTTCTAGCTACGCAAACTGCTTTTCTTTCTTTGAAAAAGGGTAGGAAAAATTGCGGTAATGAAGAACCTACTTTGGTAGTTTTGATTGGATCAGTGACTCTTATTTCAACCCCATCTGACAAGGTAGTGATATTATTTATTTTTATTAAGGATAGGGTTTGTAGACTATGAGCAGTTCCCAGAGCGAGCAATATAACTAATTTATAAGTTAATGACTTCAGGTCTAATGATTCAACCGGTTCCAAGGTTTCTGCCCATTTTAATACCGTTTCTGTATTCCAAATAAAACTATATTTCGGTTTGGTAGGTCGCAATTTGAAAAGTCCTTTGAAAAATCGACTCACAATCGGGTCATTTGAAAAATCGCTTGAACTGATGAATGCAATGGCAGATCGTTCTGAATTTAGTGTCCCATATGAAGCGTCAGCTTGAAAACGGTCTGTTAAGAAGGAGACAACTGTGTTTGCGTTCGGTTGAAAAGGGTCGAGATATGTGTTTTCACAAAATTGCCACCATCTTTTTAGTCCGGAATTATATTGCCGAATCGTTGAATCTGTGAGTGAGACTATTAGTATGTTGATCGATTCTTCTGATAAATGTTTCCGTTCGTAGGCTATCCGTATAGCCTCCCTACAACCAGGGTAAGTTGATTGGCCAGGGGGTGACACAGAGACCTACATGGGGACAAAAGCAGATTAGATGACGGTGAAAAAATTTCTAAATCTCCAATCAACATAGATTTGAAAATTGGAAACCAAGGTTGTGTCGGCCAATAAGGCGCGACAACATTGCCCGATGCTTTTTCTTGTTTTATTTTGTTTAAGGGGGGGGTCTACTCAAATTTGACCGACTTCGTCTATTTTCTCGAATATCTCCAAAACGGGGCTATGAATCGACTTGTCCTTTCGGCAGTCAATGTTTGACGAGTAATGAGTTCGAACTGGTATGTTTTATCGGATGAAATCGTTTTTTTTTTTTTTTTTTTTAATCGAAAAGTGCGGGCGTACCATTTATTTCGACTTATATCAAAGCCTACGCATCAAAAATGCAAAATCGGCCTCTGTAGCCCGATTTTTTATGGAATTCCGAACATACCGATCCAAAAACATCTTTGTTTCCGACAACGATGAAGGCGGTACATTGCGAATACGATTTTGTGGTAATTTTCGCAATTGTCAAGGGCTGCGAGCGAAAATGGCCGCTCACAGCTGTCGATATGATGCGGTGGTTCCCAGAACGACCGTCAGATGTCGCCGATTTTCGAGCTTCTCCTTTATATTTTATGTATTTTTATATAATTGACTATAATGGATAGCTGTATAATGCGAGGAACGTAAAGTATTAAATTATATATGATATATAGTACAACTATTTACATGTTATTTTATATAAAGAAGCTCGAAAATGGCCCGCGCGGCGACATCTGACGGTCGTTCTGGGAACCACCGCATCATATCGACAGCTGTGAGCGGCCATTTTCGCTCGCAGCCCTTGACAATTGCGAAAATTACCACAAAATCGTATTCGCAATGTACCGCCTTCATCGTTGTCGGAAACAAAGATGTTTTTGGATCGGTATGTTCGGAATTCCATAAAAAATCGGGCTACAGAGGCCGATTTTGCATTTTTGATGCGTAGGCTTTGATATAAGTCGAAATAAATGGTACGCCCGCACTTTTAGATTAAAAAAAAAAAAAAAAAAACGATTTCATCCGATAAAACATACCAGTTCGAACTCATTACTCGTCAAACATTGACTGCCGAAAGGACAAGTCGATTGATAGCCCCGTTTCGGAGATATTCGAGAAAATAGACGAAGTCGGTCAAATTTGAGTAGACCCCCCCCTTAATGTTCTCAACATTAGCGCAAAAGGGGGAAAGGCATAAAAGAAATAAGGTTTCCAGTTAATAGTGAATGCATCTATAGTTGTGGCTTCGGGATCTCTCTTCCAAAAGCAAAATTTCTTTACTTTTGTAATGCACCTTGATGCAAAGAAGTCAATGTCAGGGGTTCCCCATTTTTTCACGATTCATTTAAAAGCAAAGTCTGCCAATTCCCACTCCGTATCGATATTATTCCTTCTAGATTCTCTATCAGCATCTACGTTGTCACGAGATGGTATGTAGGCACCAAACACCCAAATTCTTCGCACTTGACACCAATACCAAATGTCTCTGGCCAGTCTATTTAGTGTGGGATATTGTATACTTCCCATCCTGTTTATATAGGATAGCGCGGTGGTGTTATTTACTCTGAAGAGAATTTCACAATCATTTAACTCTGCGGTAAAGCATTTAAGTGCGAGAAAGGCTGCAATTAATTCGAGATGGTTAATATGCAACGCCTTTTCATGTGCTGACCAAAAACCGTGAGTATTTTCCTGCTCACAATGTGCGCCCCAACCTGTGGTAGACGCATCGGAATATATTTCCTTTGTAAAAATAAATTGTCTGATGGGGTTTTTGGCCGAAGGAATTGCTGATTTCCACCATAATAGTTCTGCTCGAGCACTTTTCGAAATCGTAAATTCTTGTTCATAGTCTTGGTTATGTAAAATTAGGATTAAAAACTTTTCACGTTCTAAGGATTTAGTGTAAAGCCAACCATACGCTACCGCTGGACAGGCTGTGATTAATGAGCCGATTACATGAGCGAATTCTCTGATACTGGACTTAATCTTTTTTAGAAAGGTCTCGATCATTTTTACAAGTGAGAGTTTCTTATTCTCTGGTAATTCTAAAGTTAAGTTCGCAGAATGTAAGATGAATCCTAAATATTTGCACCTTGTACTCGGTATAGTCATGCTTTTTGCTTCATTAATTATAAAACCTAGGGATGAGAGGAGCTCCCTGGTTTTTCGTGCATTAACCAAACAATCTTGGAAGGTATCGGCTATGCAGAGAAAATCATCTAGGTAGATGGTTGAAACTTGACCCGACTCTCTTAAACAGTTAATTACAGGCTTCATTACCTTTGTAAATACAAAGGGACTTGTACACAGTCCAAAAGGCATACATGTGAATTCGAATATTTGGCCTTTGAAAATGAAACGTAAGTATTTTCTACTTTGCTCGTCTACAGGGATCAAGAAATATGCATCCTTAAGGTCTAGACTGAGCATTATTGAATTTTTTGATATAAGTTTTGTTACTGTTCTTAAATCCTCTATTTTAAAATGAGACGTTTCTATAAGTTGATTTAGTCCTTTGAGATTCAATATGAAGCGTTTGCTGCCATTTGGCTTAGGGACTAAGAAGAAAGGGGACAAAAATTGATCCTTTACTGGTCTACACCTAGTAATGGCACCCTTGGCCAACAATTTTGTAATCTGTTCGCTTACATCTCTTTCTTCCTCCGCGGAAAGAGCTCTTGCATAACTAACATTTTGGTAGACAGGTTTAATAAATGGAATTTTGTAACCTTTTATACACTCTAGGATAAATTTGTCCTGTGTGATATTTTTCCAGGTATGGATGAAGTTTCTTAATCGACCCGCTATTCTCACCTCTTGATTTAGTAACCCCGTTGATCCTGACGTGTTGGTTGATTCCTGTTTTGGTTGTTGTAGTTGGTTCTGTGGGGGCCGCCTCTTGGATATCTCGACTTCGTTTGGCTTGTCTTTTGGCCCTGATACGTCATTCCCTGTTTTGTATGAGGGCCTTTCCTGTTTAAAGACCGTGCTCCTGGTCTTGGAAAAGGCTTCTTTGCCATATTCGTGGAGAGTGTTGGCGTGTTCTGATATTTTATTTCTTTTGCCAGCTTTTCCGTTGACTTAGCAGAATTAATGGCATCTGCTAGGTGATTTCCGTAAAGATAGTCACCTGGAGTTGTTTTTTGTAATACTCCTTAGTTGATTTTGTTAATACAGGCGCAATGAAGGCCTTCCTGGCTAGCGAGATCTGGCGGTGTACTTGTGTTAAACACATTCCCGCATCGGCAAGGTATTCGAGAAGTTGTAACCGATCCACAGGCTTATCATCACCTCTCAAAATCGGTAACACGACACGGTATCCCCGTCAAAATATCCCGCGACAAAATATCTTTGTAATAAAATATCCCCCGACAAAACATCCCGCGACAAAATATCTGTAATAAAAATTGCTATTGGAGAATGCTGAGGTAGGTAGAAGTTGTGAAGTATGGATGACGAGTTACGTATTATCGTAGAGCAATAATACGCTCATTATTATTATTGGTTCGTATGGTTTCATGTATAAATATTTCGCCCTACTTCGGGCACTTTATATTCCAAGAATATGTAGTGACCGGAGTGGGAAGAGAGATGATGAGTGATGAGCGAGGCATTATCGTTCGTATTATCGTTCGTATCATCGTATTAGTAGTATCGTATCGAAATGTCGTTGCAATTCATTGCGAGCCAGAGGGGCGGTAAGCTTCTCGTGAAAGACGGATTCACGTATTCCGTTTATCGGGAAACTGATGAAAAAGTTCTGTGGCGTTGTGTGAATTATCAAAAGCATTGCACTGGCAGAATTCACACGACCTCGAAGAAGCGCAGTGGTCAGTAGTAATTATTTTTCATGTATATGAGTTTGTGTTTGTGTATAGTAATCGAGGGCATACTATCGTTATTGTAGGGAAAGTTTTGAAAAAAGTGGAGCATAATCATGCTCCCGACGGTGCACGAATTGAAGCGCAGAAGACGATCGTGGCCTTGAAGAAACGCGCTGCAACATCAGATGAACCCACAAGTGCCGTTGTTAGTGCTTGTACGTCTAAAATTTCTGGTGCTGGGGCTGCGCAGATGCCGGGTACTTCTGGTTTGGCTTGTGCTGTGCAAAGAATGAGGCATAAAGTGAATCCTCAGCTCTCTAATCCAGCAACACGCGAGGACCTTGTACTACCGGAGATATTTACAGTGACTGAGAAAGGTGATTCATTTTTGTTGCACGACAGTGGCGGCGGTCGTGATCGATTCTTGGTTTTTGCGACGATGAAAAATCTGAAGCTGTTGGAAAAATGCGGACAGTGGTTTGGCGACGGTACATTCAAATCAGTCCCGTCGATTTTTGCGCAGTTGTACACAATCCATGGTTTGCATGAAGGCACAGTCTTTCCTTTAGTATACGTACTGGCACCAAGCAAGGCTAAGAATGTTTACGTTTCGGTGCTGAATTGTTTGAAAGAGCGTAGGCCCCAGTTAAATCCCCGTAGTATTATGATCGATTTCGAACGAAGTTTTGCTACCGCTTGTACCGAGTGTTTTCCCGGAATTGAGATAAGAGGTTGCCATTTTCATTTTGCGCAATGTGTATGGCGACACATTCAAAGTGCTGGTTTGCAAGTGAAGTACGCTGATGATGTTGAGTTTGCTCTTCATGTAAAAATGTTGATCGCGTTAGCTTTTGTCCCTGTTGGTGATGTCGTTGCAGCATTCGAAAAGCTCGTGGACTCGGATTATTTTGAAAATAACGAGGACATAATGAAGCCGGTTATCGATTATTTCGAGGATACATGGATTGGACGAATGTCTAGACGGAAATGTCGTCGATCTCCGTCGTTTCCGATCAGCATGTGGAATTGTTATTCCGCAGTGTTGGCAGATGAGCCGCGAACCAATAATGCCCTTGAAGGCTGGCATCGTGGATTTAACGAGCGTGTGCGAGTTAACCACGCTTCGATTGGAAAATTTATTACAACGTTAAAATTGGAGCAGAGTACAACCGAATTTCTTATCGAGCAAAGTGTTGCCGGAGCGATTGTGGCACGCACAAAGCGTCGAAAGTATCGAGATCACGACGAAAAAATAAAGAATGTAGTTTTGCAATACAGGAACGAAAATGTGATGGAGTTTTTGCGCGGTATAGCTTACAACATATCGTTGTAACCGTGGGTTGCGTGTTTATTTATTTTTATTTTTCCTCCATATCTCGATGTCATTATATTGTGTTGGCAATAAATATTTTTATTAATTTTTATGTCGAGGTCATTAGATGGATATAGCTATCTTATATTTATTGATTATTATATTTAATTCTTAATTCAAAATAATTTAATTTTTAAGATTATCATTAAGTCCATCTTCAATTATAAATTTCATTATAATATCCATCTAAATAAATGTTATTGTAATTCATCTTAACTGTATCATGAACTACATAAAGACCTGAAATAATTATTAAATAAATAATTTAGAAAATCTTTTCTTTTAAAATAATTTGTTAACGGCAATAAATAAAATTTTAAATAAAGTAAGGTTTCTTCTCGATTTGTGTGCACAATTTATTTAGTGAGAGATGACGATTATCGATCATTATCTACATCATTATATTGTTACGGGGCTAGTTTGTCGCGAGATATTTTGTCGCGGGATATTTTTTTACGGGGATATTTTGTCGCGGGATGTTTTGTCGGGGATATTTTGTTGGGGATATTTTGTCGCGGGATGAATTGTTGCGGGATATTTTTTTACGGGGATATTTTGTCGCGGGATATTTTGTCGGGGATATTTTGTTGGGGATATTTTGTCGCGGGATGAATTGTTACGCAGCCCTCAAAATCAAAGTGATAGCTGAGCCCAGTGATGAAAGGGCTGTGCCAGTCCATTTTTGTTCCTGGATAAAGAGATTATCTCTTTTTAATCCAGCTTCGTTAAGAATGGCTGCTATCTATTGATTTAGGATCGGCGATTCTAAAACAATATTTCCTTTCCTCGAATGCTTCAATAGCAGATCGTCCATGATCTCTTTTGACAAACCTTCTGTCAAGTACGACGTCCAACGGGACGCCAGATCTGAATGAAAATCTAAATCCTCAGCTCTTTTCACTATCGGGTCAACCCTGAGCACTTTCCTCGTTTCCTCGTCTAATTCTTTCGAGGTTGAAGGTTGTGCTTCGATAACCAACGGCTTGAGGTCTTCAAGGTCTACATCTTGTGGTGGATTGTCTGTAGAGAGGTCATCCATGTCAGCTTCAGTGACTCTAACCTTGAATTGTCGATCAGCTATTTGGTCTGACAATATTTCTCCAACAAGAATGTCATCTGGCAAATTTGGGTTTCGATTTTCGTTATCTTCGATTATTTTCTCTGAAAGGCATAAACATTCATAAAGGCACTGACGGTTATTGCCTCCTACGTACAAATCTTGTCAGCCCTAAGAATTACCCAACGAACGCACGGACGTGTCTCATTCATAAAGAGACCGCGCTGCCGAAAGTCGTTTTTTTTTTTTTTTTTACCTGCTTTAGAATTGTTGGGTGGTTCACGACTTCGTCCATGTTGGATTTTTCTTTCTAACCTCCTGATCTTTTCACGAATCTTATCCTCTGAATATTCTTCTCGGTGACGTTTCTTGTTTTTACCCATCTTTATAAGTGGGCACTAGACTCGTCTGTAACCGTATATGACAAGTTTTAGTTTCTTTGTTGAATAGCAACCGTTAAATCCGTGATTAACTTTCTTTAACTTGTGTTGCGTCTTAGCACAAAAAACGTTATGAAGAACGTGGTATACGCTGGCGCATGGGGCGCTTCGAGCGTATTCTCTTTACAAATACTCTAAAACTTGTGGCGCGACCTAGCGGAAGTAGCGGTACTACGTTGTGATCTCGAAGAACGAGACTCGAAATATAAGTGAGGTTATACCCGTATCACTGTGAGTTCGCCGCTCTGACTATACTAAATTTTAGTATTGTGATAATCAGTATATGAACGTATACTTCTGAGCAGTATACGTATAGTTCTGAGCAAAATACCATGTATTGTTAGTAGAGCAATACCAAGTTTTGTTCCCAGAACAAGAAATATTGTCAGTGGAAAAATACTTTTTTCTCTGTAGGCTCTATTCGTCGTGACTCAATATCTGCCTCGATATTTGATTTTGACGCGATATAGGAAGCGAAAATCCAAATGCCTCTACTCTCGCACCATTTCCAAATCTCTTTAGCTTTTTTATTCAAATTCTCGAATTGGACACCCCCCATTCTATTGATGTAAGAAATTGCTGTGGTGTTATCAATACGCAGTAGAATCTGGCAATTTTTATAGTGCTTTGCAAAACATTTTAGACCAAAGAAAGCAGCTGAGAGTTCCAAATGATTGATGTATTTTGATTTTTCTTCCTCCTTCCAATGACCGTGAACCCGTTGTTCGTTACAGAAAGCTCCCCAGCCTGTTAGAAAGCGTCTGTGAAAATCTCTAGTTCATATGTAGATTCTCTTATTGGGTTTTTTAACAGAATAGCTACAGATTTCCACCAAGTAATTTCCTCCATAACCTCTTCTGATAAAATCATTTTTTCCTCGTAATTATCATTATTTGCTTCCAAGGCTAGATATTTTAATCTTTCACAGGCTTTCGTATATGCCCATGCGTAGTTCACAGCTGGACAGCATGATACTAAAAACCCCAAAACCTTTGCGAATTCTCGAATACTAATTGTTTGACTCTCCTTTCGGCTTTTTGTTGAACTTGAAATGCGTTGTTTCTTCGATTCTGGCAATTCTACTACCATCTTTCTTGAATCGTATATGAACCCTAAGTACTTACACCTCTGGTCTGGTATTAATTGACTCTTATCCTTGTTGATAATAAAACCTGGGTTTTCCAGAAGGGTCTGGGTTATTATAAGATTGTTCAAACAACTAGATAGCTATCACCTATTAGCAATAAATTGTAACAGGAAAATAGAATTCTAATCTATAAGCTCAACGTCAGCGTCAAAGTCCTTAGTTAAGGTTACATATAGTTAAATTACACGATTAATAAGTCGAACAAAATGGTTTGAATACCGCGCCATTACGCCATTATCAAATTCAGCCGAATAGCGTGTACATGTTCAAAATTGAGATAACGCGCAGACGTCAAAAATACCGATCCGAGTAGCATGTAACAAGTACCGGCAAGCTTACTCTCACGCGAAAACCGGTAGATATATGTTGTATACGTTGTGAGATACTCTCACGCTAACCTTTCATCGATTTATATCGTAAACGTGTTACTCTCACGCGAAAATCGGTAGATATATGTTGTATACGTTGTGAGATACTCTCACGCTAACCTTTCATCGATTTATATCGTAAACGTGTTACTCTCACGTGAAAATCGATAGATATAGGGTAGACTGGGTACGGTTGAGACACGGGGGTCGGTTGATACAACGCTAAAAACTCAAAAACTAATAGAGATAGTAAACTAAATAAAGTAAATAAATAAGCAGTAAATGAAGCCACTTCTTACTGTCCTTGTATCCTACCACTATCTCTATTAGTTTTTGAGTTTTTAGCGTTGTATCAACCGACCCCCGTGTCTCAACTGTACCCAGTCTCCCCTACGTCCTATACGCAACGCTCTCACGCGTCGATTAATTGATAATTGTTATAAATGTAATATTTCGACTATTGTGTCAACATTTATATGTGATTCTCATTTATTCTTGACTAATGGTCAAACTAAAATCGATTCTATGTTAATTATTGCATTTTACCTCGTTATATTGTAATAAATCATTACGTGATACAAAGTTTTGTCAATATAGACAACTCTTAATTGTGTTATAACTAGTCGTCAAGAATTAGTGCTAATATTTTGTAAACGACATCGAAGAGTCGGACTTTGACAACAAATTGTAAGTAAAATAAACTTGTATATTCTGTCCAACTCTGTCTTTCTTTGCTCTTGGAAATTCAGATCCTCCCTACCTTGGGTCACCCAAATCAACTCCCTCGTGAGAAGAGTCTATTTATTAAAATATTAGTTAACTAGAGCTAAGCCGATCATTGTTTTCGTTAATTTTGATAATTAACTGGCGCCCAGCAAATTTTAGTATCCCGAGCCTCGACAGCTTTGACCCAGGCCGCGTCGAGTAGAAGCGTTCAAAAGAAAAATAATTAATTTTGTCAAATTATTAAATTATATTTAGTAGTTAAAACACAATTAACAAAGGGAGAGAACGCCTTCTGTCTCAAAATCATCCAAACAGATGACCGATAGGAAACCTAATTGGCGAAGGTGATGAACGACAGATTTTAGCACCTTCGTAAAAATGTATGGTGCTGTATTCAGGCCAAATGGTAAACATCTAAACTCATACAACTTATTTTCAAACCTAAACCTTAGGTATTTCTGAACAGAAGCGTGCATAGGTATCAAGTAATAAGCATCTTTTAGGTCTATAGAAGACATAAAACATCCTGTACCCAGAAGTTTTGTTACTGTTCTACCATCTTCCATTTTGAAGTGACTTGTTGTAATGAATTGGTTTAGATTTTTCAGATTTAATATGAGTCTGTAAGCTCCATTAGGCTTGGGCACTAGAAAAATATCTGAAATAAATAGAGTCTGATTTTCGTCACACTCTTGTGCAGCGCCCTTGTTAATAATCTGGCCCACCAGCTCCGTAACTTTAGCTTTTTCCTCTTGAGACCATATTCTTCAAGCTGGTTCTGTCTTTTGGACCGGTCTAGAGGTGAATGGGATTTTATATCCCTTGATCCACGATAACACAGTCCTATCGGACGTGATCTCGTTCCATTTTAACTCAAAATGACCAGGTCTACCTACTATTTGATTTACTGAATTGATCAACGAAGCTTGCGATGGTCCTGCTCTTTCCTCGCCGCAGGTCTGGAGATCAGGCTGAAACTAGCGGCCAGAGCTGGCGGCCGCGCACAGCATCAGGTTGAGAGTCACTGTAGCTCGTGTCGCGCCGCGCTGAGCGGTGGACGCCCGAGCGGTTTACGGAATAAAAGCCTACAACCGTTAGTCCAGTCAAATTAGAACCACTTTTAACGAATTGTGGAACTAACCGGTAAAAAGCTGTATTTTGGCACAGAGGTACATTATAGCCTACATTTGAACATACTAAAAGTCCTGAACTCAATCTGTTGCGCTCGAGCCGCCATCTTGAAAAAAAGGTGCTCCAATACAGTTTTTCGCTGATATCTCGACAACCGTTCGTCCT
This sequence comes from Tenthredo notha, assembly GCA_914767705.2. Taxonomy (NCBI): domain Eukaryota; kingdom Metazoa; phylum Arthropoda; class Insecta; order Hymenoptera; family Tenthredinidae; genus Tenthredo; species Tenthredo notha. The sequence goes on along the minus strand of OU611908.1, from coordinate 3,274,713 downwards.
ATCAAGATAATGGTGGATAGAAAAAGGGAAGGTCATTAAATTCTCAATGAAAAAGGTGAAACACATTTTTTCTGTATTTCGATTAGTTTGGGCATATTTCAACGTTTTCAGAATTTTTGGAGACATCGAAAAACTCAGGTGGCCCACTTGACATCAGAGAATCTTGCGTATAGTAACTGAAAAACACAAATAGATAAAAGTTATAAAGAATGTCGAATGTATTCGTATTATCATTCGAAATTATCTCAGTTTCGTCTTTCTTACCGGCTAAGATCGTAGAACGCGACTCGTACTAGGAAAGGCATCATCGTTAGATTGAAAAGATTGAGGCGCCGCGCATATTCCTTCTTCTTCCGGATCGTTGTCCTCGTCGTAAGCATGATCAAGTATATCATTTTCGTCGATATCTCTCTCGACAGAACTTTCTTTTTCGATGTCAATAATTGGATTCGAGTTCAGACATGATGTTCCGTGGCAATATCCGCAAATCGCTGCGCATTTCAAGCCTGCCTTTTTGCACCCACAGGATGAAGTGCAGCCTTTCTTGCAATTACAAGATACTAACTTCAGCAAGGATTCTGGAGCAGGTGCTTTAAGTGTCGGTACAGGTTGCAGGAAATCATTGACGCTTTTCCAACCCCAAATTTCGGGAGATTTTTCACACCCACGCCACTTCTGTACTTGGTGATGAACTCGAAAAGAGTGCTGTTGAGCCGCTGCAGCTGTTGGTGGTAACGAAGCCAGGTTTGATTTTTTTTTTATAAACTGATTTCGTGAATACATTATAGCGATGTTGGTTGAGAGACTTTTCAGTTTTAGGGGCACCATATATCGCCAAAAAAAAAATTTCCCCTGCTCGAGCAATTTCATTGTGGGTTGCATTCGGGTCGTTGAAAATTCTAACAGCGTCGTGTAAGTCTGGTCTTTCTCTCAATAGCTTGAAGCATTTTAATTCACCCTTTTGAAAAAGACAGGATGTTGTATCACACCCACTGAAGGCATGTGCAAATAAAATTATATCCTCGATCCCTTCAGGTGACTGTAAATTTCGTGAACAATACACTTTCCGTTGGGTTCTACCTTTTCCTGGTCTTACAAAATAAATATTATTTTCTTTCGGGACTAAAGCTGTCAGTGAAACGAGAAGATCGATGTCCTCGCCTATAATCACAACCTGATCAACAGAAGACGTCTCTATGGCCGTTGTTACGATAAGAGTGTCGGCGTCATCTATAGCCTGTTCAACCGTGAACCCCTCATTTTCCAATTTCTTCAATAACATAGAAATTAATCTAGTTTTATTTTTTTCATTGCTCAAAAATTTGTCTTGAGTAACAGTGGCAGCCATGCTGTCGTCAAAAAGTATGTCTGCGCTCGTATGTTTAGAACTGCGCCGATTCTGCTCAGTCTTCTTCGTGGCCGTAGCACTGTTTGTATAGCCATCAAAAACAATTACAGACTTGACACCGGAATGGTTTTTCACATAATTCATGTATGTAGCACAAATTGACTGATAGGTCTCGTTCTGATGCCATACTACCCGATGAAGGAGATAACCACCGTCGACGACATGTGTGCAGTCAGTAAGATTGACGTCATTTTCAGGTAATTCTTCAAAAATATTGTACAATGTTGATTTTTTTGTCTTTCGCATGCTCGCCTCATCAAATAAAGACATCGCAAATGGAGCGAGTTCATACTCCATATAATCAACCAGTTGATCATCATCTTTTTTCGCGATTGTAATCCTTTGGAACAGCAATAAAGGATCGATTGGGACTATTGTGTCATGAAGTTTTATTCCTGAGAGAACTGTGGCTAGGGGAGAAACTCTGTTCGCACGCTTCATCTTCACATCTTTGAAATTGTTTCCGATGATTTCCTTGATTCCTTTAACTCCGACTTCTAATGCATCGTGGCAATCTATTCTTTTATCCCCCACTACTCCGGTACTAATCGACATAATTTGACTAGAAACTGGAAAAGGGTCATGACACGCGAGCCAGCTTTCAAGGCTCTTCACATCCTTGTTATCTTTTTCCATTCGAGACTCCCGCGAATCGACGTGTTGTACTCCACTCACAAAGGTCAAGTCGCAGTATTCTTCTAATGTTGCACAAATATCGTGAAGGGCAGGCATCGCCAAAGTCCATTTACTAAGGACGCTATCAGTAAAACCTCGACCAGTAAGGCCACCGACAACTTTCATGCCTCTCATGAGCGTTTGTTCAATAATCATGTCTGACCATGTTCCTGACCAAAACTTATCCGTTCGTCTTATGGTGAAATACCCCTCACCGACGAATTTTCGGTATCCGTCATCATCCATCTTATTTTCCAAGTCAAGCATGTCTTGGAGATACAAGTGACACGCTTTAGCATAAAGAAAGTGACCACTTGCGTGGAACAATGGCAGCATTTGTCCTATGGTTTTCAAATGACCTTTCCAGTCTCCTTCTCTTTCTGCGTGTATATATTGCTTCACTAAGGTAACCATATTGAAATATTGGATCCATAATTTAGCAGTCGGACCATTTTGTTCTACTTTCAGTAAGTGTAGCTTCAATTTCTCGTAGCTTTCTTGAATCACAGGTTCCTCAAGAATTTTTTCCACAGTCGGAGGATCATGATCAAAATCGGGTAGCATATTTTTCATAGTCTGATGCTCTGCAATGGTGAAATCAACATCTCGGAAAATAATTTTTGCGAGCGCTAACTGAGTTAGCAGGTGTCCTCTAATCGCACGTGCATAGGCATGACCTGTCAGCATTTTTTCGACTGATAATGGAGCGTATATCACGCTCATCAACTCTTTCAATCCACTTCCCGCCATGATGAACCCGATACTGCCAAGGAACGACATGAGGAGATGAAATCCTCCCAGTCTTACAACGACATTAGAGAAGTACGAATCTTCACCCAACGCAGATACTATATCCCGTGCTTTTACATAAAGAGGTCAAATGTCACAAAAGTAGTTTTAAGATCGAATTTTATCGACTGTTCAACAGCTGCATTCAATACAGTATAAATCGTGTCGTAATTACTGGGTAGTGAATTTAAAAAAGGCAGGCAAATCATTTTAGACCGCTCGAATTTTCGTGCAGTTGATATAATCTCCATGAATCCTCTCCATCCAGGAATATATGCCATCTCGTGAAATTTCCCGTACATCCAAAAAACATCAGTTGATGATGGAACCGGAATGTCTTCTTCTAAAGATGCCAAGCATGGCAGGTCCTCAATAACGACATCCTTCAACCCTCGTCCATTATTATTTTCAAAAGTTTTGATTGACAATACACCTCGCTTGCCAATATTTGTAGCTGTCGGTATTTTTTTGACTCTCTCAATACGTTGACCAGGAATGACTGCGCTGGAAGGAGTTACGGATTCAATCCCGCCCATACTATGGAACGTGTTGAGACCATCAATCGTACTGATGTTAAAATCGGCATTATCAAAAATAAATTGACAAAATGCTCCTGGCATCATTTCTGCTTCCGGGTGTAGAGCTGCTGATGCTTCCAGCAATTGCACCTTGTTATAAGATGCACTGAACCCTAAGTTAGCTAGCAGACTGACTAAATTTTTTGATCCATATTTTCGGTACAGAAAAGTTGCTATGCTGACTAGAAGAGGTGAGATAAAAGATCTGGGTCTGGTCGCGGTTATAATAGAATGGGCAACAGAAGTACATTTTCGTTGAAGCTGTTGTGTTTCACTCTTCCTCCGTTTCATGACTACGTTCTTCAAAAACACATCAAGAGATTCTGGAATGCAGGCGTTTACATCATTCAAAAAATTGTCGCGGGACGGATACGTTGAAGTATCATAAACTTGTGTGCGGATGTCTTCTCTTATAATGGCAATAGCTGCTTCAACAACTCGGAGCCGTTCCTCCCTATCATCTGCCTTCCTGTGATCGTACCAATGATCTGACAATGTTTTATACCCAGTATCTTTAAAACAAACAATTGGAATTTTTTTTGCACTGGATACTATGATAATATTGTTATATTAGGTAAAATCACCTTTACATCATTAATTATATACGACTTACATCTAGTAGCCTATATGATAAAACACATCTCCTAAAATATAAGAACTTCGGTTGCTGCGTCAACAAGCATTATTGTAAAACAAATCAGTCTGTTTCTAGCTAGCTACTAGTGCAGACCTGTATTTCAGAATACATAATATTTTGCTCAATTCATATAATTTCTCCAGATTCACTTTATTTCCCTCGAGAACCCACATTAAATAACTTAAAAACATAACGAAATATAAAATCGTTACAATATCATCTCCGTATCGCGCTAAAAGTTTTTTTTTAATGGTCTTTTCAACAGGAACGTACCCTTCGAGCAGGCTTATCAAATCAGGTATCGCGAATTGGCAGTCATCGCTATTTTCAATATAATCAAATATCACCTGCATAGCTTCAGCAACATCATTCACGAATGGGTGTCCATCTTTTTTTCCCGTTTCAGGTTTTTTGAAAAATTTCACATAACATCGCTCATGATAAATAGCTTCGACAGCAATCAAGTCTGCGACACTTTCTATACGTTGCCTTACTTCCTGACTCCACTTATCATTTCTTTAGTAGCTGCTTTTAACACACTGTCTTTAACAAATAGACTTTGAACGCAGTGCACCTTAACACATTTATCGGCGTGCTTTTTCTTTTCTTTTTCGTAAAACGCCGAATCTATTTTTTCTGTGCAATAAAAACAGGCATTTTTAAAATCAAAAACTAATGCGGAAGATCTTAATTTGTTTTTTACTGAGGTACTTCTTTTTAATGCAGCTTTGATACTGGCTTTCCGGGTGTACTCTTTTCTACAAGATACGTGCACGGTCACAGTTTTTAAACACTTGAGGTTTTCATCCTTCCCATCTTTTCTTTTCTCACTCGATTTCAGCAAAGTATTACGTTCTTTTTCTTTCACATTCACTGTTGCCCCAGCAGAAAGACTATTATTGCAAATAAAACATTTCTCAGCGCTATCCATTTTAGACGTTGATCACATAGCGTTTTAGTGGAAACTGACAAATAACAGCCCTCGCCTTTGTGCCCAGACGTGCCAGGGAGGGGATATACCGGCAGTTAGTTTGAGTACGGTTAGGGCCTGCTGGAAACGCCGTCGTTTCCTCCCCTCGAGAGATCGGTCCCTACGATACAAACTGGTTCTATTTGTAGAAATCACTCACATTCGGAGTGGGTAAGCGCGAAAAATAATGAGCCTAGTCCCGAATCATATTTATTTAGATATTCAACGTTGAAATACGGCAAAACTAAGAGGAATACAGAAAAAATGTGTTTCACCTTTTTCGTGGAAAATTCAAACACCTTTCTTTTTTCTATCCACCATTATCTTGATAGGATGAACGGTTATCGAGATATCAGCGAAAAACTGTATTGGAGCACCTTTTTTTCAAGATGGCGGCTCGAGCGCAACAGATTGAGTTCAGGACTTTTAGTATGTTTAAGGTGCTTCCCTACGCAATTCCACCAGACCTGAAAACATTGGGAAAAGAGGTGTTATTAAACGGAATATCTCTGCCTGGGCACCGAATCAATGAAACAAACTTCGTCGCGCAATTCTATGTATGATCTCGAATACGTACGGCTAAAAAAATGTTTTTTTACGCAAAAATAGAGAAGATATCCATGTAAAACGGCTTTGAAAACGTTTTACATGGATATCTTCTTTATTTAAAAAAAAAAAAAAACATTTTTTTGGCCGTACGTGTTCGAAATCGTACATAGAATTGCGCGACGAAGTTTGTTTCATTGATTTCGGTGCCCAGGCAGAGATATTCCGATTAATAACACCTTTTTTCCCAATGTTTTCAGGTCTGGTGGAATTGCGTAGGGAAGCACCTTAAATGTAGGCTACAATGTACCTCTCTGCCAAAATACAGCTTTTTACCGGTTAGTTCCACTATTTTTCCTAATTTGACTGGACTACGTCGCATAGACTCGAAGAAATAACTCATCTTTATATATATCAGAGATTCCTAATTAATTGTTTCGAAACGCCCATTTTCCCTGGAAGGGGTAATGAAGAAGTTATCAAACATTTTTTGACGAATGAACAAAATTGCGCCGGTACGACAAGCTCAGCACTACGACGTGTCGTAACTTTTTTTCGCATGCGAATTTCAGACCCGTGATTTTTTCCCAGGTTATCGGAGGGACCCCTAGTCCAAAACTATTCATTTTTTTAGGGGGTTGGCGTTTTTGAAGTTTTCTGGAATCAAACAAACCGATCGGAAGAGATATTCTAACTACCAAAGCCCGACAAGGAGTTGTGACTTTTTTCGGCGCGCGAGTTTGGACATCGTGATTTTTTTACAGCTTTTAGAAAGAGTCTTGAACCCAAAACGATTCATCTTTTTGGGGGGATGGCGTTTTTTAAGTTTTCAGGAATCAAAGAAACCGATCGAAAGAGACATTCTAACTACCAAATCCCGACAAGGGGTTGTAACTTTTTTCGGCGCGCGAGTTTGGACATCGTGATTTTTTTTACAGCTTTTAGAAAGAGTCTTGAACCCAAAACCATTCATCTTTTTGGGGGGATGGCATTTTTGAAGTTTTCAGGAATTAACTAAATTTATAAAAGCTGCTTTTTACGAGCGGAGCAATCTGAGGCGTCGCAACTTCTTCCAGTCTGGAACCAACTAAGAAAATATATTTGTTGGCTCATATCAATACCGCCAACCTTCATGCAACCGAGGAGTCAGCCTTAAGCTCTAGTAATCGAAGGCTCAGGTATAATTTTCTGAAATATTGATGAAAAGTTTCAATGTCAAGTCATTCATTCATTCATTCCGCGAACTCATTGATAAACATTACTGTACTGTAACGTGCTCAGCCTGTAGTCAAATAGGCTGACCATAGATGACGTCAACATAGAGGAACAATACCTAAGTAGCCAAGCGTCGGTGTGATGTTAGCAAAAGTATAAAAGGTGAGCTGCTCAAGCCAGAGTAGCGGACTTGTGCCAAAGCGGCCGACCGACTTATAGCAAATTTCATTTTAAACTTCAATTCCTAAACTCAAATCAAACTCAGTTTCAAATTAGCTAAAATAGCACTTTGATAAAACATAGTAAAATCGTTCTAGCCAAAGCGGCAGTTCAAAAACAAAAGAAATTAAACAAAAATTGTATTTAGCTAAAATAGCATTCAATTCAAAAGCAATTAATTAAACAAATTATCTAGATAAACTTAGATCAAAAGCAAACACAAAGTCCGGCCATTGAGCCAAACCAGCGTAGTATAAGTTAGGTTAGGTAAAATCATTCGCAAAAGCAATCATTCATTCACATCATTCATTCGCATTCGCATACAATCACTCATAATTATTTTATGTTCAAACCATTTTTCTTATAATTTTGTAAATAGAACAAGGAACAGACAAATATCAAATAAAAACAGAAAATGATTGAGTAATCATTTAAGATATCAGGAATCTGATCTTTCTCTTTCATGTTCCAACTTAACCACTTTTTATTATTTCTTTCAGTCAATTTAAAATCATTCATTAGCTAGATATCAGTATCGGTGCGTTGACCTCACACAGCTAAGGTAGCTCTATAGTACCTATCTCAGTCTGCAGAGTTAGACATATCCCAGATCTGAAATAAGCGGTATTGGGACGTTGAATTCACACAGCTTGTTGACGGGAAATTGTTCCCCACCGCTCGGCTTGTGTTTGGGTTAGTTTGTGTGGCTGGTCTTGCGACCAGCCGGAAAAAATACCGTGCCTTAACGGCGACGGGTAATGCCGCGTTGGGTGAGGGCGGTGATTTCCTCGTCCGTTAGGATTTGGACACTGCGGAGCTTCGGCTTCGGAGCCCTGCAGTCTACGTAGGGCTCGTAGGCAGGCAGGAGCTTGGCCGGGGATAGCACGACCGCACCGGGAGACGGTTTGGTCGGAGTCCTGGTGGGGGCTCGGGCCGGAGTAGTAGCGATGACCCTGCGGTGCTGCGGGCCTCGAACGTCGGCGTGCTGCGGGATTGCCGGCGGTAGCGCTCCCGGTGGTAAGTGGACCGCGTGGGCAGTCTGGGCCCGGACTGGGACCTGGACAGGCGGAGAAACCTCCGTTTTCACCAGCGGTTCGACCGTCGGGACCCCGGAGAAGGCCTTGGAAGGTTGGGTAGTCTTCCTTTCAGTGGCCAGGTTCCGAGCCGGCGGGTAGCGGGCTCGTCTCGGGCCGTCGGTTTGGGTACCCCGCTCGACCTGGACGGTACGGAACGTCGGCCGTGGGATCCGGCTCGTCTGGGTCCCTGCTGACCTGGTGGTGGGCCCCGTCGTCCACCCCGGGAGGCTCTCCGCGGTGCAGCGAACTGCGTAGGCCTGAGCGCAGGTGAGTTGTCGGACCTCGTCGGACGTAAGCGAGCGATTGGCCGTGAAGGCGGGCGACGGCGTCATCCGCAGACGAGAAGGGGAGGGGGGGGGGGGGGGGGGGGGGAGGATGAAGGAGGTGAGGAAGGGTTGGAAGGGGAAATAAAAAGAGCGACTAGAGGTGTTCGTTAAAACACACTTAAGTCTTTAATGGTTTTGGTTTTTTGGCGCTTGTACAGATATAGTATATACTATAGGGTTCGAAGTATATTACGATATTCGAATATCAGTAGCTAGCTAATTTGACTCCGAAATCGTCGGGTCTCATTAACTAGTGGAGTTGCCTTACTTTATAACGGATGTGTTACCCCGTTAGAACTACTGGGAGGTAGGACGGTGTGTTAGGGAAAAGTAAAGATAAGGGTGATATGTTCTAGCAATTATAAATAGTGGTTTATTCAATATCTTACATCTATTACAGGTGTAAGTGTGTGGGTGTGAGAGTGTGAATGTGTGAATTTAGGTGTTTGAAAGGGGGTACGATTAAATTATCGAAGGTTGGATAAAAAGGTAATGACCTTGGATTACAGCGGTATGTAGTTTCAAAAAGTCTCGGTTTGGGGATTCTAGCACTTATCGTGTTCACGGTAGTAACTCGAGTGACGATTGGTCCTCGTGGCCGATCGTCTTCGGCTAAATTCGTGTATTTTCGTTGGATTTTCAAATGTTCCGGTTTCCCCGCGTAGTTCGGGGAGGTTTGTGACTTGCTATGTCACAACTTGCGAGAAAGGTTTTTCGGTCGAGGCGTTGCAGCGCCCGCCGGTTCTCCCCTCTAGCCCCGGCGCGCGTGAGGGATCGGCGTGTGGGTTGACGTGTTGCCGGCGTTTGCTGGTAACAAGCTATGGTAGCTCTATAGTACCTATCCTAGTCTGGAGAATTCGACATATCCTAGATCCGTAGAGACACAGCTTTGGTAGTGAAAAATCTATCCGAGTCTGTATTAGGGTAATTTAAGGGTTTTTTCAACTTTTCCCAGAGGAGCTCCAAATATCATAACCCGTGACAAAGAACACACGCGAACTAGTATAATTTCACCAGCCTTCAGCTGGTGAAACATATAAAAAAAGTTACAGTACGCTTCATCATGCTACACACGAACGATTGATTTAAGGGCGGTCGAAAGTACATCCTAGTTATTGGCCATGATTTGGTAAAGCTGATACGCGACAATAACACGGAGTGACTGTGTTCGTATAAACATTGTATAAATCAAGTTATTCATCGGTATTATTATTTCGGCAGTTGCGCTGAAGGGTTCAAGCCCCGCGATGATTTCACGTAATTACACGTTTCTGTCGGAAGATATTCCTTCATTGGTACGCGTTAACAGTGCTAACCGTACATCGCAAATATAACGAGGTAAGTACGAAATATTAAAAAAAAAAAACTCATACTTGTTATCGTCTGAATGATATTCCCACTTGCCAACGCGAGAACAATAACAGGTCTACCTGTTTGTGTGAAAATTAGTATTTAGACAATCAAAAGTATGAGTAGGATAAACCCCTTTCTCATTTGAAGCCGGAAAAACTCATCCTGTATATATATCATACACCGAGTGAAGAGATTTATTCGAATGACTTGAATCGCTACATTAGCAGTATAGTTATTAGAGCGAAATAAATATTTTTCTCTTTCGAAGAAATGTTTATTCTAATCAAACGGTTAAACTTATTTGTACAGAAAGTACGTGCTTATTTGTGAACCGTTTGTTTAAAATGCCTCCGAAGTAGATAAAGCTTATCCCTGGTAAGATTCGAGTATTTATTCAAAATCATGGTATTAGATCGAAATAAATTCTTGATATGAAAGTTATTAATTTAGATTCAGATTAATTGATAAAAGAATTCAAATAAGAAAACAAGTCTTTCAAACAGTTGAAAATATTTATTATGAATGAATCCTTATTAGGTTTATAGACGAATAAAAAAACTGTATGTGCCGTGAATAGAATTCACTCTAATCGAATAAATATTTTCTCTCGACCGAGACTTGACTACAACCCTCTCCACACAACAACAAGATAAAGCAAAGCCTTTGTCGTGAGGGCATATCGAAAGGAACGTCTCTGAATGAGGAGATAGATACAGGTCAGTTTGCACCAACAATTTGAGGTGGACGTACGTACATGTTCATTCATCATTTCAAATATTTATACGACATAATTAGTGCGGTGTAGAGAATATCATAAGAATAATATTATACTACTCCATGTACAGAATTTACAGAATTTTCGGGTGTAGTGCACCTATATCAAGATAGCCAAGAAAGCTATCATGAATGTAGGTATAGAGCGCGGAGCTTTGCTATCCAAGTGCCTCAATTTCTGTTTGCTGCTTCGCAAACCCAGATAAATTATTCATTTATGTCATGTATAATGCCTAGTTTGAGACCTCTTTATTTGAATCAAAAGATATTTTCCTAGGTTTCACTGGATTGTTATAAAGTGCGATTAGAGATATTCATTCACCTCAAATGAACAAGTCTATTTCAAGTAAAATTTATTACAATAGAATCCATCACCGGGGACCGTATTGTATTCAATAAATTTTCATTCATCTCAATCAAATATTGTACAGCAACACAACTTGTAAATCAGCCGTTACTGGGATTATTAGATAGGAGGCACAGGCAGGATACCAAAGTTATTTGACCAGAGAGCTTACTAGGAATCCATATTATTTGAATAGATTTGCCTGAAATACTATTGCACATGTTTCATTCATTGAAGTAATGGCCAAAATGTCGAAGGTATAAAAATATCAGTCATAATAAATGGGCCTTCATTATTGAGACGGAAAGATAACTGCTGTCATTTATAACGAATGACATATTTAATTCACAATACAATTTTCATACGAATCAATAGAAATTCACTCAAAATAAATTATTAATCAAGCTGAATAACTTACCACTTTCCTTCTAGCATTACATTCCATGTAATGCAAAGCGGTCTCTTATGAACATTCGAAGCGTGCGAAGGCATTACAACGAGGTTGAATGATAAAAGATTAAATTGTCGATAAGCTGCTAAACGACTACTGTTTATTCAAGCGTATGTTAGTGTTTAAAATGTAAGGTAACAAAAGCAAACGTGCATTAAGATTGATATCATTAAAATACATATGATCTTAACCTTAAGGGTAACATTATTTCGGGTAACGCACTGCTTGATATCAATGTTAACGAAATTATAATTTAATATTGCATTATACTGACATAACATGCTTACATTAGGGTGGACCTTACTTTGCCAGAGTCAACACTTTCTGAGTTCTACCCCTGAGATCGATCTTTTTGGCGATAATTTAGCTCAACAATTCTTGTTATTTAACTGACTCGGCTGGTGCACCTTACAAGAACGATGGTCGAAACTGTTGCATTTTTCCTTCGCAAACGAAGGACCACCTTAGCTTACATGCTCATTGCCCCAAAAAATGATCTGAGGACACAACAAAAATACATAGCGGCCTAAAACTAAACACAAACTGTACAATATATCGATATACGTGATCGACACCATAACCAAACGAAACAATACGCCATAAATAATGATAAAACAAACACAACAATTTATACATATCGTGATGTACACACTCCGCCCATAAACAATTATTGCACAAAATATGTTTACGTGCCTATACGTGCAACGTGCAACGTGTAACGAGCAATTTTCCTACCCGGAGAAAATAAATAGAAAAATAAATCCCGCTCAAAGAAACACCAACGTTTCTCAGGCGAAAAGTTACAGACGATACGATACAAAACAAAAACTAATCGTAAATGAAAGGTAATGTTGGGCGCCAGGCACACGAATGTGCCGGATAAAGGTAACCCTTACGGAAAAAAAATACTGAAAGTACTGCCAGTACAGCAGTACTTGAAGTACTGCCAAAGTACTGCTGTACTTATTTCGCGAGTACACACAGTACTCATAGTACTTCAAGTACAAAAATTACTGAGAAGGGATATATAAGTAGGTGGCAAGTACTAGAGTAGTATGACTGAAGTATTACTTTAAGTTCTAGCCCTTCGGTATTAGTCCAATAAGTACTAGCTAAAACCGTACAGTACAGTATATGAAGTCCAGGTACTGCAATATAATAGTATTTGGACTATCACTGTAGTACAGCAATAGTATTAATTCTGAACTTGGACTAATGCGGCAGTACTAGTTCGAGTGCTGCAGTACTAGTTCGAGAACTGCAGCATTGGTTCGAGTACGAGTACTGGAGTATTAATTCGAGTACTAGTAGTGCAGTATTGGTTCGAGTATTAGTACTGCAGTATTGGTTCGAGTACTAGTACTGCAGTATTGGTTCGAGTACTAGTACTGTAGGATTGGTTCGAGTACGAGTACTGGAGTATTGGTTCGAGTACTAGTACTGCAGTATTATTCCAAGTAATAGTACTGCGGTATTAATCACAGTTAATACTTGTGTACTTATAGTACTGGTACTCTTGTACTGATAGGTCAAAGTGCCACAGTACTGAGTACTGTAGTGCACTTGTACTTAGTGATAGTACTCTTCAACTTAGTACTAGTACTCTCGTACTCGGTACTAGTATTCTTTAAATCCGTACTAGTACTCATGTACTAAGTACTACTAGTTCCCTGTACTAAATACTAGTAGTCTTGCACTAAGTACTACTAGTAGTCTACACTTGGTACTAGTACTCTGCACTTAGTACTAGTACCCCTGTATTAAGTACTACTAGTTCTCTGTACTTAGTACTGTAGTGTTAGTACTAAGTAGTGAAAATTCGTGTACTTAGTAGTGAGATTTGTGTACTAAGTACTGAGCTCTCAGTATTTTTTTTCCGTAAGGGAACCAAACGCAGCAAACAATAACTAAATTCAAGAAATCACAAAGATAACCGACTAGTTAGACGGAGAGGGGAACGTGGGGGCGTAGAAATAACACGCTCAACTCGGTACAGGTAGAACGTAACGGCAAATATAATTTCGAATCAATTGCAGCGATACAGGAAAAAAAATAAATAAATAAGTAAACAGGCCGGCAGGACCAGTTAGCTCAAACGCAGTTTAAAATAACAGATAGTTAAACAACAAAGAGCGCAAGAAAAACAGAAAAAAAAACTTGCGGCGGAATTTGATTCCGGCGTCGCAACGAATAATATATGGCGGTTAAGCCGCAAAGAGAAAGATACAAAGAAAAGATATTCACATAAGTATGCTAAATAGTATCTAGCTTAGATTAACGCACGCAAAAGAAAAGAAATTATCGGGAACGCAGGCATACTGCACGGCACCGGGATTCTTTCCCGAGCAGCGTAAGTCCAGAAAAGATAGAAAATAGACTCAATTATGCTAAATTAGCCTAGAGAAGATATAGACCACGACTACTCGTCTATAGCGGAAGGTCAATTGAAACCGTGAATCGGTGGTGTTGCGAAATCGCTAGACGGATGGTCGAGGTCGGTACGAAAAGGAAGCCTACCTTGAAGATGGGTCGCAGCCCAGGCGGCTTCAAAAGAAAAGCACACACTTGAAGAAAATAAAGAAAGCACAAACTAAGAAAAACCCCAAAATAGAAAAACTACGAAAAGCCCAAAAGAATAGATAAAGATAATACAAAGCCAAAACCCCCAAAAGATAAAGCAAAACGTAAAATACAGCGGTACTTGAACACAAAATGCGGTATCTCGACGTAGTCGTTTGCTGGTCGGCAACGGAGTGAACTCAAAATTCGCTGGTCGAAATCGAAAAGTGGTCGGGGAAGCCTTTCCACACACGGCATGTTCGCCGCACCTAACGGTCGGCATTTTCAAAACTTCGCCGGGAGGAAGAGTTAGCGGCGATAACAGGCTAGGAGGTGCAGCGCTCTCCCGGCTGGCAGGTGACGAGGCTGCAGAGACGGAGGTGATGACCTAGGTGCGGGTACTAATGCCGAGGCTTCCAGAACATCCCCCAGATGCTCCAGCGACGAAAGTGGATCCCTCGATGTCCTTTGCGATGTAGTACCTGCGTTTACAATAAAAAAAAACTTACAGCAGACAAGTGTTCTAGCAGCTATAGGTAGGACTTGCGCTTCGGTGGAGAATTTGCGGTGCGGTAGCGGCATGGTCGCTCACATTCGCGGGTGGAGGCACGGTCAGTGGCAGATATAAAATCTGCCACGTTACAACGTGCAGTTATGTACATGCGTTATACAAACCCTGATTCATCGTCATAATGTGCTTTGCTTTCAGCGATTATTTCTCGGCTTTCAGAAGGATATTCAAGTTTGCACAGCACGCTAACGTTGTATCGAATCCTAATGGTGGATTGCAAGAAAGTATTATTTTTGGTTTACCATCTGCTTTGCCTGGCTTTAACGGAGCTTCTAGAATAATTTCTCGCATTTTGTAGCGCGAGGAGCGAGGAATTTGTTCACGAGGTTTCAGCAACCATCGTGCTTTACCTCTCCTTCATATCTGTTTCGGAAAACTGATAAAATGAACTTGCGCACACGGTGCAAACCCAGGAGCATAAATGTACACCGCAGTTTCTCGACGAATCAGGAACTTTGGATTCTGACCACTGTGCTGGAATGTCTGACGGTACATGGAGAGACCAATTTCCCCAACGGGTAAGTTTTTTCGAACGAGCAGCTCGATATGACTCGACGAAATTACAAAAGCCATTTATTAGTCCAGGTGGTAGCATCCCGTGCATCGAATCAATATATAACACTAAGTTATGGGGAAATACTATAATGAGTAATGTCCAATGACTCCTTAAATGTATCGGCCATAGCCAAACATCGAATGACCAAATGTCTTTCATTTCAGTCCAGCGTTGAAACCCGATGCTCAATGAGCCTTGGAGGTGTTTTTCCGTGAAAAAAGATTCAAACGCTAGTACCTTCATGCTGTTGCCGTTTGCATAATCTTGTGCAAGAACGCAAAATCCGTTAACGACATTGTGGTCCAGCCATTCACGTGGCATTAAAGTCTTCAACGAGTCTTTGGTAAAAAGAATACCCGCGACCGCGATTTGGCTTGAATTACATGGGAAATCATATGGGTAATTCAAGGAAGGTGAAAACAATGTCTGGTCATCAAAATCATTTTGTGCTGAAGCCGTATCACACGGAGATTTTTCAGAAACAGGATTCACTTGTGAGCTTTCAAAAAAATCCGGTCATTCCAGTAATTCTGGTGATGGAGCTAAGTGCGTTGACAGCAATGGTTCTATCTCGGCATCGTCACAGAAGTTCAAATGCGCAAACGAACTTTTGCTTGGTTGAGCATCTTTGACAGTGACTGGGTTCATATTAGAGTAGTTATCCGATTCAATCATAAATTCTACATGGCCGGTTGATGCGAGAGTTCCACCGTCATTTCGATTTTTGACATGTTTCGGGAATTTGAAATAGGTCTGTGATTTTCGCTTCTTTATCCATACCTCCACTTGTAGTTCCGGATTATTTTTGATCTTACGGGTTTGCCTTTCGGTTTTTAACGAAAATTTTCTTTTCCGAAGCCGTGGTCGGATAAAGCTCTCCATTTTTTGAATAAATCTGGGCGCGGAAATATTGAGGCTTCTATCGAGGACGTATTGTTTAACAATTTTAAACCAGTTTTCAACGCTGGCATTACTTTCACGCAACAACCCGAAATCCCTTAGTACAAGCGGAGACCAAAGCGGGAAAAAAGGTAGGATGTGATCCAACAGATAGAAAAGAAACTCACTTGAATAAAAGTTGTTTGTGTTATCTACTGAATTGTAGAATTTTGCTGTCTTAACATCGTATACTGATTTAAAGAATGCATAAAATGGTGAACCATGTCTTAGTGAATTCGTCAAACAGTTTCCATTCACGGCAGACTTTACATCCGAATTCTCTAAAACATCGGAGTCGTTGAAATCAATGTGACCGAATACCGTCTCGGTGTCTGTAATATCTTTTACAATGGTGTTGAAGTCAGTGCACTTCTCCTTCGACCCAAATAAGATTACAGCTAAGCCGAAAATCTTTATTGCAGAAGGCTTATCATCGCAATGAATTAATTTGCTTATCAATGCAGCACAAAAGCTGCTTTGCTCTCGATGACGAAACAGAGTTTTCACCTTCCTCATCACTGTACTTAGTAAGTGTGTAGAGCAAACATGAACGTGAGTCATATCAGGAAGAATGACAGAATCATCGTCGAACGCGGAATATAAGACTTTCAAATAATGTGCTAGAGACATATCATCAAATGCTTTGATTACTGCTTGAATGAGAGTTAAACTGAAGTCTCTCTCAATTTTATTAATTGCTACCTGACGGCTAGTCATTTGTTTCAATGTATAATTGAATGATGCCAGAAAGAGTGTAATGTTCGGAATATTGTGCACACTAGATATTAATTCCGCTATCGGCAATGGGGCACACTCTTCGTTACCTGGAATGATAAGGGCGTAATAATAAATCGGCTTCGATTCGTCCGAAGGAGGCGCAACGATACAACCCCCCGTAGCATCCAAATTACACGAAACTGGCTTGCGTAAAGACAAGAGGTACAAAATTTGTTGCTCTGTGTATAATATAATGTAAAAGGGTAAAATACAATGCGCCTGTATATAGTATATACCCATTAAGGCGGATTCGTCGTACGACGTTTATGCCACTCGAAAGACAAGACACAGTGGGGATACTGGACTTTGTAATGTTTGTTAAATTCGTCAGTCCACCTTTTTTTTAGACGTACTGCACCAGTCGCAACGAAACGCTCCCAAAAATCGCTAGGAATTTCCATGTTACCATCTTCAATTGGATAATCAGACACATTAACACCGGTTGAAGAGAAGATTTTTCATTAACGTCGATATCAGCAGTGGTTGAGCAATAGCTATTATTTTTTACAACGCAAATATTTTCGGGAGAATTATCGCGGCTAACTGATTCAGTATAGCATCTATCATTGATATTTTCCCAGTAATCGGGTGCAAAATCATGGTCCTACAATTCTGGAGATATGTGTTCACATTTGAGTGAAACATTGGGTATAACGTCATTCTCGCGAACAGGGGACAAATTCTTAATTATTTCATTCGATTTAACCTGAATAAAACACTTTTCGACCTCCGCGTAATGGTTGCGAAAGGTGTCGCATATTTTCCGCGTGTGTTTTTCAATCGTCTGCTTCCTTCTGGACATTAAAAAATAAGAACAAACTCGTTGCCATATGCTGCTTTGAGTTTCATATGAGCGAGTTGATTTGATATTTCGGAATTCATCGAGAGTGAGATTAGGATATATTTCTGCTAATATCGCAGCTAGCTTTTCCGGCTCAATAAACATGGTCAATTTATAAATTTCATTTAGGTCTAATTTTAGATCCAGTACATAGATTGTATTATGCGAGGTTACTATTTCTAAGCTTCAGGTTACTGAATTCGTTGTGTTATGTGATATCAATATATTTAATTCTAAGTGAAGTTTATGGGGCGAGTTATGTCTATATATGTATAAGGTAGGTGTCAATCTTTCTGATAATAATAGTCAGTTTGGTTTCTCTGTAAAACAAGAGTTATTTATTAGGTGTTATTTACACTATTTACATTATTTACAAAGTTACCTGTAAAACAAGAGAAACAACAATTAAAGTTTATTATTATCGCTCTTCGATTGATGCTCTTAAAAATCTCTTCTTTCTGGGTGAGTTGTTCTCTTCTAATGTCTCTTAACGTCTAATTCTCTAGTCTTCAAAATCTGCTAATCATCTTCCCTATTGTTCCCTCTAGCGGGAGTTACTTGAGAGGGGGCGTGATATATAAAGCGTGGCAAATTTAAATGAAGAAAGTTCACTTTCTTTACATCTCCCCCCTCCCACCGTGAAAATTCTAGAATTTTTATTATTATTATTTTTATTATCTATTGCTTATTCTGCTGGTATTAATTTTGTTATGTGGAATAATCCTGTTTCTTCGTTTCTTTTTCCAGTATTAATTCTAAATATCGTGTTTGATATTTTCTCTGTAATTTCGAATGGTCCAATCCTAAGCTCATCTAATTTTTTTCTATTTAATCTATGTCCGTTCTCAACGTATACTAAATCTCCTGTATTGAAATCACTTTCCTTTCTGTTTTTGTCAAATAATTTCTTATTGTATTCATGTGATTTTATAGTGTTATCTAGAGCTAATTTTCTATCTTCTTTCCAATTTTCTGCATTTTTATGTTTTCTTAGTTCTTCGGGTAGCATACTTGTATTAGTGTCATCTAGTAGATATTTTGGTGTAAAACCTGTAACTGAGTGTTCTGTTATGTTATATTTGTCAACACATTCCCTTGCTATTGTTGTCCAAGCTTTCTTTTCCTTAGATTCATTGATTCTACATCGTATTTTATTAATTATTGTTTGATTTAATCTTTCATTTAAGCCATTTGAAAAGGGTGCATTTAAGGCTGTGTAAATCAGTCTGATGTCTTGTTCTTTTAGGTAATTTCTGAATTCTTTAGAGTTGAGTCCTGGGTATTGATCTGTTAGTATTGTATCTATCTTGTTTATTTCTAATGTGTTTTGAACTAATTTTATGAAGTCATTTGCAGCTTGAGTTTTTGAAGTTAATATATGTGCATATCTTGTATAGTGATCAACTAGAAGATGCAGGTATCTTTTCGTAGATCTTTGACCACCAAATCCACCGATCGTATCAATCGACACTATTTCGAACGGTTTTGTTGCCGGTCCTAGATGAGACATTAGTCCATATTTTGCTTGGCCTCTAGATTTATTTTTTTTACAGGTTTCGCAAGTTCTGCATATATTCTGTATGTTTTCTATTAATTTCTTTGAAGTGTAATAAGGGCATATTCTGTTTATCATTTGTCTTATTCCAATGTGGCACCAGTCTATATGTGTATCTCTTATTAATTTAATGCTTAATTTTTCTGATAAAACTATCTTCTTGTTATTTTTTGTTTGTTTATAGATTATACCATTTTCATCTATACTTTTTTTCTTAAGTTCTTTTAATGCCGTATTTTCATTTTGATCTTCAATTATTTCTTGTAGTTGGATCATGTTTACTATTTTTAACATTTCTTGAGTATTATCTTTTGGCTCTAATACCGGATTTCTACTAAGGCAGTCCGCCTCAATATTGTATTTCCCTGGTATGTATATAATTTTGAAGTCAAATTGAGACAAATAATATGTTAAGTCACCTAGTTCTTCGTCTGTTCTCGCTTTTATATTAAGGTTTTCTAAAGGTTTATGGTCTGAGTACACTTCAAATTTTCTTCCAATTAACCAGTGTTCCCAATATTTTATCGCTTCTTTTATTGCTAAGCATTCCAGGTATATGGCTTTTTTCCTTTTTTGCGTTTCATTTAATTTTTTTGAGAAATACGCTACTGGCTTTTCCTTTCCATCTTGTTGAGTTTGTTTTATTATTGCACCTATACCTTCTATTGAGGCATCTGTGAATATCTTAATAGGTAAATCCCTGTCGAATATTTCTAGTACTGGTTGAGAACACAATAATCTTTTTATCTCTGTGAATGATTTTTCGCAATCTTCAGACCAATTAAATTTTACATCTTTTCTTAACAATCTATGTAGTGGATCTAGTATTGTTGAGATTTTCGGTATATATTCGTGGTAGAAGTTTATTTTACCTAGAAATTGCCTAATGTTCTTCTGCGTTTTAGGAGTTGGAAAATTGTGTATTGATACTAAATTATCTTTAATTGGTCTTACTGTATTGTTTCCTATTATATGTCCGAGATATTTAATTGATTTGGATGCGAACGTGCATTTTTTTAATTTTAATCTAAATCCTTCTTTTATTACGGCTTCTAAAACTTGTTTTATATGTATGATATGATCTTCGAAAGTCTCTGAAAATATTAATATATCATCTATGTAATTTTCTGTGAAGTTCTTAAGATTATTTCTTCTTAGTATACTTGATAAAATTCTTTGGAAGATTGCTGGTGCTGTTTTTAAACCGAACGGTAAGCAAGTCCATTGATAATGCCCTTCTTGAGTTATAAAGCCGGTTTTATTTCTGTCTTCTATCCTTAGTGGTATTGACCAAAATGCTGAATTGATGTCCAGTGATGTAAAATATTTACAATTTCTAGCTTTAATTATTAGATCATCAATTAGCGGAAAAGGTTGAGCTTGGGGTGTCACAATTTTGTTTAAATCTCTAAAATCGATACATAGTCTAGTTTTACCTTCACCTTTTTTTAATGCTAGTGTCACTGGTGCAGCAAATGGGCTATATGACTCTTCAATTAAATTTTTTTCTAATAGTTTTGCCACTTGCTGTTCTATTTCTTTCCTGTCTTCAATCGTACATCTATATGGTCTTTTACTACAAAATTTATCCACTAAGAGATCTATTCTTGCTTCATAATCTTTTACAGTCCCTATATCATACTTATCTTTGGCAAATATTGTTTTATATTCTTCTATCAATTGTTCTATTTTGTTTTTTTTTTCATTATCTAAGTGATCTAAATCTATTTTAAACTCTTTCTCTTCAATATGTTCATTAAAATTTATTTCTATCATATCCTCTCTTTGCGATTGTTTTTGGCTTATATTTAGATTTTCGTCTTGCCTTAATTTAAATTCTTTTATTATGTCTAGGCCTATCAAAAAATCATGGAAATTCTCATTTTCTACAATAAATACATCTACTTCTTTTTCAACATTGAAAATTCTTAATTTTATTCTTGTTAATCCCTTTGTGAGTGCCACACCACTAATTGTTTTTAATTGTATTTTGTTCTTATCTTTATTATTGTCTTTTATAGTGTTTATTAATCTTTTATTAATTAACGAAACTTGAGATCCTGAATCATAGATCCCTTCTATTTTTATCTTATCTTCCAATACAATATTTAATTTAATTAGTGGTGTGTTTATTCGTTTTTTGTTTCATCATATATTTCTACATCTAAAATAGAATTGTTATTTACCCTCTTTGATACAGTGTTCTTTTCTCTATTTTCTTCATTTTTTTGGAACCAACATTTTTCTTTAGGGTGGTATCTCCCACCTTTACCTAAATCTTCACACGTTTTGCAAGGTTTCTTTTCTTCGTATTTCTTTTGAGAATCTAATGTAGATTTTTTTTGAAAATTTCTTTTATTTACTAAACATTCGAGTTGTCTCAATTCATTAAATAAGTCTGTAGTTTCTTTTAGTTCTGCCTTGTTAATTTTGTTCAATATAAATTCTGGTAACCCTACTGCTATTAATGCTATAAGTGACTTTATATCCATATCCCTGTTAAAATCTATCAAAAGTTTCTCTTTCCTCAAAGCATAATCAATTAACGAACCTTCTCGATATCTAAATGATAGTGCGTAACTTACGTTATTCCATCCATTATCTGTGAAACATTCTAAAAATCTTTTTTTCCATTCTAACCAACCAGCATTTACTGTTAGTCTTATAAGTGTAGAGGAGTGCCAATCTAAACTTGGTTTATCAAAAAACAATTTCAATAGTTCAATTTTATCCTCACTTTTATCAACTTGAAATCTAGAACACTCTTTTTCAAAACTTTCTAACCATTGTTGAGCATTAGTATTTTTGCTTGAAAATTTTTCTATCAAAAGTTTTTCTGATATTTTTTTTAGGTTTTTTTCTTTATCTTTATTCTGTGTTGTTTCTACCAGTTTCTCTAGTATCTCTTTTAGATTATGGTCTTGTGTTATGTTTGTACCTTCTTCATTTATTTCTTCTAAGTATTGATCCTTAAATTGCAGATTTCCATCCTCATCCATGTATGTGTCCTTTAATTCTCTTGTTATTGTAATCCACACTTTTCGTGCCTGATTTCTTCGCTTCAATGAATTAACTAATTTTGCGTAATTACTTGTTTTTTTCAATTCCACATGATCTCCCATATATCTGAATTCTTCCGGCAGTATATATCTTCTTCCATCTTCCGTAGAAATTGTAGTTATGGCAATTACATTTGTTTTACTATCTTTTGGTGAAGCCACTACCGTAAATTCAAACTGTAGTTTTGACATCATAAACAAAATTGTTGTTTTATAAGGTAGGTGTCAATCTTTCTGATAATAATAGTCAGTTTGGTTTCTCTGTAAAACAAGAGTTATTTATTAGGTGTTATTTACACTATTTACATTATTTACAAAGTTACCTGTAAAACAAGAGAAACAACAATTAAAGTTTATTATTATCGCTCTTCGATTGATGCTCTTAAAAATCTCTTCTTTCTGGGTGAGTTGTTCTCTTCTAATGTCTCTTAACGTCTAATTCTCTAGTCTTCAAAATCTGCTAATCATCTTCCCTATTGTTCCCTCTAGCGGGAGTTACTTGAGAGGGGGCGTGATATATAAAGCGTGGCAAATTTAAATGAAGAAAGTTCACTTTCTTTACATATGTATTTTTGAGAAAGTATAAATAGCTGTATGTGCATATGTGTGTATATTATATGAAATAAAGAAATTGAAACAATAGAACGAGCGCTTTCAATATCAGTAGACTAGCTAGCAAAGCTGGAGATGGGATCTTCAAACTGTTGCCACCATACGTCGTACAATAGCTGCTTAATAAATCACTATGTAAAGTACGTATGTACAAATGCTACTATAATTATTGTGCGCATTTTTCGTTGCTGTTTTAGTAACTGTTTATTGAAAGAGCGTATTGGATTATGATAACAATTTTATTTTCAGTCAAAATTTTTATCATTAAAATTCTTTTCTTCTGGCTTTCTGTTCAGAAAAAGTGTTAATGACATCATCAAAGTTCAAATTTCGGGCCTTGGAATGTTCGATGGATAGAATAGCTAAGTTGCGTAACCTCTCTTGCCCCATAGAATTTCTCAAATGAGTCTTCATCAATTTTAATTTGGAAAATGATCGCTCGGCACTAGCCGTAGTCACAGGAATGGTTAGAAATAACAGATATGCAGTGCACACTTCAGGAAAGCTTGAAGACATAAAATGATTTTTTATGATTAATAAATCAGCAACTTCTCTTATAGAAGATGACTTTTCTATTTCGGCTCTAAAAGTGGATCGAAAACTGAGAATTTCCTTGGCAAACGAGACAGATATGTCTTTTTT
Organism: Tenthredo notha; assembly: GCA_914767705.2. NCBI lineage: Eukaryota > Metazoa > Arthropoda > Insecta > Hymenoptera > Tenthredinidae > Tenthredo > Tenthredo notha. The sequence goes on along the minus strand of OU611908.1, from coordinate 3,251,239 downwards.
ATATGAATCAACAAATTCTAAAGCCTTTTCCAATAAATCGGCGTCATTTAAATTTCGCAAAGTGGCAGGTTCTAAGACCTTGAAAGTGGAAACAATTTCGTTCATTCCAAGGAAACGCGATCGCAGTTGATTAATGATGATGTCCAATACACGATAGAATATGTTCATTTTAAACAAGCGTTCGGGATCTTGGAGACGTTCATCCTCGCATATTTCATCAAAATGACGTTTCACCTTCCTCTGACGAGTTTTAGGAAATTCAGGGTTGATAGACCATTTTTCTGCCACACTATTTGCTTGCGTTTTTAGATCCCCAAATTCATGTCGATACTTTTCAAGTTCTTCCAAACAGACTTGCAAACGCATTGAGGCATTTGAAAGATCGATGGCTTTAGACTGAAGTGCTTTAGAGGCCGCGTCGATGGTCTGTAAAATTTTGCAATGGAAAACCAGTAACATAATAAAGTTGTAGTTTTCGACCTTTTTCTTTAGAGAAATAGCTGTATTTCTCTCATCTGCTTTGGAAGTTAATAGAATAGTTTCTGTTAGCGCTTTTTGAACTTCAACAAACCGAACTTTTAAAGTAAAAATGGCATCGAAACGTCCTGCCCATCTAGTTGGATTTAATGTTTTTAATGTTACCGAAGTTGAAGACTCCCCTTTTTCATTAGCTATAAAACTTGATAATATATTCCATCTTTTGATACTATGCCCAAAAAAATTATAAATTTGTTGCACGGTTTCAAAAAATGTTTGCATTTCTATAACCTCTTTTACTGCATCATTAACTACCAGATTTAAATTATGAGCAGCACAATGGACATACACCGCATTAGGCTCGATATCTCTTATAAGATTTTGAACTCCACCATAAGTGCCTTTCATCGTATTAGCACCGTCATATCCTTGTCCACGACACTTATGCAGAGGAATATTTTTGTCATTTATGGATTTTATAATCTGGTTGGACATTGCTGAGGCAGTTTGATCCTTAACTTTATGAAATCCTAAAAATGACTCTCTAATTACTAGCGCCGCTGGAGTTCCATCTTCATCTTTCTCGATCACACAGTAACGGTAAAGTTCACACAATTGATCTATTTTCGAAATATCTTGAGTCGTATCAAATATAATGGAGTAAAATGGTGCGGTTATTATTTCATTTACCAGAGCGTTTTCCACTTTTTGAACCAGAACAGCAATGAGCTCATTTTGTATTTTTGGACTTAAGTATTTTATCTGGCCCTTTGGTTTACTTAACAATTCTTGTAAAACAGGATCGTATTTCGCCAATAACTCGACTATACTCAAAAAATTTCCTCTTGGACTTGAATCATTGCTGTATGTGTTTTCTCTATGTCCACGCAAAGCTAAATTACAGGTTGCAAGTGTTAAAATAACATCAAGGAGTCTAGTGAGTACTTGGCGCCAAAAAGATTTTTCTTTCTTGATCATGGATTCTTGTTCTTCATCTAGTGTTCCATGTAACCGCCATTGTTGATATAAAAGACATGAATCCAAATGAGTTTTCGATTTCTCGTGTCTTCCTATGGCTTCTACAATATGCTTCCAATCATTATAGCCTTCTATCCAAACATCTCGTATATTTTTGAGTGCCCTATTTGCGAATAACCAACATGGTTCGCAATATGCCTTTTGAAGCAATAGAGAATAGGACAGCCATGTACGTTCTAGTTTTACGCCAGACTTAGAAACAATATAATACCATTTTTCCAAGAACGATCTATTGTCACTGTCTTTTAACGTTTAATGCTACGTACCGGATGCGTTCTAAAACTGGGCGATATCTTCTCCTTACAAATGTGTTCAAATCTTGATACATTTTTTGGTCAATTCGGGTCTGTATACTTTAGTAGGTAACTTGAATTAATTAAATACAAATATAATAAATTCTACTAAATTTTGTGAAAATATATGTTAGCATCCTCCTGTGCTCGCGGCCCTCTCGGACAGGGGGCCCTCTCCGGTCGGGGGCCCCTCTCCGGTCGGGGGCCCGTGGCATTTTACCAGTTATGCCACGCTATAGTTACGCCACTGGCTCATACGTCCGTTTACTTATAAAGAATATGTAACTTTTGACGAACCTGGGACAAAAATACAATACATGCTATATGATGTGCGATTATAATAACATAAAAGAAAAAACGTTGGTGAATTTAGATATCCGATATTAGGCAGTTTTTGGAACCCTTCTCTTTTACTTATTGTTGGATCATAACTATAAACGTAAAGACTCAACGAATGAGAATTATATTTGCTTATGACTTTACAACCATGAAACTATGCAGCTCGATAGTTTTCAATTAAATAATTATGGATGTAATTCACATTGAACACTACAGCGGCTACTGAGTAACGTATAAAAAAATAAGATCCAAAAGGCAATCCAAAAACATTTGGGATTGCACTCGATTACCCTCAAACTAGCTCTTTTCGAATCGCCGTTACTTCATGAAAAATCAACGAATTCGTTATGAATATAGGTTCTCTAGAAAGTTTAGCATTTTTGAAATTCGTCCGAATAGACTCTGAACCTGAACAAGAGAAAAGATCCCCACGAAGTGACTAGCAAATGTATTCAAGCTTTGAGTTCTACGGGATTATTTTTCTTTCAAATCTGCGTTTTTTTTATCAACTTTTTAGAATATGGGTACATCGCTGGCACGTGTTACGATCCGATGCATATCTATACAGATTGATAGTCGATTAGTCTTTGGAAGGGATCAGTATGTATGACTATGATGTGATACTTCTGTTATTCAAAATATCACCTTTCCCTCGTTGAAGTCAGAAAGTCACGTCGTCCTGATACTAGACCCAACACAAAAAGATCATATAGCAACTAGGAGCGCTAGAAAAGTCAGCAAATCTAGTCTTGCTGACTATGCACCAATAGTCGATTCATCGTAACTCCTCTCATTTATAACTCAATCAGACAAGAACAAATAGGGGTATCTATTGGGTGTGGGCGACCCGTAATTAATGGATACAACTAGATTAAGGAATGTAGGAATGTACGCCAATTATTAAGAAAATCAGAAGGCATACATTTATAATTATTATTGTCAACTGACTGTGGCGGAACAGGGAGCCGCGAGTCGCGGACCACGGATCTTCTCTAGGATGCAACGCGTCTAATTCATCCGCGAATAGACTAAGCCTCTAATTGGCTACTTAACCGCGCGGATTAATACATACATTGTCGCGCGCGGCTACCTGGCTGCATCTTTCCAGCAAACAGTGTCTTTCGTCAGTAAAGTCGCGAGGTGCGTTGACGTGAACCCGGAGAGCAACAGCCAAGTAGAGTCAAGTTCCGAAAATCTGTTAAGTGCCGGTCTTGAGAGCTTGCAGCTCTTCGTAGTGAATAGACACATTTTTTTATTTTCCTTCTTTCAAACGTAAAATCAGTGCTAAAGACACATAAATATATATATATATCCATCGAGAGTTTATTGAACAATAAAAGCTTAATTTTTCTTGTCTTTCAAATATTAATCTCCGTATTACATCTCTATACATTTACTAATAACGAAACCGCGATATTAAATTAGTCTGAATATATATATAGTTGGTGAAGTGTCGTAAAAAGAAACCTGGACCACCTGACGGCTCCCGCTTCCACCACGGTCAGACGTCGAAAGCTAAGTCTCCCGTCTGTTTCACGATCGGGCATCAGCCCTGTAAAAATCAATCAGTCGCATTTTGCCTAGCCGTTCTTTACTTTCACTGTCACACCTGGATTTGTTATCAACATTGATTCATTTATTAGCGTACTGAAACGGGGTGAGCCAATACTAGAAACTCTAGTATTTTGGGATTTCTCCTCTCTCGCCCCGATTTCGTTTAAATCAATTCATCCAGCGATCGGAGTGAGCCAATACTAGAAACTCTAGTATTTTGGGATTTTCCCTCGCTCACGCCGATCTAGTTGGTGTCACATATGTATTAGGTTTAAAATCAGTATAACGAATATGGGACTCGGATCAGCCTACGACAGTCTTTAAGACTTTGGGATTGCCCTAGTCGTAGGATTATTAGGGATCCTCACCCCAAGATTCGATTTAGATACCTACCCATTATGGGATCGTCAATCGACGAAGAGAGAGAGAGTTACGGCTACCTGTAGAACTGTTATCCATATCGTCTGAGTTTAGATTATATTAGTTTATACAATTTGCTGTGTGATAGATTCAAAATCAGGCCTATGACCCCGGGACTCAGATCAATCTGCGACAGTCTCTGAGACTTTGGGATTTCCCTAGTCGCAGGATTATTAGGGATCCTCGTCCCGAGGCCTTAATTCGAAACGCAATACTGTTAAAACTTCATTGTTCTACCTCACAATTATTCTCTAATCGTTTTTAGAATATACTTTGATTTTACCAGTCAATCCCTGTTTTATATTATTTCATTTTCCTTCATTATCTTTATATTTATATATATATATTAAGTTAGAGCCTCAACCATTTTGGACAGGTCGTACGACTCCGTACTAGGGTTCCGCAACAACGTTCCTACATACCTAATCATTATTGGTTATTTTAAATTATTTGGTAGTTGCGTGGATAAATATTAGTTTTCCGCTCGAATACATGCTCCGCACGTAACACACGTGAGAAAGTCGAAACGTGTCATCACCAAGAATGCGAATGTGTGTGTTGATTAGGGTGTCCGTTATTTCCCAAATTGACTTTTGTCACTTGTGCATGGTCCAAATCATTAGTTTATAGCCTAAAAACAATTATGGATTTTTTGTTTTTTTCAAGTGCCATTAACCCCTGCCTGTAGGACGATACTTTTCCTGTTTGATAAACATGTGAGTTTCGCACTTTTTAGACTGTATTATTTTTTTTCGCTCACTATTTTCATTGACTCATCGAGTATTGTTGATTTTCCTACTGTTCTGACCTATTTGGGTACACATATTTTCACTTCCATTTTTATTGATGGAAAAAACAATGTCATGAGTTTTGAAGACTCTTTCGAAATTTATTTTTACCGTATTTTTCAATAATTTCGAAAATTGTTGAATTTATTGACTTTTCAATGCTTTTTATTCAAATTAGAAAATATTCGAAAATTATTGGAAAATACGGTAAAAAAAATTTTTTCCGCTTCAAAAGTCAAATTTGGTTCGCCTCGTCCGATAAATTCTCGTATAGTATGAATTATTAGAATGCGAACGCTAGAGTCACTACTCAATATTCCATTTTTCGATGAACTGTTTAATACTTGTCTCTATTTTCACAGAAGATATTAAATGAGTTACAGAAAATTTGATAACGATTTGGGAAATTTTAACCAAGGTGTATGTATTTCAGAAATCTGATCATCAAATGGAATGTAATTATACTGATGTAGATGCGTGAATGGAAAATTTGAACCAGACCCAATTATTGAATGTTCCATTGGTGATAGTGATGGTAAAAATTATTAATCTGACTTCAGTTGAATATTGAGTTGAACAATCACTCACCGAATTGATCAATAATCCCAGACGAGGTAACTTCTTTTGCTCAACAACCGAGTTTTAATGTAGCTTGGGGCATATTTGTCCCCCAGGTACCCCGTCTACGGTTATTTTCCTTCCTTGATACAAGCCACGTGTAATGATAAGCAAATGTTAACGTACCTGTTGTGAAATCACAGAAAAGTTCCTCAAGAATTGGCTCTCACTTTTACGAAGCTCGCTGTATCAAATACGGTCGAATAGTGAGCTTGCGGCGTTGCGAGCGCACGGGGAGGAACACGTCAAGAAGAAACCGCCGAATGCGAAGCTGAGCGGCATTTTAGAAAGAGCGTATATTGTAACGTTTCGGCTTTTACGAACCTCCTGGTTATAGTAAAAGTCGATTGCTACGGGTTCGAATTATATTTAATTTCTAAAATCAATGAATAATCAAATTTATGGACTCCTCAAACTGTGAGGTGAGGAAAAGGATGGGTCTACCATGCAAAAAGCCACCTCATACAGATTTTTATTTATCTACGCTAATTCACGGACTCGGGTAGTTTTTAATTACCAAAACCGCATTGCTTCTGAATGGAAGATTCAGAATTCCCTCTTACAGAGCCGGGTTTTTACACCAAGCCTGTCTCGCCTGCTATTGACTATTTTAATGGTTATTTACAGATCCGGGTTGTTACACCAAGACTGCCTATCAGACTCGGGTTTCCAACGGTTGGCCCTCGAACACAGGTTTTTACGCCAATGTCGTTCGCTTCTTCCGCTGTACGCCAAAGCTGTATCTAACTCGGCTTGTTCTGGTATTTTACGATTCTGTCAAACGGGTTGATAGAAAAATACCAGACAATTTCAGTAACTAAATTAAGGCTTTACTGTTTGGAATACCAAATAAATGATTACAATGTTTCGTACAAGTATGTTTTGTAACGAGGCAAAATAGTAGGCCTCGTAATTTAACCATCTCCTCTTCCTCAGACCGAAGTGACCACCTTATTTAAGAAATAGAGTCAAAGCGAGAAGTCCCAGCTCAAGTGCCCAAGGTCCCTAATTGTAATTATAAGTTCGTGTACTAATGTTTTTCCCGTTCCCTATATCTTATATCACCATACCGTTTCGGCTTGACGACACCGAGGGAGATCATTTCTCAATCTCATCCGGCCTGGCGGGTCACCCGGCCTTCGAGTGATTAGCCAGGGGAAAAAGAGTCAACGTATTCAGAGATATGCCTAGAAGAGCACTGCATAACGAATCTATAACGCGGAGCAGCTTCCTCCTTCCCTCTACCTGTCTCGTACCGGCTTGGTCCACCGGTTCATATGCAGAAATTCCGCCTTCCAGGATATCGAGAACATGACGAGCCATCTAACAAACCCCTGGCCAAAGCTCGAAGTGCCAAAAGGCCCTGCCAGGCCCGCGACAAAACCCGGCAGAAGAAGAATACGCCTATTAATTTCATGCGGAGATCCTCCACCTCCCCCAAAATTGCATCTGCCTAGCGACAGACCTAGAAACCTCACTTCTTGCTTCGTGCTTCTTGCTTGGATCTCGTATCGAAGAGTTCCGTATTGATCATTTTTCCATCATTTTATTGTAAATTCTTTTGTTTGAAGAAGACTGTATCGTTTGTAAAGTATTATTGAGAATTAACTTCTCTAACTTCAGTTAGTGCATTAGTGCCTTGATTAAGGTAAGATTCCAACTCTAGACGACCCTTCGATTGATATTAAATTGATTAAAAAGCAAGTCGTTTCTTATGGCGTAGTTGCGACACCGTTAAAATATCATCGAATTGTCGTGCTTTAGTTTTGTTTAATCATTGATTATTGATTGTATTATTGTTCATTGTGTCCCCTACTCTATGATAATGCCTTGTTGATTGATTTTTCGAGAAAGTATCGTTATTCCTTATAGTGTCGTCATTAATTATCGTATCGTCATTTATTATCGTATCGTTATTTCTCTGTCCCTTATCAAATGTTTTTGTATTGATTCTCTTGTAAGTGTAATTAATAGTTAATCTGAATCCCCCTAATTGATGTAACCTCTAGTCCCAGAAATAAGAATTTCCCACGTGGAAAAATTAGTTGCGTAGTAAAAATACGATAATTGATCTCGACGGCTTGTTGAGCCACGTGTTTCTGGAAGAATCGGTCTACAGGCTGTAGATACGATATTGTGATAATATCCCCATTAATTTAACCCTTTCCGATTGGAAGTAGTTTTAAACCACTAGTAAAACCTTGAGCTGGTATAATTATCGTTATTTCGAATTAATAATTGTAATAAAGTCTAGCGTCCCTTTTGTTAACGTGTACTTCGTAGCTGCATGGTGTGCCTCGTGTAAAGTTGCCTTGGCCATCTTTGTACGAACTTATTTGAATTTGATTCCGACGCCTTGCAATATTCTGTAGTACCGACCCGTCCAATTAATCACTAGAAGTCCTCAAATCATTGATTCTGGACTTTTGATCCCGCTACGTTATCGACCCACTTATTGTAAATTAATATTATTCCGTGATTGATTTCTACCGTACCATAAGATACCGTTTCCTTCTTTTTGTATTATTTAATTGTTCTGACTTACCTATCCCCTTGTTCTATATTTCCTAATGTTCTGTATTATCCCCTGCCCTACTTTTATGTGTGTGACCTAGTCAGTCAGCTGTCTTTGATATTATTTTTGTGTAACTTGTTTAATTTGTATCCCTGCCGACCTATGTGATCGGCTTTGGCTGTTTAATTGTTTTATCTTGTGTTCTATTGTTCGTATTAATTGTTATCATTTATTGTTTCATTTAATCGGTTTCCTTGTGATTAAATCCATAAACCTAAAAGTTATTTTTGAATCTCATCTATATTATTTCGCCCCCATGTTCCCCTCACGCTAAGCTTACCGTGTATTATCGTGTTACTTTTAGTTAATTACCTCGTCGCTGTATTTGTATTTATTATATTTTATTTGATTCTTTATTATTATTATTTCGAGTTTGATTTTGACGTCATTTTGTTACCGCGGTATCATTTAGGTACCTGGCGCCCAACATATCGTAACCTCATCTGGAGTAAGCTAGTTTATAATTGTTCGGTAAATAGTAAATTCTCCGATGAGCCAAACGTGGCAAGAGTGCCTGGCTTTGTCGTCGTGGCCTGCCCGGCCCCAAACCCAGACCGTCGGCAGTGCACGTCACAGTTTATGCTATCTTAGTCTATTGTTTATACTTCTGAACTGAGTTAAGTTGCTTTATGATTTGGGTGGCAATGCTGCTATCGCTAAAACCCCTATATTTCATGTACTGAATCTCTATATCCTAAACAGCGATACTAGAGTACGTATATATCTGAAATTACTAAATACAAGTTTTATGAGTTTTGTGGGTTTACTTTATTGGCTAGGCAAGGCGCCTAGTCCAATGATCAAGTGAGTCGCCTGGGTGCTCTACCTCGAATGCACTGACCTGTCATGCCAGCGCGTGTTTATATACAATCTGATTCTTGCCTCTGACGTCATAGGCGACGTATACTGGACAACGATAGTTGTCCAGATTTTACTGAATTTACTTGGCCAATCACGGCCGTCGTCTGTAGTGTCGGCTGGATACGTTACATTGCCCCCTTCCATCAATTGAATTTTTCATTATAAAAAGGCCACGCCGCTCCTGGAAAATTCACATTGATGGACAGTCTTTTATGCGCTGGTGATATTCTTAAAACCTCATCCGGATGTTTGATTACAACTTCTTCAACCCAGGAGGATCCGTATAATCGAAGTTAACGATGTAATCTGGTATTGTTGGGTTCTCGAACGGCGTTAATTGCGGCCTAGGTGCAATTGCCTTTCCTGCATCACGACTTCTTAATGCTGCTGGCATTATTGGTGCTTCGGTTACCTTGGTCGTCGCAATTGGTATGCCACCCTTTGTTGACGGAATCTTCTGCCGCTTACTCGGTTCATACGGCCTATGTTTGTCAATAAACAACGACATCCTCTTTTTATACTCATTCCTCTCTGCTTCGGAACGCTCAGTGACGCATAACGGCTCCAATACCCACGGTAAGTTCCTATTACCTTCACAATGCTGATTTTGGTCGACTCCCTTACTTATTGACAGCTTCCCATCCAGCGATAACACGATTTTTTCTTTTAGTATGATGTCCTCTGTTATAGTTGGATTGGGTTTGGGTGTCGTCACTGTTCCTTTCAACCCTTCTTCAATCAAGTCCCTGATGTCATCCAGATCCTCATCAGTCAGGTTTGAATTAATGATACTGTCTTGCTCGGTTATAATTATCTCATTGTTGTTAACATCCGGCCACCTCAACACCACTCCGTTTTTATATTCGATTCGACAGAATAATAGTTTGAAATAGAAAATTTTTATACTCAAAATTGAAATTCAATAGATATTGATGGTTTGGTCCGGTATTACATCCATGTAGAATGTTTACAACGAATTTCGAAAAGATTCAATCAACGATGCAAGCTGTATGCTGCGCCCAGCGCTTTTTCATCGGTCGCTGAGAACTACGTAACGCAAAGCCCAAATATTCTTCAATAATTCAGAACGATAATTCAAAACACTAGTAATCTACTGTAAGAAGAACTGAGTCAATGTAATATTTCGTCACAGCGTATCAGCAATTTGAAATAAATTGTTATTAAGGTGTATGTACCCCCTTAGTATGAACAAAAGTACGGAAAGGGGGTGGAGAGAGAGAGACATCAGTGGATTGCGCTGGCGATGATATCGCTCGCGTGCCGGAGTCTTAGGTTCTCGGCAGGTGATCTGGGATGAAGAAATCAATCATATATTTCGTGCATACGAAATTGCGCATGAAGTGAACTAGAATCAAGCAGAAAAAAGGTTCACTTCAAAAAAAAAGTTTGACCAAAGTTTCATTTCGATAGCTCACAATTTTCTTTGCATTAGCTTTTATCCTTGATTCTAGTTCACTTGAGGTGAATTACATATATAAACACTAGGAATATGTTTCATTTTTTCATTCCGGATTATCTGTCGAGTACTTGCACTTCCGCAAGCGAGCGATGACATCGCTGGCTGACTTATTTTTTGAGAAGCAGGACGCAAGTACAGGGTGTAAAAAAATTATGTGTCGCTGTTTTACCAGATGATTCTCCAGGTGGGGATCGGTGGAGTGTTGATTCCTAATTTTTCCCTACTCTTTATCGATATCTGGTAAAACGGTGACACTTAATTTTTTACACCCTCTACAATAGGGCAGCTAGTGACATTCTGGAATCGCACGGTCGTATGTGAATGTACAGACATCTTTGAAAAAAAAAAAAATTATAAAACGAATAAACGAAGTTTATTAATTTTTTTATTTGATGTTTTCTATATCTATGGTATAATTAGACTCTTTTTTCAATCCTGAAGCACGAGAACGGGAAGCTTCACAATACGTGAACTTGCAGCAACACCGACTGTGCTTGCTACATTTCACAGAAGATAGTTTTTCAACACCTGGCCGCGACAAGTTGACAAGGCGGGCTATTCCTGTGGATTGTCACACAGTCCTGAGCCGCTGTGATATGCAGTCGTTCGATGAGACTGATGTAAAACGGACTTAAGGTACTCCGCAGATAACAATACCCGAAGATCTTACGGTTCATGATCAGTCATGCCACTTGGAAGCTGACGACCCGGTCTCGTCATTAGCGAAACCTTATGATGATGGCGTTGAGCGGCTGCGATCCGATAATGACAGATTGCGTAGTATCATCTCGAAGTTGGAATCTCAGATGCAACAATCTACCTCCGGTGCTTCAAAGTCATGCCATCTGGAAATTGAAGTTCAGAGTGAATCTGTGGACTTGAAGAAGCAAGAGTCGCCTAATTACATAGATATCAATGAGGTAAAGTCCGAGGTCAGTCGTACGATGATTCAAACGCAGTTGCGTCATGATAATACCACGATGCCGTTCCCTGAAAATCAACGAGACCTGGCAATGAGATTGCATTATTATTCGGCATCGGCCTATAAAAAGTTGCGTGAAGCGGGGCTCAAGTTGCCAGCAGATAGAACGGTTCGAAGATGGGTCGCGGAAACCGCAGTGAACGTTGTGTTTTGCGAACATATATTCTCAATGCTGAAACAGGCCATGAAAGACATTTCACCCGATGAGAGGTGTTGTGCTCTGAAATGGGATGAAATGTCTCTCATGGAGCGCGAAGAATATGACATGAAAACCGACGTCATCGAAGGTTTTGAAGATCTTGGACCTCTCGGCCGGACTCCTCGGCGTGCAAATTATGCATTCGTGTTCTGCTTCAACGGACTGCATCCGCGCAACCAGTGGCGGACTCTCCTAGCATATTTTCGGCCGTGCAACAGCGTGTGTGGCGCAGATATTGTGAAGTATCTAAAAATATGCATAGACAAGATCAATGATACTGGAGCTATCTTGAAAATGACAGTGTGTGATCAGGGTACAACAAACGGAGAAGCATACAATATAATAAAAGTAAGCGAGAGCCAGCCATATTTTATTCATCAGGATGTTAAGATCCATGCTCTTTTCGATTTTCCGCATGCAGTGAAAAACGTCCTAGGCATACTACGAAAGTGGGGTACAGTCAGTATACCAGGTAAAATTGTTAAAAATTCAGATTTTACCTCAACATTCCATGAGGATCAGCGATGTGAAACATCCAATCTTCTTGGTCATATCACCGAGGCTCACATGTGGCCTGATAGATTTCAACGCATGAACGTATCTCGGGCTTTTCAGATTTTCAGCAAACGGTTTGCTTTTGCGCTGGAGTTGGAGTTGGCATACCATTCAGGAAATGTCCGCTCTGAAACAATTGTCAGCACAGCTCAACTTTACCGAAATATGGACACAATAATCGATGTTTGTGATAGTTCAAATTTATATAGCCTGAATCCTGCGAAGCCGGCTACATTCCATAATAGGAGTTAAGCCATTCAAAGGTTTTAAAAAAAAAAATCCTGCGAAGCGGCAATTGTGCATTGAGAACCTGGGTGTCGAGCAGATCTTGATAGATTTTCTGTCCTGGGCATCGGACATGAAAGAACTCGCTAAAGGGCGATGGAAGCGGCCTATATCGTTTATCGGAATCTGTCAAACTGTTCGTGGTATCTTAAATCTTTATTACGAACTATGCAATCAATTCCAGGATTTCAAGTTGTGCACCGCACTGTGCAACCAAGACTCTGTGGAGCAGCTATTTTCACGATTCCGAGGGCGTGAAGGATTCAATCCAAATCCGACATGCAGGATGTTCCGATTTAGCGCACGGCATCTGATTTCAGTCCGCAATATCATTTCTTTCGAACGAGGAAATGTTACATGCGCTGACTCACCATACCTTGCCCTTTTGCCATCGAATAATGAGACAAATCTCGCGGGTGATTTAACAAATCAACATTACGACGCCGCTGTCAGTGCTGTCCAATTTTTCGAGAATGGAGAGTTCGCCTCAGTCGATGTCTCTGAAGCTGACGCTCAAATCGATGACGACTCAGATACTGACAGCGACATCGACAGCGACATCGAGGATCACGATGATATGTATTTGATCACACGTATCCGTTTATTTGAAGCCGCAGCAGCTCCTGTAAATACAGGATCATATGAAGCAAACGCTATTGCATTTTTTGCCGGATATACCGTGACTAAAATAATGAAAATACACACCTGTGAACGCTATCGAGATATCATGGCCAAAAAAATATCGGATACTGGTAATAAAAATGAAAGGTACCTTGAATGCCGAGAATATATCAGTAATGACGAACACGCAGTCATAAATTTACAAAGGCCAACTGATAAATACTATAAAATCGTCGAGGCTCAGCTCCAGTCCTTGCACAGTATTTTTATTCGACGCAAGCATAAGGCTGATATCCTCATGAAGCTTGTCAATCATGCGATCCAAGCAACAAACAAGATCGACATACAGTGGTTCCATGATTCGCATGGATGTCATGCCCATCGGTTATTCGCTGTACGATTCATGCTGAGAGTCAAACTGCTACGGCATTGCACGTTCGAAACCCGGCTGCAAAATTAGCCAAAGTTGATAGCCGTGCCGCGAATGTAGCTAAGCGCAAGGCGCGTAAACCATCCAGAAAAATGCGTAGCGGTAAGTTGTATACTGTCCATGACTTCGCATGCATAAAGTTCACATATTGGGCATTCTGCGTCACTTCAGCCACTAAAAAATAAAATCTTATTTGAAAGATTCCAAATTTTCCCAAATGTTGTTAGACGGAATACTTCGGTTTTGTAATTTTTCATTCGAACAGTAATATTTCGGAAACGATTAATCGTAACGACAATCGAAAATCTGTGGTTCTTCGAGGCCTACAAGGGTGAATTTATTCAAATTTACGGGAGAGGTGGGTAGCCCCGGACGGCTGGTATCCGCGGTCACCTCAAATTTTGTACAATCACGCGAATAAATTTGGAAAAAGAAAACGTGAAAATGTGACCAAGATCGTCGCCCTAATTTCCACGTTTTTATTTTCTAAATTTATTCGCGTAAGTGTCCAAAACTTAAGGTGACCGCGGGTACCCACCGTAAAAAATCTTGAAAAATTACCAATCTCCTAAAAAAAAAAAAATTTGAATCCCCTCAAAAACATAAAAAAATACTTAAACGGTCTGTCCATACAGAATTCGAGGATAACATGTCGTCAAAATTATTCAATTGAATCTAAATAAATTTTATTTCTGTAGGCCTCGAACAATTGCATATTTTCAATTCTTAAGATTGTCGTGGCGATTGATTGTTCCCGAGATCTCACTGCTTCAATGAAAAACGACAAAACTCAAGTATTTCATTACACAAAAATTTGAAAAAAAAATAGAAATCTCGTGAATTTATTCGCATCATACGGGGTGAATTCCCATCGTCCGTACACTCAGAGTAGTGTTGAGGTGGCCGAGAGTTCAACGATAAGCGATTTTCTATGCCGATTTTGGACTCCCGGCCACCTTAACTCGACTTGACTTTAAGTGTAGAGACGTTAGGAATTCACCCTGTATATAGCTTGCTTCGTTGTTATGTTGTGAGGACTTTTTGTCTTTTTTGTGGCTGAAATAACGTGAAAATGCCCCATATGTGCGATGAAACAAGTGGAAATGGATCAATACGTATCAAACATTGTTTTTAATTGTTCAGCTATCCATAAAAATGGAAATGGACCTCGAACTAATACCATTTTGTGTTCACTAATTAGATGTACACGTGAACTGGCGAATTATACACCGCTGGATCTTTCGCACTACTTGGATGATTTTAATTTTTTTTTTTTTTACATGTGTTATATTCTATATGCCATATCTGTTTTTTATGTTCCTTTACAGTTCCTTTCTTTTGTTTTTATTACCTGAAGGGTGTAACGCCGAAAGCGACTGAGTTCTTTTTCACTTCACTATTATCATTATTTCATACTTTTTTATATACCTATACGTTGTAACATTGCATGTTACAGCAGACTCCTTACCCCTTGAACGACCTTAGCGGAATGTATGATTACGAATAAATGAGTAGAGTGACCCCGAGGTCTGACAATAATTCCGAGAGGCGACCGTGACCGACTAAAAACCATAGATCATATTATTTATTCTTTTGTTTTGTTTTACGACTTTTCTCTAACATGTGGGGGAACCAAGACCTATTCGACGGCCAAAACTGAGACCAATACGCCACTCGACGAACCCAAGAGACTGCATACCGAGCGTTTGGATCCTTGAGACGAACACCAACGAGAGAGAGAGCACGGGGGAGTGCCGAGGGCACTCTACAACGCGGGATATCGGTGGTGGAAGAGATTCCCGCCACCAAGAAGAGCCTGCAACCCGTGTTCCTCCGATGTACGATAACCGTAGCGAATTTCGAAATTTCGCGCGTTGCGACAATAAGTCGCCATATTAAAGGATCCTGCGCTCGATACGAAAAATCGATATTCGACCGAGTAAGGAGGGCGCTGAGTACCGGCGCCATGCGGTCTACTCACTCTGCGTTAGACTAGTGTCCTGAGCACACGAGTGCCAATTTCTGTTTTGTTCTTGAGTTGAGATTATTAGCGTTTTGCGTTCGAGCCCCGTGGGTCATTTACAGTATTTTCTTAATTTTTTTTGTGTGTGTGCGAGCGTATCCACCCCGAAGAAAATTTATAACTGAAGGGCGCACGATGGATTACGGACGAGAAAAAGTCCTGTTCGTCAGGTGGCTGGAAGACGGTAAGCGTTAGCCATTCTTACTCATACTAATTCGAATTCGGCAACGGCCATCTGCCATCTTGCCTTAAGGGCTTTTGAGCGCTCCTCTGTTTTACCGACGGAGTGCGCATTTTCGGCCAGTTGTCACAACCGCTATTTAGTCGACGGATCACGTCTCTATTGCTCCACTAATCACTCTCAGATTTTGAAGGGGTGATCCTCAGATTATCAGGTAGTGCGCGCTGGTTTCCGAAAAGTAATCGAATGAAATTCCAATTAATCATTGAATTATTCATAGACAAAGCTGTGAAATTAGCTGACACTAATACATTGCCGATACACAGACACAGGGGAGTAATAACATTATTATTTTGCACTTCATCTGGAAAACCGGTGTGGGGATACCAGCGCGCCGTACAGGCTCTCGTTAGCAATCTTTTGATATTATTCCGCGGTAAATCAGAGTAGCGGGAGCAACAGCAGACGTTGACTAAAATCCGAAGTGACAGGCTAGCGTCGACACGAATACATGCAGAGACTGCCCTATAGATGTAGTCATTTCAATAGGGTTCTTGAGCTGGGCGCTAGAGGCGCTCTTCCGATCGAGAAGTTGTTCCGGGCTCGCTCAAAAGCCCTTAATTCAGCCACGAGGCTACTTAGTATTTTTGAGATTCGAATTAAGCCGATCTCCGAAGGGTAGGCCGTCACCAGAGTCCCACTGCACCTGATTTAGAGTTCGAGTCGATAATTATCATAAATTATTTTGTGATCTAGAGTAAGCCGGTTCGATACTCGTCGCACCTGAGTGCGACAGAGATAGATAGTCGGTCGCTGTCGCTCTCTCTTCCTCCTGCGGGGAGAGACGTAGCTCGAGGCTTAGCCGAGAGCCGTTATTTATTTCGCGTTCGAGTCAACATTTCGTATTGTTCGGGAGATTGTTTAATTCATTAATTGCGTTAGGCGCAGAGTTAGGTTAAGTTAGTTTTAGTCAAGAATTGTAAATAATACTTTATTCAAGCAGTCTAGTCCAAGACTACCTTTCGTTAGCTGTAAGATTGTTGTTAATTATTTGTCAATTTATTTTCCTCGTGGAAGTGATTAGTGTTTTAGCTAATTCATTGTCCCGAGGACCAGATTTGTTGAGTTAGTCTTTTTGATTTATTTTTCATTGTTATTGCTCTCCTACGTGGAAGCTAGTAGTTTATTTAGTATTGTAAAACTCGCAAATCGCGGCCAGGTCGCCTTTACACGACCTGTAGCCGTTTTATACCCGCGGGGAAGTACCCCCGGGTACACGATTTGTTAATTATATTTTCATATTTTGTTGATTGAATAAATTCTATTTTTCCGTTATTAAATTTAAAACTTCGAGTCGTTACTTAACGCCCAGCTGATCCTTCAATCTATCCTGACCCCTCTCCGCGGTACTGTTGCTAGCCGACGCTTCAGTATAGTTTGTTTAGATTTTTGAAATAGGCGGTTATCCGCCAGGCGCCCAACATCGTATATAAAGATTAATTTTCAGGCTAATTGTCGACCGGATTAATCTCGGATGCTGGCTGTCCGGTCCAGATCCGAGAATTAATAAAAATCCACGTCACAACGTATGGGAAATACCTACATATATTTATACGGTATTCTCGGTCTTCTTCGACTTCTTTTTCTTCTTCTTCTTTCTTCGCTTTAATTTTATTTGATTAATATTATAGAATATGTGTACAGTAAGCATTTAAGGAAAAGCTGAGGAAATATCCTTCTATTATACTGGCTTTAGATTGAGTTGTGTAACAAGTGTTATAACATGAGCGCAAAACAAAAACAAACAATAAATAAAAGACAAAAAGGGAATTTAACTATGAAAACTGTACAGGATTTTTGTTCGTATAATGTTCGCATAATATTCGTGTCATGTTTTTATACATTATTATAATCAACGCTACCGTGCTAGGGGTGCCCACGTACTTGACATATGTCTCTTTTCTTTTTTTTGCAATGTAACTGTGCGAACACGTGCAGTGAAGTTTCATATTCATATTTCACTTACAATTTTCCACTTACCTTTGGCAACGATAATATCATCGTAGTATTTCTGCAAGTTCGTTTTGAAGAGCTGTAAGCCCTGGATATAATCAGGACACAGATATATTATCTGTGGTAGATATCATGGTTATATTCACTCACACGCTATGTTCCGTCCTGCTTCAGAACAATTGGCTGCACTTCACAGTTGACACAAAAAACGGATCGCAATCAGACGTTCGCTAGCGGCATTGCTACCGATGAAGCAGTGCCATGCAAATACTTGAAAATATGGTTGACACGTTGCCACGGAACGAGCGTGTTCGGTCATGTTCAAACGACTGCGGCGGCTTAGTGCGGGTCTCAAAGCAGTCAGAGAACAAAGACAAATAGCCACTTAAGAAAGAGAGGACTATAGTGTGATATATTGACTAATTATCAAGTCAATATACTATAGTATAGTGCACAGACTGTAAACCTTAGCGATGTGTTTTCGTGTACTTTTCAGCGGACCAAAGTCAACATTCTTTTTCTGAATCTTGTTTACTAACTAATTTCGATAAATACAGATTTATCACGCGATTCCACAATATTCTATATGTGAAATGAACAATTATGAAAAACAAAAAAAAAATCGAAAAAGAATGATAACTACCCCGTTTACATGAGAAAATATTATAAGTCGCTTGCTTAACAGAGCGCATTGCATTTGTAGGGATACAGTGCGGGTGTCTTTCAATTATTCATACAAACTTACATAGGGCGATTCGTGTTTGAAATCAAAAACGATTCCCAAAAAAAAAAAAAATCGAAAAAAAAAATTAAAACTTAGTACCCATCTTTATGTTTTACTGTTATTTTTTGAATTTTTCTTAAGTTTTTTATATTTTATTTTTCGAATAATCGTTTTCTATTTTATTCATCAAAAAGGTATCACCTGTATATAGCCGCAGTGTAACGTCAACGCGTCATAAGTCTGAAAGTCAGGATTCAAAATGGGGCCAGGTGGTGATTTTGGTTGGTAAGAAATTTGTCGCATTTTACCATTTTACCAGCAAAAGATTTGACTGATTTTCGCACACCCATAATTTTGTTTATTATATCGATAGATGTTCTATTTTACCATTAAATGTAGATGGCAGCATTTGTTGTCGCTATTATTTTGTGACATACTGCCATATGACTCCGAATTTTCGCAACTTGTCCAATCTACTAACCTTATATCTATGGTGCCGCAGGAAAAAAAAAAATCTCGAAGTGCACAAAACTCAATAATATTATCTCTAGATAGACAACATTAAAAAAAAAAAATACCAAAGCCTTTTGCGGCGTGGCTTAGTGTTAAAATTAAGAGCTGAAATTTCACAGTGATTTTTTAAAAATTATTTGTGATCGATTAGGGGGGCGCAAAGATTCAAATTCCACCTAGACCCAAATCAGAACCACCCTAATATACAGGGTGATTTATTTTAATCGCCCGGGGCCGATATTTCCGAAACTAAGCAAGATACGAAAAAAAGTTTCATGTAAAATATTCAGGGTTCAGAGGGGGACCAAATTTGGCGGTATCAGTATTTCCGTAAGTAGATCCACCGAGGGTGGGTGAAAGTCAACTTCGTTTTTTTAAATAGAATGACATATTTTTTCCTCCAGAATCTGAAAGAGCGTCAGATTCTGCACCAAAAAGTACTCGGATACATATGGACAATGAGGAAGGTCAATGAGCAACGAGGTAGAGCCGGTCAAAACAATACACGTGCGGCCGCGCCTCGCGGTCGCGGTGCAGCGCGCCCGCCAGCGTACTAATCTACAGATATCTTGTCGGTATTGTAAAGAGACTTGAGTATCCATGTTTTGAGGGATATGAAGGGAGCAGATTATTTTTCACGTGAAGTTACTAAGGGTAAATGAAGTTTAACTAGTTGATTTGGAATTTGTTTCGTTCATCAATCAAACAACAAATTTCTGTTAGGAATTATTTTATTGCGTTTTTTATTTCTTATTTTTCATTTCCACCTCAAATTTGTAATGTTGAATTGTTTGTTTCTTGTTTTGTTATTATCGTGATTTTTCATCGACTATCCTTCAAAAGTACCTCCGTTAGCGTGGAACCGTGACCTTGTGTTCGTATACGATTTGGCCTGTGAAGTAATGTGTTTTATCAAAACAAACCCCAGTGTCTTTTTATCTAAGAATGGAACAATTGAAATTCACAACATTGATAACGATAACACGCTCATTCAGTATACGGCTCTTAGCAGAGGTAAGCGTACGTCCTATAATAAATACATTGATTCGATATCAAAACTAAAATAAAGATAGAATAATGTCAGACTATTTACCCAACGAAATCGTGGATATCATTATGATGTATGGTGCAACTGACGGAAACGGTGCAGCAGCAGCGCGTCAGTATGCCGAAAGATGGCCAAATCGGCGACATCCCGATCGTAAACTAATAAGTAGAGTGGTGCAACGAGCGCGTGGCGGGAAACTCAAGCGTAAACGACGGAAGAAGTCACGCGAAAATGTGGATAATGCTTTATGAATAACCGTGTTGGGAATGTTAGCGGTAGATCCTCACATCAGTCAACGGCAAATAAATCGAGAATTGGACATATCACAAGCCACAGCTCACCGGATTCTGAAAGCGAATCATTATCATCCATACCGTGTTTCTCTTCATCAAGAGCTTTCCGACGCCGATAAAATTCAGCGCATTAACTTTTGCAGATGGGCATTGGACCAGATAGAGCGGGACCTTACGTTCTTCCATCGGGTCATGTTCAGTGACGAAGCCACATTCTAGCACACAGGAGAATTGAATCGACATAATTGTCATTATTACCCCGTCGTGAATCCTCGCTGGGTCCGGCATGTTGACAACCGACACCGTTGGAAGCTGAACATGTGGTGTGGCATTTTGGACGGTCACCTCATAGGGCCGTATTTTTTTGACGGCAATGTCAACGGCGTTATTCATCGCAATCTTTTAGAGAGAGAACTGCCGCGAATGTTGCAAGGAGTGAACCCGGATACCATTCGGCGAATGTGGATACAGCAGGACGGTGCAGGTCCGCACTATGCCCGGCTTGTGACTGATTTTTTGAATTCGAATTATGCGGAGCGCTGGATGGGAAGGAATGGCCATGTGCGTTGGCCCGCGCGTTAACCCGATTTGACATCCCCAGATTTTTTCCTATGGGGCTACCTTAAAGGTGTGGTTTATTCGACAAAGCCAACGACTGCAGATGACTTGGAAGAACGGATCATCAGAGCGTGTGTGCAGATCCCCAACGCGGTTCTTCGGAAAACAATAGATGGGTTCCGACGAAGACTGCAATTATGCATTGACGCTAATGGAGGAACTTTCGAAGAAGAGTCGATAAAGAATCACGATAATAACGAAACAAACAAATAAGTATTACAAATTTAAGGTGGAAATAAAAAATAAGAAATAAAAAACGCAATGAAATAATGCCCAACAAAAATTTGTCAATGATTAATAAACGAAACACGATCAAAATCAACTAGTTACACTTCATTCACCCTTAGCAACTCCACGTGAAAAATAATCTGCTCCCTTCATATCCCTCAAAACATGGATACTCGAGTCTCTTTACAATACCGACAAGATATCTGTAGATTGGTACGCTGGCGGGCACTGGCCCGCGACCGCGAGGCGCTGCCGCACGTGTACTATTTCGACCGGCTCTACCTTGTTGCTCATTGACCTTAGGCCATATGTATGTGAGTACTTTTTGGTGCAGAATCTGACGCTCTTTCAGATTCTGGAGAAAAAAAAAATGTCATTCTATTTAAAAAAAACGAAGTTGACCGTCACCCACCCTCGGTGGCTCCACTTACGGAAATACTGATACCACCAAATTTTGTCCCCCTCTGAACCCTGAATATTTTATATGAAACTTTTTTTCGTATCTTGCTCAATTTCGGAAATATCGGCCCCGGGCGATTAAAATGAATCACCCTGTATATATATGGGGTAGTTCGCGAATTTTCGAACGGTCCCGAACCCTCATCCCCTCCGATTTCGAAACGATTTTTTCTGATCGTAGCCCTAGATCTTTGGAAACTTTACGAATTTTTTTCAGATTTTTGTGAACATCCTTGGCCCCTTCATACATATGAGATGGTAATGATGGGCAGAACCGAAGCATAAAAATAATAAAACATACCATTCATTATGCCACTAGTGGCATCTTGTGTCACACTGTGCTTACGAAAATTAAACGCACATTTCATATGCTGTTCCCGCCAAATTTCGTTTGTGATCCATTGCTGCCACAGACCAGGTTTGAGAACAATGCACCGCCTATCATAGACCTTTCTCCTGGCATGTTCCCACCTCATGTATATTTTCTCTTCGCAGAGTTTTTCAAATTCGTCCTTGTCAGCGAATATTGTGAAGGATGTCAGCATTTCTGAATTAGTGGCATCCAAATCACCTGTGGAATCTCCTGAATTCTGCTCGAAACTAGAGTGGCCAACGTCGGTGGGATTTTTAGGTAGCCCATCGCTTCATGGCAAAAATTTTTGTCGCATAATAACGAATATATTGTTCGTCCAGCTATCCGGTTATCCAGGTCTGCTGATATCACCTCCCATACTGGACTCGTCTTAGATGGCAATTTTCCATCTTCTTTGACGATATCGACCTTCCTTATCTGGATATCACTAATAATTTCGTTTCTTGTTGCTTTCGGTGGTCTTCCTGGACGTCGAATCATTGCAAAAGCTCTACCTCCGTTCGCATACGGGATCGCTGGTGAACTGATTTTTGCTGTTGGTTTTCTGGAGACGAAGAAGGGATCAAACGATGCCGAATTATAAGAATATTCCGAAACTAATATCCCTAGCATATTAATACTACATTGTCGCGCGCGGCTCGACGAACTCTGAGCTTATTCGTTCATTTCATAATACTCCAAGTGTAAGCA
Organism: Tenthredo notha; assembly: GCA_914767705.2. Classification (NCBI taxonomy): domain Eukaryota; kingdom Metazoa; phylum Arthropoda; class Insecta; order Hymenoptera; family Tenthredinidae; genus Tenthredo; species Tenthredo notha. The sequence continues at coordinate 3,228,561 of OU611908.1, read as the reverse complement.
TGATATTCATGTTGATGAACTTGGGGATCATGTTTTTAACGATTGAACTGCATATAGTACAATAAAATTGGAATGCACATACATGAATTCGAACTGGACATTTTTTAATGGGACACAAATCCACTGAATTTAGAGTGAGTTAGTATATGGGTAGTAAGGACAGTAGTAGGGTACACTGGGCGAATTCCGTTATATTAGGTTTTTGGCGAATTATAGTCGTAATTAGTTTATTAAGATCAAAAGCAGTATATTCTTCAGATAGTCTCGGAATATCGTAAAAGCTTTCCCGATCCAAAAAAACAGACGGTGATGAAAACATTTTAATTTTAATTATTAATTTTTAAAAGAGCATAAAGTGTAAACGATGTGTTTTGAAATATATTAATTGAAATACATATTTTTTCCCACATGTACAATTACTTTTTTTTACAAACTATATCAATTTGCCGTTGTGCCCCGATATCAGGGGGATGGGGGGCGTAAAGGTTGTGATAACGACTTGTGGAAAAATATACGCGTAGTTGTACCCATGAACAACAGATTTATGTGAAAAAAGAATTTTTTGCGTGCTCGGGGACAACTCAAAAACATAATGACTAAAGTAGTCTGAAAATCCCATGTTTTTTAAATGAGAAACAAAACGAGCTTAGAGGCACGTCTTCTAATTGGACTACAGCGCTCCATTTTTGCACACATTTTTTTTAATTCATTTCGAACGTGTCTAGGGGGCGCACATGTCGAAATTCGTTAACACCCCAAATAAGGACCACCCTAATATACATATACCTGGATAGGTCCCGCTGCGCTATACCGACGTAGGTCCTACCCAATAAACACAGGTCCGTTTAATAGACGTTTGAAAAACGTGCCGGCTGCATAAATTTGGTGCACGTGGATAAATTAATCGTAGATCCACGTACGGGCGGACATCAGACCTGGAAATTCATTGTACTATAGGTTTAATTTTGATTTAATGATTGTATAAAAGGTTGTTTCAACGGTTCTGACACGTATAGTGAACACGTTTATTATACGGGATTTCAACCACCTTGTGTTTATTGGGTATGTACTCCTATAAGTTGTACTCCTATAGGAACCTGTCCCAAATTACGATACGTATGGTACCTATGTAGGTCCTGTGTAGGTTCCTATGTGGGAATTTTTACCAGGGGTGTGACGTGGATTTTTCTTGACCCTCGGATCTGGACCGGATAGCCAGCCTCCGAGGTCAACCCAGTCGACAATTAGCCAAAAAAACTAAGATGTTAACAAAAGTTGGGCGCCAGGCGGATAACCGCCACTTTTAAAAATCTAAACCAAAATCTAAACAAACTGTACTGAAGCGTCGGCTAGCAACAGTACCGCGGAGAGGGGTCAGGACTGAATGAAGGATTAGCTAGGCGTTGATTAACGACTCGTGGTTTAGAATTTAACGAAGAAAAATTGAATTTATTGAATGAAAATTGAATGAAAAATAGAATTAACAAATCGTGTACCCGGGGGTACTACCCCGCGGGTATAAAACGGCTACAGGTCGTGTATAGGCGACCTGGCCACGCTTGACGAGTTTCACAATAATAAATAAACTACTAGCTTCCACGTAGGAGAGCAATAACACAACAAAATAATGCAAAAATAAGTAACTCGACAAATACGTCCCTCGCGGAACAAAAATTACAGATAAAAGACTGAAATATGCCCGCAAGGCTTAACAAAACTAATTCAAAAAATTATTACTTAAACTTAACTCAAACTAACTCTGCCTTCGTAGGCGAAACAAAAAGGTTTAACGGAATTCAAAATATAACACTGTTCTGAATCTCTCCGTATGAGAGAGAGAGCGCGACCGTGATGTAAGCAGACTATCTCACTCGCACTCAGGTGCGAAACCTACGGCTCTACAGAAATACTATAACGCGACACAAAACTCGAAAATCTTACTCAAAAATTGAAGCTCAAAACTCTATTATGATGTGAGGCACTGGTGGCGGCCTAACGACTCGGAGGTCGTCTTAATTTGATTCTCAAAAATACTAAATAGCCTCGTGGCTCGAAACAAGGCAAGATGCCCGTGTAGAAATTGTATTGTGGCCCAAGCCGGGCTCCGTAAAGGTTAGCCAGAATACAGATGGGGCCCAGATCTGGCTGAGCTGTGGCAGCCTGTTAGGGGTCTGGCTAGATGTCTCGATTTTAGATGCAGTGCCTGAGCGGGGACTGACCAGGCTAGCAATGATCGCACCCTACTTGCACCACGATTCTTTCCAGGTTCGAGCCTGGACTGCATATATTTTGTTCAAATGGGTATTTATAATGTACGGATTTTAAATAATTTCGTTTTCAGAAATAAGTAGTCAGATATAATTTGTGACGTGGATTTTTATTAATTCTCGGATCTGGACCGGATAGCCAGCATCCGAGATCAATCCAGTCGACAATTAGCTAAAACCTGAAAATCGAACAAGATGTTGGGCGCCTGGCGGATAACCGCCTATTTCAAAAATCTGAACAAACTATACTGAAGCGTCGGCTAGCAACAGTACCGCGGAGAGGGGTCAGGATTAATTGAAGGATCAGCTGGGCGTTAAGTAACGACTCGAAGTTTTGAATTTAATAACGGAAAAATAGAATTTATTCAATAAACGAAATATGAAAAATATAAATAACAAATCGTGTACCCGGGGGTACTTCCCCGCGGGTATAAAACGGCTACAGGTCGTGTAAAGGCGACCTGGCCGCGATTTGCGAGTTTTACAATACTAAGTAAACTACTAGCTTCCACGTAGGAGAGCAATAACAATGAAAAATAAATCAAAAAGGAAGAACTCGACAAATCAAGTCCTCGCGTGACAATAAGTTAGCTAAAACACTAATTACTTCCACGAGGAAAATTCATTTACAAATAATAAATAGAATTAACAAACTTACAACTAACGAAAGGACAGTCTTTGACTCAAAACAATAAATACAATAACAAATTCGGGAGGCTCGCGGCCTATCTCAATAACCCAATAATGCGAATCGCAGTCTATGACGTCACCAGCCATTGAAGACGGCTGGTTCGCCTCCGAGAGACGAAACCTCCCGTGTAATAGACTGCTGGAATAAATTATTATTTACAATTTTTGACTAAAACTAACTTAACCTAACTCTGCGCCTAACGCAATTAAGAATTTAAACAATTACCCGAAAAATACGAAATGTTGACTCGAACCCGAAATTAATACCTCCTCTCGGCTAAGCCTCGAGCTTCGTCTCTCCCCGCAGGAGGAAGAGAGAGCGACAGTGACCGACTATCTTTCTCTGTCGCACTCAGGTACGACGAGTATCGAACCGGCTTACTCTAGATCACTCAATAATTTACAATAATTATCGACTTGAACTCTAGATATGTTGCAGTGGGACACTGGTGACGGCCTACCCTTCGGAGATCGGCTTAATTCGAATCTCAAAGATACTAAGTAGCCTCGTAGCTGAATTAAGGCAAGATGGCAGACGGCCGTTGCCGAATTCGAATTACTATGAGTAAGAATGGCTAACGCTTACCGTCTTCCAGCAACCTAGCGAAGAGGACTTTTTCCCTCCCGTAATTCATCTTCAGCCCTCGATTCCTTAATTTTTTTCGTCCACTCACACAAACAACTAGAGGGTACTTCAACTAAACCTCGGGGCTCAAATGCACAAAATTAATAACAATATTCTCCCGAAAAAGACAACTAATACGACACTCGTGTGTTCAGGACACTCGTCTAGCGCAGAGTGAGTAGACCGCATGGCGCCGGTACTCAGCGCCCTCATTACTCGGTCGAATATTGATTTTTCGTATCGAGCGCAGGATCCTTAAACATGGCGACCTATCGTCGCAACGCGCGAAATTTCGAAATTCGCTACGGTGATTATAAATCGGAGGAACACGGGTTGCAGGCTCTTCTTGGTGGCGGGAATCTCTTCCACCACCGATATCCCGCGTTGTAGAGTGCCCTCGGCACTCCCCCGTGCTCTCTCTCTCGTTGGTGTTCGTCAAAAGGATCCAAACGCTCGGTATGCAGTCTCTTATGTCCGTCGAGTGGCGTATTGGTCTCAGTTTTGGCCGTCGGATAGGTCTCGGCTCCCCCACATGTTAGAGAAAAGTCGTAAAACAAAACAAAAGAATAAATAATATGTTCAGTATCTACAGTTTTTAGTGCAATCTTTGATTCTATGTCTGACGATTGTGCTGCTTGCGTCGAACATTTTGCGATTCTATTTTTCAAGTGAATCAATGTTTTATTCACGTCACGGACAAGATGTTTTCTAGCCTCTACACACCATTTCACGATTGTCTCCGCTTCAATTTTTGACTGTGCTTTTGATTTATGGTTGATTTTCGAGGACAAGTTGTTGACGTATCCCTCCACGGATCCTAATAGCGTGATTGTATTCCCTCGTCTGCTTATGTTTCTGTATTTCTTTAAAATAGTATTTTTTTTTACCAATTTTTCTTTACCTGTATAATAATGCATTCTATTGGCTGCTTTTTTTGTTTCCGGATGCGCAGTATATTCGCGTTTTGCATATGCTTTTTTAATTTCTGGGTTTTCAGCATATTTGACTTTTGCATATGCTTTTTTAATCTCTGGGTTTTCAGTATATTTGACTTTTGCATATGCTTTTTTAATCTTTGGGTTTGCAGAATATTTTTGTTTTTCCTTAGTTCTTTTTATTTGTGGGTTTTCAGCATATCTCTGTCTTTCACGCGTTTTACTAATCTCGGGATTTGCTGTGTATCTATGTTTGTCATACGTTGTCTTTGCCGGGGTGCGTGCTACACATTTACGTTCTCCATACGTATCTTCCGACTTGTCATTGAATGTTTCTGTTTTGTGACTCTTAGCTGCATAGTCAGTTCGTCTCTTCTTGTTAATCGTGTTTTTGTAATTTCCCCACCATTCTTTTTCCAAATCCCTTTTGAGGGATCGACTGCTGATTTTCCGATCAATATTGGGTGGCGGCACGCACTTTTTGACAACGTTAGACGACGGTACTTCAGTAGGAATTGAAGATTTTTTCCGTACTGTTCGACAGACTGAAGCATAAGTCTTTTTTGATTCTGCTGCTATGTTTGGTTCGATTTCTTGTAGATTCACTACAATCGATGATACATTCGATTGCTGCTGTGTGCTGCTCGGTGACGTTCTCATTTCTATTGTAGGGAAAGGAATCAGCATTTCTTGATCTAGTATTTTAATCAAATGTTGTCTCATTGTGAGGGTAGACTTGAAGTGTCCATGATTGTCTACCACGTAATTTACTGCTATGGGGTCTTGTCCTTGCGCTAGAGTAGTTGCAATAGCACAGGCAAATACTCCGCATGATACCCCATCTGGGTGAATTTGTATATTTTCATATACGATGGAATATTCCCGATACAGGCATTTCAATATGTCATGTTGGAACGGTAATAATTTTCGATGCAATGTATCGTACACGTGTACTACCGATCCGTCGTAGTATATACAAGTCCAGTGCCCAATTAGATTGACACCTATATTCCCACCGTAAAGTATTTGAATATCTTTATCAGTGTTGACTTGTCGGTACCAACGTATACCCTGGTAGAACAGTGGATCCTGGGGTTCAAACGATGAGTTCATTGTTAGAACTTTCAAGAATGCGTTGATACATCGGTCATCCAATTCTTGTTTGATGTCCAAAATGTAAGCTCGGATTCTCTCTCGAATTTCACGTACTATATCTTGTACGTCGATGCGCACATTATCATCCTGAATTTCTATAATGTGCTCTGAATCTACGCTAAGGACCTCGCCAGGCCTCGAGTCATTGCGGCTATCAATTTTTAACCTATTTGCTTCATTTCTGCGTTCCCTACGTTTCGCGTAGCTAAGCTTCTTAGTTTTCGGCATTTTTCGAATCTATTTCTTACGTTAAAATTAATATAATAAATTTGAGGATTTTAAAGCTATCGATATACTGCGGTGCTACTTTTTATCGGAAGATTATTTCTTCGAACGTAAGTACTTACGTTTGATGTCTTCAACTCCGAGCAACAGCTATTATTTGACACTGTATTTTTTTTTTATTCACTTTTTTTATTCTACTACAATTAAGTAAAAATTATTATCAATTGTGAAGTTAATGTTTGATGTGAGGTTAATATAATAATGAGATTGTCTCTTACTGTGAGTAGCCTGTCAATGCCGATTTTCCAGAAAGTTTAATTTGAACAAAAGTGAATCAATAATAATGAAATTATTATTAACAATAAGAAAAATATTGAATATAACTGTGTTTTTTGTTAATCAAAACGAAATTTCAATCAACAATAACTCACACCTGTTGAATATTGCAAGTTCAATTAATACGATGTGCTCTATGCAATATCTTCAAGTGGAATAGAATATAGAAAATATCTTTTGGGGCTTTCCATTGTTTTTCGGACTGTGTTCCTAAACTCATCAATTAGAGATTTGTTGTCAAAACTACTTATCGTCAAACCGTCAATCGTCTAATCGTTATTGGCCGATACGAGCGCTACCTTCCGTGCTAATAATGACTTAGTTGGACTAAGATTACCGCGAACCCTAGCAGTCTTCTGTAGTACTAAGCCATTTATTCGCGTCATTTCTTCACTACTTTATTTATTTCTACGTCAAATTCAGGGGTGCATTTCAAATGAGGGGCGCCCCAGACTTTGGAACGCATGCCATCCCTTTTGTAAAGAGAAAACTTGTAAAAACAAACAGTCAAATGAATTAATATAGTCATTGAATTCAATTTACGAATAAAAAAAATTCACCAATTTCAGAAAATAAGGAATGAAATATTTTGCAATGATTGTAATTCAAAATTTTAATTCAAAATATGACGCCCTTAATACTGCTAACGATATCCGCCCTTGAGCCATCAATTATTCTGGTCGCATTAATTTTATTATAATGTTATAACAAATGCAATTTTAATCAAGGTTATATTCTTCATTCGATGTATTGTTATGGGTTTTATTTTAGCAAATCAATATGTAGTGTGGAAGGTTTCGGAATGTAATAACAGGTTGTCTTTATACGTAGGGTAATGTTCGTTAACGGGTTCGCAGTGGCTAACTGTTTTTTTCTGACTTTTTCGGATATTATAGAATAAAATAATACTATATTATTTTTATGAGGGGTTATAATTATAATTATTATAATTTAATTTTATAGAATAAAATAATACTATATTATTTTTATGAGGGGTTATAATTATAATTATTATAATTTAATTTTATAGAATAAAATAATACTATATTATTTTTATGAGGGGTTATAATTATTATTATTATAATTTAACTACATTCGGATAATTTCTTTTAAATCTGGACAACTCTTTTTTTTTTACATTCAACAATGTGTGTTGGTGAGTGCGTCCATCTATCTAATTCATGTGATTAATGGAGTATCGTTGAAATTTGAATCTTAATTCAAATTTTCATTCAACGTTCGAACGGTCGTACTTGAAGATGGGTAAGTAGTTATTTATATATTTATCTGATAAATCTATTCTTGTTTTGATAACTGATAATGTCGATTAAATCAGTAATTTACAATTAAGTCAATGCGCTGATAACTCAGGTGATCCTCGCGTTCAAATGATAATATCTTTTCACACTCCAAAATTAGTTTGAAATATATTGATTGCATTGAGCCATTGTTTGGCCGTTATGATCGGAATTTATAAGGGCTCAGCATCAAACGGCCTCAAGTTTCGCTCTCATCAATTAGGGTTGCATTTTTCTTGAATGGTAGGTCGCGATATTGTAATATTTTTTATCTAATACTGAACATTTGATTACTTGGTATCATCTTTTAGACGCTTGTATTAATAGTTTTTTTTTTGCCATTCTTATTACTGCTGCCCTTCATACCTATACTGTTATCAACCAAAATTTACTTATTTAGTGTTGAAAAATGATTATCTGAATTGCCCAATTATTGTAAAAATTTCTGGATCATAGTATTTTTAATTTCTTCAATTCAATTATTTATGGTGAAATTGAATTATTCTGATTCGTTGCATTATGTGGGGATGATAGTCGTATTACACTAGTTCTGATTGAGTGGAAGTGTAATCTTTTTTGATCTATTGTAATAATGATTCTCCTGACGTTATTTTACTTGTTGAAATATTGGTAGATACCATAAAATGAAGTGTATCTAATTAAGATGTGTTTTATTTTGGTTATAGCTAACAACGAAGAAAATTTTATTAATATTAATGGGCAGGAGGAAGCCGGGGAGATGGTCCCGGTGCCACGGGAGCAGCCGGAAGGTGTGGCGCTGCCTCAAAATGTAGTATGTACCTAACACCTTTCATTTTCTAAAATATTTGTAACTGATGTATTATATTTTCTAAGATCTGTAAATATGATTTGATAGCATCTCTTATGATACTATGTGAAACTTTTCATCTATTTTACAGATTAATATGATTCAAGAGGCTGTGCGCCAATGTTGGGCAGCCCAAGTTGGCCGAGGGGGCCAACTAATCCGGGGCGGTCAAGGTGGACGAGGCCTTCGTGGCGGCCGCGGCGGCCGAGTCGACCAAGGATATCGTGGCGGCCGAGGCGGTGGAGGATATCGTGGCGGCCGAGGCGGCGGAGTCGACCGTGGCGGCCGAGGCGGCGTAGTCGACCGTGGCGGCCGAGGCGGCGGAGTCGACCGTGGCGGCCGAGGCGGCGGAGTCGACCGTGGCGGCCGAGTCGACCGTGGAGGCCGAGGCGGCCGTGGAGGCCGAGGCGGCCGAATCAACCGTGGCGGTCGAGGCAACGGTGGCGGCCGAGGCGGCCATGGAGACCGCGGTGGCCGAGGGGGCCAGCGAGGGCCTGGAAGAGGCCAGAGGGGGCCCAGAGGAGGCCGTGGAGGCTCCTGGGGCCGACGGGGCACCGGAGGGGGCTCCGTTATAGTTTATTTTTAGTTTTAAAGAACAATTTTATTTTTTATATATTTTATTAATTAATCAATAAATACATTTTAAAGTAAACATCACAGTTTAAAACAAATTATTCACAATCACCATTTCATTCCAATATTTCCCCAGAATTATGTATACAATACATGTTTACTTGCTACATTACATATTTTATAAGACTTTTTTTTACTTCATGTGATACGAATTTTAAATTCTATTCATCATCTTCCTATATCTAGCGCAACTTTCGATTCACTATAATTCAATGATATCGTATTGAGGTAAACAGACTATGGATATGACATGATATTCATTTTTCAAATTCATATTCAACGATAAAACATGTTTTCTTTATAATTGTATGCTCAATTTTATTCCCAATAATTTGTCATCTCATTTTATTGCAAAGTGTTAGTTATCATTAGAGCTGTACACAGGTATTCCTTCAGGTTTCAGCTTAAACTTTTGCCAGATCATTAGAACTATCATTTTTATAGTAAGATTATATATCACAAATAAATATTTTTACCACCCATATTATGACGAATCTATTGTTATATGTAATATATAACAACAGAGGAATGAGAAAAAGGTAATTCTTGTGGGCTTTATTTTATTGCAACACGAATATGATTCCAACGAATGTATTATCGGCTGAACGAGCTTGTTGTGAGAAACGTAAAAGAACAAGTCGAACACAGAGATTGAACAGAACAGTAATTTAAACCTAAACGGTTCTATAGGATCTTTCCAAGTTCTGCAATAATAATCTTACTGCAGATTTTCTCTAAACAAGTCTTCCAACAACCGATAGTCTTTTTCTGAATAAGAAACTATCAGTGCAACGGCTCCACGTGAGCGACATCGAAGATTGCTTGTCTTTCCCATCGCGTGTCTAAATAATACAGGCCGATATGCATATATATATATCGATACCAACGTTCTAATATGTCGTAACTCATAAAATTTCAGAAATTGACTTTTTGAAAAATTGAATGATAATAATGTTGCGCAGCTTATGTTTCTAAGCTATAGCGGTCAAATCGTTGATTCACTATTTTTAAATAAATATTCTAATTCGTAAAATCCTATCTCCTCAATGATAACAGTGAAGCGTTTTCATGGCTTGCTGAACGATTTTTCAAATGTGAGTTTTACGACATATTAGAGCGTGGATATCGATTTACATTCATTTTGTCATTTCTGAAAATTCTCGAAATTTATCGTTTTTGAACTGTATCAATAATAACAGTAGCTGCCAATATTGGCATGCTTATGTTATGACTTGAATATCAAGACTAATTATGTGACAACGAATTATTCATCGATATATTGGCTTTCATGTAAAACAAATAAAAAAATTCATATGGGAAACAAATTAATAGGGAAAACAACGGTACATCTGAATATTGTTCAATTAAAATTGTTTGATGTGTATCATAAATAATGTTATTGTACTGAATGATTTCCTCTTAAATTTTGTTTCACCCATCATTTTTCATCACCTATGTTGATGTAAGAAAAGTATTGGTTCAGGTCGTAAAGTGATTTTAGCTAATACAATGAATCTTCATTGACCACATTTCATTGAGCATCATCATGAACCACATTTCCAAACTTCTAGATCCCGAAAATACGTTTTCAGAAAAATGTCAGTCTCCCCGTTGGTCTGTCGTTCTGTCAGTCCTGCGGTCTGTTAGCTTATTTAATGAATCCACGTGATGATCTTGGCAATGGCGCGATGAAACATTCTGAAATTTAGAGGACTTTATGTTGGAATGACCTGAACGAGAAACTGCCATATCTTATTAAATTTTAACGTTCGCTTTTATCGAAAATATATTGACTATCAATAATACATGTGTATATTCTCACTTTTCATTATTCTTTCACATTTCCAGATCAAAATAATGTTTTTTTGAATTTGAACCAATGACTGTATTCTGTATTCAGTACATACGTATGTAATTTTCTTATTGCTTTCAAATTAAAGATAAAATCTTTATTTGAGTTTAAACCTGGCTGTTTGGAAGCCAATGATGACATGTTGCCAGTTTAAAGTCTGATGCAAAGTACTGCCGTTTTGAATCCAAGACCGAGGTATGTGACTTCTTATCCATTTTATCCAAGAATGAGATATTGAGTTCTGAGTTCAGCCAAAATGTGTACTTGTCCAATAGTGATCGGGTGTTAAAACCGATTCCACAGGCTACTGTAATAATAAGAACGAAAAAAAAATAACGTATTGACTTTAATTAAAGTACGAGCAGTGGTTTAACGTTCATCTGTTTGATTTCAATGTTCTTTTTAATGTAATAGAGGTGATTTCTATAATAAGGATAATGAGATTCATGACCTTGTACAGTATTATTCATTTCTAAGTTTTAAATTAGAAGTTTTTTCTTGCAATTATTCTTGAACTTACCTATAGTCGCTATGAAGCTATAGTTGCTCATACAGATTTGTATGCTGATGATCTACGATAGGGCTCAGCACATTCATTAGTCCAAAGAGCCAAAACTATGAATTCATCTAACCCGTTCACTGGCACTAATCCTTCAAATGCCTGTTTTCGGATTTTGGTAGGTATGAGTGGGGATATGCAGGTATGAAAGGATCCGGATGGTTGGACGTAGTCTTTGCTGTCCCAAATAGACCACACATACCTTAGTTGCTTTTATTTCTCCTGAACGCTGCCCCTACCATAGAAATTTCCGGTAAGAAAAAGTGACCGATTTCAGGTAGACCAAGGGGTCGTACGGCCATAGTAATTGACACTTGGAGCCAGGTTGGCGCTGAGCACACGACGGTGCCGCTCCCTGATCCACTATGAACACACTTTAGTTTGATTTAAGATCTTCCTCAAGTAATAGTGTTTTCGGTTGGGAAAAATTGTGCTGCACTGGTCTGCACTGGTGTAAACTAGTGTACACCGTATCCTTAGTTTTGCACTGTGCTGTGGATTCGGTATACAACGGTGCACATCAGTACAGCACAATTTGGCTCAACCGAAACCGCTATAAGAGCAGTTTGCGTGCCACCTGCTCGTTGTTGTGAGCGATTGACTCTGGTAAAATTTGAAAAACTTGGTCATCCTTTTTACCGGTTGCTGTCTTTTATGTAACGTTGTCTTGATTGATAATTACTGTCTCATGGTTGATGCAACCAATAAACTCACTTTCTAATCAATATGTTTATTATTTTCTGTGCTTGCGTAATATTATTAACATTATTGTATTCACGAAACACCAGTTTTTGCTGCCGTAAATTGTAACTTAGCGGCGATTCGCTGCCGCTAATCTTGATAATAATTGATCTGAAAATGACGCACAATTTTTGAGCACACGACGAAAAAGGTGGTTGTTTGATCTGTATTGATTAAACGTTAGGCTACGACGACGAGGTTGACTCAGGTTCATATTAAATGAATGAAACTTATTTTTATTCTCGTACTTTAATCGGCACTTTGAGGTACTTTTTTTTCTGCTTCGCGGCCTATACCTTATTACATGAGTTTGAGATTCTTTTTCTTCTTAATTCTTTTACGTGGCTATTACTTGGGTTTTAGGTTATTAACTGTCATTGATTGATCGTGCATCGAGCATCGATTATATTATATAAATGAAATTATATGAGTGACGCTGTCTTCTGACGTCACTAGTATTTGTCGCGTGCGCCGCCATGTGGCCATTATGCCGTACCAACCACTTCGTTATTTCAATTAAATCTACCAACTGAGAAAGACTTCAGATCTTGCTCAAAATCAATAGGGGGCTGGGAAAAGACGGCGAATACCTACGCTTAAAATTTCTATGGTGTACATGCTACTGTTCTACGGATATCGTGGTCTTTGTCTGCGAAAAAAAAGTGAAAGAAGAAGAAGAAGATTAATTTTTTTGTGTTGTTTTGAACTTTTAAAGAATAATATCTCGAGATCCGTTTGACCGATTTCGTTAAGATTTGAACTACAGATTCTACTTAGGTAGGTCTTTGAGCCGTGCAAATTATATCATGAAACTCCTTTCCCTTCCGGAGATATCATGCTAATCTTACATGCAATATCGTTATACCTGGATCCCCCGGGTAAATGATTCTTGGCTCGCGTTCGCCTTACTTACCTTTAACTTAGCGGCGATTCGCTGCCGCGAATCTTGATAAACTTCGATCAGCACGTTTCATTTCAACTATCGATTTAAGCCAAGCATATTTTCAAATTTCGCTAACTGTCGAAAGTCGCGAAATTACAGCCTTCATAGTACCTGGTGAAGGACTTTTTCATTTTACTTGGATGCCTTTCGGATTAACAGGCGCACCCGCTACATTCCAGCGGCTATTAGATCAGCTGATCGGGCCAGAAATGGACCCCTACGCCTTTGCATATCTTGACGATATCATCATTGCAACAAAAACTTTCGAAGAGCATCTTGAATGGCTAAAGCGCGTCTTAGAAACTATCCATGAGGCTGGCTTAACTATCAATCGCGAAAAAAGTGAATTTTGCTGTTCTCAGGTTAAATATCTCGGTTTTATAGTAAATGAAAACGGTCTACAAGTGGATCCTGATAAGATCACACCCGTTATCGAATATCCTGCGCCGCGAACGATTAAACAATTACGCCGTTTTTTAGGAATGGCTTCCTGGTATCGTCGGTTCCTTCCAAACTTCGCTAGTATCACCGAACCTTTAACTCGATTATTAAAGAAGACCCAATCTTGGGTATGGGAAAAAGAGCAAATACAAGCGTTCGAACAAGTAAAACATTATCTTGTGACGGATTGATATCCGACCACTATTTAATGGAGATGAGGACGGGGTGGTGAGGGGGAAGTGATGACTCTCCGGTGTGTGTGTGTATCAATATAATTAGGTTTATTCAGTATATTCTTAAAATTAGGTACAGTTGTGTGCGCGTGTGTGGGTGTGTGAGTGGGTGCCGTTAGGTGTAATAAAAGGTTGGTCACGAGATTATCAGAGGTCTGAATAAAAAAGGTACTGACCTTATATCTTACAGGCTTGGAGTTCACAAAAGTGATGGATTTGGGTTCTAGCACTGGTCTTTACGACGGTAGTTACTTGAGTGACGATCGGTCCTAGTGACCGATCGTCTTTGGCTAACTTCGTGTTTTTTCGTTTTATTTTGAATGCTTCGGTTTCCCCGCGTAGTTTGGGGAGATTTGTGACTTGCTATGTCACAACTCCCCCCTCCCTACGCGGGGTGAAGCCTATAGGGTGAACCGATTCGTGTATGTGTGTTATGTGTATGTGTACTGTGTCTTATTTTCTATTATATCTTCTAATTTGTACTTTTCTTACCCTACTAACTTATTTGCTATTTATCCTACTTGATATATTATTTTATCATGGTTTTACTTATTCTATTTTTGTACTTTTTCCTTATTTCTACTGTGTGTGCTTTCTCTATCTGCTTTACTGTGTTATTTTCTTGTTTTCTTTGACTGTGTATTGTTTCTGACTATTTTCTCGCTTTATACTGTTATTTCTACCTTATTTTCTAGTGTGTGTCGTTTTCGTTGTCTTCTACTGTTGTCGTGTCGTTCTTAGGTCGTGTCGTGTCGTTTCCTCGTTTTCCCGTGTCGTTCTGTTGTTTTGTTGTTTCGTTATCCGGTCGTGTCGTTTTCTTTCTCGTTTTCTCGTGTCTTCATTTTCCTCGTCTCTTCCTTATTGTGTAGTGTCTGGTGTGATGTCTGTGTCGTCTATTTCAATTATTAGTGTGTCTGTGTCCATTTCGTCTGCTGTTTCGTACGCGTCGTTTTCCGTGTCTGAGTCTCTAGTGGTTTGTTCCGGTGTTGTGTTTTCTGTGTGATTTCTTTGTGTTATGTGGTATGTTTTGGGGAATGGGGGGTGTGATCGTGTGCGTGTGCGTCTTTGGTGTTTTATGGTTCTGTTATGTGTTGGTAATGTAAGGGTTGGTACTGTCTGTTTCGGGGGTGATGGTGGTGTGTAGGGGGGTAAATTGTCTAGGTCGATGAGTGGTGGTTGTGTTGGTGTTGTGTCGTATTTTTTTATGTTTCTGTTTTTGTATTTTATGTATCTGTCTGTCGCTTCGTCTATTTTAAATTGTGTCTCTATTCTGTCTCGTAGTTGTGTAATCTCGTCTCGTGTGTCTGTAGTTGGTTTGGTTCGTGCGTATGGGGTTATGTTTCTACGTGTAATTGTGTCTGGTGTCTGTCTGGATGTGCCTGGGGTTGGTTATGTGTTTGTTGGTGTGTTGTGTGTGGAGGGTGGGTCTGAGTATCTGTGTGCGTGTGGTGGGAGTCCCGGTGTTTGTAATAATGGCACTTTGTGTGCCGTGGTAGTTGGTGTGTCTTGTGTTGGTGTCGGTACACGGAGAAAATTTTGCGCGCACCCCGCTCGTACCATTTTCTTCTAGCGGTACGGTCGTACACTAACAAATACGAGTGCCCCACCATCGCACTTCGAGAGCCCGAACGTCTAAAACTCATTGGCATGCGGCCGTCGCATCAATTCTGCGCGCTAGGTCATCGCAGAGAGTAAGTTTGCGCGCTCGAGCTGAGACACAGACGTTCTCGCACATTAGAGGGCCCTACATTACCATAGTCGTGAGATTACTTGCTTCGCACTCTGCGAGCTGGGCGCGCGCACAAAGACTTCGACTTCAGTCATCAGACTTTTGCGACTACGGTGCTCTCATGTGCGAGCACCGGACACGCGACATTTTCTCCGTGTAGTAGTGGTGTTTTATCTGTGGATGCTACGAATAGCGTGTACTGTCTGGGTGTTGGTAGTAGTGTGCGTCGTGTTTCCGTCGGTGGGTGTATGTTGTATTGGTGTTGTATTGGTCTGTCTGCTTGTACTGTCTCTGGTGTCGTGTAGCGGTGTGCGTGAGTTGGCTGTCCTGGTGTCTGTAGTAGTGGTGTCTTGCGTTTGTGTGTCCTTTCCATTGTCTCTGTCTGTAATATATTGAATGCATTATTAGTTACATGTCTTTTTAAATGTATAGTTTTAGGTTATCAATATGCCATTTTCCGGCGTTCTTTCCGTTTTCTGCTGTTAATTCGTATATCGTAGGTGAAATTTTGTTTGTTATTATATATGGTCCAGAGTATTTATGTGATAATTTTGCTGCTATGTGATCTACCTTTGATGAGAGTGTGTGGTTCTTTTTAAGAACCCTATCTCCTACCTTGAATTCAGTGTTTCTATGTCTTAGATTGTAATAGTGTGCCTGTCTTTCGTTGGCCTCCGTTAAGTGTCTTTGAACTTCTTCCCTGATTATCTGTAGTCTGCGTAGGTGATCTGTCCATTTGTCCGTGTCCTGCATCTTTATGTCTCCCTCGTTCTCTAGTTTATCTCGTAGGTTTTGTGTTGGCTTCAATTCTCTTCCCAAGTTCAGGAATGCCGGTGTGTGTTTTGTTGATGTGTGTGTACTTGTGTTTAGTGCGAATTGTAAGTCTTGTAAGTGTATGTCCCATTCCCTGTGATCTTTCTCTATGTATGCTTGTATCATGGTTTTTATCGTTCTATTTACTCGTTCTACTGGGTTAGCTTGCGCGTGGTATGGGGGTATGGTTGTGTGTCTGATGCCGAATTTTTGTGTTAGTTCGCGCATCAGTTTGTTTATGTATGGTGTACCGTTATCTGTTAGTATTACGCGTGGTGTTCCCCAACGTGATATAACGTGTGTGTGTAGTGCGTGTTCTACTGTTTGAGCTGTTGCTTTTTTAAGTGGTATTATCTCGCTCCATTTCGTGTATAGGTCTTGGAAGACTATTATGTATTGGTGTCGTGTCTTGGAAATCGGGAGTGGACCCATTATGTCGGAAGCTACTACTGTCCACGGTTCTTCTATGATTCTATGGCCCATGAGGCCTGCTGGTTGTCTCTGTTCCACTTTCGTTTTCTGGCAGATTTCGCATTTTCTTACGTGGTTTACTGTGTCTCTGTACATTCCTGGCCAGAAGTATTCTTTAGCTATTCTTTGGTATGTTTTTTCTATCCCTAAATGTCCTGCTTGTGTTGTGTCATGATTTTCGTGTAGTACTTGTGTGATTTTTTCTTTTGGGATTACTAGTTTCCACGGGTTTGTGTCTGGTAGTAGATTAGAGTGTAGTGGATCGGGTCTATGGAAATATAGATGTGTGTCGCGTATTCTCCATGAGTTATTTTTCTCCGGTCGTGTCTGTACTTGTGTCTTTTTATATGTGTACCATTTGTCTGTAGTGTCTTCTATCGCGCCTAACTGTGCCTGTTCTTCGTCTTCGTGTAATCGTGATAATGCGTCGGGTACATGGTGTGCTGAGCCTTTTCTGTGTATTATTTCAAAATCGTATTCTAGTAGTTCTAGTGCCCATCGCACTAATCTACCTGTCGGGTTTTTTAGATTATGTAGCCATTTTAATGCACTGTGGTCTGTGATGACTGTAAAGTGGTACCCTTCTAAATACGGTCTAAATTTTTGTATCGCCCAAATCACTGCTAGGCACTCTCTCTCTGTCGTCGTGTATTTGCGTTCAGCCTCGCTCAGTGCACGGCTGGCGTATGCAACTACTTGTTCTATTTCTTGTTTTGTTTGTGTGAGTACTGCGCCTATGCCTGTTCCGCTCGCATCTGTTTGTACTTGGAATGGTAGTGTGTGGTCGGGACATGTTAGTGTGGGAGGTGTTGTGAGTAATTGTTTGATTGTGTTCGTTGCGTGTTGTTGTTCCTCTCCCCGGACCCATTTCTGTTCCTTTTTTAATAATCGTGTGAGTGGTTCTGTTATGTGTGCGAAATTCGGGATGAATCGTCTGTACCACGAGGCCATTCCGATTAATCGTCTTGACTGCTTAAGTGTTTTTGGTTCTGGGTAGTCTGTTAGCGGTTGTATTTTGTCTGTGTCTATGTGTAGTCCGTGTTTATCTACTATGTAGCCTAGGTATTTTACTTGTGAGCAGCCAAATTCACATTTATCTGGATTAATTGTAAGTCCTGCGTGTGTTATTTTATCTAGTATTTTCCCTAGCCAGTGTAAGTGTTCTTCGAATGTTTGTGTAACTATTATTATGTCGTCTAGGTATGCAAATGCGTACGGTTCTGATTTTGGTCCAATTATTTTATCTAGTAGTCTTTGGAAGGTCGCTGGTGCTCCCGTTAGCCCATATGGCATCCTTTTAAATTGGTATAATCCTTTTCCCGGTACTGTAAATGCTGTTATGTGTCTGCTGTCTTCGTGTAGTGGTATTTGGAAGTATGCTTGGCTAAGGTCGAGTTTAGATATGTATTGTGCTGCGCGTAATTTGTCTAGTATTGCTGTCATGTATGGTAGGGGGTATGCATCTTTACGTGATACTGAGTTTACTTTTCTAAAATCTAGGCAAAATCTGTATGTGTTGTTTGGTTTTTTAATCATTACAATGGGGCTCGACCAATCACTCTCTGATGGTTCTATGACGTCTTCTGCAATCATTTTGTCTACTTCTGCGTATATCGCGTCTTTGATTTTCGGTGACACCATGTAGTATCTTTGTTTTATGGGTGTGTGTCCTTGTGTGTCTATTCTGTGTGCTGTTAAGTGTGTTAGACCTAGTTGTCCTGGTAGTGAGGTGATATTGTTTCTTAGTAGTGATTGTAGTTCTGTGTGTTGTGTGTCTGTGAGTTGTTGAATTCCATTGCAGATTCGGGGTGCATGGTTTCTTGGGTATAGGTTTGGATTGGGTGGAAAGTTTGGGGTTGGTAGCAATGCTTTTCGTTGTCGTGGTGTGTACGTGTGTGTTTCGTCTCTCCTATCTGTTTTTTGTTCTTGTGCGCTTTTATAGAGGTTCGGATTTGGTGGAAAATTTGGAGTTGGTAGTAAGGCTTTTTGCTTTGGTGTGGTGTCTATATTTGTTTGTTTCTGTACGTCTGTGTCTATGTGTGTTTTGTTTTGTGTGTCTGTGTTTTGCGACTGTTCTTGCGCTTTCCTCGCTAATTTTTCTTGTAATGCCGCTGCTTTTGCTTGTTTGGTGTGTGTTTGTGTTTCCTGTTCCCTTGTTTCTTTGCGTGTTTCTGTTACTTTTTTTGGTTTCTTATCTTCGTCTTTATCGTCTTCCTGTTCTATGTTTTCTTCATGTGTGTTTGCGATTTGTAGTGGTATTGGGGTTGTTTGTGGCCATCGTTCCATCCTATATGTTAAGTGTGGTTTTTCTCTCATGGACCAGCTGTTGTCTGCGAAGTCTAGCTTCATGCCAAATTGTCTAATTGCATCTATGCCTATTATGCATGTCCACGCTAACGTTGGAATAATTCCCAATTCCACCCATCTCGCTGTGTGTCCTATTCTAATTAATCGTGTTGTTATTCCTGTTATTCCTGCGCTCGAGCCGTTTGCTACTAGTACTGTAGTGTTAGGTGTATCTTGTATGTCTGTGTATCTTTCTTTTATAATTTCTCCGATCTTTTGTCCTAAGTATGAGTGTGTTGATCCCGTGTCTATGAGTGCATTGAATTCTAATCCGTCCATCTCTAATTTTATGTGAAATCTCGGATCGCGCGGATTGTGTGTAATTGTGTATATTACGTGTTCGGGTGTGTCTGTGTTGTGTGTTTGGGGAACTGCCTCCACCCGTGTTAGCTGTTCCCTTACTCGTTTCCCGACTGTTGTGGTCTTATGCATTGCCATCTCATGTGGCCTGGTTCGTTGCAGTTATAGCATCGTTGTTCTGTTGTGCTTGTCCGCGTGTATTGTTGTGGTGTGTATCGCGGTGCTGTGTATGTGATTGCCGGGCGTGGTGGTGGTTGTATCTGTGGTCTTGGTTGAGTTGTGTGTGTGTATGTCGGTGCTATGTTTGGTGTTGGTAGTAAAACTCTGCGTTGCTGTGTTTGAATTTGTGGGGTTCTCTGTGTGTGTGTGTGTTTCGCTTGTTGTGTGTATTCGTTTCTCATGATATTCTGTCTTGCTGCCTCCCGTGCTTTCTCTTTTTCCCACTGTTTACCTGCGCTTTCTAGTTGTTGGAACGTCTTTATTTCGTGTCTGCCTATGTATTGCTTATATTCTAGTTTGAGTTTACTGTGCGTTATCTCTAGTTCCTGTATCTGTGTGTATGGTGGGTTTAGCTGTGCGAGTAGTGTTTTAATTCTTATTATAAATTCTGAAATTCGTTCGTTCTCTCTTTGTATGCAGTTTTTTATTTTCTCCTCTATTCTCTCCCTGTGTTCTGTATCTGTGAATGTGTATTGTATGTGTTCTGCAAATTCTTGCAGTGTGTTCCATCCTCCTCTGTGCATTCTGTACCATTGTTTTGCTTTTCCGTCTAGTATAGGCATGAGGTTGTCCAACAGTTGTTTGTCCTGTATGTCATATGCTACTTGTAGCTCTCTTACGTTTTGTAAAAATTCGTATAGATCTTCGTTGGGTTCTCCGGTGTATTTTATGTTCCACGTTTGTATTAGTGTAATCGGTATTATCGAATTTTGTGTTTGGCTGTTGATAAAGTGTTGTGTGTTCTGTGGGTGTATTGTCTGTGTGTCATATATTCTCGGATGCGTTTGTGGTGGGTCTAGATCTATAAGGTTTTGAATTCGCTGTATGTTTCGCGTGTTAGTGCCTATGAATGTTTCTGTCCCTGTTCTTTCTCGTCCTTGATTGTTCTCGAAGAAGGCGTATTCGTGTGTGTTCATGTGTGTGTGGTTTGGTTGTATGCTGTGTGCGGTCCCTGGTGATTCGAAGTGTATTATCGGTGTATTTAGGATTCGCGTGCTTTGTAATGTATGTTGCATTCCTATGTTCCTTCCGTTAATTTCTCCCTGTGTATTAAATTCTCTATCATCTCTAAACGGTTCGTGTACCTGCATGCGTGGTAGAATGTGTATTTGATTTTCCTGTGTCTGTCTGTATCAATGTGTGTTTCGCCCGTTTTGACCGTCTAACTCTGCCGTGTTGTTTTCGAACAGCGCACGTATAGGGCCGTGTGTTTGTGTGCCGCATGGCAACGCCGGCTCGCTATGTCTTCTCTCTGCCATTTGTATGTATGTGTGTCTATGTGTCTAACCGTTCGTCTTTGAATTTGTCTGTTTTGTGAAATGTGTTTTATTGTTTTAATTTGTTTAACGTCCTACTTGTTTATGGGGTATTGTGGATTGTTACGTTGGGCGCCAATTTGTGACGGATTGATATCCGACCACTATTTAATGGAGATGAGGACGGGGTGGTGAGGGGGAAGTGATGACTCTCCGGTGTGTGTGTGTGTATCAATATAATTAGGTTTATTCAGTATATTCTTAAAATTAGGTACAGTTGTGTGCGCGTGTGTGGGTGTGTGAGTGGGTGCCGTTAGGTGTAATGAAAGGTTGGTCACGAGATTATCAGAGGTCTGAATAAAAAAGGTACTGACCTTATATCTTACAGGCTTGGAGTTCACAAAAGTGATGGATTTGGGTTCTAGCACTGGTCTTTACGACGGTAGTTACTTGAGTGACGATCGGTCCTAGTGACCGATCGTCTTCGGCTAACTTCGTGTTTTTTCGTTTTATTTTGAATGCTTTGGTTTCCCCGCGTAGTTTGGGGAGATTTGTGACTGGCTATGTCACAATCTAACGAGCGCACCAACCTTAACTTGTCCCGATTTTAGTCTTCAATTCGTCATTCAGACAGATGCAAGTGCAGTAGGCATTGGCGCTGTCCTTACACAGACAAAAGACGAGGTAGAAAGCGTCATCGCCTACGCGAGTAGGACCCTATCGGAAACCGAACGCAGATATACTGTAACGGAACAGGAATGTCTCGCTGTAGTTTGGGCTATCGCGAAATTCCGCGCAAATATCGAAGGATATCATTTCACGGTTATCACGGATCATAGTAGTTTACAATGGCTTCACAAACGTAAAAATCCTACCGGAAGATTAGCCAGATGGGCTCTAGAATTATTAGGTTACGACTATACTATCGTGTATCGGAAAGGAGCTTTAAATTACGTTCCTGACGCTCTCTCGCGAATCCCCGAAACAGCTACCGATTCGGAAATAGCAGTAGCTGCCGCTATAGCTCCCGCTCCTATTCCCGATTCTTGGTATGAGTGAAGAAAACGCGATGTTGTTAGTTTCCCAAAAAGATTTCGTGATTGGAAAATCAAAGATGACAATCTATACTATCGACGCACCGATTCTCTAACTGATACCGTAGTGACCGATTTAAACGCCTGGAAATTAGTATTACCGGAAGACCAGCAAGCAAATGCACTTCAAGAAGCACATGATGCACCACAAGCCGGTCATCTAGGTATCGAAAAAACCTATCGACGACTTGCTATCGATTATTATTGGCCAGGAATGTATTATTATGTTGCGAATTACGTTCGAAGATGCCCCACCTGCCAACGGTGCAAGGTCAATCAAATCGCTTCCGCCGGTTCAATGGGACACCGAGTAGTTGAACAACCTTGGACTGTCGTAGCTGCCGATATAATGGGTCCATTCCCTCCTAGCAAATCTGGATTCGCGTACATTCTAGTGATGCAAGATCTTTTTACTAAATGGGTAGAGTGTTGCGCGCTTAAGAAAGCCACTGGTCAGAAAATTAGTGAAGCTTTCGAAGAGCTCGTTCTCTCTCGATGGGGAGCACCCCAAGTATTACTCACAGATAACGGTACTGAATTTAATAATCGCGCCATAAAAGAACTCGCAAGTAAATACGGTATTGCTCACACTACTAGACCTCCGTATCATCCCCAAGCTAATCCAGTAGAACGAGTTAATAGAGTTTTAAAAACCATGATTGTATCGTTCTTAGAAAGAGACCATAGAGAATGGGATCTACATTTATCGGATTTTAGATTCGCTTATAACACCGCTTATCACACTTCTGTGGAAACAAGCCCAGCATTTTTGAATTTCGGTCGCATACCGAGACCTACTAACTTTTTACGCGATCGAACAGCTGTTCCTCCCGATTTAAACGTCCAACCTACCGAAAAATGGTCAGAACGGATGCAGCAACTACATCACCTACGTGAGTGGGTGACAAGTCTTGAAGAAGCCTTCAATAAACAATCTCGGCATTATAATTTACGACGACGCGAGCAACGATCTGCGATCGGCGACCTTGTATTAAAACGTCACTACGTTTTATCATCGGCCGCACAAAATATCGCCGCGAAACTCGCACGGAAATTCGCTGGTCCTTACCGTATCTCCCGAATCCTTTCTCCTGTTGTCTATGAATTATCGGAACTAGAAAGTCCTCGTAAAATAGGAAAAATACACATCAAAGACTTAAAACTGTATCGTAACCCTGTACCTTGACCCCCAGAAACCAGTATCGTTCACACACACCACACTGATCATCTATCGACACACTTACTTGAGCATCATACACCCGGACTAATCACCCAACCACACCAAATAATGGACTCTTCCGACAACGAATCAACGATCCTACTATCAGAACGAGAAGGTTTTCTTGACTGGTTTTAGGTGCAGATTGGAGAAAAAATCATTCTTCAATCAGGACTTCGTCGCTGAGCCACTTAGTCACAACATCGTTGGCGCTTTCATAGTGCCTTTTCGATCTGAGGATGACCGGCCATGCTCCGGTCAAAACGTCATCAATTAAATAAAATTAAATTTTGATGTCTACATTGACTGGCATACCCATGATTTTTTCTCCAATCTGATCCTACTATCGTCGGACGAAGAGCAGCAACATGTGCGAGGCTGGGAGCGTTTACGTCGCCATGAGTATCTCCTAAACCTGATGTGTACCGCCCGGCCACGTCTCCGATTGGACATAATAGCTGCTTGTGCCGAGGTAGCTGAGGACCGAGAGCGTTATCGCGGACATTTCGCAGATCCGGCCTGTGTGCACGATCCCCCAGAGACGACCGAAATGGAGGTCCAGTGCGATCCACCACCACCTCAGGTGTCGGTCGCTACTCAGACTGCTACACCCCCCACAACGTGCGACAAAAGCACGCAAACGGACCTAATGCCCTTCGAGCCGCGAGTTCCGCGATTCCCCACCACTTCATCAACTCTTTCGCCGGCTACGGTCATCTCACCTCTACCATCAACCTCCACGGCACCTATCGCACCCCGACGTGGTCCATTCGCAGAGTGTACCGCGCCGCCGATCACCGCACTCACCAGACCGAAACCAAAGATAGCGGTAGCGCCATCCAGATCGCGCTCCCCGGAGGCGTCTGCCATTCACTATGTGCCACCAACCATCCACACGTGCTGGAATTGCGCGACAATCGGGCACCAGTCCACCCAATGCCCACACCCGTTGGAAAAACACTGCTTCAAACTCGGGAAGCGCGGGGTGACAAAATCCGACTGCCCGACTTGCTGCCAAGAATGGGTCAGCATAATCAACCGTCGTCGTGCCAACGGTCTACCGACTCGTCCGACACGCGCCGCCCCGGCTTATACGCGGACTCAGAGCCCCAAAAAACACCGACCTGAATAGGAATATCGGGGAATAAATACTCAATACCCTCACTATCGTAACCCTTACTAATGCTATATTCTTCTATTATCTTTCTAAACCTATCGTACATTATTATCTTTCTATCTCTTAATCATAAACCTAAGTTACCTTATAAACCAAAAACCAACATTATAATTTGTCTATCGATGTAATTTGTCTATCGACACTCCTATCGTAAAATACTCATCGTTTTGAATAAAACACACCATATCATAATTTTGTCTAGTACGACTTAATCCTCACATTTACCTGAACTATCAATGACATTGAAAATTATAATAATAACCTACCTAATATTATCGTCATGAGTCAAAATAATTATGGTTAACAGTACTACAATCCTTTAATTTTCGTTCTATCCAAAAATTCGCGCGCTCTATCGTCCGCTCGCGGAAAAACTCACGCGCCCTATCGTAAAAATCCTTCTCTTTTGTTTCGCGTGCTCAGCACAACCTTTCGTTAGTATAGTATAGTTTAGTTTAGCTAAGGAATTCTAGTAAAAATTTTGAGTTAGTCTATCGCTTAGGATATCTCCAGAGAACTCTCGTATTCAAAAGTCCAGTAAATCTATCGTTCTACGTACTCGCCAGTTACGAGTTTACCTATCGTCTCTAGTAGTTGATATCAAAAACTCATGCCTCACTTAAAGCTTTACGGCCTTGTCAGCCTTCCCCTGGAAGGGAAGAGTTGTGACGTGGTATTTTAAGTTCCTCGTCACAAGGCGATACTATCGGTGATACAACGATGCGTGGCGTGGACAGGGATTCCAGGAAAAGGAAAAATTAGGGAAAAATGATTGGGATTAACTAACACTATTGTATTTTTTGTAAACTATGTTATCTCGAGCTCGATACTCCACGAGACGTCTGTCGTCGTGGGAACTACGGATGGAAAATCGACTACCGAACGTGAAGCCTCCACTATCGTCAAGGACGAATCTGTCGGCGCGCAAGCCATGGTTGGTCCAGTCGACCCGAAGGTCAGCGCCTCCACTCAAGTGGAGAATCTACTACCTCCAAACTACCGGATTGACGGCGTACAGGGATGTGCGAGAAGCACGACAAAATCCTCCCGTCATCTGGGGAAGCTACCGCCTATGAGTCAGTCCACGTCAAGCGGGACACCTTTTTGACCTCATGGTCTTGAAAATCGTCGTCATTTTTTTTACATATTCTCTGGGTAAAATGAATGCATGAAACATTTTTTTTTTTTTTTTTAACTCGAAGGGCTTAGAAGATACAAGGGGTTGAATTTTCGAAAAAAACACCAAAAATCGGAATCGCGCTCTTCTTTAAATGTTAATATCTCCGGTTCCCTTTGTCGTACAGACCTCGTAGAAAACTCATTTTAAAGCTCTTGAATTGCACTTTCATGTTATGAATTTTTGATTCATGTAATAAACAATTTTCTATTTGTTATTAACAATTATACTTTTCAAACGCGATTTTCGAGGTGACTACCACCTTTGAAAATTCTGAAAAAAATACGAGCGTGTTCCTTGACTCATTCTCTACAAAATCTGTAAGTTTCAAAATGGAACTCCGATGGAAACTATATTTAAAAAGCGATCGATTCATGCGGGACGTCGCGCACGGCCGGGTACGCGAGTGCGCCGAGACCGAGGTTCGCTTTGCATGCAAGGAATACAGGGGGGGCTGTTATACGTTCAAATTCATCAGTCCCTTAATTCACGAAATTATTAACTATTTATTTCATTTCATACTGAATATTCGAATTAAAACAACAAAAATACAAATATAGAAATGAAACGCTTAACTAAAATCTTAAAACATATCACAAATTCGAAACTAAAGCTCCTAGTCATCGAAAATAAGTGGTAAATATAATGTACTTTTTGAGTCCATCAAATAGAATACATCACAGTGTTATTTAATCAATTACGTACTAAATTAACAAACTGAAAAATATTTAATCTAAACTCTGATACTATTATACATTCAAATAAAATCTTAAAGTAAACGGCGAGTTTAAATTTATATATTAATGGTTCAATTACTTGGAAACCAATGCTTCTACTGACTTCTGTGCATACGAATATCTTTTAGCAACAATTTTTTTTTTTGAAATAGGCTTCATATAATGGAATGTTAATGTTCCACGGACTAACTTCGCTTTTTCAAATCGAGATTGTAATACAACAGCTTCTTTTTTGTACTCATCATTTGTGAAAAAATCGACGTAGATATTTTTAATATTCTGATTATTCTATTTTTAGAGTATTTCTTTCCGTGCTTTTCTAAATTGAACGGATTGAAGCAACAGTCAAAACTTTTCTGTTTTGGTGCCATAATAGTTATTGCTATGATTCGATTTTGATGCACTTTGAAATTTTTGAATATTCTTCAGTCGTGTGAAACTACGTGAACAAAGAATCGATGTGACTTTAGTAAGCGTCAAGACGATACTGAAATAGTCAAATCCTGCAATACATTTATATATTCTAGGGAGGCCATGGAAGGGTAAAAAGAGGGTATTTTAAATACCTGAGGGTCGACACACAGGTGTTCAAATAATGGGCATATTTATTGCATTACGCGGAATTAGTTTCTCACCTGAGTTCAATTCCAAGTATGTAACGACGCGCGAACAGGGTCTTGCCGCCCCAACGCTCGTGTACCCGGCCGTGCGCGACGTCCCGCATGAATCAACCGCTTTGGAAATATAGTTTCCATCGGAGTTCCATTTTTAAACTTACAGATTTCGTAGAGACTGAATCAAGGAACACGCTCGTATTTTTTTCAGAATTTTCGAAGGTGGTAGTCATCTCGAAAATTGCGTTTGAAAAGTATAATTGTTAATAACAAATAGAAAATTGTTTATTACATGAATTAAAAATTCATAACATGAAAGTGCAATTCAAGAGCTTCAAAATGAGTTTTTGACGATGTCTGTACGACAAAGGGAACCGGAGATATTAACGTTTAAAGAAGAGCGTGATCCCGCATTTTGGTGTTTTTTTCGAAAATTCAATCCCTTGCAGCTGCTAAGCCCTTTGAGTGAAAAAAAAAAAAAAATGTTTCATATGTCTATTTCACCCAGAGAATGTGTAAAAAAAATTAAAAAAGAATCCGAAACATCGACGAATATTTTTGGCCAAATCCGTCCCGCTTGACGTGGATTGACTCCTATGGGAAAATGCACTGCTGCTGTGAGGGTGGCGTACAGGGTTAAGTGCAGGTGCACCCCGAAACCTCCCACCTGATGAGCAAGCAGTCAGCGCAAATAATATCGACGCTGTCTCCAAAACTGTTACCGCGGCCGTGGTTGGTCCAGTCGACCCCCGGATCAGCGTTCCAACCTAGAGAATTCTTTCGTGGGTGAAGCTCTCGTATGCCGAAACACGAAACTACCACCAATCTCCTTGTGGATCGGCGAATGAGGCCAGGACCTAGGAGAAATACCGGGTAGCCGAACGAATGAGGCCCCATGGTAGCTTCATAATCTGGGGATTCGAAAGGAAGGCGGGAATAGGAGCGGTATTAGCAGCGGCAGGGGTGAGATAGATTTCTCCTATTTTACGTTCGGCAAAACTGTCGTTACACGAACCAATTAGCGTACCGATATGTCACATGATCGCGCTAAATCTGGAGGATGGATTGAGGGGAGAAAATACCGACTATATAAGGACGATACACGCGCTATTCGGCCTACTCTTCGCTCCAGTCTGCGCTACGCATCTATCGTTTCACCTATCGTACCAGCTATCGTATCATCTATCGTTTCACCTATCGTACCAGCTATCGTATCACCTATCGTCATCAATAGTGTTATATCGAGTATTATTTAAATAGTGTTGTATTACATCTGAAATCAACTTAAGGTAAGGTCTTAATTCTTTCTGTGAAGGCACGAGGTAGTTCGGATAAAAGTCTGTTAATTATTCTGGTTATTGAGTCACGAGGCTCGTTTTTGTCTATTGAGCTGAGAAGCTCGTCTTTCGTCTATCTCTATTAATTTATCGAACAACCTCGAGTCTGGCTGAGTTACGTACATCTTTACTTTTTTGGCTATAATTTATTGCTATCGCTTCTCGTATGGCTTTGTTTCTGATTTAGTATGTTAAATTTATCTTGTGCATGAAATACTGTAGAAAATTACCTTTCCTGGAGTACCCTGAGCGAAGTTAGCCGCTAAGGCTTAGGCCTGGCGTTACAGTTTAGTTTTTATCGTTAAGTTTGTTATTAATTTGTTAATTGAGTCAATTATGGTCACTTTCATATAATTTATTACCGTATGTAAAATCTAGTATGGTTCAGTAATGTTTAATATCGTTCTTGGATAATTTAATATCACAACTATCGTTGTAATATCGTCAGAATTTAGTTAAAGATCAAATAATATTATAGTTTAGTCTGTTATCGTTGAACCTGTGATTCGCGTCTTTCGAATGACCGCGTGGTCTCTATCTAACAGTAGATCTCGAATTATTGTGAATCGTATGGCCAAGCGTGGCTAATCTTTCGTAGTTTGTTACCGATTTTTCATAATTAAATCTTTAGCTTAATACGTTGATCTGAGAGTGTGTTAAGAAATATAATTTAGCATTCGGGTACGATGTATCGCTCTGTGATACCGAGTCTGGAGTCTAGTTAAATTGTTTTATATCGAGTCACCTCTGACACACGTCTTAGATTCAATCGTGCCGTAATTGCGTAGATTCTCTGTCGATCAATTAAGTAATCTCTGGTTATAAACCGTTAGGTAAAATCAAATTCTGTATCGATCTCAGTGCGTTATCTAATTTCGTAAATAAATAAATAATTGATTGATGTGATCTCAAACATTCTCAAAGAAGTAAGCTTGTTTTATATGGTGTACCCTGCCCCTCTATCTAAGGCTTTGTTATCTGAGCAAGTCGAGTTATAGCTCGTCGCATTTCCGTAAGTTTTTGGCTTCATGTAATTTGTTCTGGTATCGTATGGAAACGACGCATCAGCGTCTGGCGCCCAGCATTTTGGTAATTCAGTAAGTAACACGGAAAGGTGCCGAATTGTGAGCAGAATCTTCGGGTTTCCTCGCCTGATTGAAAACTGCGTTACAGTATAAACGACCTGTCACTTTTATTGATTCGTAATACACATTACTGGGTAATCTACGCTGAAAATCACTAAGCAAGCGCAGTACAGATTAATTTAGGCTTCCATAAAAAAATAATTCACATGAAATTCGTTTCTTTGTTTGGGCTCAATTTGTCGACAAAATTCCTCGTATTTCACGATTCTGACGTCACAAAATATATATAGGACATGCCACTACTGTGGCACCTTAAACTATGAATATGGATATTCTAAAACGTTATTTCTTGTCAGGGTGAAAGGTTATGTAATTACCAAAATAACTGCATTATTATGGTCATTCTCAACTAGCGCTCCAAAGCAGTCACATTGGATACATGGGACAAAATACTTGCCATTTGCCATTATGTGCATATTGCATGTTTCGTAGGTACCCAATTCTGTTTGAGATATGAATCCCCAATTTTGGGTTTTAATTACTTCAAATGCATGTATATGCTGTTCAAGGCCTAATGTTTGAAGTTTAAAGTATAAAAAGTACACGTTGCTCGCGCTTATCCATCAATATGTGTCGAATTTCCCCAAATTGTGGCTCTCTAAGTCATTAATACCTGTTGTTATATAGTCCCATTTACTGTTATCGAA
Organism: Tenthredo notha; assembly: GCA_914767705.2. Classification (NCBI taxonomy): domain Eukaryota; kingdom Metazoa; phylum Arthropoda; class Insecta; order Hymenoptera; family Tenthredinidae; genus Tenthredo; species Tenthredo notha. The sequence goes on along the minus strand of OU611908.1, from coordinate 3,198,518 downwards.
GACATTGTCATGCATTTGTGAGTAAAACTCTTTGGAAGAGTTTGTTTAAATGTGCGATAATTATCAAATAGACTCAGATCTCGTTCAATTATACTTTGCCGAAATACACGTTTCTCAAATCCTTTTTTTGTCATGAATCTATGAGCCAATTGCAACTGGTGTTTCAAAGCTAGAGTATATGCTGGATTCAAACGTGACGTAATGACTTTTGCATTTTTTTTAGAGCCATATATTTTCTTCAACAGCGGAGCGAAAACGCTCGGTTTCGCTCCGCTCGGGAGGATCGAAAACGGGCGATTGCCATCGCCCGTTTCCGGTTCTCACGAGCGGAGCCGAACCTCACGTTCGCTCCGCTGTTGAAGAATAGTATATTGTGCACCGAGAGCGAAAGCGGGCGATTGCGCGCTTACAAAGTTGAGGTTCCCGAGGCGCAGCCGAGGCAAAGCCGAGGGGTTCTCAACTTTATGTAAGGCGCGAACGCCCGTTTTGCTCGAGGTCCACATACTTTTTTCTTCAACAGCGGAGCGAACGTGAGGTTCGGCTCCGCTCGTGAGAACCGGAAACGGGCGATGGCAATCGCCCGTTTTCGATCCTCCCGAGCGGAGCGAAACCGAGCGTTTTCGCTCCGCTGTTGAAGAAAAAAGTATGTGGACCTCGAGCAAAACGGGCGTTCGCGCCTTACATAAAGTTGAGAACCCCTCGGCTGCGCCTCGGGAACCTCAACTTTGTAAGCGCGCAATCGCCCGCTTTCGCTCTCGGTGCACAATATACTATTCCCTCAAGCCGCATGGATGATAAATTTTGCAGCGGACCGATTCCTCGCATGATACGTGGATAATGGTTCAAAAAATGATGCTTTGGTTTCAAAGACTCTTTAAATATTTCCATATATAAAGCAGGATGCTCCGATATAAGAGTGCCAAGTAGTGTACAACTACTACTTGTAACTGACGGTGCTTTTACTATGCACAGTATTTCCCTGAGTAAGATGTAGAGCTCCCATACTTTGCTATTCAGGGGAACGAGATCACCCAACATGAAAGCGAGATATTTTACCAGACAAGACATTTCAGATGCCGACATGATCAGATATCCTGACTTTAAGGTGAAGTGAAACGTTTGTGAGAACCTCGAAAACGGGAATCAAGAATTCTCCGAAACTACTCAACCGATCGCGATGAAACTTTGAGGGATTACACATAATTGTGGCAAAAAGTAGCCAATTATTTCACTTTGCCCAAATTTGACAAAAATTTCAACAGATTGACGTACCGACCACATAAATCGCGAGGTTATTCATTGTCGCCGTAGATAATCGCATTTTCCGGATAATTAGCCACTCCGCAATGAAATACCAAACACTTTGAGCCTAATCCCGTGTCATTTGATGAAGAAATGGCTGAGAATCGTTGATTCTCCGTTACTCAAAACTAAAACACCGACATTCAGTTGAGATCACAACCTGTACCGACATTGTAGCCAATAAACGTGTAAACCGAGCGGTACCAAACGCTGGGTATCTCTGTTTTACCGCGGTGAAAGGCACTCGGCCGTGGCCTTGAAACGTTTCACTTCACCTCAAGGCATCACTTTTTATGAGCGGAGGGATATTTTTACTACTGTTTGTATCAAAATCAAATAAACGAATCCTTTCATTTAATGTTTCAAGGGAGAATAGCTTCTCTGTATGTATTGTAACGTATTCATGGTATTGCCGATAGGCGATCCACTCATACAACGATACATCATGTAGTAGAGTAGCGTCGTAGCGCGCAACATAGCTCACGCATAACATATCACCTGTTATGACGTCACGAAGAGTATAAAAGGCAGGCAGACGATGCCCAGTGAGCGGACTCGAGCCAAAGCGGCCTACCGACTCATTACTTCATTCAAATTCTCACTCAAAATAGTTCAAGAGCCAAAGCGGCCACGTTCTTATAAAATATAAAAAATTTCATTGCTTAGGTAGCCAAAGCGGCCTCTATTAAAATCAAATATTCAAACAAACTAAAGCAGCATCAAACTTAAATCGAGCATCAAAATAAAAGCAAATCGAATCACAAAAAAGGCTAAACTATCAATGCTAAATAGCACTTCAAGTCCGGCCATTGAGCAAGCGCGCGTAGAAATAAGTTAGGTTAAGTAAATCATTCATTCACATTTATTATTTTATGTTCTCCATTTTTTTCACTTATAATTTTGTAAATAGCAAGTTCTAAACGAACCACACATTTTCTTATTAAATAAAAATAAGGAATGATCAAATGATCATTCAAATAATAATTACCAGGAATCTGATCTTTATCAACTTATTTTTCTTATAACCTTGTTTCATAAATTAAAACTTTACTTTTCAGTCAATTTAAAATCTTGTATAGCTAGATATCAGTATCGGTGCGTCGACCTCAACAGCTACGGTAGCTCTATAGCACCTATCCTAGTCTGAAGAGTTAGACAATCCCAGATCTGATTAAAACGGTATCGGTGCGTTGAATTCACACAGCCATGGTAGCTCTATAGCACCTATCCTAGTCTGAAGAATTCAACATATCCCAGATCCGTAGGGACGCAGCTCTGTTAGTGAAATATCTATCCGAGTCTGTATTAGGGTAAATTAAGGGTTTTTTCAACTTTTCCCAGAGGAGCTCCAAAACATCACCCGTGACAAAGAAAACACGCGAACTAGCATAATTTTACCAGCCTTCAGCTGGTGAAACATATGCAATAAGTTACATTTGGCGCCCAACGTGGGGCTCCTCAAATAAAATTAAAATCACTTAATTTTATAAAGTCACATTAAATTCATTGTTAAACTTAAAATCACTTTCTTTAGGGGCAATTTCAAGACTTTAAAGTCAAATTCAAGTAAAATCGTTTCTCAGAGTCAGAAATTAAATTCATTCAAAAAACACAAAACTATAGGAAAATGGCTGATAAAGATCAGATTCCTGATAAACAAGGCGATAAGGGGGCTGATCAGCCTGGTCGATCCGATCGAGACACTGGTTTCCATGAGCGTGGAGATGCTTCACTAACGGACACCAGCGTATTAAGTCAAGTTGATAGTCCATCGCACAGTCATAATGAGTCAATGGCTGCAATCGCAACCACTCTGCTTTCCTTAAAACGATCAAATGAACGATTAGAACAAAAGATTGAAAATAGATTTGCTCAGATGGAGAAAACCATAAATAACTTTCATTTATCGAATATAGAAGCACAAGTCAGTTTTGAAACTAAAATAAATAAAAAGTTTGATGATACGACAACTAAGACTAAAAAACGAGTTGACGACATGGAAACCAAGGTCCAGATAGTTTTAGACAGATGGGACACAGACCTTAATAATTGTAACGAAAAAATGAATAGAATAGAAACAAGTATCAGAACAGAGCATGTAAATGATCTTGAGGTAGTTAACCTTAAAATTAGAGAAAGAGATAGAGCTCTGAATGATAAAATCAAAGATTTAAGCCACAAGCACGAAAGCTTAAAAATAGGGATCGATGCAGATCTAAAAAAATTAAAAACTAGAGTGGCAGGGCCCATTAGTACAGGAGGCCAAGATTCTTTTAGATTTATAACAAAGCAATTAAAATTACCCACATATGCGGGGAAATCGTGGGAAAAGCCCATGGTTTATATTAGGGAAATAGAAGAATATTTTACATTCATTGGTTCAGATGAAGAATTAAGTCTTCAGTTGTTAGGGCAGAGTCTGACAGGAGATGCAAAGGACTGGTGGACTGCGCGTCGTGACGTCATTCTCGATTGGGATGCTTTCAAAGAGAAGTTTACAGCTAGATTCTGGGGCATCGAGATCCAAAGGGAAATTAGGAAAGACCTAGAGTTTGGATTTTACATCGTTGATTCGAAAATTACTTGGTCGGAGTATGCCAATCGCAAATTCGCAGCGGCTGCGGGGTTAAGTCCTCGGTTGCCTGAAGAAGAAATTGTTAGATCATTAATCAGGCACTTGATGGACACGTAGTTGAGGCAGCGAGGTGTCGTAATATTTCTGAAATAGATTCACTCCTTACCTTTTTAGACGAAATGCAAACAGGTGGACGATCAAATGCGTCACGTAAACCAGCTAACCAATTCGTGCTAAATAAACAGAGTCCATCGACTAGCCGAGTTCACGACGACAAAAACAAGCCTCTTTCATGGCGAAACAATAATAATCCAGGCCCAAGACAATTTCCAAATCGCGACGTAATAGACAGGCCGGATACACAACGAAGATTTGGACAAAACGATAATGTCCATAATAAGTCTGAAACCTGGACAAACGCTAAAATTCAATGTATTTCCGAGACCAAGATCGACGAATCAGAAATCGATACTGAAGTAGAGCAAAGTCCGGAAAACTAGATGGCGCTGTGCCGGAATTGATAATTACAGTTCCGACACAGCGTAATCTAGTCATTTGCGCGACAAATTTAAAAGAATTAATCCAAGACGACAACTTGTTCGAAGATCCAGCCAGCTATTTGCTAGCAGAGGATGAGGACAGGGAAAAAATAGACAAACAATGTCCTGAAATTTGTTTATTAATTGAAGGCATTGAAGTGCGAGCTTTGATAGATACAGGCAGTCAAATTACATGTATTTCGCAGGATTTTTACAATCGAAATAAAGACTCCTTTTCAAAATGTGAAAGATTACCTGTCGTCAATTTTCAGATATCTGGAGTGATAGGGGGCAAGCCAACCAAAGTAAAAGAACAGATTTTTGCAAAGATTAAAATCAATCACGCTTTTGATCAAATTAATTTTCTTATTATTAGCGGCCTTAAAAGAGATGCCATTATAGGGATAGATACTCTCCACAGGTGGAAAGCCGATCTTGATTTAAGAACAGAAAAGTTAAGGATAGAGACATTACCAGGGTACAGCTCAGTGCAATTGCATAAAACAGATATTTTACAAATAAATCAGATAGCAAATGTTGATATTTTACGAAACAAAGTAGCGAACCAGGAAGAGGACGAGACACAATATAATCTGACCGATGATGAAGTTGAAGAGAAGCTCATTGAATGTCAGGTGTTAAGCAAAAATGAATTAGTTGTTTTCTCAGACCTACTAAAGGAATATAAAGACGTTTTCAGAAAAATACCCGGTCGAATCTCAATTTACGAGCATAAGTTGAAAATCTATGAAGATAGGCCATTTGTCAGACGGTCTTACCCGATCCCAATGATCCATAGGGAGAAGGTAAACCTCGAAATAGAAAAAATGCTAAAATTCGGCGTAATTGAGAGATCTTATAGCGAATATGTTAATCCTTTAGTGGTCGTAGAAAAAAAATCTGGAGAAATCCGATTAGTGCTAGATGCACGCTTCATAAATAAGCTAATAATACCTGACCATGATTGTTCTCAATCAACTGAGGTCTTATTTCAGCGATGCACAAATAACGCATTCATGTCAAGCCTCGACCTGACCGCTAGTTTCTGGCAAATTCCACTTCATCGCGATTCCAGAAAATATACGGCATTCATGCACGAGGGTAAGACATACCATTTCACAGTAACACCATATGGGTTGAATACGAGTTTGGCGAGTTTAGTTAGAGGTTTAGACTTAGTGTTAAAAGGTACCGAATCATTTACGATAAATTTCGTAGACGATATCTTGTGCTGTTCTGACTCTGTCCAATCTCACTTGGCCCACCTTAAAATCTTATTCGAAACCTTCCGAAAATATAACATGACCATCAATTTTAAAAAATCCAAATTCTTTCGTGAGGAGGTAGACTTTTTAGGTCATAAAATAACTAAAACTGGTATCAGGCCACAACCGGAGAAAATTGAGGCGATTAAACATTTTCCAACGCCGAAAACCGTTAAACAATTAAAAGGATTTTTAGGCCTTACAAATTATTACAATAAATTTACAAGATATTATTCAGAAGCTACATTTCCGTTATTGGCTCTAATAAAGAAAGGCGCCAAGTGGGATTGGACCGAGGAAATGAACAGGCATTTTAATTTAGTAAAAGAGATTTTTTGTGAAAAAATGATATTGCATCATCCTGACCCAAGCAAACGATATTATTTGGAATGCGATGCCAGCAATTTCGCAGTAGGCGCGGTATTATACCAAATTTCAGACGATAACGAAAGGCAAATTGTAGGACTGGCAAGCAGAACCATGAAGGGAGCAGAGCTAAACTATTTTACAAGCGAAAAAGAGCTGATGGCAATAGTTTTTGCGTTAGGCAAGTTCAGATCTTTTATCATAGGTGCAAAATTAACAGTACGCACTGATCATCACGCTTTAACTTTTTTGTTTTCATGCAAGTTGGTAAGCTCCAGGTTAGCTCGATGGGCTCTGTTCATCCAGGCATATAGCTTTGAAATAGAACACATCAAAGGAACGGAAAATATCGTAGCGGACATCCTCAGCCGCAACCCACCTGAAATAAAAGATAAGATATCAGAAATTGAAAAAATTAGAATGGCACTATTAGCAAAGGAAATAGATCCAGATTTAGAACAAAATTTAAAAGCCTTTTGGAAATTCCAGAAGCAAGACCGGAAAATTTGCGAATTAATGCAACCGGAAAATTTAGATAAAAATAAAAACCTCAAAATAGAGAATAACGTTTTATACCACAAAGTTCCAGGGGGCGATTTCAAGGCCTACATACCCGAAGGATTATTAAAAAATCTCATAGACGAGTGCCACGAGGCTTACGGCCACGTAGGGGCTTCAAAGTGTCATAAATTACTGAGAGAAAGATTTTATTACCCAAAATTGGCAAAGCGAGTGCGCCAAGTAATTGCGAGATGCGATAAGTGTCAAAGATGTAAAATTCCAAACCGTCATTCCTATGCGGCTATGCAAAACATAATCCCAAAAGGAGTAGGAGATCTCGTGTCAATAGATTTTTTAGGACCATTACCATCTAGTAAAGGTAATTATAAATGGCTTTTGGTGAAAATAGACGCTTTCAGCAAATACGTAAAGTTGTATCCTTTGAGGTCAGCGAACGTGCAGTCCACAATTACGTGCATTTTCAGGGATTATATCCCAGAATTAGGGAAGCCAAAGCGAATCCAGTGCGATCATGGCACCCAATTCACTTCATCCCAATGGGTCAACAAACTAAAAGAAGAAGATATAACATTAATTTTTTCATCAATCAGACACCCGCAAGGGAACATCGTCGAAAGAGTCAATAGAGAAATTGGTAGGTTTTTTCGTACCTTCCTGACGGACAATCATACGCAATGGATAAATTGGATTAGAGTCATTGAGTCTTGCATTAATGAAGTGTGCCATGATGGCACTGGATTCGCTCCATGCGAGATTCAGCTAAAAAACAGACCAACCAGATTCTGGGCGGATTGGATCAATCCTAAGATTAAAGAGATACCGTACGATACAAAAATCCACTTAGTGGAGAAAAATATAAAGAAACACGGAAAAAGAAGGGCAGACCGTTTCAACTCTAGTCATAAGTTATCTAGATTTAAGGTAGGTGATAAGGTATTAGTAAAAGCGCTCAATGTGTCGGACACAGTTAATAAAAAAATGGCAAAATTCTTTCCGTTGTATGAGGGACCCTATATTATTATTCAACAAGTTGGCGAAGCCACTTATATCCTAGAGAATATGAAAACAGGATTAGAAAGAGGGCGGTTCCATGTGAACATGATGAAATTGTATTTAGAGCCAGAATAGATAAAAAATATTGGTTTTTGCATAAGATTAGCTGAAATTTGAAATAGAACAAAGATATATAAGGATTTGGATTAGGATATAATCCGCTGAAGAGGATTAATGAGCATTATATAAACCGCGAAAATTTTGAAATGTGCTACAGTATTCAAAATGGATTGCATACAATACGGGTACACGAGTGTCCAAGATAAAGGAGTTCAGGTATCTGAGACGGATATTGAAAATAAAGACGTCAATAATAATCTATATAAAAATCTAACGTGTTCCGGGCCGTTCGTCAGCGGAAGAGGAATACCGACTCCAGGAAAAGGTAGCCAAACTAAAGGAAACAAAAAGAAAAAGACAATCAAGACAAATACTAATGAAAAACCGAAATTAACAGAAAGATTCAGCATGAAAGTGAAAATTCCAATAAATAAAATCAATATGAAGCCGGAAGTAAAGAAAAGGGAGGAAACAACATCACGGGAAGAAAACCCAAATAATATAACATGGAAACTCACCAGATTGCCCTCACGGAAAAAACCCCGAGATTTACCCCGAAATTTACCCCCAAATTCAACCTCAAAATTACACCCAACCGGGATGGGGTAAATTCGTACCCCTTGATCGAGGGTTTACCTCCAAGTTCAGGGTTAACCCCCGTTTTCAGGGTTCACCTCCAAGTTCAGGGTTAACCCCCGTTTTCAGGGTTCACCTCCAAGTTCAGGGTTAACCCCCGCATATAGGCTTTATACCTTCGAATAATAAATTAATAATAAATTTGCGTGAAAGCGAGCCGCTTTGGAGTAATCAAGCCTCAATCGCTGAACTGTTTAAAATAATAATGTTATTCATTTATAAATGCAGCAAAATTGACTTATATCACTCAAATAATCAATATTATCGACTTAAAAACAATAATCTGTAAATTTTTAACTAAATGTTGATTTAACAATATTATTAATCAATAATAAATAATAATAAATGATTAATTTTATCGAGCATCAATAAAAAAAAAAACAGGTTTCCTTTTTTCAGATAATGAATGTACTAACATTCCTATCAAACCCTCGATCGCTGATGGTTAACCTTCAACTCATGGGGGTTACCCTCGATCGCTGAAGGTTAACCTTCAACTCATGGGGGTTACCCTCGATCGCTGAAGGTTAACCTTCAACTCATGGGGGTTTACCCTCGATCGCTGAAGGTTAACCTTCAACTCTTGGGGGTAACCCTCGATCGCTGAAGGTTAACCTTCAACTCTTGGGGGTAACCCTCGATCGCTGATGATTAACCTTCAACTCACGGGGGTTACCCTCGATCGTTAAGGGTTTACCTCAAACTTGAAGGGGTAAAATCCTCAAATTACGGGGTTCACCCTCAAACTTCAGTGTTCACCTTGAAATTTGACAGTAAACACCCAACTTTCAGGGTACACCCCCAATTTTTCGGGGTTTTTTTCCGTGAGGGTGGACTTGAACGAAAGAACTGAAGAAGAAAGAAAAGCTCATAAACGCAAGGTCGAGATGTTTAGAACTTTTGGTCCAATATCTCTAGTGGCCATCGACCTAGACGAGGAGATGAAGAAATTACCAGCAGTACCAGCGATCTTCGGCATGGACCGCACGACATCGGAGGAGGAGTTAGGAGCGATCTTGCATATCCCGTCTCCAGATCCAGAAGGAAGTCAAAATGCATATGACATCCCGGTACTGAGCCTAGATGACATGACGGATGACTTCGCGTTTAACATCCCGATGCCGGTCCTGCAGTCACTGGAAGAAGGTCTGCCGGATTATATGGACGAGTTCGATATCGACGATCCATTGGCCATGGATCGAGACTAAAACACAGAAATAACAGAAAATCACTCGGACTTGACAAAGAAAAAAAAAAAAAAAACACGGATATAACAGAAAATCACTCGGACTTGACAAAAACAAAACACTCGGATATAACAACAACAATCAGAATACGCACAAGACGCTAACTACATCAAAAAAGAAAAAGAGGTTTTATCAACTTACCTGCCGGCGCATCGCAGAAAAAGCTCATCACCGAACACCAATTGATAAAAAGAGGGCAATGTAACGTATTCATGGTATTGCCGATAGGCGATCCACTCATACAACGATACATCATGTAGTAGAGTAGCGTCGTAGCGCGCAACATAGCTCACGCATAACATATCACCTGTTATGACGTCACGAAGAGTATAAAAGGCAGGCAGACGATGCCCAGTGAGCGGACTCGAGCCAAAGCGGCCAACCGACTCATTACTTCATTCAAATTCTCACTCAAAATAGTTCAAGAGCCAAAGCGGCCACGTTCTTATAAAATATAAAAAATTTCATTGCTTAGGTAGCCAAAGCGGCCTCTATTAAAATCAAATATTCAAACAAACTAAAGCAGCATCAAACTCAAATCGAGCATCAAAATAAAAGCAAATCGAATCACAAAAAAGGCTAAACTATCAATGCTAAATAGCACTTCAAGTCCGGCCATTGAGCAAGCGCGCGTAGAAATAAGTTAGGTTAAGTAAATCATTCATTCACATTTATTATTTTATGTTCTCCATTTTTTTCACTTATAATTTTGTAAATAGCAAGTTCTAAACGAACCACACATTTTCTTATTAAATAAAAATAAGGAATGATCAAATGATCATTCAAATAATAATTACCAGGAATCTGATCTTTATCAACTTATTTTTCTTATAACCTTGTTTCATAAATTGAAACTTTACTTTTCAGTCAATTTAAAATCTTGTGTAGCTAGATATCAGTATCGGTGCGTCGACCTCAACAGCTACGGTAGCTCTATAGCACCTATCCTAGTCTGAAGAGTTAGACAATCCCAGATCTGATTAAAACGGTATCGGTGCGTTGAATTCACACAGCTATGGTAGCTCTATAGCACCTATCCTAGTCTGAAGAATTCAACATATCCCAGATCCGTAGGGACGCAGCTCTGTTAGTGAAATATCTATCCGAGTCTGTATTAGGGTAAATTAAGGGTTTTTTCAACTTTTCCCAGAGGAGCTCCAAAACATCACCCGTGACAAAGAAAACACGCGACCTAGCATAATTTCACCAGCCTTCAGCTGGTGAAACATATGCAATAAGTTACAGTATCAAAGTATATAGAATTTTCGCCATATCATATCTAAGGACACTTTCCGCGAAATTGTACATTTCGTCAAGGATGGCACTCAAGATTGCATGATAACTCGGGATTTGATTGAAAATACATTCCTCCCTAACACCTCTAGTGAGTTCAAGTGCGTATCTATTATAATTTGATACAGTACGCAACATCTCAACATCCTCTTGTAATTGACAATGCGATATTGCTTTATTTTCTAAGCGAATTCGACATGAATATTCTCCATTAAAGTTTGCTGTAAAACCCAAGATGCTATTGAGCCCTAGATTATCTCCTACAATCAATGCCAAGGCAAATTGAACTGTCGTTTTTTCTGTAGGGTGCACATTCATACTTATACCATTACTTTCGAGCTCAGTGATTTGATCGATGACATTTGAAAAAATTGCTTTGTTACCATGCGCAATGTGATCTTTCGTATTATGTAGTTGAACCAGTAAAATATTCTCAAGTTTACTTTGATATTCGCTAGGAAGACAGCGATGCTACAATATATGGCTCCCAATTTATGGATTCCTCTGTGTGATCCTGGGGGGTTATTTATTTCAAAATCTTCAAAATACAGAATGAGAGGCAATACTAATTTATCCTGAAATTTCTGCTCGATTTTTTTCCACCTTTCACTTTGCACAATAGATGTTATTTTATCACTGAGTTTTAAGTTTTCGAGATGTTTCATTGTCAAGTTGAAGACATTAGGTAATTCTAAGAACTTCTTTGGCAATGATTTTGAATGAGGCTGAAACTAGCGGCCAGAGCTGGCGGCCACGCACGGCGTGGGATTGAGAGCCACTGTAGTTCCCACCGCGTTGCGCTGAGCGGTGGACATCGGTGCGAGTTTATTGAATAGAATTCACAACTATTGCGAAGAGTCAAAAAACTACTTACCTGCATGCGGCATGGACCTTTAACCATCGTTTTTTGATATCATTGTTACAAAATTTTGGGAAATTTACAAAGAGTGAATATAAACTAGGCTGGTTCAATGAATCGAGCCCTGTAATGCGTCTATGACTTATCTTAGCACGCGAATTCGACGATCCTGATTTTTTCCAGGTTCACTTAAAGATCTCCTAATCCAAATCTAATCGATTTTTGCTGAAGATGGCTATTTTGAATTTTTCGCGAATTAAACAAATAAAATAAACGCGCCGTATCGACGAACAGAGTCCCGTAAATCGATGTAACTTTTTTTAGCACGCGATTTTCACCATTCCAATTTTTTTTCAGGTTCACTTAAAGATCTCCTAATCCAAATCTGATCGATTTTTGCTGAAGATGGCCCTTTTGAATTTTTCGCGAATTAAACAAATAAAATAAACGCGTCGTATCGACGAACAGAGTCCCGTAAATCGATGTAACTTTTTTTAGCACGCCAATTTTAGTATTCCAATTTAATTTTTTTCGTTCCAAATTCGGGCAAGGGCAGTTGAACAGGTTTCCAGTATTTGAACTTCATTTTGAGGTTCTTGCATAATGATAATTGAAAGATCTAATTTTAATTCGGAAAGGTGAGCTTTTTTCATACGAACAAGTATGGAACAACCTATGTTTCATATCTTTTTTCATGCTCGTAAAATTGCGGAAAAACTGAATGAAAATCAAAACAATTAAAAAAATCACAGATAACCTCATATAATAACAGCGAAAATAAAAAAGGAAAAATTCTGAAAAAAATTTGGGAGTCGTTTTGCGATGTAAACTTTCAGCTGGTAAAGTTACAAAAAGATCCGAGAGGGTGAGACCGGATCCGACGTCTAGGATTGGTAGACTTGCTCACATACAGTGCGTATTCGTGTATGCGGATAACTTGTTGATGCTTGAGAATGAATTAACAATGAATTGAACACAGATTCATTCAACAAGCGACCCGCATACACAAATACTTACTGTATGTATGTTTGAATATATATACAGGGTGTAACATCTCCGGGGTCTGATCTGGGAGGAGCTTCGACGTGCCAAAGCTCCGCCTTCTTCGATTCATACTCGTTTGCTTCAGAATAATAGTGTGTGATTATCAAGCAGATACCCTTATCTCTAGATTTGTTTACATCCACACGTATAGCACACGAATAGAAGAGGGCGGATCTTCGACACGTCGAAGCTCCTCCCAGATCAGACCCTGGAGATGTTACACCCTGTATATATAAATGGTATTTATTTCGTATTGTGGAGTGGTTGGCTCTCCAGCCTTACATGTAATACAGGCTTGTAGTGTAAGTCACAGTGTGTATTGGAGTCTTTCTTCACTGTTTTTTGGTTTGGTCGCTGTTCGGGCTGGTGATGTGTCTATTGACTTGTTATTGTGTGTGATTTTCACGTCGTTTTTTGTGGGGGTGGAATAAATAGTGGATGATAGTGATGGGGTGCGTTGTTCGTCGCTGACTAGGTGCTGTGGATTCTGTTGGTCGGCCTTAGAGGGTTGAATCTGTTATGGCCGGTGAATATAGTTTGTCTATGGTTCGGGTTTTTTAGGTAGGGGTCAGTGTGGTTGTTCAGTTTACTGAGGGTATCTGTGTGCAGTTGTTTTATTCTTAAGGTGAAAGGTTGTTCTTGTGTCATTTCATATAGGTCAGCAGTTGGGAAGCTGGAAGGTAGAGCTGCTGCTCTTTTGAGGATTTTCTTGTACGTGACCTCGAGCTTGTGGAGGTTCGTTTTGCTGATGTATGGTAGGAGGGTGGTTATGCCGTAGTCCAGTACGGGTAGGATGCAGGCTCGGATGATTTTGTATTTTATCGAGACGTCTACTTCGCTGTAGTATCCGATTATTGACGAGAGAGATGCAGCTATTCTGTTGGTTTTTTCGATCACATTTTGTACGTGTTTGGTGAGTTTAAAGTTAGTGTTGAAGGTGACCCCCAGGTATTTGATTTCGCTGGATCTGGTTATGTTGACTCCGCCAAGCGAGATGGAGTCGTCGAACTTACGTTTTTTGGTGAATACGATCATTTGGGTTTTTGATGGGTTGCACTTAAGTCCCCAGGTTTTATAGTAGTCGATCAGGTCTTCTGCAGCTGCGGCAGCTGCGTGCATTGCGATTTCGGGGTTGTGTGCGGGCACTAGTATTGCCAGGTCGTCTGCGTATTGCGCTTGGAACCCTGGTTCTGGGATGTCGTGTATATCGATGGACTAATGCCATACGGGCGTAAGGGACAAAAAAATTATTTTTCTGCGGATATGCCCATAAGATTCTCCATTGCATGAAAAAGATTCTGCCACTACAGAGACGATTTTTGTTTTTTTGGGGGTTACGCCCGTTTGGCATTAAACCATCGATATAGAGATTGAACAGCACTGGTCCAAGTACTGATCCTTGGGGTACGCCGTGGGGGACGTGGATGTTGTTTGTTAACGTATTTTGGAATTTTCCCCTGATGGTTCGGTTTTCGAGATAGCTTTCTATTATTTTAATGATGCCTGTATCCACTTTGGCTTGGTTTAGTTTGTGGATGAGGCCCTTGTGGTTGATACTGTCGAATGCTTTAGAGAGGTCTGTAGTGATCATGCATACAGATTTGCCTTTATCGATGTTGTTTTCTACGAAGTGTGTTAGCCTGAGTAGCTGTGAGTGTGTGCCTTTTTGGGCCATGAATCCGTGTTGTGATTCTGGTATGAGTTTGAGGTATGGTTTTAGGCGGTTAAGTATTATTCTTTCAAGGATTTTTCCCAGAATGTTTAGCAGGGTGATTGGTCTGTAGGATGATGGTTCTGACGGGGGTTTATCTGGTTTATGTATAAAGATGCATATTCCGGTTTTCCAGTCTTTAGGGTAGTAGTTGTTTTGGAGGCAGTAGTTGAAAATGTCAACGAGTTTTTCGTGGATAGTTGAGTGGGCTGATTTAAGTGGTTTGCCTGTGATTTGGTCTGGGCCTGGTGCTTTGTTATTTTTACATTTCATCAGGGCTTGTTTGTACTCTTTCATATTGCAGGGATCGATGGGTTTCGGGTCGGCGTTTTTCAGGGAATGTTGTAGATTTTTCGCGACCGGGGATTCTTGGATTATTGCTGTGTTGGTTAGTCTGTTTGCCGTGTCGGTCGGGTTTTGTGAGTTAGATATGATTGGGTTGACTGATTCTGGTTTTTTGAGCGACTTTTGAATTTGCCATAGTTTTTTGTAGTTGTTATCGTTGTTTTCGAGGATTTTGTGCCATTCTGAGGATTGGAGCTCGCTGAATTTTTTGGAGACTTCTTTTTTAGCTTTATGGTAGTTGCTGGAAATGACTTTATCTGTTGTTCGGGACATTTTGTTTCTCCAGTACTGTCTCTTCTTGATTAGTTGTGTTAGTTCCCGGGGGATTCTGTTCTTTATTTTCGTTGGTTTTAGTGGGGCCTGTTTGTCCAACGCCACTTTAATTCGGTTTGTGACTATCTGGATGCAGTCTTCTATGTCTTCATTGGTGTTTAGGGGTGTGGAGATTTCAGTTTCTGTCAGTTGTGTTGAGTTATGGAACTTTTCCCAGTCTACTTTGAGAAGGTTTCTGGAGCGGTGTGTGTGTTTTATAGGCTTTATGCTGACTTTGTAGATTAGCGTGGAGTGGTCGCTGATTTGCTCTATGGTATTGCAGGTGTATGTGAGGTTTGGGATATTTGTTATGCCAAAGTCAAGGGTGTTGTTGCCCCTGTTGTTGGGTCTGCTGGTTTTCCCTTGTGGTGGGCCGATGTATGTGTGTGTGGCTGTAAGTAGGTTAGCTATAATGTTACCTCTTCTGTCAGGCTGACTGGTACCGAGAGTGGGATGGTGCGCGTTCCAGTCCCCTATAGCAAGTATGTTGTTATTGTTTAGCAGTGTTTCTATGTCTAGGTCTACGTTGAGTCTATTGTTGTTCTTGGCGTATATCCCTGCTAGGTAGATCGAGCCGGTTAGGGTGTTTAGTTTGATTAGGCATGATTCGAGGTGTGTTAGATTAGGTAGTTGGATCCACTCTAGCTCTTTGGAGATGTAGACAAATGTGCCTAGTCTTTTGTGTATTGAGTGTTGGATTTTGGTGTACCCCTGGATGTTATATTTTCCTGTTGCATTGATTTCGTTAACGATAAGAATGTCTGGGCTGTATTTCGTGGCAAGATGTTTTAGGTCATTGAATTTGTGTTTGATGCTGTTAATGTTAATATGGATTATGGTAAGTTTATGCTCCATTTATAAATTTTAGTAGTACCTCCATAGCTAGTTTGGTATCTGTTTGTTCTAGTATCTCGTTGACTGTTTGGATCACTTCGATGAGCGATTTTGAGTATCCTGTGATTCTGATGAATTTTGATAGTTCGGTTATGAGTTCAGAGCCGTTAATCATATCAGTATTGTTGTCGCGTGTCTTAGGTGTTGTGAGTGTACTTACTGCTTTAGGGTTTGGTTTTTGTCCTTGTTTTTGTTGGGTTCTTGGGGGCTGTTGTTGTTGGTCTTGATGGTTGGTCTCTTTCGGGGGGGGTCTGGAGGCGGGGTTAGCCTTGGTAGCTTGGCTGTATGTTGGTTCCGGGGTGGTTTGTTCAGCTGGTGACGCTCGTCTTTGTTTGTCTTCTAGTGTTGGGGTAGGTTCTGAGTTCGTGGTTTTTCGTCCTGCCGAGAGTTTTTCTTTTAGTTTTCGGACAGCTTCTGTGTACTTGGGGCAGACCTTATCTATCGCAGAGTGTCCTTCTTCAAGGCATTTAGAGCATAAGCTGGCTATGTCGGTAGGGTCTTTGGTAGTGGGCATTGCTTGATCTTTGTGGCAGAGGTCAGCTTTATGTCCGAATTGTAGGCAGTTGGTGCACTGTGTTGGTCTTGGGTTGTTTGGTTTGTATTTTTTAATGCTAACTTTCTGTGCAATAACTCTTTTGATGTCGTAGACTTGTTTCATGTCTGTCTCTGGTGCTAGTTGGAGTACTGCTGTTCTGCCTGATTTGAAGATTGTCATCCAGGTTATGTTAATCTTATGGTCATCCAGGAATTCCTGCATTATCATGTCTTTTGATTGGGCATAGTTGTGTTTTCCGTCTGGTGTGTCTAGGTCAACGTCGCCGAGGAAGATTCCTTTGATTATTACTTTTTTTGCCTTGGGTGTGGTTGGCTGTTCGATGTGTTGCACGCTGTGAGCCTTGAGGTAGGACAGAGTGTTCGTGTGTGCTTGTCTATTCGGGGGTTTAAGTAGGGCAGAGTTTTGGCCGTTGTGGGTTATATTTATATTATTTAGTTTGCAGTAAGTTAGCAGCTTCTTTATGTTGTCTTTGTTCCCGAGCTTGTTGTCTTGTACGATGATCGGCGTGGCTCTGTAGTACTCGTACACAGGGTGAGTTACAGGTTTCGCCCGGGGTTTTGCTTTCTCGACTTTTTTCCAGTGTTCGGTTGTTGGGGTATAGCTTGGGGTGTTTGTGTTTTCGTCGTTTGTTACCGCTTGGTCTAGTTCCATATCCGTGTCATGGTCGCCTCTGTACATGGTAATAGTTTCAAGGTTCTGCTTTTCTGCTTCCGCGGCGCGGGAGGGGGAGGATCTTTTGGTAGGTTTATTTGGTAGTTGAGTTGTTGAGTGTCTTTTTGCAGTAAGAGCTGGTCTATTTTCGCTAGTGCCGGATTGTACGCTGGGTGTTATGCTGAGGTGTTGTTGGGTGCGTACACGGTGTCCTTTTTCTTTCAGCTTGTGTAGCTCTGGTTTGTTGATGAACACTTTATTTTGTCCTTCGCAGTTTTCGCATAGGTAGGTTCTGATATGGCACTGTTGTGCTATTTCTATTGGTGTTGTGGGTTTGTCGGTGTTTAACAGAATCGTGTTTTTTGTGTCACAGTGGGAACAGTCACTTTTATAGTAGTCGAGTGTCATGTTCGTTCGTTTTTTGGTTTTGTGGTAGTGGCCCTTGGGCTTTAGGTTGGTTTGTTCCGTCGATTTGTTTGGGGGCGAGGTTTTCACTTGTACGTAAATATTCTTACACGTGGCTTAGAGGTCCTCTCGGTACGGCGTCCCGAGTGAGACTCCTGTTTGAATAGGCTAAGCCAAGATCTTGATTGCCATTCGTTCCAGGCTGTCACGGTGAAACGTTGTTGTTTAAGTTTTACCTCATAAATGTGAATCAAACTGTGAAGTGTGCTTCCCGATTTTTCAACACGACGGATTGGAGATTCATCAGGTCAGTGAAAAAGTTATTGAATAAAAATTGAAGAATACTTACGTGCAGAACAAAGTTAACTTCGTGCGAATGCGTAACAATCACATACATCACAATCAAAATCATGAGCCGGGCTGGATTTTGGGATTAGGAAAGTTTCAGAGTTAGATAATAAAGCGGGTAACAGCAAAGGATGCGATCAACATAAACAATATGACTTGGATGGGGGAAGAGGGCAGGGAGAGGCAGCAAGAGTTACGATTATTCGTATTCATTTGGATTACTGAGTTTTATGAAAATAATGGCAGCTCTGCCTCTTTATGATCCGTAACATTCATGATATATATATTTATGATATGATATATTATACCGTTTTCTTTATTAAAATCACATGGTTGCATGCTCAATGAGTTAAAAATATTCACAATATACAATACATACACCTATACATGCACATGCTCATTTAACAGAACACAAATAAACCTGAACATTCATCAATAGAAATATTTTTTTTCTAGCGTCTACTTCTTATTCGGCACCTATGAGGATTTTTAAACTTGCACAATACGCAAGAGTTGTGTCAAATCCTGCGGGTGGATCGGAGCTACGTGCAATTTTCTTCGATTGGACCGATTGATCGAAGCTAACGGGTGCTTCTAAGATGACCTGTCTCATTTTGTACCGCTCGGTTTGTGGGCGGTGTTCACGGTGTTTCAGCAACCACCGTGCTATGCCTCTCCTTGCGGCGTTCATGTCATCTTCCGTAAAAGGATAAAATGAACTCACACATAACGTGTAAACCCACGAGCATAAATGAACTCCGCAATTCCCGGACGAATCATTGGGGTCTTTGGTCTCAGAATATTGCGTGGGAACATCTGATGGGACGCAAAGGATCCAGTTACCCCAACGCGTAAGTTTCTGCGAACGAGCAGCGCGATAAGATTCTACAAAAGTACAGAATCCATTAATTAAATTATTAGGTGGAGTTCCGTGCATAGAATCGATATACAGAAGCACATTGTGAGGAAATACTATGATGAGCAGGGTCCAGTGATTTCCTAAATGCACCGGCCACAGCCAGACATCATACGACCAGATATTTTTCATTTCTGCCCAGCGTTGGAAACCGATGCTCAAAGAACCTCTCATTAGTTTCTCAGTAAAGAATGACTCGAACGCTAGTACTTTCATACCATTACTGTTTGCATAATCTTGTGCTAGTACACAAAAACCATTCACAATATTATCGTCCAACCATTCACGTGGCAACAAAGTTCGTAAACAATGTTCGTCAAAAATAATACCAGCAGCACTTGTTTTCGCTGAATTGAACGGAAAATCTGGCGGGTAGTTCAGGGAAGATGAAAAAAAAGTGTTCTCGGCGAAATCATCAATTGTTGAAGACTCTTCACATAGATAAATGTCAGCGATCATGTTTTCTCGCGAATTGTTCGGTAATTCTGGTGAAAAAATTGAGGAAGTTAACACCAATGGTTTTACTTCAGCGACATCACAGGAATCGGGAATGGACACCGTCTCGGCAATCTCGGTATCTCGCACATAATTGTTATGGTTAAAATCTATGATATTCGGTACATTTATTACAGATTTTTTATCGCTCTTTGATTTTACATCATTACCATCTTTGCGGCTTCTTAGGTATTTGGGACATTTGAAATATGTTTGAGATTTTCTTTTCCTCATCCATATTTCTTCTGTCAGTTCTGGATCGTTTTTATTTTTACCTGTTTGCCTTTCAGTTTTCAGGGAGAATTTTCGTTCGCAAAGTCGCGCTCGCAGGAATGTTTCCATTTTTTGAACAAACCTCGGTGCCGAAATATCAGAGATCTTAGCGAATACGTCTTTTTTTACGATCTTGAACCAATTCTCTACACTGGCGTTGCTTTCGCGTAATACACCGAATTTTTTCAATACGACCGCAGACCAGAGCGGAAAGAATGGCAATATGTGATCTAATAAATAGAAAACAAATTCAGGGCAGTAATAATTGTTCGCGATAATCGTTGAATTCTCAAATTTTGTTATCGCGTCATCGTAAACGGTTTTGAAAAATACGTAAAACGGTGAGCCGAGGCGCAGCAGATTCGCTGTATTGATTTCATCTGCAGATTCTGCATCCGAGTCCTGTGATGTAAGAAATTCCGTAGTAAAATCATTTTCACTGTCAACTTTCTCAGTATTTCGGAGTTCGTTAATAATGCTGTCGAAATTACTGCATTTCTCTTTACACCCGAATACTAACACAGCCAAGCCGAAAACAGTTTTCGCAGAGAGCATTTCATCGCAGTGAATCAGCTTTGTTATTAATGCAGCGCAGAGACTGCGTTGTTCAGGATGCCGAAAGAGAGTCTTCACCTTCCTTATCACCGTACGTAATACATGCGTTGAGCAGATATGTACGTGGGTTATATCGGGAAGAGTGATTGATTTGTCGTTGATCGTGGAATGAATTATTTTCAAGTATTGTGCTAAAGACATATCATCGAATGCTTTTTGCACAGATTGAATCAGGGTCAAACTGAAATCGGTCTCGACTTTATTAATAATCGTACGGCGGCTAGAGGTTTGCTTTAGTGTATGATTAAAAACGGTTAAAAAGAAGGAGATGTAAGGAACATTGTGAACACTGGATATAAATTCAGCTATCGGAAGTGGAGCACAATCTTCATTACCAGATACAATCAGAGCGTAATAATAAATCACCTTCGATACACCAGGGGGGCGAGCGACTATAGAACCTGTGGCATCAAGATTACAGAATACTGGCTTGGCTAGTGACAAAAGATAGAGAATTTGTGGCTCTGTATATAAAATAATATAGAATGGTTCCAGGCCATGCGCCTGTATATAACCAGTGCAATGTTTTCCCGGCCATGACTCTTCAAACTGTCGCCTCAATTTTATCAAAAATTGCGTTATGTCTTTGTCCAAGTCATTTTTCGTGTTGTTCTCACTAGACATCTTTTGCAACAACATCAAACTCGGTGCATCATTTCTGTTGCCTGCAACCAAGACGTCTTCGGGAACATCTTTTAACATATTGAGTTTCAGACAACTGGGCACTTTGCTTTCTAGCTCTTTTTTTAACGAAAGTCTATGGTCCCCTCTGATGAATCGTCGGTGGATCTCGCCGCTGTCATGACAAATTGCCTTATTTCGGTATATGTAAACGAGTATATCACGGAATGGTTGGTCGATAGGCGTCGTGATCTCAAATCTAAAAGAAGTGCAAGATGTATTTTTACACTTAGCAACTGCATAAAAGTACGGCGGTTTTTTTGCATAACATTTATGCCATTGAAAAGACAGCACGCAATGGGGGTAGTGCACTTTAAAGTGTTCATTAAATTCATCAGTCCAGCCCGGTTTTAAACGTATTCTACCCGCCTCCGAGAAACGCTCCCAAAATTCGCATGGAATAGCTACTTCGCCATCTTTAATTGGAAAATCGCACTTGTCAACTACAGTAGGACATAAGCTTTTTTCTTGTTTCACGCAGACCTCAAGTGCAGAATCATTCCTGATATCAGTCACTGATTCCGTGCGAAGCAAGTCGTGATTATTCTCCAAATAATCGCGGTCGTCCGATTCTGGGGTACTTAGTTCCCGTTTAGGAATGCGGATATCAAGAGTGGAATCATTGGTAAATGCTGATTCTGTGTGGAGTGAGTCATCAATGTTCTCAAGATAATTGCGGCTTTCCGATTCTGGGGTACTTGGTTCCCGCTCGAAAGAAATATCTGACACACATTAACATCGCATGTGGGTGACAGATTCGCAATAATTTGGGGGGTGACAATACTGTCAAAATTTTCTTTAACTTCCGCAAAATGATTGCGAAAAGTATCATAAACTTTTTGCGAGTGTCTTCGTATCGTCCTTTTACATTGCGTTGACAAGAAACGAGAACACACCTGCTGCCATACGCTATTTTCAGCTCTATAAGACAAGGTCAATTCAGTGTCTCGTAGTTCGTCGATTTTTCGATCCGGGAAAATCTCCACCAAAATCTGTGCTAGTTTTTGCGGTGTAATAAACATGTTGAATGTACTTTATTTTATTCATTCATGTTTGATGTAATGTTTCATATTTATGTTGTGTTCTGTTCAGTTATCTATAGCCTAATTTTAAGTTATTTTTACATGTAAAATTATTTTAATAGCATTTTAAAAAATAAAGTGGTTGAAAAACTTATAATTTTGTGAGAATATGTTATTTTATATTATATTTCCGTCGCGTTCTGATTAGTTAATGCGTGTCTATAAGTATTTGTAGAACAAGCAAAACACCTTTAGCATGCGGGTTTATAGAAACAGCGATGTCAAGCAGTTAGGAAGCATAGAAATCGGTGAAATGCCTCGATAATTTTCAAGTACTCCAAGAAATTTTATGCTTTTCCTGCTACGGAATTTGTAT
Source organism: Tenthredo notha (assembly GCA_914767705.2). Taxonomy (NCBI): domain Eukaryota; kingdom Metazoa; phylum Arthropoda; class Insecta; order Hymenoptera; family Tenthredinidae; genus Tenthredo; species Tenthredo notha. The sequence continues at coordinate 3,176,157 of OU611908.1, read as the reverse complement.
ATCTTCGATAAACCTGGAATAAGGGGTTAATAACTACCACATATTGTAAAGCGATGCAGCAGGAAGGACAAATTTATCAAATATAGTAGTATTTTGCCAAATTTAAAGTGAAAAAATAAAGTTTATTCGATTCAGAAATTGGATGTATTTAATTCCTGTTCGCGGTTCCTTTTTGACATTTTCCCGTTTCTCCCAACCGAAATAGAAAATTCGATGAAAAATTTGAATAGTCCAAAGTGAAGACGACGAGTTTGAGAAGTGATGTGACTACCAAATTCGAAATTGGTTGCCCATATCCCTTTTTGACTTTTCTTTCAGTTGGTGATGTTGAGAGTGAAAGTGAGAAAAATTCTTCTGAGTCATGAAATTCGATATATAGGGTATTCCACGCCAACTCGACCAAATTTGAACCCCGACCATCTCGAGAGTATTTCAGGTTTTTTTGCAACATTCTACTCGGTGAAAAACGCGTCCGGATTTTTTTAGAAATTTTTTTGTCGAGTCGTTCATTTTTTTATGCATTTTTCGAAGTTGATCAAGAAAGCCCATTTTCAAAAATCTGGAAAAATTCACAAAAAAATGAACGGCTCGACAAAAAAATCTTTAAAAAAATCCGGACGCGTTTTTCACCGAGTAGACTCAGAGAAAAAACAATAGTAATGTTGAATAAAAAGGGTCAACTACTTGAAATTAATTTCTATCTAGTAATTGCCAAAGCTCAATCAAATTGCTGAGTACAACAAAAACTTTTTGGTAATCTAAAATTGTTTTTGTAACTGAAGACATTTAGTTAAGAGTAAGTGAATTTCATCTATAACTACCTTTTTTTTTTAGTACATGTAACCATAAATTGTTATTATCGTGACTAATAATTTTTTTTTCATTTTTTTATCTTCATTCTATGACACTCAATGTGATGAAAAAAAAAAAAAATTATTAAATAAATGAATTTCTTATTAAATTCAATAAAAGAATAAATTTTTTTTAATCAGTAACGTCAACTATTTACATAATTGATTTAACTAGAAATAGTTATCATAACTATATTTTTAGATTTTTATTATAACTACACGGAGAGAATTTTATGAGAATCTCTCTCACAAAAATATAATAAATAGTACTATACTGTATAGGACGATTGACTTTTTGCGGAAATGTGTTAGGTATTCATATTCAATGACGTGAACGGATTCATCGACGTCACATAATACACATGAATGAACAAGTCATAGTGGCGATCAGATTGCATGAGAGGGCATCATCATCAATATAGTAGTGTTCTAAAACAGTAGTATAGCGCCCATTGCCATACTGTTCCGTAAAGCCAGCCAGTCAGTATAGGAGTCGACGGCTACTAGTATGATTGTGTTCTGCACGAATGGTACAGTACATGTCGCCATACTGTATAGTGACGGCTATCATACTCTTTTGAAGTCATAGTCAGCCGAAATAAGGATTCTCCTTATATATACTGTAAAGACCAGTGCCATATAGGCTTATAGAGACTGTAAGTGAGAATATTAACCTCTTAAATTGTCCTCGTAGGGACTGTGAGTGAGTATAGCTGTGTCTTAAATCGTAACTCATGCGATAGGTATTATGGAATACAGTAAATACAACAAGCCATTTATTAGTGTTTATAAATTTTTTATTCAGTATCAGATTAACCATAAATTTTAGAAAAATAAATTTGACATGTGGTCGAAAAATTGGTTATATATGGGGAATTCCACCCCAACCCGACCCACTCCTGACCCTCACCCCTTCCGATTAGAGTCATAATTTTTTATGTCTCTTCACCTTTTCGAAAAAATACTCTGAATGTTTTTCTGATTTTTTGGAAACCGTCCGATTTACCCATGATTTTTGAAAATGAACACATCGATAGCCCGAATTGAAAAATCTGAAAAAATTCTCAAAAATCCTGCTTCAGTCGACAACATTTTCAGGCCCTTAGCCAGAGTGAGCAGATGTTCGCTTCTATGATGTTTAAAGTTCTTTCCGAGAAGAACGTTAAATAATATAAGAAGCAAACGTCTGCCCACTTTGGCTAACGGCCCAAAAATTCTGAAAACTCCAACAGCTGTTTGACAGTTTTTTCAGATTTTTCGATTCGGGCTATCGATGTGATTATTTTCAAAACCCATAGGAACAACATAAAAAATAATGACTCGAATCGAAAGGGGTGAGGGTCAGACGTGGGTCGGATTGGGGTGGAATTCCCCATATACATTGTTTACCAGTACTTGATTTACCGTCAGTCATCAGCTACTCTACATCCATAACTTGGCTATGTAGGTATAACCATCACTTGAACGGTTTTTGTGGGAGCATATGGTACTTTTAAGGTCGGCATATCTCAAACAAACCCATGAGAACGAATCTTTATCCACAATTTTGTAAGACTGTGTATGCTCATCGAAGTAACAACCTTGCAATTTTTTCGTAATAATCAAGGCTTGGTCTTTGGTGTGCAGCAAAATGAATTGTACTTCATGAAATATGGGTCCTTCTTCATTGGGTATCATAATTATTGTGTTTTTAGTCACTCTATTTCCCTGGAATTTTATAAAACTTACTATTTGAATAGGTTTTTCTAAATTGGCCGGTAAACATCCTGGTGATGGAACTTTTCGGAGTAAATCAGTGAATGTTACGTTACGTATTCCTCCATGTTTCATGGTAGAATCTGAAGTAAATTTTGAAAATAAACGATGATTTAACAATAGTTGATGACGAAATGCTATAGAGTGACATATATTAACACGACTGACAGCAGTCCGAGCTATTATTTTTCCTTCCTGGTGCTTACCCTCATATCTCATGGAAGAAATTTTCCATAAAACTCCTACTAATAACATGACTTTTTTGTAATGTATAGCAAAATGATGTTTTGGCTTCATTGTACCAGGAAATAGTTTTGCATGAGATTCTAGGTATATAGTGGTCAAACCACACAACCGATCAGCAGCTTCTACGGGAAGTACTTCACTGACAAGTATTTCTATGATAGTTTTTAACAGTTTCAGCTGATGCCAGTGTTCACTATTAACGGGTACTAGGCAACCTATTATCATGCACAAATGCCTAATAAACGTCAGCATCTCTGCAGATGACATGGCCAAGCGCTTAGATTTTTTTAGGTGGTGAGGCAAGATTTCTGCTGGTTTATTTTGGTTATAATTGGAACCGTAGTTGAATGCCCGAACCCTAGTGTTCAGTTCTTCCAGCGTGAAATATTTCTTCACATATATAAAGTAAAATAATATCAATGCTAAATCTCCTGGCAAAATGCCTTCCAAAAAATCATGCATGACATCGACACACAAATTTACTGTCACATGAAATCCAAGATCTTTATGTAAGATACAATCTTCTTTTATACCGCTTTGCGTTATGTCTTGTAAGTTTAAGAGGCGTTCGTAATTTTCAGTATTGCGTGGTTCACATTGGTTGTCGTGAAAAATTTTTTCGATGTCTTTTCGATGAGTCAAACAAAATCTACAAAAAAAGTTAGCGTTGAATGATTCACTGAACCCAAGCATTGAGTGTATCCCTAAGTTATCACCTAATACTAATGATAATTGGAAAAAGACTTGCACTGGGCCACCTGGTAAAACGACTGTAATTCCTTCATTTCTGAGATATCTCAACTCTTCAAGAGCTTTTGCAAAAATTGCTTGGTTTTTAAAAGACGCACGGTCTAGTGAATTGAATAATAAAAAAAGGAATATGTTTTCCAACTTTGATTGATATTTGGGCGGTAAACTGGGTAAACTGAGATAAACAGCACCACATTTGCTAATACCCTTATGGCTACCGAGGGGGTTGTTCGTTTCATAATCATCGAAATACATGAACAGGGGAAGACAAATTTTTCCATCAAACGAAGAAGATTGTGCTTTCCATAAGCTACCTTGGCAAAAATTATGTATTATATTTGGACTCGATTTCAATCCTTCCATGTAATCAAGTGTTTCCTGCAACACACCGTTCATTTTGAAAAACTCAGAAAAAACCCTTCTTACTGGTATGAACTCGACTGTGACTTTGACTGGTGTTAGAATTTTTTCACCATTTACTTCTTTAAACTCATACCTCTCCCCGATTATGTGACTCTCTGGAAGTATGAGTGTTCCAGCTTTTACAAAATTCGTTAGGTGTTGCCATTCTGTATTTAGGCTAGCGAACGGATCAGAAGCAGCATCCAAGATCTCATTTAATGAAGCTAAGTTTTCAGTGTTTGGTGCTGTTGGTAAACTGTCCCGAACCAAATCAAGTAGCGAACGACAAAATATAGATGTTTCAGAAATAATTTCTCGAACACATTTTCTGGAAACTTGTGTAAAACTGTATAATTTTGAAATAAAAGCTAATGCCTGATTTTTGATTACTGAAGGATTGAGTGTGGAGTTAATCATAGATTGGTCTATGGTATCGGCACTTACACTTTGCAATATTGCAGTCAAATGAGTTTCATCGCTGCTACTATCGTCATTACTGTCATGGCCCAGTGAAATCGCCTCATTACACTCATTAACGTCAAAAGGAACTGTTTCATCGTCTGAAGGAGTAAAACTTTCAACATTTTCTGTCACATTACTTCTTGGAGTCCTTGAAATAGCACGCTTGCCTGAACTACCACTTGCCCGTTCGTATGGTTTATTGCCATGTTTCAACTTCATATGATTTTTGAACGATGAGAAAACCGAAAAGCTTTTTGTACAATCTATGCACCGAAAGTATGACATATGACCGTGATGCGAATACACATGTTGAATTAATGATTTATCATCGTTAAAAGAACACTGACATTCGAAACATATCATTTTTTACTATGTAAGAGTACAAAAAATCAGAGGTATATCTATCCTACAACTTACAAATTAGGAATGCAATGACAATAATCGTAAAAAATGATTTTTAAATAAAGTACGTATACAAAATAAATGAAACTTTCAAGTTGAGAATATGACAAATATTTGTTGTGGAAAAAAAAAGTGCATGCATGTATAAAAAATGACAAATGTGTTAAAAGGGAGCTTTCTATGATACTGTTACTAATTTGATTTAAAAACAGCCCATAATTCACCACTCAACGCATTGACGGCTGGGCTAAATCGGTCGGAGTTATTTTCAATTTGGAAAAACGCCTTCTGGATAAACTTCCAAATATTTTTAGACCCGTGTGGTAATTCACAATTGACTGCGTAAAAAATTTTAAAACAGAGATCGATCGCTTTGATGTATGAATCTGTTCTGTACACTATGTCATTAACGACAACGTGTGTCGATATGATCTCAGTCAAAGTACCAACGATCACAGGTGTTGGCTGTAAAGTCTCTCCCCGTTTCCTTAATTCCTCTCGCTTTCTTTCCAATTGCACTTCGATGTCCGTTGCAGTCTGTATAATATAAGTTTGTAGGTATATCAATTCTTTATAAGTTAATATAAAAATCACCAAACATTATCAACCAGTAACATTTACAGTGTATATATTGATTTAGCTGTCATACTAACCCGAACAATGATTGTGAAAGATTCCCTGCGTTCAATCAATGAAGATTTACCGGCGTACAGTACTTCTGAAGACGGCACTTCAGTGCTGGTTCCTACAGCGCTTATTTCTGTTGTGCCTGTTTTTTTCGCATTTTTGTTCACAGACGTATTCTCTTTGCCAGCGGATTTTCTTTTCCTTCCTTGACGTTCCGCGGGTATTAAATAGGGAAGTAGGTGGAATATGACTGCTGCTTTCGTGTCTATAATTCAATGTTTTTAGAAGTACGCATATTCAACAAGATTCATTCACACATACTACATGCATATTAGGCATATTACCTATGAATATTCACCTGTATCTAAGTGTGGTATTATTTTAAGTAACGCCTTATCGTCGACTGATCTAATATTTTTAATCTGTTGTAATCGCTCGAATAACTTTTCTGCTCCAATCGACCAACGCCCAGTGAAAAGCAGTGCTTTTCCAGGATGTAACGCTTCGAAATCCGAATTGATCTGTATCCCAAAATATTGTTTCCGTTATACTTAACTGCAGTTATCTTGTAAGATGAAAGTATAATTAAGTTGTTAACATACCAAGTGCACCCCCTCTTGCAACCTTAAGGGCAAGAATTCAGAGAAATAAGAAAAAACGTCAGTCCTCAAAACTAACAACATGTGTTGTCTTGCTGAAAAGGTTTCTCGCCAATCATCTGTCACCTTCTGAAATGGTTCACTGAAATTTCTGAGCCACTCTAGCTTCCCCTCTATGTCATCTAAAGATTGAAACAGAACATAAATAATTTATTCAGAAAAAAAGTCTCTGTGTTATAATAAATATCTTGTGGATACTTCATCATTAAACTTCGATTATGACGAGCCAAAGATCACAAATATAAAAAACTGCAGAAGTTGTGTACTTTATTAGGCCAAAAATAGATATGTCGTTCATGAGTTAAGTGAAGTTTATGATGTGAAATATTTTAATGCTCGTATAAATTGTGCATTCAACTAACCACTGTGATTTACTGCTGGAGTTGGAGTCACTTCGTCAGATTTTTTCTGAAGCAAACCGTGTTCACGCATACACCCCTTTGCGTAATTATAATGATTCCAAAGCCTACCACCTGCTAGCACTCTCTCACCTTTAGAGGAGTAAAATGGTGTGTAATAGATTTCTTTCAGATCCGGAGGAAATAGTTCTTCTATTTGTGTAGAATATTCTGTGAACCTTTTTTTCGATATCCTGCAAGACGCAGGAGACTTCGTGTGTAAGTTAGGTACTTGATTAGCGTTGGAAAAATTTCTATTATAAACTTGAACGATTATGCAAACATTACTGCTGTAAATGGGTTTTGATGCTGATAATTCAAGTAAAAAATGACTCTGCTGAAATTTTCAACAAATGAATCGAGTCTGGAACTGCTAGATTCTATGGATGGATTTATTCATATATGTGAGCCATGTAGTAAGTCAAAACTTTATGTGGTTGTATATGATTGTTGAGCTATTTTGGATTGATCGAACTAGTATGGATAATGGCCCTATAGGATACAGGATTTTCGGTCAGCTTCTGATAGTTGTAAATAATATCGAATATGCCCTTTTGGAATGATTTGTTGATTGAAAATACTTACGAAAACTCTTGTAGTTGATCAGGTCCTTTTACCGACAGTCCACGACAGGCTTCATCGATTTCGCTTTGGATAATTATTTGAACTAAAATTTGTCTCGTTTCCTCATTCAGCTTACCGTGGAAATGAAAGTGTCTGTAAATGGCTCGCCCTTCGCCAAAGGAGTGGAGAACTTTTTCTAGTCTCTGAAGAAAATTAAAAATGTATAATATTTCAGAATGAAAATGAAACCATTGATGAGTAATAGAAGTCCAGATATTATGGCATGCACAAGCTGTCATACATTCAACCGAATTGTCTCAGCGGTAACGTCTGGAGTAGTATCGAGCGAGTTGGTATTTTGTTGACAGCTTGATTCTTCTTCGTTCGGTTGTTGATCAATCAGTTCTGGACCACGCACTGGATGATTGTTCGGTTGTGGATTCTTCAATTGTTGAGAGTTTAAGGCCTGATTGTTGTGTTGTGATTTTTCTATTTCTTGATAGTTCACAACTTGATCATTTGGTTGTTGAGGGTATAGTGGATGATTATTTGGTGGGCAATAATATTGTTGATGACAGTTTACTTGGTGATTGTATACTGTTTCCTTATTTGTTTGTAAAAAATTTTCTGTCTGGTAATTGGCTCGTTGAGAAGATGCATAGTCTTTATATTCTGGTTCCTGCCAATCTTGCAATGCTGCTAAAAAATTGCTGACAGGCGGGAGATTCTCACGGCCGAAGTCAGGGTGGAGTGTCTACGAACATATTAGATCGGAATTAAACAGTATATTGTATGGCAGGTGCTATTTCCGTTTTGACGTAAGGTATTCAGAATGTGCAAATGCGCCAATTTTTCTTTTCCGGGTATTTTACGCACGCTACAGTGGGCAACAAAAATTGAACTTTCCAAGTAGGTGTTACCAAGGATATCTAATGATTATTAATACTCTTTCACTCTATCTAGTGTGTTTGGAATGATATGCGATCTTTGGTAGCCTGTACTCTTGATGATTAGTCCAGTCGAGATAGGTCTAAAATTCGGCTAACCTGGAATTGATTAGGGGGTGCGATTTTCTTTTTTTATACTTATGGGGGGAGGGGGAGTGTAAGTCTCGATTTTCGGGAAAATGCCCCTTGTGGGTTTGCCGCCACCTTGATTATGAGGGGGATTTTTTGATTTTTTCGAATAACTCGCTTATTTTCAACCTTAGAGTGAAAATGGTGATATTCAAAGCTGTGGAAAATATAATTTCCCACAAGTTTGGTAGTTATAATTTTTACCCTAGGATCGATATTTATAGAGTTAGACTGCTAATGGGGGTAAAAAACGGTTTTTTCTGAATTATCCCGTTTATTATCAAGTTTATCGCAAAAATGGTAAGAAATAATCACGTAGAAAATTTTATCTCCTTCAACTTTTATGTTACAAATTACACAAATTTATGTTGACAACTTTGTGTTGATTTTATACTAACACATTTTAAATGTTACTTTTATGCGAAATAACACTTTTTTGGGTTGAATAAAAATGAGAACGAATAACACAATTGTATTGTGTTAAATTGACACTAAAAAGTGTTAAATATTTAACACAAAATTTTAACACAAAGACTTTATGTTAAAAATGACGCAAAATTTTTACTGTGTACAGTTCCCATAGCTTTGAATATCACCATTTTTACTCTAAGGTTGAAAATAAGCGATTTATTCGAAAAAAACAAAAACATCGCCCTTAAAATCAAGATGGCGGCAAACGCACAAAGGGGATTTTCCCGAGAATCGAGATTTACACTCCCAACAACTCCCCCCCGCCAAAAAAAGAAAATCGCACTCCCTTATTAATTTCAGGTGAAATCCTATCTCGACTGGACTAGATACCATAAAATTTTAAAAGAACATTGTGTTTACGTGTCGAGAAGAATTAGCTCCCAGTCGGCTATCATCTGTAACTGAACTAGTAGTCTGGCTTGACCCGGGCTGACTTTCGATTGTACGGTTCATTATTGATTATAGACCCTCTAATGTTAGTGGACTGGAAAATTGGAAATGTTCAAATACGCATTATCTGTTATGCAACGGCGTGAAGACAAAATTCATCGTAAATGGGTAACTACTTTCTCGAAAATGCCTCAGACTCAAAGGTGTGATATTAATAAAATCTTGAATATTTTACTTACCTGATTTCGCACCCTTAGCTGCCTCAACTCACTCTCCCAAAATTAAAAATTACACTCTCCAATCACGCGACAAAGCACTCTATTGAAACCGATTTAGAATATCGTGCTCACTCGGAAGCCGGAGACCAATTGCACAGCGGGACTCATGCTAGAGTAGTGGGGACATGGTGGTGGGGGACTGCAACTCGGCAGTATGAGAATGATTCTCATACTGTTAACAAGTAGCTCTTTCCTGTTATAAAACCATTCTCCGACGAAATAAAAATAGTTTAAATCTGTATGATCAGAATTCTATTGTTATATTTGCTGTCTGCTGTCATGCCATTGTAGGACTGAAACTCGACAGTATGAGAATGATTCCCATACTGTTCAAAAGTAGCTACTACATGTCAAACGACCATTCTGTAAGAAAATTTGAGTAGTTTGAATTTCCATGATTTTAATTAATGTCATGTCTGAATACTATCAGATACCACATGACTTGTGACATAATGAACAACTTCTGACATTCCATGATATGCCGCAGAAGCAGGTATCTCCTATGTCAAATATGGCGAGTAATGTATTTCGTCGTTTCTTACATGATATCATAAGTACCTCGCATATAATTATGAAGGATAGAAACACGTTCTAGATACGACAGCATGGACTTCTAATATTATACATAATAATCTCCAAGGTTTTTATTCGTAAACGATTGTTGTTGCATCCGCAGCGAACATTACGCCTGTATGTTTCCCTTACCGATATCACATTGCAAATATCGAGACATACGTTTTCCATATAAATAGTAGATATTCCTATACCGATTAAAGTTTGATTCATCTATTACCACTAACAATGAAGATGTGTATGGCACTAATGCTCGATCTCCGGTATAAGTCAATCCTGTTATACCACTTATGACAGTGATTCTCATAAAATTCTCTCCGTGTATAATATTCATTGATATGAAAACTCCAAAAATATAGTTGATGCGCTATTTAACTGTAATTTTATAGTTGATTTGACTCGTTTTTTCTCCGAGTGTAGAATGATAGAAAAAAATCTGGACTAGTTTAAAGTAATTAAAAGTAATTAAAAGAAAGACATTGGATTAAGTGTTAATATGAATATTTAAAGGTCGCTCGGAAACATCAAAAGCAATGCATTCACAAATTAGAAAAAATTATGAGCGACCTTTAAAAATGAATATTTTGAGCTAAAAATTTGAGAAACTTTTTTTTTCGTCTACAAGATTTTACCGTAACGAGAAAAAAAATAAAAAATGAGAAAAAATTGAATTTTGACTATTTTTGGAATTTTCAAAAATCGTGAGCGACCTCCCAAATTTTTTTTTTTGAGCTGATTTTTGTAGTGGGCTCTTAATACGTGATGAATTAACTTTTTTTCATAAGAGACTCAAAAAAAAATAGTCGGTTTTTTTGCGCCACCCTAGTATGTATTCTTCCCTCGATTTCCCCAGGTATTAGAATGAAATCTATCACATTCGTGGAAAACCATTGACAGGCTACTGCGAAATCATCGGTTTGATAAAATCCCCGTGGCCGGGGGTTTTATAAGATTGAAACAGGCCACGTGGCCAAGAATACTGCACTCTGATTGGACAAGATCGTGATAGAGGAGATAATCTCCATAAACTTCTGTTAGTCCCGCGAAAATGGTAGCGAAATTGAAGAAAAAACTGACGAAAACAATTGGCAGAATTGGCAGAATTTTTTTTTTTTTTAAAACAAGATTTTTTGTACGAAAGTACATTCTTTCACGAACGAAATAATTTCAAAATTAGTCCGCTGCGATGAATACTTTCGGAGATATGAATTTTCAAACATAGCGGTGCAACAGCGTTTTTTTTTCAACTTTTCAAAATCCTTGAAGTTGATTCGATTTTTTTGTTGGACGGCAATTTTTTTCACTTTCACCCTGGAAATCACTTATTTAAATAAAAATCAACGGGCGGTGCAAAATAATTATGCCGAGTACGTTTGAAAATAACATGGAGACGGTAAAATTCAGCAAGACAATAATGTAATTATAATAGTAACAACACATTCGATGCTGGAAATGCAAATACGTGCTCGTTTTTCATAAAAAAAAACTAGTTTCATATGTAATAATCTACCATGCATTTACCTGAAGGATGTGAAAGTCTTTACATGCGGGAGAATCGTAATATTTCGTTTACACACTTGCATGTTCTTTTCTTAAGGCCATATGAAGATGAGATTTCTTTTACTGGCTCTTGCGGTGCTAGTTCTTCTGAACACTGTAAGTGAGTGAACTCGATAGAGCAATGCAGCAAGCAAGAATTATTCAACTAGCCTGAGCGGCATTTGTTTGAAGGAGGCACTCCGCGGTTCCTTTTGAGGTAGTAGTGTCGCGAAATCATCAACCAAATGTTTGGAGGCGAGTAATGGTAATTGCTCGGCCATTCGCCGGGTTGTACTCGAAAACTTTTGATAGTTATTATTATTTTATTATGAGTATTTTATTATTATTATCATTATTATTTTATCAATCATTTTCATAATTTTGAAGCTTCTATTTCTTGTTTGGAACAGAAAGGCCGATTTCGGCCATAAGACCATACAACATATGTATATTGTATACATATAAAACAATATGAAGTATTGAATAAAATGTTTCTTTTATTCTAAATTTTTGTTTCAACAACAAGCTACAGTTTTTCACATTGGCGGAATGGTGAAAATCGCGTGCTGAAAAAAGTTACATCGATTTACGGGACTCTGTTCGTCGATACGACGCGTTTATTTTATTTGTTTAATTCGCGAAAAATTCAAAAGGGCCATCTTCAGCAAAAATCGATCAGATTTGGATTAGGAGATCTTTAAGTGAACCTGAAAAAAATTGGAATGGTGAAAATCGCGTGCTGAAAAAAGTTACATCGATTTACGGGACTCTGTTCGTCGATACGGCGCGTTTATTTTATTTGTTTAATTCGCGAAAAATTCAAAAGGGCCATCTTCAGCAAAAATCGATCAGATTTGGATTAGGAGATCTTTAAGTGAACCTGAAAAAAAATTGGAATGGTGAAAATCGCGTGCTGAAAAAAGTTACATCGATTTACGGGACTCTGTTCGTCGATACGACGCGTTTATTTTATTTGTTTAATTCGCGAAAAATTCAAAAGGGCCATCTTCAGCAAAAATCGATCAGATTTGGATTAGGAGATCTTTAAGTGAACCTGAAAAAAAATTGGAATGGTGAAAATCGCGTGCTAAAAAAAGTTACATCGATTTACGGGACTCTGTTCGTCGATACGGCGCGTTTATTTTATTTGTTTAATTCGCGAAAAATTCAAAATAGCCATCTTCAGCAAAAATCGATTAGATTTGGATTAGGAGATCTTTAAGTGAACCTGGAAAAAATCAGGATCGTCGAATTCGCGTGCTAAGATAAGTCATAGACGCATTACAGGGCTCGATTCATTGAACCAGCCTAGTTTATATTCACTCTTTGTAAATTTCCCAAAATTTTGTAACAATGATATCAAAAAACGATGGTTAAAGGTCCATGCCGCATGCAGGTAAGTAGTTTTTTGACTCTTCGCAATAGTTGTGAATTCTATTCAATAAACTCGCACCGATGTCCACCGCTCAGCGCAACGCGGTGGGAACTACAGTGGCTCTCAATCCCACGCCGTGCGTGGCCGCCAGCTCTGGCCGCTAGTTTCAGCCTCATTGATTTTGAATGTATTACTTGCAAGTTCGAATTCTTCACATGCATTTCAATCTTTCCATGAATACGTCTTGGCTGCAACGAAGTATTTATACAAACAGATTTTGGTTCTATGAGATTGGTGGAATGTTTTAAAAATTTAATAGTTTCATGTTCCGTCCGAAAATTTGTAAAGGCAAGTTTCAACTGTAACGGGTTTTTCCTGGGCTCGGGTAACCGAGGAAGTAAGCCGACTACAAACCTGGTCCAACGGGTAGGTAGGGGATGTTGTTGGGCGCCAGACTCCCGTAGAAGTCCTCTCTCTCTCTCTCTCTGGGACCCTCTGACTAACTACTTTTTGGGTAGAGGGATTTCGTAGGGGCGATGAATAAAGACACCAGTGGATACGATTTAAAATACTTGTTTATTGAAAAAAAAGAAAAAAAGAAAAAGGTGGCGAATTTGGGTTTACGCTCGCTACCTGGCGTTACACAGTGGGGCCGAATCCCAAATTCGCGGACATAACCCGAAAAATCAAGTTTTGTTTTCGGGGTTTTAGAGTGAAGGAGTAAGTAAAGTAATAGTCCAAGGGTCGGATTCTAGACTGGGGAGGGTGAGATCCCCTATACCTGCTCTTTTATTCCAGTTCGAAAGTGACCCTCGCTCGAGTTAGACGCAGCGCGCTCCGAGTGAAATTCACAGTGTTGTGTTAAGAACGTGCTGAAGCTGACAAAAATCACGCCAAAAAATTTCTAAAAAATGGATTCGAAAGGGGAAAGTAAGTATAATATCACCGTGAAATTGAAAATGTATAGTAGTGATGCATGTGGCATCGAAAAAAGAATGATTTATCTGAAAATTACCGTAAAACTGCTACGAAAAATTGTAAACACGTAGAGAAAAGTTGAGTTGCTCCCTGTTGTCCCGCAGTCTTTCTTGTTGGAGGTTGTAGATTGATGTATTGTTTAATGGAAACAACCAAAAAATAGTCCGCATTTTTACGCGCCTGCTGTTGGTGCACATTTTTGTAACGAAAAGTACATTTTTCGCAATTTCGAGCGGTGAAAACACAAAATATCGGGAAATGGTTTATACATAAGTTGTGTGGTTTCGAAATATCTACCCAGGGGTGTACTCACATTGTGGGCCCAGTACCCCAGGTGGGCCCGGTGAGGCCCAAATCAATTTTTTGTTATCATAACGCTCATCTTTTTTATAGCGGATTAATATTTTACGCTTTCGAAAAGAAATATTATGTGTCAAAAGCCCCCCCCCTGATCCACTGACTGCGAATCAAGTGATTCTTCCGATGATGATACCTACTAAGGTTGTACGTAACCAAGTAGATTAACGAATACACATTATAGAATTTTTTATATCACCTAACATTTTCCTATTATATATATATATATAATTAAGGATCTAACGGCTATTCTTTTAGTATGTATACATCATTATGATTTTCATATTTTTGTAATAACCTAATTTTAAGAAAATTATTGTTATTTGTAAATACTAACTTTACATTTACATCATTTTCATTTTCATATTTCTGTAGTCACCTTGTTTAAGCAAATTACTGTCATTTTCGTCTAAATAAAACATTTTTTCCCGTACAAATCAGCCATATTGGATCCGTCATTTTGTTTTTTGGATCTTTGACTTCGGATTCGTAATCAGCGACCCCAAAAACCTCCGAGTACAGATTTGCGACCGAATTCAACGTGTTTTTCAAGAAATTTGCTACCGTTTTGGATCCGCCATTTTGTTTTTGAGATTTTTGTTTTCGGATTCGTAATCAGCGACCCCGAAAACCGCCGAGTACAGATTTGCGACCGAATTCAACGTGTTTTTCAAGAAATTTGTTACCGTTTTGGATCCGCCATTTTGTTTTTGAGATTTTCGTTTTCGGATTCGTAATCAGCGACCCCGAAAACCCCCGAGTACAGATTTTCAACCGAATTCAGAGTTATGTCCGCAAATTTGGGATTCGGCCCCACTGTGCGTTAGTACGAAATTATATAAATACTAAACGTGACGCTACTCTACTCTACTATTATACGGTATTAAATAAATTATTAAAAGAACAAGCAAAATGAAATTACGCGAGAATAAAAAAGAAGAAAAACTACAATCTAATAGTTTGCACTACCGTGCTCCGATCGGATAGACGGTAGGGAGGACCGAGTCGACTCGACCTACGATCTATGCCAATCGCTCTGGCTACGTGACAATCAGCTGTCACTGTAGCGAGATCGCGTGCCTCGCTCGACGTCTCCTATGAGACTGTCGCGGCGCGCTGTCAAGCGGCGGCGGAGAAGTGGAGGGGCAGGCGGCGGCTCAGGGGAAGCGACAGAGCTCTGACACGCCGCAGCTGAGTGCGAAGCGTGACGTCAGCAGGTCTGTGGCTTATATGGCGTCGGACTGAATTCGAGTGCGATCGGCGCAGCGGTGACCACTTTGGCACGGCTGCGCGCAGCGAAAACAGACTTGACCGGTGCTGTACTTTTGAATCCAACAGTTCGCGGGGAACGATTGCGATCCAGCCACGCGGTTTCGAGGCTCAGGGAACAAATACGGGGTGCGGGTGCTACTAGGCGAGGTATTGGGTACCGGATTGATCCTACCTGGTTTTGACTCCTTCTGGGCCTCGGGTGCGACGGTACAGTCTATAATACGGTCGGATGGCCGGAGGTGTGCAGGGTCGTCAACGTGTTAGTAGTCCAATATTCCGAGATCCAAATCAATAATCCAGTAAGCACGCCGGGTCGATAGGGTAACCGCACCAGTAAGTGAATAGTTTCGTCAAAGGACGTTTGGAAATGACTACTACTAATTACACGTTCTTTTTAATGACTTTTTTCTGGTAACGTTAGATTCTTTATCACTTATTTCATTGGTGTACAAAAAATTTATACGTTCAAAGTTATTCATTATTTTGTGAAAAATTGAAATATATTGAAAAGCACTATTGACCAGTAAGTGAATGGTATAAACCAGTGAGTGAATGCTTGCGACCCAATGAGTGAATGAAATAATTTTTTTCAACGACAGTAACAAATTTTTAATATTATTTGTAGTTACTTCATTCAGCTATTTGATAATTAATCATAATTTCTTTATTCTTATATAATGCAGATTTTTTAATATTGATCACAAACAACATATTACATTTTCAATTAAGCTTTATTGAACATTTGAGTGTCTCAGTACTCACAATATTTCACAATACGAACAGCACTTATATTTGTTTTATTTTCATGAACATTTTCATTTATTATTAAAATTAATTTAGCAGTTAAAAACACATTTTTTCAAGTATTGCTTGAATTATATTATTAATCTATTTTTTTTTTTCTTGCAAAATGCTTTTTTTATTTTTTGATAAGCCGGAAGACTCTTTAGTAGATCTTCGTGAATTCTTTTGTATTTTATTCTGTCTTGACTCCTCTTTTAATTTATTTTTGTCTTCAATTTTTTTTAATTTTTCCTGTTCCTTTAATTTTTTCCTACATTCTACTTCTTCTTGTTTAATTTGTTGTTTACGGATCTTTACTACTTCTCTACTTTTCTTCTTATTTTCTATTTCTTCTGCCTTTATTTTTTGCTTATGAAGTCTTTCCTCCTCTTTCATTTTTTTCTTTGTTTCTTTTTCTTTTTTAAGATTTTCTTCTTCCTCTTTTTTCCTCAAATATTCTATTTTCCACTGTTCTGAAGTCAAAGCATAAATCGGAGCTTGGATGATTTTACTTTTTTTAAGTTTTGAAGTTTCTATTCAAGGAAAATGTAAATGATCTCTCCAAACTTGATCAACATTGGACTGTGATGTGATTAAATTATAATCTAAAATTTCTTTTTTAACATTAATGTCATTACCGACAACCTTTGACAAGTCTGTACAAAAAAATAGTAAAATGAAATGAAAATTCATATAGTATGTAGGGTATACAAATTTTTCTTGTAAAGTACTTACCGTTACTGACAGCATGTGAAGCATGTTGAATTGAAGTACTAACAAATGGTATTTGTTTGATACTGCTTGAGAACGGGTTTAACAATACATTGTCATTCAAAGTAGTTTGTGTCGTTGACAGTGCAAGTTCGGTGCTTGTGATGATATTGTTTTTCGTCGTTGAATTGATAGATAAATCTATAACAGAATCATGTTGCTCTGTAATATTTTTAGTCTGCAAACTATTTAAAGTCTCGGTATAAACGCCACTGTCATTAGAATTCCCATCTTCGTTTTCCATTGTAGTTTCCGTAATTACTTTTGTGCTTGGATAATTAAGTGGCAGCTCTGCCTCAAGAGCAAGATTATTATCAGCAGCTACTTGTACAATAATTTCCATTTCTTTTTGTACATGAGCATCTTGCATTACTTCTTTAGAATGTTCATTGGTACTTGTCATTTTTTCTACATTTATTTGCACATTCTGATTAAAGTTTTCTTCTTTTTGTACGTTTACATTACTTTCTTTGGTATGTGTTTGACCTATACCCTCTGCTGATGAGTTACTATTTGGTATTTTTTCACAGTCAATAAATTCTATACTAACATTATTAGCTAACGACGTTTGATCAAAATATTGAATATTGTGATCTCCTAAAGTAAGAACACTTTCATCAGATATCACAGCAGTTTCAATGGACTCTAACACACCATCGACATCTTCACTTAAAACATTCAAATCATTTAGTTTTTCACCTCGTTGTTCCATTTTTTTCCAAATTGTAAACAATATTTTTTCCTTTTCTGGTTCAGTTCCTAAAAACAGATGTTCTTGAAATTCTTCCAAAATTTCTTTAGGAATCAGAGACTCAATATCAACGCTTGGAGACGCACACATAGCTGGATCTGTTTCACATTCATGTAACAAAGATTTTTTTATCTGTTCTCTTCGGTACGTAATACATTTAGAGTAATCAACTTTGTCAGCATTGAACGGAAAGATACCTGATCTTTCAAAGCTTTTCTCAATAATCTTTGGCTTTTTCAAGAGTTCAGTATATGCATTATGGAAAATAGGAGCAAAATTTACTTTAGTAATTACTTTATTCGACTTTTGTGCATGCTCTGCTACTGCTTTTCGCCAACATAATTTGAGAGGCCTAAAAACACCAACATCGAGAGGCTGCATTATATGTGATGCATGAGCAATGAAACAGTAGAGTAAAATTTGTTTTTCAGCACAGAAGTCATGTAATTCAATGCTAATATGTGATGAGTGACCATCAAAAAATATAATGACTGGAAATCCTACTCCATTTCTCAATAATTGAGGATAAAAGCAATTAACTATGTACTCATAAAAAGACGCAGTTGTCATCCATCCACTTTCACTGTGCCCAATACTATACCCATCAGGTACAGAGTTAATTATTTCATGAGGTATGCTGCGTTTGTATGGGTACATAATCATTGGACGCACACTTACACCACTAGCACTAAAACAACAAAGCACAGTTATTTGTTGCCGTTCTTGACCTGGAGAAATGCTATAAACATTCTTCTGCTTAACAGGAGCTAAAAGTTTGCCAGTTTTTGGGCATAAACATACTCCAGTCTCATCTAAATTATATATTCTGGAAGAATCATTCAAAACATCCAAAGCATTGTTACCTTTTTATTTAGTTTTATACGCCAGGAGGACGAATAAAACTTTAGGCTGTCGTAGGAACGAGTCTGATATGTATATGGAACTCCGCGAATTTGTAAATTAAATTATATCCAGTTTTCACGAACTTGGATGGGGAACAAAGTCTCCAACAAAGTCGCCTTGCTAAATACGGATTCGAATGAAAGAATTTTCTGCATTAGAACCGCCTCCTACAGAACAGGATTATTTTCATAACCGTGTCTGCCTAACAGACTTGGGATCAGCTCTATCACCTAGACACGTATAGCTATTATCGCTCTATAAATGCTGTAGTGATAGATCTGATCCGAAGCTGTCCGTTAAGATGTTTTCTTGTTGTTGTATTTCGGCTAAGAAGAAAAGAAGGATACAAAAGGTGCAGATATAGCAATAGTTTCCCTCTGGTTGTATGTTAATTAGATTTAATTACGGTATTAATTGTTTGATTTGGTTGCAACCCTAGTTTACATAATATAAAAAATAATAAACTTAATTTTCCTTAATATTTAATACAAAATTATATCAATTTGAAAGTTTGGTTTTTCTTTGGCTGGACTCTATTTTCTATATTTGAAAGACAATTTTAGATAATTCGTTTTTAAGTGATTCTACTGAGATAACTCGGTTTTTGGAAATTTCTCTGGTCTAATGATTTTATTTAGTGGATACGTCGAGCGCTTTGCTGCGAATCGTTCCGCGAGCGCCGAATTCACCTGGTTTATATACCCGTTGTGACGTCACATGCCGGTCTTGCTCGTTGCGCGGTTAGCGCTGCGCGGTCGGTTCTCTCGATGCGCTTCAATCCGTTACAGCATCAGCCGCACTTAAATACTGAATAACATCTTCAAACCAAGCTCTAATTCTTGGTTCTGTTACGGCAGCCCTTACACATGACAGCATTTCAGTTCTCTTATTCTTAATTTCTGGGTGGTGCTTGAGAAACGACTTTAACCATTTTGGTCCAGGCATATTATTTGTGAAGGGGTTTGGTCTATCAAGTTCATCAAGTACTTTCTTGACGGCTTCTCTTACAATCATTTGGTGCATTGGAT
The DNA here is from genome assembly GCA_914767705.2 of Tenthredo notha. NCBI lineage: Eukaryota > Metazoa > Arthropoda > Insecta > Hymenoptera > Tenthredinidae > Tenthredo > Tenthredo notha. The sequence goes on along the minus strand of OU611908.1, from coordinate 3,156,496 downwards.
AACCTATTTCTGCTTTATCTAGTATCCACTGTTTTATTCTCTTTTCTTCTTCTTCTGTCAAAACGGTACAAGGACCCATACGCCTTTTTAAAGGACTAGTGCCCTTCACTTTATTAAACAAAGTTCCTACTGGAATTCCATACTGCTTGGCAGCTTTATTTAAGCTGCAAGTTTTGCTCGTCACAAGAGCTATAGCTTGCTCTAAGGCTTCTTGTGAATATAAGAATCTGTAGAAAAGTAAACACAGATCAATACTATAATTTTTAATGTAATACGTTCATTTATCTCGCACGAATACAATTACCTTTTTTGAGGGCGTACTTTTCTTTTTTTCCGACTTGTAATAGTATTGTTAGATTTTGACGAATTTTCTTGAACTTGCTTCTTAGTTTTTGTTTGTTTACGTTTTGTTAATTTTGCCATTGCTTTTCTCACAACTAACTTCTAATGTTAATAATAATTCTAAACTAGTATCACTTTATTTACAAACTTATATACTAATCGTAGTACAAGATTTAAAGCTACATTTTAAGAGCTGTGACTAGCCGACCGCATGATATAACGACGCGGTTTCCTAACCTCGAATATCGCTGGCGTCAAGACATGCGCATTCACTCAGTGGTACCCAACCGTCTCGGGCTTGGCTTTACCAGTAGTTGAACGTATTCATTCATTGGTCACTAATCTAATTTATGATACCAATAAATGAATGATACAAATATTAATAATTTGACAAATATAACAAGCGTTAAGGTCAGAAATAGATCCTAAACACTAAAATAATCGATTATTTTTATTATACATTTATTAGTAAGTCTTGAACGCGTCATTTTATTCATTTATAGGTCTTCCAAAGATTGTTTCATTTGTGCGGTTATCCGGAAAATTCACCGTTTTTTCGAGTTTGGCTGACAGTAACGTCTTTACGAGAGTTTATTTAAAGAAAACACAATTTTTGGCACCAAAATATTCGTGAACTTTGAAATTCAGATGCTCAATTAAATATAAATGTTTATAAATTATGATTATAATTATTTTTATTTTATTTATCATATAAACTTTAATGACCATTCACTCACTGGTAGGCATTCACTTACTGGTACGGTTACCCTATTTCCAGATTTCACAACAGAAAACAAAACTCACTCCAAACTCACAAAACTCTTCCACGCTCCACACTCCACTCTACTCTCTACTCACTCTGAACTCTCTCTCTCTCGCTGCTAGCTCTATGTTTTCTTCCGCTCTCTCACTCTACTCGCTTTTTTTTCAGCTAGCTCTAAGTCTTTTCTATTTTTATTCTTATTTGTTACTATCTCTGCTACTGTACTCATTGTTATTTTGCTCTCTATGTTATTCTACTTTCTCTGTTACTTTTGCTGTCTATTCTACTAATTGTCCAATATTGTCATGGTCATAAATAAAGCATCTATCTATCTATCTCTCTCGCAAATTTCGCTATTTCAGAACTTATTTTCGCACGAGGGTATCGCTAAGTTTCCAAAATGGAAGTGAGTTCTTTTTCGTTGTTAGTACCAACCGGCATCACCCGGCCTGCGAGCGCTGGCGGCGACTCCTTCGCCATGAGCGAGGTCGGCGGCCAATAGGCTCCGCAGGGAAGTCGGGCGGCAGAATTTGAGTTGTGCGGCCGGACTTCAAGCACGACCGTAAGCCGGTTCGGCGGAGGTCTCAACGTTGCCACGTCACACAACACATCAAACATGTCATTCAAGTTTGATTTCTGGTCTGTGCATGCGAGACAATTATTTGTCTGCTGAAAAATTTTGACTACGGTTAAACTGTACAGTTCATGAATATCTTCTATAACTTCCTGTACAAAGGATCTTGTTAGAGAAGGGTTTGCATGGAGTTTAGTAACAAACGCGGCCACAGCACGAGCGACAATATTTGAAAATTCGGGTACAGAAGTGCAAGGCTCACGAACTGGAGTGAATTCTGCCTCCAGTGAGGGCAATACAACTTGTGGGTCATCAGCACTACCTATTTGCTGCTCAATACTTGAGTCAGCTAGCTCTTCTGTATCATTACTGTTTGTATTATTGTTGTATTGACCAGCAAACAAGCTGTTCTTAATGAGATGCTTATTCAACAAATGCCTTTTGAATGCATAGATATTACTAAAGCTACGTAAGCGATTTTCTTGTAAACAGTGTAAAGTGGTATGCAGCCGTGTACTGTGGAATGATTTGAAATGCGCTATGAGCAATCTAATCGATTCAAAATTATTAAAGCACAATGGACATGAATACACCTTGACAGAAGTTTAAAACCGTTCAAACATTCACAGAGGTAGAAACAGTGTAATTTTGTTTTGCAGGGGAAAGCAATATATTAAGAAATGATGTTACGGAAAACAGAAAAATGATAAACTAGCGGATATACCTAAACGGGAACAATAAAAACTACTACTATTCATATATGGGAACTCACACTTACTCAGGTTAAACCTGATTACGCCAATAATTATGCAGACATTTTGGTAATCGATGATTTTTCATAATAGTTATTGTTATGTGAATATCATGTTAGTCCAGGATATTGTATACAATGGTCGTTTAGTATTTCGTGAGTCAGTGATATGTGACTCGTAACAACGAAACAAGAGATCACTACTTTTGCAAAACATTGATAATTTCCATTATACATGAAATTTGCTTGTCATATTTTGTGGAAAACTTGTACAAACCATACTGCAGCAAATACCAGAGGTGTTTGCTTTCGGGCGGATACTTCGCGTTCAGAACATGAAAGGATTTGGAACACACGTCAATAGCTTTTGATGTTGATGGCACGTCGTACAGAGTTTTATCAATACACACGTAGAATGTTGAAATTTCTTGAAGAGTAGGTCCTACGACGATAATGTAAGGCTGTACCGTCAATTTCATACGGTCCATAGTATCAATCTGTTTTTGCTGGGTATGCGATATATCCCCTGGAATCTGTGAAGAAGATGACTGTTAAACACTTTTTAATGCCTCAGCATTCTGCTACTGCATATGGGGCGTTCCACGCCAACTCGACCTGAGTCTGACCCTCGACCCCTTGGATTTGGTTCGTAATTTTTCATATGGTTGTTCCATCTTTCGAAAGCACACTGAATTTTTTTAAAATTTTTTCTATCAAATTTGTTCAAATAAAAAATTAAATTACTTAAGGAAAAAATCACATCGAAGGACATTTTTGGAAAATCTGCAAAAATTCTCAAAAATCCTGTACTCGATTCCAAAAATGTCGGTGTGTGGATCAGAGTGGGCCGACGCTCGCTTATATCTGTCATTTGCGGTTTTCTGAGAAAAAACAAAATAGACGCAAAAGTCAGTTCACTGTGGGCAGTTGAAATAATCTTAGAAAATTCTGAAAAATTCGGAGTTACGTATCAGAACGTTCAAGCAACTGCTCACAGTGCACTGACCTTTGCGTTTATTTTTTGATTTGGTTTTTTTACAGGAAATCGCAACGGACGGTAGAACCGAGCGCCGGCCCACTCTGATCCACGGACCGAAATTTTTGGAATCGAGTACAGGATTTTTGAGAATGTTTTCAGATTTTTCAAAAATGTCCTTCGATGTGATTTTTTCCTTAAGTAATTTAATTTTCTATTTGAACAAATTTGATAGAAAAAATCTGAAAAAAATTCAGCGTACTTCCGAAAGATGGAACAACCATATGCAAAATTAGGAACCAAATCCAAGGGGTCAAGGGTCAGACTCAGGTCGAGTTGGCGTGGAATGCCCCATACATTTCCATAGACTCTGGTTGAACAAGTAGATGTATTCTACCTACAACAATCTGAAATGCATCGAACAAAATATCAACGATATCAATCGCACCAGCAACTTACAACTGCAAGACCAGAACTGACATATTTGCAGTGCTATAATGTTTCGCACTTTGAAAAAAATGAAGTAATGCAGTATTCAATCGTATTTGTATTGCTTGCATTTATGGTGCGATGTCATCGAGTTCAATCACCAAACAACTTTGAGTTACAATAGTTGAGTCGAGAAAGGAAATGATACATCAAAAGGAAATTATTCGTTACGATATCTTCAAGATGTCTGACCCCACTCGCGTTTATTGGTGACCAATGGTAATAAAGAAGGATTGTTAATGTTTCATAATGGGTGTGTGTATGTAAAATGTTTAACCTTGGCATGGACTATGATACTGTCTTTGGATTCAGTAATTGATGGATTCCAGTGTTCATTAAGGTGTCCGTTAAAAAACCCAATTCTGAATCAGATTAGCTGCACCACCTACAATGATTGCAAAAAAAAAAAGAAAAATTTCAAGCGCAATTTGAGCCTTCTATCTCAATTAGAAGTCGTGCCTAAGTGTCCTAATAATTTCCCATTTGAATAACATCGAATTTTTTCATTTTTCCAATTCCAATTTTTTACGCAGCCAACCGAAGGTAGAAAAAATCATTTGATAGTTAAAACATCTCTCACATAAGTAGAAGTACATAGAAAGCAGTGCTTCTGGTCGAGTTTCAGTTTCTTGTCCATTCCGTTATTGAAAGGATCAGTTCTTCATTTCATTTAAGAATTCATTTTTCTGTACATACGAGGCGAATTGCAACGATCAGGATTTTTTTCCGTGTACTTCCACTTATATGGAGGACATTTCAACTATCGAATGATTTTTCCTATCTTCTGTTGGCAACGTAAGAAATTGGAATTGGAAAAATGAAAAAATTCAATGTTATTCAAATATGAAATTATTTGGACACTTAGGCACAACTTCTAATTGAGATAGAAGGATCAACTTGTGCTTGAAATTTTTTTAATTTTTTTTACAATCATTGTAGGTGGTGCATCAGAATTGGATTTTTTAACGGACACCTTAGTGTTCATTCTTAGTATGAATCCTGCCTTTCGGTGAAATCAAATATGGCAGCAGAGATAATTGCACAGCGATTTTGCTATCTGAGTAATAAAACAAACATGAATAAACAAACAACCGGCAAACACAAAAATAAAAATTCAAAAAAATTCAAATTGTATGAAAGTTATGTAGAAACATAGATATAAGGTTAGTAGATTGGACAAGTTGCAAAAATTTGGAGTCATATGGCAGTATGTCACAAAATAATAGCGACAACAAATGCTGCCATCTACATTTGATGGTAAAATAGAACATCTATCGATATATTAAACAAATTTATGGGTGTGCGAAAATCAGTCAAATCTTTTGCTGGTAAAATGGTAAAATGCAACAAATTTCTTACCAACAAAAATCACCACCTGGCCCTATTTTGAATTATGACTTTCAGACTTATGACGCGTTGACGTTACACTGCGGCTATATACAGGCGATTCCTTTTTGATGAATAAAATAGAAAACGATTTTCCGAAAAATGAAATATAAAAAACTCAAGAACAAATTCAAAAAATAACAGTAAAACATGAAGATGGGTACTAAGTTTTAATTTTTTTTTTCGATTTTTTTTTTTTTTCGGGAATCGTTTTTGATCTCAAACACGAATCGCCCTATGTAAGTTTGCAAGACTAATTGAAAGACACCCGCACTGTATCCCTACAAATGCATTGCGCTCTCTTAAGCCAACGACTTATATTATTTTCTCATGTAAACGGGGTAGTTATCATTCTTTTTCGATTTTTTTTTTTGTTTTTCATGTTTGTTCATTTCACGTATAGAATGTTGTAAAATCGCGTGATAAATCTGTATTTATCAAAATTAATTAGTAAACAAGGTTCAGAAAAAGATTGTTGACTTTGGTCCGCTGAAAAGTACACGAAAACACATCGCTAAGGTTTACAGTCTGTGCACTATACTATATAGTCCGGTCAAAGTACACATCTGAAATCACAAAAATTGGGGGGGTGCCAAATTTTGGTGAAGACCTTAGGTTCACTATTAGAAATAAAGTGTCAAAAATCCCCATCGATCCCATGTGTGCTAAAAAAGTTATTAGGGGTCAAAGGTCAAAATCTCAGGTTTTTTTGGATTTTTCTCAAAAATGGTGAGTTTTATCAAAAAAGTACTTCAGACCAAAGTTGTAGATCTTAAAATTATCTACAAAAATGGTACTCATGATTTTTTTTCTAGGAATTACCACACGGAAAAAACAGTGCTGTTGAATTTACTCTGGAGCAGTAAAAATAGGGACAGCATTTTTTTGAAGTGGAAATTATCACAATTGTGGTAACATTCACTCATATAGACATTGAAGCGCACTTGCTCCAATGTACCTAATACTAGAATTGTGATAATTTCTACTGCAAAAAAATGCTGTCCCTATTTTTACTGCTTTGTTTTTTCCGTGCATTCCTGAGATATCGCGATTCTAAGAGTCACGTTTTATATTATATGCACACATTTTCACGCCACCTGTGAGGTAGTGTACTCGACGCGTTTTTTTTAACGTGGTTTCCCCGGTAGGCCTACTCCACGAACTGTTGTGACGTAATTTTCAGGGACAATACTTTTTTGATTGCATGATGATTATTAATATTGATATTGGTTTTTGAGATTAACTATAATTCTGATTTCTTTGAATATTTAATCTGATTCATACTCTTCAAAGTCAACTTCTGCTGTCATTTCTTCTTCGATTTCTTCGAATACAACAGGAGATGATTCATGTGATTTTGATGAAGAGTCGACTGATTCATCTTCATTTGAACAATTTATGAACATCCAGCAAGGGGAAGAGGAAGATGAAGAAGAAATCGAAGAAGAAATGACAGCAGAAGTTGACTTTGAAGAGTATGAATCAGATTAAATATTCAAAGAAATCAGAATTATAGTTAATCTCAAAAACCAATATCAATATTAATAATCATCATGCAATCAAAAAAGTATTGTCCCTGAAAATTACGTCACAACAGTTCGTGGAGTAGGCCTACCGGGGAAACCACGTTAAAAAAAACGCGTCGAGTACACTACCTCACAGGTGGCGTGGAAATGTGTGCATATCACATAGAACGTGATTCTTAGAATCGCGATATCTCAGGAATAGTGATTCCTAGAAAAAAAATCACGAGTACCATTTTTGTAGATAATTTTAAGATCTACAACTTTGGTCTGAAGTACTTTTTTGATAAAACTTACCATTTTTGAGAAAAATCCAAAAAACCTGAAATTTTGACCTTTGACCCCTCATAACTTTTTTAGCACACATGGGATCGATGGGGATTTTTGACACTTTATTTCTGATGGTGAACCCAAGGTCTCCACCAAAATTCGGCACTCCCCCAATTTTTGTTATTTGATGACTATTTTTATGTCTATTTTGACCGGACTATATAGTATATTGACCTAATGATTGGTCAATATATCACACTATATATCACACTAAGACTATAGAGTCTTCTCTTTTTTAAGCGGCTATTTGTCTTTGTTCTCTGACTGCTTGGAGACCCGCACTAAGCCGCCACAGTCGTTTGAACATGATTGAACACGCTCGGTCCGTAGCAACGTGTCTACCATATTTTCAAGTATTCGCATGGCACTGCTTCATCGGTAGCAATGCCGGTAGCGAACGTCTGATTGCGATCCGTTTTTTTTTCTCGATCTCCTGAAAAGTACACGAAAATGCATTGCTAAAGTTTAAAGTCTGTGCAATTGAGCGACCACTATAGTCTTCTCTTTCTCATGTGGCTATTCGTCTTTGTTCTCTGAGGCCCGCACTAAGCCGCCACAGTCGTTTAAACATGGCCGAACTGTAACGATAACAAGGTTTTTCCACTGATCAACTGATAAGTTGATCTAAACCGTATTACCAATGATCCATTCATATCTGTTTGGTTGTTCCTTCATCACACCAAAGAATGATTTCAAGAAAATCTGACGAATTGTAAAATGAATAGGTATAATTACAATAAACATTGTTATTAGATACAAAGTATATGAAGTATGAAGTGTGAATGCCATAGTTTCTAAGAATATCACCAAAGTAGTATAGATATGGGGCTTCTGGATCCAGCCTTCTTTACCGGCCATCAAGCAGTCGGTAAGTGAATGGTTGTGTGGGTAATTTACCGGCGGTTGTATGGTAACGATTTGTGTAACGATTACCGACGATCGGATGGCTGCGATGTTCGGTCGTGTGATGGCGCCACAGCCGATTGTTACCGATATGTTGGATCATGGTAACGATTACCGATCTATCGTTATCGGTGGTCTGACGGTAACGATTCAGAGGCATGCATCGCTGATCCTCTGTTACCGACAATCGAATGGTTGCAATTTTGCGTCATGCGATGGCGCCACTATGGATTGTCGATCTTTAGTTATCGATAGTCTGATGGTAACGATTCTGAATCATGGATGCCGATTTCCAGTTATCGGTAATCGGATGGCTGCATTTTTTCTGCAATTTTCCGTCATGCGATGGCGCCACTACCGATTCGCTTTTTTCGAATCATGGTAACGATTACCGATTTTTTTTTTTTTTTTTTTTTTTTTTTTTTCTCACCATACCGACAATCGATCCAAGATAGCTGAAATTTCGAATTCTTAGCTTATATATATATATATATATATATATACGAATTATGCTAGCTGAAATGTTTAAAGTGTGACGGGGTGTTATATTATGCAATCAATGACGCAAATCATCAGATAATGTATATATATATGTAAAGAGAATATACTCTCTTCAAAGTCAGCGCGCTTAGTATGCCCCGCTTCTAGGACACCTGCTAGATGTCTCGACGAGCACCAAATAAACCGATATATAGAAGATAGAAGAAATATAGGAGAGAGCACGTGCAGAAGATAGAAACCCACATAAATATAATTATTATAGACAATAGATAAATAGATAAAAGGCGGAGTGGTGAAAGAGAGACGAATAATTAACTTTAATTGTCGTTTCCCTTATTTACAGGTAACTTGCGAAGTTTGTATATATTGTAAATAGTAATACAGGTTATAGAATATAAAACCCTTATTTACAGAGAAACAAATTTAGTTAACTTATTCCGGAACCCCAACTCCCGAAATTAGAAGATATTATAAAACGACAATTTTCGTCACAAAATGAAGTTGAGATTTGAGTTCAAAGCTGTGGCTTCCCCAAAGGATAGTAAAACTACAGTGGTAGCCATAACCTCAATTGCTACAGAAGAAGGGGAGAAATATGCGATACCAGATGAACTCATCTATGCAGATCTTCATGAGGAGTTAAGAAATACGGATGCTTTCAAAAGGGTAAGAGAGTCATTAGGAAGAAGGCAGGATGAGTTGAAAATATGGATAACGCTGTCGAAAGAATTGCGCAAGATATATTCGGATGATGACGGAAATATCCAGTTTAGAGGGAAATATTTAAAACAAATACGCCAAGAGGGCACTAAAGAACACTCAGACTTGGAAAAAATATTGGAAAAGTTAGTCGAAAAATCAGAAAAAAAAGAAGAGGAAAGGAACTTAAAACATATTGCAGATAAATTTGTACTAGAAAAATTTAATTATAAAACATCTAACGTTAGACAATGGCTAGACACATTTGAAAAGGAATGTGGAAGATTTAAGATAGAAAAAGATGAAACCAAAATCGAACTATTGAGAATATTTTTAGATGGAACTTGCCAAGACTGGTACACTTCTACAACAATAAAAGGAGAGCATGAAAACAATTGGGATGGATGGAAACGGGTATTAATAGAAACCTTCTCAATTAAAGGATGGAGTAGCAGAACATATGCGCATTATTTCAAGTACAAAGAAGGTTCACTAGTACAATACGCAATAAAGAAAGAACGACTATTATTAGAAATAAATAAGGACATGGACGCCGATACAATGATAGATAGGATTGCATTTGGATTGCCAGACTTTATCAGAGAGAAGATGGATAGGGATGAGATAGAAGATACAAAAGATTTAATTAATGAATTACAAAAGCTCGAAGGAATAACAGATAAGAAGAAAATATTTAAAAAAGAAAGTAAACCAGAACACAAAGGCAGAAATGAAGAAAAAAAACCATGCAAGACATGCGAAGATATGGGTAAGGGTGTGAGATACCACCCAGAAGAGAAATGCTGGTTTAAACTAGAGAAAAAAGAGAAACCTAAAACGATAGGAAGTAATTCGGTAATAGAAGTAGACATAAGTGAAGAAAAAAAAAACGAGTAATCACACCATTGATCAAACTCAAGATGCTAGTTGAGAATAAGATAGAGATAATGGGGACATATGACCCAGGTTCTCAAGTCTCCTTAATAAACTCGAAATGGGTAAAGATAAAAAATAATAGAGAAGATGTAAACAAAATATTCTTAAGATCGGTCAATGGTGTGAATCATACAAATGGATTAGTAAAAATAAGAATAAAAATATTTAATATAGAAAAAGAAGTAGACATATACATAGTTGAAAGAGAGGATTTCGAAGATTTCATAATAGGATTAGATTTAATTCCCATGTTCAAGTTGAGGTTGAATGAAAACTTAGAAGTTTCACAGAGAATAGAAAAAAAGATAGAAAAACCAGAGACAATATTAAGTGAAATAGAAAGTGAAGCTATAAATTGTTCAGTTAATTTTAATGAGCATGTGGAAACAGATGAATTCCAAATAAAGATAAAACATTTAGATAGAGATAAAAAGACTAGGATAGAAAGATTGATAGATAAGAATAAATCAGTGTTTGCAAAAGACAAATACGATGTGGGAACTGTTAATGAGTATGAGGCTAGAATTGATTTAATGGTGGAGAAATACTGCAGTAAAAGACCATATAGATGTAATATAGACGACAAAAAAGAAATAGAAAAACAAATAGCCAAATTACTAGAGAAGAATTTGATCGAAGAGTCTTACAGTCCTTTCGCTGCACCTGTCACGCTAGCATTTAAGAAAAATGAGGGAAAGACACGTATGTGCATAGACTTCAGAGATCTAAACAAAAACGTTGTCCCTCAAGCACAACCATTTCCTTTAATAGACGATATAATAATAAGAGCTAGAAACTGTAAATATTTCACGACACTAGACATAAATTCAGCTTTTTGGTCAATACCATTAAGAATTGAAGATAGAAGGAAAACGGGATTCGTAACGCAAGATGGTCACTTTCAATGGACGTGTTTACCGTTTGGCCTAAAAACGTCTCCAGCCATATTTCAACGAATTCTGAGTAATATATTGAGAAAACATAGACTAAGCGAATTTTCAGTAAACTATATAGACGATGTCCTAATACACTCACAGACGTTCGAAGAACATCTAGATCACATTGAAAAAGTATTAGATGCAATAAAAAAAGAAGGATTTAGGTTAAAATTTAAGAAATGTACGTTTGCTGCTGGTTCAGTTAGATATTTAGGACATGTAATAGGAGAAAATACAGTTACACCATTGAAAGATAACATAACATCAATAAAAAATTTCCCGACTCCTACGACACAAAAGCAGATCAGACAATTCCTGGGAAAAATAAACTTTTACCATGAATATATAGAAAAGAGCTCAATATTATTAGATCCATTACACCAACTATTAAGGAAGAATGTAAAGTTCAAATGGACAGAGGATTGCGAAAAAACTTTCAGAAAGATAAAAGAAATGTTATGCTCCCAACCAGTGTTAGAGATATTCGATAAAGACCTCCCAATCAAGATATATACAGATGCATCACTTGAAGGCATAGGCGCAATATTAAAACAAACACAAGATGATGGAAAAGAAAAACCTGTGGCCTACTTTTCAAGGAAACTTAATGAAACACAAAAGAAAAGAAAAGCAATATACCTTGAATGTTTAGCTATAAAAGAGGCAATAAAGTACTGGCAACATTGGTTGATAGGGAGATACTTCGAAATACACTCCGATCACAAACCACTAGAAAATATGAACATACGAGCACGAACAGACGAAGAATTAGGCGACCTAACCCACTACCTATCTCAATATGATTTTAAAATTATATACGTCCCAGGGAAAGATAATACAGAAGCGGACTGCTTAAGTAGAAACCCTGTGCTAGAATCAAATATAGAAGAAGAAGAGGACTTATTGAAGACGGTAAATTTCATTGAGATAGACGAAATAAAATCAGATCAGATGAATAACATATCATTACAGAACGAAAAAGAAAAATTAATAAAGAAAAATGGGATATATTATAAAAGAGTTAAAAAAAGAGAGAAAATCATATTATCTGAAAAGTTCAGTATTGATTTAATTCATAAAATACACAAAGAATGGTGTCACACAGGGATAGCACAAACAAGAATGAGAATAAGCCCATATTACACTGCTAAAAATTTGATGGAGAATATAAAAAAGGCATGTAGAGAATGTGATATATGTATCAGGAATAAGTCAAGAGGACAACACAAATTCGGCTCAATGTCACAATTAGGACCAGCGACTAAAGCTTTCGAGATTGTGTCCATAGATACAATTGGAGGATGTGGAAGCACTAGATCAACAAAAAAGTATATACATTTACTGGTCGATCATTTCACGAGGTACGCGTTTATTTTAACATCGAAAACTCAAAACGCCAATGATTTTATCAAATTGGTTGATACGGTGCTAGAAATAGAAAAGATCGGAACAATCTTAGCGGATCAATACCCTGGAATAAATTCTAGAGAATTTAAAGATTACTTAAAAAAGAAAGAGGTGCAAATGATTTTTACTGCAATAAATGCACCATTTTCTAACGGATTAAACGAAAGACTAAATCAGACGCTGGTAAATAAAATAAGATGTAAAATAAACGAAGAAAAACAGAAGAGAGCATGGACGTCGATAGCGAGAGAATGCGTGAATAAATATAATAGACTAGAACATACAGTCACAGGATTTACACCAGAGTATCTATTACATGGCACAGATACCAGTAACATACCAGAAGAATTAAAAAGAAAGAAAAACGGAGAGGACTGGACAAAAGATAAGAAGCTTGCACTGGAAAGAACACTGAGATCACATAAGTATAACAAAAGCATATTTGACAAAAATAGGAGACACCATGAATTCAACGTAGGAGATATGGTATTCATAGAAAATGGAAACAAACTCAACAGAAAAAAACTAGAAGAACTAAGAATCGGACCATTCACAATAGAAGAAAAAGTATCAAACTCAATCTATAAAATAAGAACTGAAAAAAGAAATCAAGACACAAGTCTATTCCATGTGACAAAACTAACTCCAATGTTAGAAGATGAGGATGATTGAAAAATTGTGCAATTTTCATCTCGGAGAGGGGAGATGTAAAGAGAATATACTCTCTTCAAAGTCAGCGCGCTTAGTATGCCCCGCTTCTAGGACACCTGCTAGATGTCTCGACGAGCACCAAATAAACCGATATATAGAAGATAGAAGAAATATAGGAGAGAGCACGTGCAGAAGATAGAAACCCACATAAATATAATTATTATAGACAATAGATAAATAGATAAAAGGCGGAGTGGTGAAAGAGAGACGAATAATTAACTTTAATTGTCGTTTCCCTTATTTACAGGTAACTTGCGAAGTTTGTATATATTGTAAATAGTAATACAGGTTATAGAATATAAAACCCTTATTTACAGAGAAACAAATTTAGTTAACTTATTCCGGAACCCCAACTCCCGAAATTAGAAGATATTATATATATATATATATATATGTTTATTTTTAACAATTTTCTTAAAACTAACTTAAACAATATATCTTAAGTATAACCTATTCTATGTAACAATTTTTCCTTAAAACTAACTTAAACAATATTTCTTAAGTATAACCTATTCTAAGTATAACTATTCTAATTAAACCTACAACAATTTTTTCTTAAAATCTAAGTATAACTATTCTAATTAAACCTACAACAATTTTTTCTTAAAACTAACTTAAACAATATTTCTTAAGTATAACCTATTCTAAAGCAACAATTTTCTTAAAACTAACTTAAACTATATAATATATACATATATGCTACTCAAACTATATTTACATGTAGCGACAATCATGCACCGAGGTCCACACACATCTGAAACATACAAGTATTACAATAACCGAACGATGTGCAATGGAAATGTGGTGTACTTACGGGTTGGTGTATCACTCGGAGTCATATTGCCGCTCAAGTGGAATCACTCTCGGCGGAGGTGGTATGCCCGGCGATGCCGATCGTGAGGATGAGGGCGAGCTCGGACTCGACCTCGATTCAATTGATGAGGTCGATCCGAATGAAGGTGATCGACCTCTTCCCGCACCCACATACTCCGTCTCCGCGTCTGAATCATCCACATCCCGCACGGTGGATGTTACTTCCGCGCATTGGATGACCGACGCGGACGGTGCAGCGTTTTCTGCGGCAACCACACGCCTCGCCCAATTGTCGCTAATTTGCTGCTGGCGGGTGAGGCTCTCGATTATGTCGAAGTGCACATTTGCAGTTTCTCTCACGAAACCCTCATCCATGTTGTGGTCGCGCAAAATACGCAACACCGTCTGCGCGTTGACGAGGAATCGCCTCCTCAACTCAGCCCTCCGCCGCAGCTGAGCTGCCCGTTGCACAATTCCACCATGAGCTGGATTCATCTGGATTGATCACACATTCTTATGTTTAGAATCCGTTGAAATTTACATAAATGCTAACACATACCTTTTTTCTATGCGTTTTATCTGTGATGCTCGTCCTCGTCGTTTCTTCTTCTGCTTTCCGATACTTTTCCTTGATTCTACACTTGCACTGTTCACTGATCTATTCAAACTGAAAATTGTCTTCTTTTCTCAAACCACTTCGGTGTGGGTTGGGCCACAATTCTATGGGGTGCATACCACCCCCCACCCAAAATAAAATCAAGCCTAACCAACCCGACAACAGTCCTCAAAAGACTCCACCTCAATACATAAAAATAGGCGAGCCTCAAAGGATTAGGCGATAAAAATATCATTCAGAAGTTTCTTCACCGTACACTCGAAAATGCTAGAATTTGCAAACACAAAGATTGTGATGGTCAAAAGACCCCACCTCGAGCCATAAAAATTGGTGAGCCTCAAAGGATCATGCAATAAATAGCATTCAGAAGTTTTCAATACCCTTGCACCGCTCGAAAACGCCTGAGTTTTGTAAATGCAAAGATCGCGATAATTAAGAGATCCCACCTGGGCCCATAAAAATCGGTAGGTCTCAAAGGATCAAGCAAGAAATATCATTCAGAATTTTTTCAAACCTTTTCGCAACCCGAAAACGCTGGAGTTTTGTAAACACAAAGATTGGAATAATCGCGAGACCCCACCTGAGTCAATAAAAATTGGGCGAAAACGCCAGAATTTTGTAAATGCAAAGATCGCAATAATTGGAAGATCCCACCTGAGACCCATAAAAATCGGTAGGCCTCAAGGATCAAGCAGGAAATATCATTCAGAATTTTTTCACACCTTTTCGCATCTTGAAAACGTCTGAATTTGTAAATGCAAAGATCGCAATAATTGAAAGATCCCACCTGAGACCCATAAAAATCGGTAGGTCTCAAAGGATCAAGGAAGAAATATCATTCAGAATTTTTTTCACACCTTTTCGCAACCCGAAAACGCTAGGGTTTTGTAAACACAAAGATTGCAATAATGACAAGACACCACCTGGGCCAATAAAATTGGTAAGCCTCAAAGGCTCAAGCAATAAATATCATTTAGAATTTTTCACACCATGCACTGCCCGAAAACGCCAGAATTTTGTAAATTCAAAGATCGTGATAATTAAAAGATCCCACCTGAGACCCATAAAATCGGTAAGCCTCAAAGAATTAGGCTTGAAATATCATTCAGAATTTTTCCACACCTTTTCGCATGCTAGAATTTGTAAAGCGCGAATATTGTTTATAACACCTAGAGTTTTCATTTTTCACACGGTACCATCTGCACACCTGCACGCATACCGATCTCACGCAATAAATCATCAGCTCAGTCAATTTTCGACTTTGCTTGAGACCGCACACGCGCGTTAATATGGAGCTAATATTAGACCTGCAAGGTTTTGGGCGATTCAGTGATAAATTTGTAATAAAAGAGCTGGCTGCAATAAGCATTCGCGCACATGAGGAATATCGGCAAGGTATCACGCGCATCCTCTTCAAAGCACCGTGCTCCTGGGTGACTCTCCCACGGCAGTATAAAAATCTTAACACGTGGCTAACATGGCATCATCATGGAATACCCTGGATTGCTGGAGAAACACCGTATAGAGATGCTGTGAAAACTGTGAGAAAAGTTGTACAAGATGCGTGTTGCATTTATGTGAAGGGATTGGAGAAGAAACGCTGGATCGAAAAAACCCTGAATGACGACTCGAAACCTGTGATTGATTTGGACGAGCTGGGGTGTCCGAATCTTCGAATACTGCGATTAGAATCACATGTATTTCATTGGCATGGAGACTGTCATGGCGATGTACCTGGAGGCTACCATTGTGCCTTCGAGAACGTTCAGCGGTTGAAAAACTGGTATTTGGAGGAGGGGTGTAAAAAACCCTCTCCACATGTCTCGAGGGCGGGGGATGATGACTTAAAAGCCAAGAGCCCGCAGGGTGCTACACTCGTGCAACCCGACTTCTCACCGTTAACACATCTTACTCGTATATTTGAACCCGCAAACTCTCTCGAAAAAGGTAAGAATCCTATTACACGAAAATCATCTTCAATTATGACATCAAAACTAATTCCGAATTATTCATTTTGTGCAGATGGATTTCAGCAGCCTAAACAGCACCAGCCGTATGGATAACGATTTGCAGATGAACAAGATGTCGGAGCTGGAGATTGGGCGAAAGTATGACATCACCAAACTGAGGCTTGTGAAAACGAAATTTGGGTGTAGAATCATCGCAACGATTGCCGATGAATACATCGTCTTCCTACCAGCGAGAGTTGGAAAGGCCCTAGAGAACGATTCCACCCAGCTAGATCAGTTGAACAACGAGGCGGATCAGAAACGTTTGCAGATACTCTATCTCGGAGGACCATACAATAAATTTGAATTCTGCGGCAAAAATTGATCACACACACGCACACACACACACACACACACACACACACACATTTATATATATGTAATGGGGATGGGTTGGGGTTGAATAAATAACAATGAAATTGTAATCATATTTATTTATTTATTTATTGTTCTTTAGAATAAGCTTAATTTATAGTTCTCAAGCATGCAGAATCCTTAAAATGTGGCTAATTTTTTAACGGTGCCGCTAATGGGGTTGTATTCAACAATGCGATCATGTATGATCATACAGTAGGCTGAAGTATTTGATGGAAATGCAACGCTAGTTTCGAATTCCAAACGAATATCCACCGGCCCACTCTTTAACGATTCATTTTGCTTGGAACAGTCTATAGTAATGAGTGGAGCTTGCTCCAAAAAATCACTCTTTGATAAAAGAGGCTCGGATTCCTTATCATAGTATGAAATTTGAAAGTTTGTGTACATATTGTAGAGAATGGCGTATTGATTGCGAGCAATATCAAGATTCAAATTCCCATACGGGTAGCACTGTGAGTTTAGAAAAAGTTTCACATCCCTAATCATACAATGATCGAATTGACTGGCATTTTTCTTTGCATCGTTTCGCCGCGCGGTTTGGAACCCCAGTATGACATGTCTTGGTTTCTCTAGCTGTGTAGATGTCTTGACAACCCATACATGTCTCGTTGTTGTAGGCAACATCGGGTACTCGTACATTTCCCACGAGCGAAAACTCATAGATACGGCCGGATCTTTAGCGATATAGTTGAGCATCTTGATCTTTGCAGGATCCGACAGTCTGATGTATGGTAATAACCACTCAATTTTTTCGAGCGAAATTTTGATCCCCTCCACAGTTGTTTGATGTATGGCATTCAAATCATTGTTCGATCGCGTCAAAATTAGCTCATGCTTCGCATTGACAACGACTCGATTATAATCCTCAGCAAATCCGAGTAGAAAATTTAATGGTATAACAACATCAAAGTATCCTTCGGCGTTGGTTAGTTTATTTTTATTATCCACCAACCAGCCGGTGTTCCCCAGAAGATGTTGTTGTCCCGGGGTGAATGATAAGTATCCCTTCATGATGCTCGTGATGCCAACATTCTTATTCTGATCAATCTCATGACCATTCAACTCGTAACGTATATCGCCAAACATGTGACACGCGGCCATATTGACCAATTCCGTGCTTGCACCAACAGCGGTACCATCTGATTTTGTAAGCCGACCGTAAATGTGGAGCGAACTTTTGCTGGGTAATACACATGCATCTTGATTCTGCACAGCTATGCGAATCTCATCGTTATTTTTGAAGGTAGACGCCGCGTACGGCTGATGCGCATGTATTTCACAGTGAGCGATCGACTCGTCGAAGGTCACAGGTGTTTGGATTTTTATCATTTTCGCGATGGCCATATGCAGATATAGCAACGAATTCTTATTTTCCACCACAACGAAGTCGAAGTCCTAGGCTCTGGAGAAACTGAGCGTTCTGATATGTCACTCGAATCGGAGCTGCACGATGACTGATGATGCTTGGACATGTTATCGAGCTTTTATAACTACCACCAGATTTTCTTGTCGTCTCAAACACAATGCCCATATTATCTCAAAGATTTTACATGTAATCGTATAGTTACAGTTTCACCGCGAAAATTGATTAATTTTCCGTCCTGATCGACTATTCTCAATTGTATATCGTGTATTGACCGTACGGTGATTGGATGATAAATGACATTTGTCGGCACTTCCACGATCTTATATCCCGGCGGTACGGTTGGAAAAAATTGATGAATCGTATGTACTCGATGCTCATTTATATACGCACCTGTGGTGATATTACACTCAACACGTATGGCGTTGACTTTGAGTATGCGGACAGGTAACTCAGATTTATGGGTAATACCGCCTTCGAGCATTTTGGGTGTAAAACCAAGCAATCGACCGATGGAATCTTTCGGTCTGAAGTCCACAGAATGGTTGCATTTAATTTCACTGAGTAACTCATTGTTATTAGCCTTTAGACTGATATTTATATCCTTAGGTAGTGCCTCCTTCAAATAATTTGCAATATCCTCAATTTCATAGCTACCGGTGGGTATTGTAATCACCGCGTTCGGTTTTGCATAAAACTTATTACACCCTGCATCTATATTGGGGATCGCGTTGAATGTCAGGAGCTCTATGAGTCCGAGAACATACGTCTTTGTCGATGATAACTCGATGGGTGGAAAATATTGAGTCCTCAACACCGACGATTCTCCGGAGAGCGTCAACGTGAACGAATCAGCCATGACTAATATCACATCAACGATTCGCATACATTTTATAGTTGTCCGCTGAGAAACTTGAGACACAGGTGACCGCAAATTACCGTGTTATATTCTTGATATCTCTTATGATTATATTTTACGCTACCAACACCGAGATATTTCATTAGATCCCTAGGCGGTTGTAAATCGCCAAAACTATCGAAATACGTTGCATCGTTGCCATTTTTCGTGTATGCAACCCAATGTGTCCCCGGACCGTTTTTATCATCAAGGTTGATAATTGCAGATTCACGCTTTCTAGGCCCCGAACTGGGTAAATCATTTCGCATAAAAACACCACGGAAATGTGGAATTTTCATAGCTTTTGCATAGTTGAGCAGATCGACATCTGTGAGGGCTCGGTGTGGTAGCTTAATCAGTTTTTTGCAGGCTTCAAATATAGTCCCATACCCCTCTTATATGGTTTCAGGTATAAGCCCTTCCCCAATGCAATCGCCTCCATTGTCGCATTGTGACGCTTCGATTCTTGTAATTGATGTTTATTTGCTTTAGCCTCATTGACAACCTTTGCTATACCCGCAGCACCACCCGCTAAAGCACCTGTGGCGCTAAGGGCCGCAAATATTGGGATGAGAAACGGTAATAAACCGCCAATTTTCCGGGGGACAGGTAGAATACGTGGCACGCGCACTTTTCCCTTAGACACGGCCAAACGAGCGCCCGCCAAAGCTGTGTCAATGGCTTTAGGGCCCGACTTCATGGATTTTTTTGCTGCTTGTATAATAGATTTCAATGTTCTTCTCCTGTTCTTGAGCGATGTTTGTGTCTTGACCATCCTCACACCCATACCCAATTTCGATTTTGCCTTCATGGTGTTGGTGACAGCCCAAGCGACAGCTTTCTCAGCCGTACTTGCGTCTTTAGCCAAAACCCGATTCCAAGCCCTCTCGGCAAGCACTTTATCGGCCTTATGACGCTCTGCAATATTATCGTGATTTTTGGAGTATGCGATATCGTGCTGCTTACATGCAGCGTCTAGAGCATTGATACCACGATCACCGCGGGCTAACCTCTTTGCCAATTTCGTACCAGGTCCGCAGTACTGATAACCAGGAACATGCAATTCTACGGGGAGATTGTTGATAATTTTATTTATTAACCCAGAACCACACCTTTGTCTACGTGTGCGTCCAACCATGGTCAACCGTGAACTAATGGAAATTCTATAAAAGCGCATATTTTATACGTGGATATATTAGTTCTCATCGTGACGTTTGCCAAGCATCATGAAATTCCAGGATCAATCGATTAAACTACCCATCGCCAATTTCGATAATTTGGTCGAGCGAAAAAAAAAGAAAGCGAAACGACACGGGACCCTGCTGCCAAATAGTGTCAGGGCGGTCTTTTGTGGGCCTTCAAATTGCGGTAAAACTAATGCCCTTCTCACACTACTGACTCATGCGAATGGTCTACGATTTGAGAATGTGTATGTCTATTCAAAATCCCTCAATCAGCCAAAGTATGAGTTCTTGAAGAGGTTGTTGGAACCGGTTGAGGGGCTGGGTTATTTTCCGTTTGATGAGCATAAGGAGGTTGTAGAACCGAAAGACGCACACCCCAACTCGATTATGATTTTCGATGACGTAGCCTGTGAGAAGCAGGATAATATCAGAGCCTATTTCTGTATGGGGCGACACAGGGATGTCGATAGTTTTTATCTTTGTCAAACGTATGCCCGAATTCCAAAACATTTGGTGCGTGATAATGCAAACTTATTGGTTCTTTTTCGTCAAGATGAAATGAATTTGAAACACATCTATGCTGATCATGTGAACACCGATATGACTTATCAGCAATTCAAAGATTTGTGCTTGGCGTGTTGGAATGAGGGTAGATATAGTTTTGTAACCATCGATAAAGACAGTGAGATTAATGCAGGGCGATATAGGAGAGGATTTGACTGCTTTATAAGCCTGAATCATGAATAAGCTGTGAACAGTCACGACACACCGATCAAACTAGCAGCATGGAGAGCTCCAAGATACGTAAGCAAAACGATGTGTTACGAGAAATAGCAAGGGCCAGCGATATCATTCGACGTAAACATAAAATGATCAAAATGGGCAAAGACACCAGCGAGCAGGCTATTGGTGAAATCTTCAAACCTCTAGTCACACCGCTGCATAAATTGGTGGATTCATCAAAGCAGCAGCAGCGGCTACTAATGAAGCGTGAAGTAAAAACGGAACCGGGTTCGGCCAAGATAGAGAAGGCGGAGGATTTTGTAAAAACCGATGATTATGAGAGTGCTGATGCTGATGATGATGATGATGATGATGATAATGATGCATATAAAAGTGCGGTTGAGGGGGGCTTGGCAACTAACATCGCTATTGGCAATGATGCCACAACCGACGCTGCTATGGCTAATGTGTATGATACCCATGATGATGATGATGATGATGATGATGATAACCAGGTTGGTGCGTTTGCAATCGCCTCTGCAAGCACACCGATGCCGAAAAAAGAAGTCAAGGCCGCACGCTATTTAAGCATGTTTACATCGTCCAAAGAGCACAAGAACTTGGACACGAAATATGGCGTTCGAAAGTTAGTTGGTGGAATGAAGATCGGTGATTCGGATATCGTATTTGACGATGATCACATATACGTTGGTGATAAGAGCTATGAGAACACACCAGGATTGCTCGAGTTGTTATTCAAAAAGTCACCCGATCCCTCGATTGTGAATAAAAGCGATAAATTAAATTATGTCAAAATTGTCAAAAAAACGAATGCACATCGACGATATTACAAAGCCGACAAAAGCCTCCATTATGATCGAGAAAAAAGTTCAAAGTACAGAGATTTCATTGCCCCATACATCGACCTGTCGGCAAATACCTCTAGGCAAAGATCCGGCAAAGGTTTATTACCCGGCCATAAAGTTGCGCGAGGACAAAGGATGGATTATGTTTATTGGGATAATCCTAATGAGCTCGTTGATCGTCTTCGACTCCTCATAGCATCTCAAGCAGCTGGCAATACAAGCCATGTCAATGAAATATCATCCATTATTGAGGAGCTGCGTGAGGCGGGAATCATTTATTAGTGTGAGATTAATCATAAATGATCATTCAACCATAGATCGTTGAACAATGAGCATTGACATATTCGGGCGACAGCTAGCGGACAACAACAACGAAAAAGGTGTTATTCATGGTCCTCCAGGTGTTGGATTCAAATTCACATCTGATAAGCAGTATAATTTAGATGGTAAACGATTATGCAATATCGCGGATCCGCAAGGGTCAAACGATGCTGTTTCTCTGAAAAGTCTTAAAGATATTACATGGCGAGCCTTGGGTGTTCTCGAGCATTCTATGGAAAAAACATTTGCGAACTCTATGCTACAAACACTCCACAAGTTTGAATCTGAACTCAATGCACGCCTAGATCGAGAGCATACCAACAATTTCGATGAGAATCAACACATTCAGGCTCTCATAGCGACGGAGATTGACGCTCTCACGGTGAAGAAGGAAATTCTAGAGATTCGATTGGCTGCCATAGGATCTAAGCTTGAAGGGTTCAGTCACAACGGGCTACTTCGCGGAATTCGCTTCGAATCGAGCTAGATAATTCAACGATGAGCATAGACATATTTGGTCGTCGGTTGGCTAGCGGAAAAATCAAAAGTGTGGCTAGTCGCGGACCTCCGGGTGTTGGGTTTAAAACAACCATCGATAACCAGTACGACATAGACAATAAACGGTTGTGTAATGTTGCATATCCGCAAGAACCAACCGATGCCGTTTCTCTGAATAGTCTTGAGGATATTACACATCGATCATATAATGCATTCGCACACACTATAAAGGAAACATTCGAGCAATCCATGCGACAGACGCTTGAAACTCTTGAATCTAAACTAAATGCCCGCATAGATCGAGAACACAGCGAAAGTTTTCAAGAAGATCAGCATATTTGGTTCCAGGCCAAAGAAAAGATTGCGACATTGGAGGGGGAAATTGAATCTCTGGAGAAACGGTTGAAAATAGCGGAGAATAACGTTGAAAAACTCAGCCAGCACTACACCCGCGGAATTCCAATCCAAACCAACTCGTTGAAGAACAAGCAATATAAATATACTACAAATTAGATGCAAATGCGTGGACATGAAGGCGATAATAGCGAGCGAACTTCATAGACCCGCCCGACGCAATTATCCTCGCCGTTATGTCGATATACGTGGTCTGGATGAGACCTGGCAAGCCGATCTTGTCGATATGTCTGCATACTCATCAATCAATAAGGGCTCCAAATTTTTGCTCACAGTGATCGATATATTTTCAAAATTTGCGTGGGCCGTACCGATCAAGAGTAAAAATGCCAAAGATGTAACAGCTGCGATGAAATCTGTGCTAACTCAGGGCCGCATACCGAAACATCTACACGTTGATCAGGGCAAGGAATTTTACAACAGAGAATTCAAAACTCTTATGGGGCATCATGGCATCAACATGTACTCAACATTTAGCAACTTGAAGGCATCGATATGTGAACGCTTCAATCGTACACTGAAAAATAAAATGTGGAAGCAATTCACACTTCAAGGTTCTCATAAGTGGACTAGCATTCTACCTGATTTGATTAGATCGTATAATAATACCAAACATCGCACGATTAGAATGAAACCGAAAGATGTAACTACAGCTAATGAAAAACATATTGTAACTTCCTGTATATGTTTCACCAGCTGAAGGCTGGTGAAATTATACTAGTTCGCGTGTGTTCTTTGTCACGGGTTATTCTGTGAATTATTTGGAGCTCCTCTGGGAAAAGTTGAAAAAACCCTTAATTTACCCTGATACAGACTCGGATAGATTTTGCACTACCAGAGCTGCCTCCCTACAGACTTGGGATATGCTAGATTCACCAGACTAGGATAGCAATTATAGCTCTACCGTAGCTGTCCAGAATCTAGCTCACCGAAGCTGCCTTTTTACAGACTTGGGATATGTGTGTTCTCAGACTAGGGTACCAATTATAGCTATACCGTAGCTGTCCAACACACTCACCGAAGCTGCCTTTCTAGCTAAGAATGATTTTAAGTTTTATCTGAAAGAATTGATGATTTGTTAAGATGGAAAATGAAAGAGAAAGATCAGATTCATGATCAATTATATGATCACTCGATCATTTTCGGTTTATTTCTATGTTGTGTTTGTCTCTGTTCTATTTACAAAATTATAAGAAAAATGGTTTGAACAAAAAATATAATCGTGAGTGTTTTTATGAATGCTATGAATGATGTGAATGATGTGAGAATGATTTCCTTAATTTTAACTTATCCTATTTTCGTGTTTTTGCCTCAATGGCCGGACTTTTTGGTTTCTCTGTTTGTTTGATCTAAGTTTATCTAGACTTTATTTGTTTCTTTGTTTGTTTTAAATTGAATTTGTTTTAAATACAATTTTTGTTTTGATTTTGTTTGAATGCCGCTTTTGGCTAATACAATATTTTGGAAATTCTATTTATTTTTATACTGCGGTTTCTGCGAGTATGATTTTACTTTTCCTTTTGAATTTTAATCGATAAGTGATTTTTACTTAATTTATCTGATTTTTCTGAGTTTAAGAATTGAATTTATTTTATTCTGAGTTTGTTGTGAGTCGCACGGCCGCTTTGGCTCGAATACGCTCTATTATTTTGTATAGTTTTGAGTCGCACGGCCGCTTTGGCTCGAATACGCTCTATGGAATTGAATAATTGTGAGTCGGTCGGCTGCTCTAGCTCGAGTCCGCTCTAATATTTTGAATAGTTTTGAGTCGCACGGCCGCTTTGGCTCGAATACGCTCTATGGAATTGAATAATTGTGAGTCGGTCGGCTGCTCTAGCTCGAGTCCGCTGATCATGCTTGACCAGCTCGCCTTTTATACTTTTCTTGACCACACTCACAGACGTGTGCCTATCCTTGTATTGTATTACGCTGTACAATACCAGCGCGTTCATCCATGTTTGGTGTCGACTATAGCTAATTCGTTTGGCTATAGGCCGAACACGTTACATTGCCCCCTTTTCATCAGCTGATCTTCGGTGATGGAGTGGCTTCATGGAATCGCTGCAAGGTAAGTTGATGAAAATCTTCCTTTTCCTTTTGAGTTTTTAATGTCATATCTGGTATTTTGTATTTGTCATGTCCGAGTTTCTTTGATATGTCCGTGTTATTTCGTCATGTCCGATTCTTCTTTTTGATAAGTCCGAGTTTCATGTTTTGATATTTCCAATTGTTTGTTAAATCCGTGTGTTTTATTAATTGGTATTTCTTCTGTTGTAGTTCAAGTGGGTCGGAAAACGTCAAACTTTTTGATGTGTTCTGGTTTTTCCGATCCATCTATCACAGGTTTGTCGTCGTAATATCACGTAGCCAGTTGATTTTCGTACGGCATATCATCGATAAGGTCGCGTGAATCAAACAGCATCCGTTACTTGAAGTCGTCGACTTACTCCTATTTCTCTTCAGCCGTTATCTTCGGTAAGATGATTTTTACGAAGTATTCTTGATCGACTTGATTTTATGTTGTGTTTTTGCCATCCTGTGGCGTTTTTGTATAATGATTTTGCAAAATATTATCAGTTAAAAGAAAAGAAATTGAATTTTCTATGGAGTGTGTCCGACACATTGAGCGTTTTAAAATTAACTTATTTCTAACTTAAATCTAGAAGACTTGCTCGTCGCGTTGGACCTATCACGTCTTTTCTTTTTTCTGTTTGTGATTTTATTTATCAAATAAAGTTTCCGATTCTGAGAGTTGCGTTTAATATTAATTAAACTTTTTCGGGACTGAAATTTCTCAATTTTTCTTTGAATTTTATTTAAATTTAAATCTTTGGTTGGCATTAATTGAGCATAATTCGAATTTTCTTGCCTAATCCTTGAATTTATTTTATATTCTTCTGCTAACTCTTTAATTTTTTCTGTTTTAGGTGTAACGCTAATCGTCAACACGAGGCTTGTGACGAGGTTGCCTTTCATGAGACCTCTGATGCCAGGATCGTAATATTTGTCTTCGGTACCCGGGAAGATTTTATTATTTTGAAATAATTCAATAAAATTTGTTGCCCCCTTACCGTTGATAATTGTTAATATTTTCCCGAAACTATAAGAATTTAATAATCGACCTACTGGACTTATTTCAATTTTAAGTACAAGGTGGTTTGACTTAATTTCTGAAATGCTAAGATAGTCGCCAGCTGTCTGGATTAAACTAATCTTATTTGTTTCGAGTGCATCGATATCGTTATTTTTGGGAGGATCGAAGTCTCGGATAATTTCTTTTGTTGCCTGCAGTTGATTTTGAATTTCTGAATTTTCTAGCTCGATTTGATTTTGAAGTAAACTCTGTTGGAACCTTTTTTTAACTTCGCGAGCTATTGCGCTGTCTTCATCTGATCCTTTATTTTTGAAATAATTTTGTTCGTCTGTTTTGGTTTCAAAAAGGTCTATCCGATCTTCGATCTTTTTTTCTATTTGGTCATATTGACCTGCTAAATCTGTTAATAATGCGGCTAATTCCGCGAATGGATCTTTATGGTCCATTTTCTGTTTTGTTTTTGATTAATTATCAGGAATCTGATCTTTGTCTGTCATTTTCCTGCTTTTTGTTTTTACCATTTGTAAATGAATCTAATAAACGATTTTACTTGACTATGACTTTGAAGTCTTTAAATTGCCCCTAAAAAAAGTGATTTTAAGTTTAACAATGAATTTAATGTGAATTTTATTTTTTTTTTTAAGTGATTTTAATTTTATTTGAGGAGCCCCACGTTGGGCGCCAAATGTAACTTCCTGTATATGTTTCACCAGCTGAAGGCTGGTGAAATTATACTAGTTCGCGTGTGTTCTTTGTCACGGGTTATTCTGTGAATTATTTGGAGCTCCTCTGGGAAAAGTTGAAAAAACCCTTAATTTACCCTGATACAGACTCGGATAGATTTTGCACTACCAGAGCTGCCTCCCTACAGACTTGGGATATGCTAGATTCACCAGACTAGGATAGCAATTATAGCTCTACCGTAGCTGTCCAGAATCTAGCTCACCGAAGCTGCCTTTTTACAGACTTGGGATATGTGTGTTCTCAGACTAGGGTACCAATTATAGCTATACCGTAGCTGTCCAACACACTCACCGAAGCTGCCTTTCTAGCTAAGAATGATTTTAAGTTTTATCTGAAAGAATTGATGATTTGTTAAGATGGAAAATGAAAGAGAAAGATCAGATTCATGATCAATTATATGATCACTCGATCATTTTCGGTTTATTTCTATGTTGTGTTTGTCTCTGTTCTATTTACAAAATTATAAGAAAAATGGTTTGAACAAAAAATATAATCGTGAGTGTTTTTATGAATGCTATGAATGATGTGAATGATGTGAGAATGATTTCCTTAATTTTAACTTATCCTATTTTCGTGTTTTTGCCTCAATGGCCGGACTTTTTGGTTTCTCTGTTTGTTTGATCTAAGTTTATCTAGACTTTATTTGTTTCTTTGTTTGTTTTAAATTGAATTTGTTTTAAATACAATTTTTGTTTTGATTTTGTTTGAATGCCGCTTTTGGCTAATACAATATTTTGGAAATTCTATTTATTTTTATACTGCGGTTTCTGCGAGTATGATTTTACTTTTCCTTTTGAATTTTAATCGATAAGTGATTTTTACTTAATTTATCTGATTTTTCTGAGTTTAAGAATTGAATTTATTTTATTCTGAGTTTGTTGTGAGTCGCACGGCCGCTTTGGCTCGAATACGCTCTATTATTTTGTATAGTTTTGAGTCGCACGGCCGCTTTGGCTCGAATACGCTCTATGGAATTGAATAATTGTGAGTCGGTCGGCTGCTCTAGCTCGAGTCCGCTCTAATATTTTGAATAGTTTTGAGTCGCACGGCCGCTTTGGCTCGAATACGCTCTATGGAATTGAATAATTGTGAGTCGGTCGGCTGCTCTAGCTCGAGTCCGCTGATCATGCTTGACCAGCTCGCCTTTTATACTTTTCTTGACCACACTCACAGACGTGTGCCTATCCTTGTATTGTATTACGCTGTACAATACCAGCGCGTTCATCCATGTTTGGTGTCGACTATAGCTAATTCGTTTGGCTATAGGCCGAACACGTTACAATATATATCGGAGTGTATATAAACCGCGTCAAATCAAAAGAAGCAAACGAAAACGTAAATTTGGGGTTGGTGATAAAGTTCGAATTAGCAAATATAAAAATGTGTTCGAAAAGGGTTATACGCCGAATTGGACAACGGAAATATTTACGATTGATGAGGTGAAAAATACCAACCCCCCAACCTACAAACTCACCGACTACCTGAATCAACCCATCGAGGGTGGTTTTTATGAGGAGGAGCTCAGCAGGGTGCAATACCCCGATGGTTATCTTGTAGAAAAAGTCTTGCGAAGGCGTGGTGATCAGCTCTATGTAAAATGGTTGGGCTTCGATAGTTCACATAATAGTTGGATAAATAAATCGGATATGTAATATAATTTTCATGAATAAATTTATTATCAACACATGTACAATGCAAATAAATTGGATGTGTAATATAATTTTATGAATAAATTTATTATCAACATATTTACAATTGTTTGTTGTTTCTTCACTCTCCTCAATCTTAATGCCAGTTTACATAATCATCATGAAAATCAAATCTTTTCACACATTTTCTTACACATTCTCACACTTTCTCACATTTTCTCACATTTTCTCACATTTTCTCACATTTTCTCACATTCACATGTAAAGTAAATGGGAAATTATTCAGTTTTATTTTAGAAAATGTGAGAAAATGTGAGAAAATGTGAGAAAATGTGAGAAAATGTGAGATATTTACAAGTTTGTAGAATCTAGATAACCCCAGGGTAAAGTATCAGTTTTACCTGGTATCAACTTTCGCTTATCATCACCCCAGCTTAGAGCTAACTTATTCTGTACAATAGTGCTAACTGTATGTCGCCTACTTCTTATCATACACTGTTTCTCAACCAAATTTTGATTACCAAAAAGACACCGTTTGTAATCATCAAACGTGATGGATTTTAATGTGGAACCCTTTACACCCTTTGCACGTTTCTTATCAGTGTCACCGCGAGTTCTGAATGTGTAGAGTTTTGCACGCAGTCCAATAAATTCAGTCATGATTTTCCCATTATTTTCATCTTTCATCAAACCAAGACGTTTTTTATTCAACAAGGGGATACCATAAGCATTATCTGGCGGGTAGTCTGATGTATCGAACATTGCCACAACATCACGCTTGATGATTTCATAGATATTTGGTACGGTAAATTGATATATGAGGCTATCTGTATCGGTATACATTAATTTTGCTTCGCTACTTGAAAAATTATTTTTTACATAATCATAATGGAAGTTGTATAGAAATATTTTTGAGAGATCGAGAATTGCAGCGCCGATGTATATGGGTTTATTGAAATATACCACGGTTCGATTCATCTCAATAATCACCATATCCACCAATAATTACCAAGGCTTTCGATACCATCTCTCACGCGACTCTCCTTTCTAAGCTCCTGTCCCTTGGTTTCTCGCAGCATGCTCTTTCATGGACTGAAAGCTACTTGCTTGGGCGCTCCCAGGCGGTAGTAGGTTCGTCAGGTGAACTCTCCACTTTTGCTCCCCTAGACCAGGGCGTTCCGCAGGGCTCAGTACTCGGCCCTCTCCTGTTCGCCACTTTCATTAATGACGTCTCTCGGGTTCTTCAGCACTCGCAGCACCTCCTATATGCCGATGATCTGCAGATCTATCTCCAGTGTGCAGTTTCTGAAGTCCCTGACGCCATACAGCGTCTCAACCTTGACATCTCTGCCATTCATGAGTGGTCTGTGGAAAACTCTCTCCGCCTCAATCCTGACAAGACTCAGTCAATCATTCTCGGCAGCTCTCCTTTCATCACCAAGCTGTCCGTGGTCTCTCTTCCGCCTGTAATCCTCGATGGCGTGGCCGTTCCGTTTTCTCAGTCCGTTCGCGATCTGGGCCTCATTCTCGACTGCAAGCTGTCATGGGTTCCCCAGGTTGACGCCCTCTCAAATCGGGTGCACTGCGCATTGCGCCAGCTATCTGCCTCCCGTAGGCTTCTTTCACCATCTCTGCGTAGGCTCCTTGTCACTGCCCTCGTGTTCCCCCTTCTTGACTACTGCTGTGTAGTGTATAGTGACACTCCTGTCACACTCAACATTAGGCTCCAACGTCTGCTAAATTGTTGCGTACGCTTCGTCTGTGGCGTCGCGAGAGACGTGCACATAACTCCCTACCGTCGTGAACTAGGTTGGCTCAGTGCCCGCGACCGCAGGCTTTTCCTTCTAGGGTCCTTGTTTTTTATGACCATTCGCTCGGCGCGTCCTGGGTACCTCCGTGCCCTATTCGTAGATCGTCCTGACTCTGCTGCGGCCCCCTCTAGGCGTAATAGGGGTGCATTTCTCTTTCCTCGCTTTGCCTCCGAGACCTTCCGACGATCCTTCTCGGTCTCGGCCCTCTACCTCTGGGAGTCGCTACCTCCTGACGTTCGCGAGACTCGCTCTTATCCAGCCTTCAGGTCTCGTTTCCGCGACTACCTCTTCCGCACCGAGTTCAGCCGTACTGCTTAATTCTTCGTTCTTCCCTCCTATCTTTACCTTTCTTTCTTCTCCTTCTCTCTTCGTTCTAGTCTTAGATCACTGTAAGTTTAAGTTTAAGTGGCCAACTGTATGTGCCTGCTTTGTGGGCTACTGGCTCTAGCTCCTTGAGCCCTAGCTTAGTTTAATTTAAGTCGATTCCGTTTGCCTAGGTTAGGTCTTTCCTTTTCTCTGACTCTTGGTCCTCGCCTTCCGCTGGACTCATTTCTCTGCTTCCTCTTCCACCTCTGCCACTTATGTATACCTTACTTATAATTTACTATACTTATAATTTTTCTTTTCTCACTTCTTTCTCTGTATCTACTCTTATTTTATACCTCTGTATTGTTTACTTTCTGTGCTCTCTATGATTACCACTGTAATAATGTTCAACATTGCTATGAACATAATAAAAATATCTATCTATCTATCTATCTTCATCAAATATGGTGCAGCTATGAAATGTAGGTTTCGCGATGAGGGCGCGCGCACCACCCTTACCCTCCCATTTTGTGATTAGTTTAACAGTCTTATGGTTACGCACATTCTCCATGGTCTTGCCAAATACAGCGTTATTCATGAGCTTGTAGAAATTTTTCTCAAACTCATTTTTCGACTGCTTTCGCATATTTGTGTTGAGATCGATGTATGATTTTAACCATGGCGATTGTGCGAACCTTAAAACTCTATGCACTTTCACCAACTTCAAACCGAATTTGATGCATTGTTTCAAATTACGATAGTGCAGAACATATTTTTTCTTGGGTAGAAGTGTTGTTGCAAGTTTTCTAATTTTACTGCCCGGCGGTGTAAAATGCTCGGGGCAGAGAGTTAAGTCGGTATGTTGTTGATGGAGCTCTATGGGGTACTCTAAATCTACCTCCAGAATATAACCGATTGGCGCGTCATCCGGATGGGACGTCACATCAATGGCATCGTTTTCCCACTCGAATGACCCACACGGTAAATGCTCACTCATAGCTGCACCATAAAGATTATTTACATCGAAATACATTAAATATGATTCCGCTTTGCTTGGATCAAAATCTTCACCCATAAATCGATTATTTGCTCTGGCATAGCGATTCGAGCACTGTGCCACACCGCCCCTTATACTTTTCTCGATGAACAATATCATTCCCGGATCGTCTAAAAGTTGAAGATTTACTTTCGTGTGTTTTAACATCGCATCGAAAGCAAGCCCTGGTGCTGTGTAATAATGTAGGGGATCCAAGTTGTATGTTCTGAAGCAGCTATCACGGAAATTTTGAAATATATCTGCCAACAAGAGTACATCAGTTTTCAGATATAAATCGGAATATTCACCCAGAGTATTCAAATCAAACTCGGCCCAAACGTTTTTCGCGTGTTCATAATCTTCATTGGAAATATGAGAATCGCTTAGCCTCGAATAAAAATATTTTTCAATTGGTAATTCTGGTTCATCAAGTTTTTCCCAAGAATCAATGTATTCGTAGGGGAATACACCTTTGCGAACCATCAACTCGAATTTCCCCTGATCAGCGTAAAACTTTCGAGCAATTTTTTTATCTGCGCTGCACACGTATGATGCTAATTTGTCGATGCTGCTAGCCATAAATCGAAGTGAATCTATGAATCTCAAACTCATCATAGTGCCATCAACCCTCTTGGTGAATGATATATACTTTTCCTTATTAATGGGTAATAATGTGATTTTACCTGAAAAATTTGAAGCTAAAGATTTAATCAAGAAATGTGAATCATAGCCCGACAAATTATGAAACACCACCGGAATCGTGTGCTTCTCATTGAAATTCAGGTTACAACGATTATGTGCAGCTCCGCGATATTTACCCGTGAAATGGCAATGATCATGACATTTTTTTTCACCCGATAAAAATCGCTTCTCACAGATGTGACAATTTTTTGTACGCATATGGCGATCGCGTTGCACCTGATTCAGAGATTCCATTGGAATTATATTTTTTATGCGAGACTCCACCTCAATTGATAATTCGCGAAGCTGTTTGATGAACCATTCTACACAATCAGGCCCGCGTTTGTTCTCATATCTCGATAGTGTTTCATCATACGAGCAATGTACATAATAGCCCACGCTGTGTGGGATGTGCTCCTGAGATTCATTTCCAACCGGTTTCAATATACACTCGAGATCCGCGTAAACAACGAATGGCACAGTTCCCTTATTCCGAAAATTTGAAAATTCTAAGCTTTTCTTCGCAGGAAACTCCATTCGAATGCTATTCATCCGCATGCAATCCTGTCTGTGGCTTTCAAACACGCTGTGCACACTGAAATGACACAAGCATCTATCACACAAAAGTTGTTCGCATTTATGACCCGATAATTGCCTGCCAACCAAACGTGAAAGATTCTTGATCCAAGCAAAGTGAAATCTGGCTTTAAAGTTATTCGGGTTAGTATCATCATCATTATAATTATCATGGTGATCAATATCATCGTCGTCTATTTCAGTGTTACACTCAATCATGAGTAGGTGAATTGTCTTTTTACATGGATTTGTTGAATTTTTACTAAGATATAGAGGCGTGATAATGCTCTGTTTTGATTTTGAATCTGAGAAAGTTTCGCTTTCAATCCCATATACATTGATTCTTAAATTATTCGCTTTTTCAAGCTTTTCTACGCTACGCAGGGTTGCGGGGAATTTTATACCTACACAATCCAGCTCTGAGATGTATTGCCGATAGCTATGTGTTCTGGTCGCGTTGATGTCCACGGGGTGGAGAGCCGCGACAACGGACCACAGCAAACACCGATCATCATCATTCTGCACATTGATTAC
Source organism: Tenthredo notha (assembly GCA_914767705.2). Classification (NCBI taxonomy): domain Eukaryota; kingdom Metazoa; phylum Arthropoda; class Insecta; order Hymenoptera; family Tenthredinidae; genus Tenthredo; species Tenthredo notha. The sequence continues at coordinate 3,122,753 of OU611908.1, read as the reverse complement.
AGCTTTCTTTCGTCGAATATCCTCTGGTAGCTGTGTGAATGTCGAGAGCCCACCGCGAAGAGGCTCGTATCGGTTGATGCCGATCACGGCATTTATGATCTCAATCATACTCCAACCAGAATCACACTGCTCGAAATCCTCCACCATGGTTAGCAGCGTATTCTTCACATTATCGGTAAACCAGGTTTCCAGGTCTGTGGATGGAAGAATCGTGGTGTTGCGCGTATTGAAAGTTTTTACCTCCAGAACGATCTCATCGTTTTTGATGTGTTCAAATTTACATGAAACACCCACGTTCACCTTAATACTTCCTTCTTCGCGCAGCACATTTTTCAAACGATCCATCGTTACCACCCCAGCATCGGTCAAAAATCCCGCCAAATCTTTATGTCGCAGATTTGTCACGGCTCCGGTGCGTATACGACACTTAAAGGCACTCTCCATATCGTCCCATCGAACACGATTGTGAATATCATCGCCAATATTACCCCCAACAATAGCCGCGCGATGTCGTTCAAATTTCACCGCCCACGATTGGAGGAGTGAAATTATATGTTGTAGCCGCCGTTTTTCACTCACACATGGTTTAGAATGTGTTAAAATATTGTTCAAAAATTGGATATTTTCAATCGCGATGTCACGCCAGTGAATAAAAATATCCTCATTTGCTTGTTCTGAAGGTAGGGTACACAGTAACTTGTATGCATCTTCCATCATCTCAACGAGATTCATATACATTGCGTTGTCCATTTTTTTTTTCTATTCGATGAATTGCACAGCTTCGTTGTCAAACCGGCACTATACCACCCTTCAAACCCACCATAGGCTTCGGGATTTCAGATGCACACGCCCCCACCCCCTTCCACCGCTCAAATACCATGAAAATTCGAGGGTTTTGTACCTAAAAGGGGTTCACATCTTTGCAGCTTCATACAAATATTATTATCTTGGGTTGTCACTGACCAGTCCCCCACCAATATTGGGGGTGTGTCTCGAGTATCCGGTGAACTATAAAAGTGCGAGTTCGCATCATGTTTTACACACTCCAGAAAGCCAGCAAGAATAAATTTCGGTAAACCATAACAGTGCGAGCAAGAGTAAATTTGAAGGAATTAACACCACCAATCGGTTGAAAACAAGCAGTAAGTATCATTATTCATCGATAACATAGTTAGCATAATGGGGTACACTGATTGGTATACTTTGTAATCGATATTTCATATTGCAGATATGGATAATCAAATGATTCCCAACGACGACGACAACTGGCAGGGGTGGGAAGATGATGAGAGGGATGATGGGTATGAAAGTGCCGAGGATGAGGTGCGATGGGTGGAAATATTCTACGATGATGGTGTACCCATGTGGGTGAGACTCGGGCCACAGGCTGAAAATGTGGCGGAGGATGCGAGAGAGGAGGAGGAGGAGGATTGGGGGATGGAGGATGAGGGAAATAGGGTGGAGGAGGTGGAAGAGGTGGAGGAGGTGGCGGAGGAGGAGGTAGAGGAGATGAATATGGGGGAGATGGGTGACGGTGTAGATGAGGATGTGTAGTTTTAATTAGAATAGTTAGAATAGGTTATACTTAAGAAATATTGTTTAAGTTAGTTTTAAGAAAAAATTGTTGTAGGTTTAATTAGAATAAGGTAAAAGACCCAGTACCGGAACGACGAAGGGTATATGACTGATTTTTCTTGTTTTAAAAATACTTAAGTAGCTGATGAAAAAAAAAATCTAATCCATGGGATGAAATAGACATTTAGCTATTCAGGCGTAATTATATTGATTAGTTTCACTGAAATTTAATATATTAAAAATATTTTTTTCGAATGAGTCTAAAAGACCCAGTACCGGAACACCTAAAAAGCCCAGACCCAGTAGCGGAACATAGTTAACCCAGTACCGGAACGGTAAATAAAATGAATTGATTTTAATGAAAGGATTATGCTTACCGTAAAAGTGATTGATTAATAGCAGTTAATTAGAAGAAATAATTAATAATAAATGAGTTAAGACAATAATAATTGGTGATAGAAGCATTTAACATCGAAAAATTCTATTATAAAAGGGTTTTATTATTCTTTTATAATAAATTAAGATTTTTATTTAAACTCAGACCTTAAAACAATAATCCAGCATATAAATAATTATTTAAAATAAAAATTATTTAAAAATAACCAAGTAATCTATATCTTTTTTTTTTTTTTTGTATTTTGAACTTTTGTCTCTTTCTCTTTTTTTACTAATTTTTTGAGTTTTCTTTCCCCTTTTTTTTTGTTCTTGCTCTAACTGTTTTACTTCTCCGGCTTCGAGTAAAACATTTGACACAGAGATTAATTTTTATTATCTAAAGTGAAGTTTATGTATATTTTATGTATTTTTTATAACAAACGTACTTACTGCATTAAATATTGAGGCCCCCATCCCTAGTCACCCAACTCCTTTTGATACAATGTGATACATTTCGATTATTATCCGAGCCCAGGCGTCAAAAACGCAGAAAAGGTCAACGCTGCGCGAATTCAAATTCAATTCCGAACACATACGTCCAAAAAAATGTTCGTTTCATGCGAAAATAGAGACTAGAGATGGTTTTCACATTATTACGAAAAACATTACATTACGAAAAATGTCAAAACCATCTGTAGACTCTATTTTTACACGAAACGAACATTTGTTTGGACGTATGTGTTCGGTAGTGAATTTAAATTCGCGCAGCGCTGGCCTTTTCTGCGTTTTTGACGCCTGGGCTCGGATAATAATCGAAATGCATCACAGTGTATCAAAAGGAGGTGGGCGACTAGAGATGGGCTTTAAATCACAAAATAATTTTTTGGCCTCACTCGATCTGTACAGTAAATAAAATGCAGCGCATGTGTCATGCGATAAAAGCGACATGGCTGGCTGTTCCGACACTGGGTACGGCTCATTTGTAGGGGACCAATAACGGAACGGTAGAATTTAAATAAAAAAGGAATTTTACTAATATTATAAATAAATTATTCTGATTTCAAAATACTTCTATAAACACATAAAAAAAAAAAAAATAACCAAAAAGTTCTTTATGCACTTTCTACAAGCTTAAGATCATCGACAGATTTCTTAACAAAACCATTAAGGAACTTGGATAAGTCGTACATTTAAGATTCCCGCTATATTTAACAATTTTTATTTCATACTTTGAATATACTTTCAACTCACATTTATGTATGTTATATAAATGAAAGATTAAGGTATCAAATGAATAAAGATTCGAAAAATTCCATCGCGTACGAGATTAAATATAAATTATTTAGTGTCAAATCGTTCCGATATTGGGTCTCGTTCCGGTACTGGGTCCTTTACCTTAGTTATACTTAGAAATTAAGAAAAAATTGTTGTAGGTTTAATTAGAATAGTTATACTTAGAATAGGTTATACTTAAGAAATATTGTTTAAGTTAGTTTTAAGGAAAAATTGTTACATAGAATAGGTTATACTTAAGATATATTGTTTAAGTTAGTTTTAAGAAAATTGTTAAAAATAAACATATATATATTGTAACGGGTTTTTCCTGGGCTCGGGTACCGAGGAATTGAAGCCGAATACAAACCTGGCCCAACTTGTAGGTAGGGGTTGTTGTTGGGCGCCAGACTTCGTTGGAAGTCCTCTCTCTCTCTCTCTCTGGGACCCTCCGGCTAGCTACTAGTGATAGAGGGATTTCGTGGGGGCGAGAAATAACGACACCAGTGATCTTAGTTTACTCAGATTTATTAAAAAAAAGAAAAAAAGAAAAGGTCGCGAATTTGGTTCACGCCCGCTACCTGGCGTATTATGATTTATAATAGTGACTCTAATCTATATTTAATATTTCGAATGAACTATTTTCCAAAGCTAATGCAAGGCGACGATCGTTCTCGACGGTCGCAGTCTCTCCCTCTCTGGCTACTTGACAGTCTGCTGTCACTGTAGCGAGATTGCGCGTCTCTCTCGATGTCTCTCGGAAGACTGCTGCGGCTCGCTGTGAAGCGGCGGCGGAGAGGTGGTGGGGATGGCTGGGGAAGCGCCGGTACTCTGACACGCAGCAGCTGAGTGCGGTGCGTGACGTCAGCAGTCCGTAGCGATATGGCGTCGGCGCGATCTCGGTGAATATCGGCGCAGCGGTTACCAATCCTGGCACGGCCCTACGCACGACAAACAACACGTGACGCTGTTCTTGTCGTTTGAATCCAACGGTTCGCTGGAACGATTGAATTCGAACACGTGAACGGCTCGAGGCTTCTAGGGGTTCTAGGGTGATCCACGGGTGCAGGACTAGTATCGAGATGGATCCTACCTTACGGTACGGCGCTCTAGCGTGGCTCGGTTCGGTCTCGATCTCACGACGACGGAGGTCCGAGTTCAGGCACGGGTCGTAGATTGTCCGGTAGTCCAAATGTCTAGTCGAGGTCCGGTGGATGCAGGGGTCTCACTCACTCACTTGCTTAAAACTACACTCACTTTTTCTCTCTCTCTCTCTCTCTCTCTCTCTCTCTCTCTCGCGAACTCGCACTCGGCTAACTTTTTAGGCACTCGAGGTGTCTCTTTAGCAGGCGGAGTGGGAATGGCGATTTTTCCGCTAGGGGCGGTTCACCTCATTACCACCTGTCCGGCGAGCGCTGACGGTCGCCGGTCGGCTGTTAGCAGACGAGTACAGTCAATATGGCTCCGCGAGATAAGGCGGCAAGGGTTTGAACCGCGGAAATCGGTTTTTGGATACTCGGTACGCGCGTAAGGCTGGGAAGGAGGAGGTCTTAACGTTTTGCCACGTTACAATATATATATATACATTATCTGATGATTTGCGTCATTGATTGCATAATATAACACCCCGTCACACTTTAAACATTTCAGCTAGCATAATTCGTATATATATATATATATATATATATAAGCTAAGAATTCGAAATTTCAGCTATCTTGGATCGATTGTCGGTATGGTGAGAAAAAAAAAAAAAAAAAAAAAAAAAAAAAAATCGGTAATCGTTACCATGATTCGAAAAAAGCGAATCGGTAGTGGCGCCATCGCATGACGGAAAATTGCAGAAAAAATGCAGCCATCCGATTACCGATAACTGGAAATCGGCATCCATGATTCAGAATCGTTACCATCAGACTATCGATAACTAAAGATCGACAATCCATAGTGGCGCCATCGCATGACGCAAAATTGCAACCATTCGATTGTCGGTAACAGAGGATCAGCGATGCATGCCTCTGAATCGTTACCGTCAGACCACCGATAACGATAGATCGGTAATCGTTACCATGATCCAACATATCGGTAACAATCGGCTGTGGCGCCATCACACGACCGAACATCGCAGCCATCCGATCGTCGGTAATCGTTACACAAATCGTTACCATACAACCGCCGGTAAATTACCCACACAACCATTCACTTACCGACTGCTTGATGGCCGGTAAAGAAGGCTGGATCCAGAAGCCCCATATCTATACTACTCACCAACGAAAAGGATAATTATATTTTTTTCATAAGTTTATAAAAATTTAAGTCATAAAAAAGGAGGGTAAATGTAACGATGACAAGGTTTGAACAGAACCGCCACAACTTGACTTGTATAGTATTGCCAATTCAAACATAGATTTGACGTATATTCAGTGCGGAAGTGTAGAAGAAACAAGAACACTCGTTCACTCTTGTAATGGGTTGGATAGAGGACAGACGTTAAGAGCATGTCCTAGTCCTACCTATACCGGCATTAAAAAAAAGTGAAACATCCCACGAAAAACATGCAAAGATGTAAAAAAAGCCGCCAAGTACTCACACAAAAACCACAATTGCTTCATACGCAAAACGGTTCGCCAGTCTCTGTTGTGAAATCAAGAAAAAAACCAAGCACCGAACGTACCCCTGCGATCTCGCAGCAATTTGTTAAAAAAAAATAAAATAAAAAAAAATAAAAAAACTCAAACTCGAACTGAAGTCTACGTCGTGGAGTCGTAGTTTCGTGTGAGGATATCGAAGCATCATCCCAAGAGCTACGTACTTGGCGGGCACATTCGGTTTTTTTTCTTTGTGTTTTTTGTTCTCGCGTTGAATTGATATGACTTTATCGGATTTTGCGAACCATATTTTTCCGACTGTTTTTCATATTGTTTATTTATCAAATCTGGCATCTAAAATACATCGATTGATAGAACACGACTCCTTGCAGTCTTATTTTGTATTTGGCTGTTTGGCTCACAGTTCTTCCGAACTGCGAACAGTTGCTTGCATCGGCACTTGGCAGCTGACAGATGTCTCAAAGTACTATGTTTCTGGTCGCTGGTTATATACATGTCATAAACCTTGCATCGACTGACGAATATCAGATTCGCAGATAACATTGGTTCCATACACACTTATTTAAAATCCATCATCTTTCGATCTTGTCGGACGGCTATGCCGTGGCAGTTGAAAGATTAGCGCTTGCTAGTTTACGAGAGTGCGTAGTGCGGGCGCCCAAGGCCCAAGGCGCCCGCACTACACACTCTCGTAAACTCGCAAGCGCTAATCTTTCCACTGCCACGATTGTGTAGTTGCGAATGATTATTCTCCACAAGCGAATGAGCAACAATGCTACATTATGCTACTAGGGAGGAAAGTGCGTGATTTTTGTTGAGTGCGAGGTTCAGCACGAGCACAAGGTGAAAATTCGCTCCTCCCGTGTGGTATATATTACTTTTTACCCGACTACATAAAATGTCCATATTGCATCCACTAGTCAAACACAGCAATTTAATCGATCAAACTTACAATCGGTCAAACTTACAGTTTTTTTTCTGCCTTTCAAATTTACTTTTTCGACCGCAAAATCATTTTTTCTTTCTTTTGGTCAGTAATTGATTACTTTCCGCTCGCGTTGCAGGGATGAAATATAGTAATTTCATATTCATCATTATATCAAACTGTCATACTCTATGCTACTTATAGCATACACGTTTATCCGTAGCTGCAAGTTTTAGGTTTCATGCCGAAGTAGCCGAGTAGAGTTTTCTTGATTCGACCGTTTTGCGAGTGCATAAGTTTATTCTTCCATAATTGGTACTACATACTCGAGCTCTACGGTATGTCACCTATCATGGGAAAACTTACTGTAGTACATCGCTCATTAGCTCCATAATGAGATATGTGATTCCAGAGTTCCGAGTCTGATCTGATAATTCAATGACTATGGAACGACCACGATTTTTATTGATTATAGTATTTATGTCTGTAAAATCATACACATAGTTGAGGACACGTAAAAGCATCTTCTGACACGCTTATTGGTTTGAATAACTAGTTTTTCAGTGTATTCAGTTGCTGTCGCATTGAAAACTTAATTTTCGCGTAAAACGAAGCGGGTTGTCCGTAAAACTCTAAGGAACCGAATGTGCCCGCCAAGTACGTAGCTCTTGGGATGATGCTTCGATATCCTCACACGAAACTACGACTCCACGACGTAGACTTCAGTTTGAGTTTGAGTTTTTTTATTTTTTTTTAACAAATTGCTGCGAGATCGCAGGGGTACGTTCGGTGCTTGGTTTTTTTCTTGATTTCACAACAGAGACTGGCGAACCGTTTTGCGTATGAAGCAATTGTGGTTTTTGTGTTAGTACTTGGCGACTTTTTTTACATCTTTGGATGTTTTTCGTGGGATTTCACTTCTTTTTGCAAGTAGGAGAATTGAGAAGGATCGCTCATTTAATTTCAGCAGGGTTAAACGTTATTATAGTTTGATCATTACAAGAAATACATTCGGAATTTGGGCAAGGGAAAAAACATTCAATGAAAGACAAACACATTCATTTTAATTGTCAACTGTGACAAACATAAATAATTTATTAAGTAGAACTTGATTTTGTCTTATACAGTATCAGGTTGAAGTTCGTAACTTATTTCAACAAGATATTTGCCAAAAAATTCTCAAATTCAAGGCTCGAACGTTTCAAATAGATCAAGAACGATGCATAATTCCTCATATTGTGTGAAACATGTTTATTTCGCATATTTTACAATTCTAACAACATTTGAATTACGAAATATTGCATTTCTCCAACGAATATTCTGTTACGTTAACGTTACGAACTTTAACCTCAATATACAGTTTTAACTTAAATTTAGCACTTAATCAGTAATTTTTCAGCCATAGCTTGGAAGACTGTGTTGCCTGACGCAGTAACAGACTCATATGTGTTCTGCAACGTTGATTGTTCGGAGCTTGCATGTTTGTCTACTGCAATCTAATTCAGGTCACTGTGAGAATCATACAAATCAACAAACGATCGATCATCTAATAGAAATGTCACAGTAATTACTAAAATATATTCCATGTCACTATATGGAGAGGGAGAGCTGGGAAATTTCGACTCGTACAGCATACCTTCTAATATGTGATATCCAGATTAACTTTTTTACTCGCTCTGTGGCGTAAGATTCCAAAGGCTTGTGGAGATTGTACAGCCTTGAAGTAGCGGTAGGCTGATGTTTGGTTTTGAAACACTGGCCATTCTGAGCTTGCATACGTATCTGCGGCCATGTCATAATTCCAGTAAAGGACGATTGACCAGATTCATGTATGATAAGGAGCTGAATGTGTCGAAGAGTGACATATCGATCTCTAGATCAATGCAGATTGTGATCTTCGCTCATCTGTAATCCTGAAACATTGGCTCTTCCCTACTGAAAAAGGTTTTGTAAAATATCACGTGAAAAATGACGTAATGAATTACATAATAAATTTCATAAAGATATGATTGGATTCCACATAAACTTTATTAGGTGAATTATTATGTATTTTTTTATAAAATTCGTTTTATAATTCGTTACAATTCTAATATTACGAATTTTATTACGTAATTCAACTCGTAATTCATTTTGATCTGATGATGAGTTTGAAATCCACACCGAGTAACCAAATGATTTCGAGTCAAGGCAGGAAGACAAACATTCGATAAATTGATGAATCACAGTTGTTTTAAGGTAGTACGAGCGGGAGACAGGGTGGGGATGGGCTGCTCTGAGCGCGCGGTGAAGGGGTGATGATGATCACGTGACCGCGACAGTATGTATGGCAACACTGTGATTATTATTTTGTGTAAACCAGTTTCATAAGTGTCATAAATTTTTGAAAAGTATCGCTGTATATGAATATAAGTTAAATCTGACAGTTGTAGGTTAGGTTACTTCTCTATTATGATTTTTATCTTATTCCTATCTTTTTCTAATATATTTTATCTCTTTTCAATGCTCGACAGTGTTGCCAGTTCGTACGAGAGGTGATCGACGCTACGTAATTTGCCGAAAAAATTGATCTTTTTTATTAAATATCTTTTTAATTAGTCGGGCACAACGGGGTTTTTTTTTTTTTTAATCATTCATTAAGGTCTTAACTTTAAATTGAATAGTTTTTTTTTCATTTCTGTCGACCAGTTTTAGAGAAATCTCTGAAAACCTATCATCTATCTACCGCTTTCCCATAAGACCAATGTTATTATGCCTACTTTTGAAGTCATTTATTTAAATAAATAATCGGGCAACCCCCCCTAAAATTTTCAGGATCGGTTCAGACTTACTTAAACTTCATATATAAAAAAAATCAAGCCTTTTGTCAAAAGTTGCCTTGATGCTCGTACTACCTTAAAGAAAAATATTTTTATTAAAAATCATTATCAATTTTCTCTTGTTAGATCTAAGTGACGGAGATCACAATTGATATTGATTATCTTTTATTAATTACTTTCAGGAAGCAATTTGTATCATACTCAATAATTCTGTAGAGCCTTAATTACTATTCCGTCGCATTGACAGGTACAAGGAAAGAGTTATTCTATACTAATTATTATACAATCCATATCTAATATATCGATACCCACGTTCTAATATGTCGTAACCCATAAAATTTGAGAAATTGACTTTTTTTGAAAAATTGAATGATAATAATGTCTCGCAGCTTATGTGTAAGTTTTAGCGGTCAAATCATTGATTTACTATTTTTAAATAAATATTCCAATCCGTAAGGTCCTATCTTCTCAATGGTAATAGTGAACCGTTTTCATCGCCTACTGAACAATATTCCAAATGTGGGTTACGACATATTAGAACGTGGGTATCGATAAACAGCATGCTCAACATGATGCAAGTGCGATTGATCACAACACAGTAGAACACCCATACCGAAAAAATTCGTGTGATAAATCACATAATATTATGAAAGAAATTGGTATTCATTTTATAATGTAATTTAACATTTCAACACGACTAATTGAATATCAAATCACATGATACATCATAGATAATATGAATATAACGTAAAATACATCACAAATCAAATATCGAAACATGATTTGTCCTATGATTTGTTATGTATTTTACGTTATAATTCATATCATCCATGATGTATCATGTGATTTATTATTCAATTAGTCGTATTGACATGTTAAATTACATTATAAATTACATACCGATTTCTTTCATAACGTTTGGTGATTTATCACACGATTTTTTTTAGTAGGGACACCAAAAGCGCTTTCCCTCTTTTTAATCTTTGTAATGCATTTAGTGCATTTCTTTAAGCAGCTTTATCATAATATTTTGTTCTAAGGTAATTGATTTTTGTGGTGATCAAGTATGGGACCTTGGCCAGGCACTGCATCTTCTCGATTCCTTTGATTTTCTTCCTATCCAGGTAATCGGAATACAGGCCTCAAAAAGAAAACAGACAATATTATATCCAATGGTATCAAAAACTGTGAAATCTTTCTTCGCTTAACTACTACTTACCAAAGGATAGCCTTTTCTTTGTTGGAGTGAGCTCCTTCATTGGTGACCGATCCCGAAGACGTGTAGTCACTTTCTGTATATTTTGGCAGCGATTTACTAAGGCGCGATGTGTCCATAACAATTCTAGCATGCCTGAGAAAAATATCTGCGGTTTATCCTGTTGTATTAAAAACCAGACAGGTGCTGACGCTTCAATATTTTCTCCTGAGTGTATCTGTAAATTAACAATTTCGTACAGTTTTTTCATGTTCAAATTATCTTTATGATTTTGTATATATAATTTTCTATGCTCATGTATGTATTGTAACGTATTCGTTGTATTGCCAATAGGCGATCCACTCATACTACGATACATCATATAATAGAGTAGCGTCGAAGCGCGCAACATAGCTCACGCATAACAGATCACCTGTTATGACGTCACAAACAGTATAAAAGGCAGGCAGACGATGCCTAGTTAGCGGACTTGTGCCAAAGCGGCCGTCCGACTCACTTGTAAATTCAAAATTCAAAAAATTCAATTTCATAACTAAATTCAAAACAAATATTCAACTTAGCTAAAATAGCATTTTGATTAAAATCAACAATAAAATTCGTTCTAGCAAAAGCGGCAGTTCAAATAAAAGAAATCAAACAAAGATTGTCTTTGCCAAAAACGGCACTTCAATTAAAATCAAAGAAACAGAAAATTTATCTAGACAAACTTAGACAAAAACAAAGTCCGGCCATTGGGCCAAAACCGTGGTGTGAGTATAGATGGTGTGCCTAGGAGTGCAGCTTCTCTCTCCAAAAAAATTTCTCTCTCGCTTGGCGATGGACTTAAGTACGACAGTGAACCAACCGTCGAAATTCCCTAGATTGTTAGGGATTAGTTTTGCTAATGTTGTATTTTTCTGGAGAATTCACAAGCGGCTGTTTCAAATATTGCGAAATAATAAACGCCACAAAAATTTGATGTACACTCAGAAATTTAATTTGTAGATATAATAAAAAATTAGTAATAATAGGTAATTACAATTTTATTGGTAGGGCATAAAATAAAGTATACAAATTTGGTATAATGCAATGTGCACAATGTCAGGCGACTTTATTTTATATATTTAAAAAGACATGTAAGCAATGATATAATTCAGTGGAACAACATCAACAGTATTAAAATAACACATCAGTAAGCAATATACAATACAGTGGTACAACGTAAAAGTTAACAACGTAAAGATATCTTATGATTATTATTATAATGAGAATCTCATAAAATTTACAGTATAACTTACCTTTTTTTTGTATATATTTTGTATTATGGTTCTGACGATGAGGAACGATGAAATAATATATTATGCAACAAGTGCGTAAAATGAAATTTCACGCATACTATATCAAAATAGTACTTTTCGATACTAGTGCGAAAGTGTTGATTCTCGGACGAGTGTGAAGTTTTTCGCCCGAGCGAAGCGAGGGTGACAATCACACGAGTCGAGAATCATCTTTCGCACGTGTATCGAACTTCATTTTTCAACACAGCGCGCGTTAAGTTGAATTTTATGCACGCGAAGCGTGCGCAAAATCGAACTTTGCGCTACCGTGTGGAAAAATCAATATTTGTTGAATAACTATGAGATGTTTAGAATAACTATAATTTATACTGGATTTGATTGTTTTATGTGACCAAGTTATGAATTTCTGGGTCAGTCGAGGAATAAGGTCGGTCTTTTGTCGGAGTCGAAGTTTTTACTGCACGATAGGCGTCAAAACTTGTTTTAGGTAATACTGAATGCTTCTTCCTCTTCTTGATGGTTTTATGCTGTTCTTTCTCCACATACATTTTTTTATTTATTTCTCTCATGCGAATATAAGTTCGAGTTCTGACTAGACATTGTAGCACTTCTTCAGGTAGATAGTCATTATATTCATTTTGACTTTTTATAATACGTACTAACTTCTGTATAACTTTGACATCTCTTGAAAATTTTGGGCCATGAAATTTAACGAAACACTTCTCCATAATCCTCGCTGCATGGAGCAGCTCTTTCGAAGGCTGCATGAGGTGCCCTCTCGAAATTAGTTGGATCCATTCAGATTTTCCGTGTGATGTATCGCCGTCGAAGTTATGAGTAGGCTCCCCTAAATGATGGTATTTCGAACGAAATCTATGTACAACATATCCTGCAACATATGCGAGTCCTGATTCTTCAATACAATTATCATTGGAGATGTCATCAAGTGGTGAAGTTGATTCTTGAGAAATGGTTCCAACCTTGTGCACATTAGCAATTTCGTCAAGCTCGTGAGGACTATCAAAGAGATCGTCATCAGAGTTGTCTTTCGACTGACATTCGTCTTCGGTATTTTCGATTGTTAGATCAGGTGAAATGTTGATGATGTCCATAAATAATTCTCCAGTTAGAACTATCTCACCATCATGATCTGGTTCATATAAATGTTCCGGTTCTGAGCTATTATCAATTGTAGAAATATTCGAAACTTGTGAATCACTGCAGTTTTGTAAGATGGTACTGATATCAAATTTTCTTTGTCGACTTTCTTCACTGTTTTCACCAGCATAAAGTGTGATGATACCGGATGAATTAAAATCTTGCAGAGGAGTCGAATTACTTAAACTTGAAGATATACAAGAAGCACTCATATCTTCTTCACTGTTCTTATTATTTGTGAAAACTGCGTGCGAGTGCTTACCCAATATATACCAGCGTAGTCTGTACCTGAAGTCATAACCAGAGGGATGATCCCTGGTAGCGCCCATTCCACGAATATATGAAAAAAAGTTTTCTAGTACATCCTGTTGTAGTCGACGAGTTATGAGATATTCATAATCGTTAGGAAATTTTTGTCCAAGATATTCATGAAGACCCTGAAGAGATGCGTTGCTAATTAGTATTCCTTCCTGGAAAGGCATGAGCTTCTTCCGTGACCCTACTCGCATGGATTCGATATATGATGACATTAACAACCAAATTCTCTTCTGATCATCTATATCCACACCATAACCATTTACACCTGGATGTTGGCCATATTTTGTTTGCGAATTATGCACGTCGAACCAGTCGTTCACAGTCAGTATGAAATTGCCAAATTTATTATATTCTGTGGTAGCAAATAATTTGCGCTGCCCTCCCCATTCTACAGCCTTCGCAACTGATCGCGACCAGATCCGAGCTGCAGGCCAGACAGCTTGTCTCATGCTGTTCCGAGCATCCAGCACTCGCTGCGTGAGCTTATGTGCCACGCATAAATCTGATTTTGAACTCCTATCAACAATCGTTTCTAGTATGTTGACAGTAAATCGTTCACTACAGCCTTGTAATTGAAGTCCGTCGTCAACATACCAATTTCGTAAGAGCTTCAGCAGGTGTGGAACGTCGGCAAAGGCATATACAAAAGCGTTGTCGATTGTAGGATGTGGAAAGTAATGGTTATTGGTTTTGATGCCGAGCTCTCCCCAAACTCCTTTATTACCCATATCACAAGTGCAGGCAACGACTTGATATCCAGCTGAGTCAAGGAGTGACAAAGCTTCATTCAATATTAATTTGGTCATTGGCTGATCGAATTTATAGTAAATAGGTTGTTTCCAGTTACCAAAGAGGCCACGAACCATGATGACTTGAACTTTTGTACATGGACCAACCATTTGTTCTAATTTTGAATCGAAACATATCTCTGGCGTCAAAGCCATTTCATCAAAAGTGAGTACTGCAATTTTTTCCATTGGCGACAAAGTTTTACTTTTTTCACGCATCACCGTTAAGACGTCTGTGAGGAATCCTTCAGATATATCAAACTTTGCTAGAGCCCATCTTCGCAATGATGATAATGAAGGGAATGGAAAGTTCAATTTATTGCGCAAGTATCTATAGGCCTTGGGACTTACACTCCGCAAGGAAATAGCTGCAGCAAAATCGTCGATGGACCACTTTACCCATTTACGACCTTCTATAATACAACGCCTCTGCCCTTCCGTGAAATAGGGTTGTAAAACGGAATCTACAATACTTTTTTGTTGTTCTTTGCACATAGATTTCTCGATTCCTGCCGATTGTAGTTTGTTGTAAAGTTCTTCATTTAATTTTTTTAGTTCTTCGATTTCGACAAACATTTTGTACTTTGCATCCTGTTCCTCTTTCAATTCGAGAGCATATGCGGCACACCGAGCCCGAAGTTGTTCAATTTCCGCCTGTTGCTCAGACTTTGTACTCTTGTGAAATTGCAGAAGCGATTGCAGATAATGAATATTTTCGGTGAGGCACTGAATTCTTTTTTGAGGATCCTCTTCTTTTGCCATCATTCTATTGCTAGGTCTCGTTCCATTCAAGTGCTCAGTAATAAATCTAAACAAGCAAATTAAAAAAGAAATCAATGTTACAACTAGTGATGAATGAATAGATAATACAAAAATCAAATGGGAGAAGCTTTACTGTTTTCTTCTTTTCCATGCTGGAGGTTCTTCTGCGCTGTGAGCAGTGCGATCATTCTTCAGAATATTGCTAGAAAGAGATTAATAATGATTCTTGGTTACAACGAATCACTTTTATAATTGATGACATAACATATTGCCAAGACTTACTTCAAGTTCTTAGGTATCACCCTGCACAGTCTCTCAGCGTTTTTATAAGAGTCATCATGCTGATGGTCTCTTGCCAATCGTTTTGATCTTGAAAAACCAAAAATGATACAATTATATTACGAGCATTCCATTAGATAATTTATTGACTGCAGAACATACCTTCTGGGAAATGTAGCTTCGGGTCTAACATAATGTTTTGTTTCCTCTCCAGTAGGTGTTGATTTCGTATCATGCGAATCATTGATAAGCGAGGATTTCTGTGTCATAGTTCCAACACGTTGTGCAGAATAGTTATGATGTCGAGATGGAGTTCCAACGAGAGCAGATATTCCAGGACTCCGGTTCAAATCGGGTAGATTAAGATTCTCGTTACTGCTAATGATTTTTTTATCATGTGAAGGTGATTTCCCTTCAGAGGCTGAATGTTGCGCGTGAAGGACGAATTTTCGATAAATAACTTTAATCTCTGGCTCTTGTGATTCCTCGACAATCGATTGTTGATTATGATCTAATCTGAAGATATATAATGTAAAATAATTATGAAAGCTATTAAAAAAAAAATCATATATACTCTTCTACTGTCGGTGTCAGTTTAAGTGTGGGGACCGCATGAGGTACAAGGCGCCTACGTCTCATATTTCTTACGGCTGTCTCTATTTTTGCGGCAGCAGAATTAACAAATGAGTTAGAAGTGAAATGAGCCGAACATATTCTAACTGAAAGAACAAGACAAAAATTGTTATAATTAAACGAGGTATGGTATAAGCAATAACTATATAATAAACTAAATGACAACATACGTTAAAAAAAATGTGGAAAATGCTTCAAATGTGAACTTTGACCAAAAACGACGAAAATTACTGGGGTCGTATTGACCCCGGGTGACCGCGAAGGGTTAAATAACTGATTACATTTATACCGATAATTGATACTTACCATTCTCAGAGTTCGCCGGCATTTTCACCTTCCCAATCCTCTTCAACCAACCTTCACGCATCACGCCGGATTGTGGTAAACGAAAAAAACTTATGTATTCGTTAGATTTCCGAATGTTTGTTCGATTATTTTTACAGCCTTCGACAATACACGAATACGCCATTTCAGAAATCGTAAATCGCAATCAAACTTCTATAGTTTTATTACGTCTTGCATCATGCATGCAAACAACGGGAGAGAAATGCACAATTTGTTTTACAACAAATTGGCGATCAGTCAACGCGGCGCGGCAACGCGTTTTCAAATTTCAAATTTCACGAGCGCCGCGTGTATTCAATGCGCTGTGACGTCACCAAAAAGTGGTGCCATAGTTGAATAAAAAATTATTCCCCAGCAATATAGGGATTTCTTAGACATTTGGTACTCGCTCTTACTTAAATCTGTTTGGATTCGAAAAGTGGGCGTGTCTTGGTAGTTCTAGGCACACCATCTATACTCACACCACGGCCAAAACCAGAATAGAATAAGTTAAAATTAAGAAAAACAATCATTCACATCATTCACATCATTCATTCCCATTCAAACAAACACGATTATTATTTTATGTTCACGCATTCTTATAACTTTGTAAATAGACGTTCACAAGAACACAGAGACAAGAACAAATAACGAATAAAACAGAAATGATTGAATAATCATTTGATTATTCAGGAATCTGATCTTTCTTTTTCATTTTCCAACTTAACCGCATTTTCATCATTTCTTTCAGAAAAGCACTTCGCTTACTTTTCATTCAATTTAAAATCATTTATAGCTAGATATCAGTATCGGTGCGTCGACCTCAACAGCTATGGTAGCTCTATAGCACCTATCCTAGTCTGAAGAATTCAACATATCCCAGATCCGTAGGGACGCAGCTCTGTTAGTGAAAAATCTATCCGAGTCTGTATTAGGGTAAATTAAGGGTTTTTTCAACTTTTCCCAGAGGAGCTCCAAAACATCACCCGTGACAAAGAACACACGCGAACTAGTATAATTTCACCAGCCTTCAGCTGGTGAAACATATGCAATAAGTTACAGTATATTGTATATTAACAAGCGAAAGTTGACGTAAAATTACAATATTCAGCATAGCATAATCATGTTTTCAAATACTTTTTACAATAGTAGAGATTATACCATATTGCCTCCAGAAATTTCATATCTTTTTCTCACGTTGGGGTCAGCTTCTTGATTTTCATAATATTGTAAAGCCTCCACTATTTCTTGGTATTTTTTTTTTCAATCCATCTACTAATTCCCCTGGATGAACCGAAAATAATGAAACACATTAGGAATCATATCAAACTTGTAGTTGTCGAAGGTAGTGTGTATAATGATTGAAATTTTTTTGGAGTGATCAACTGATAAATAATTATTTACTTGATCTTCTATTCATTTTGCTCAAGTTGTAATAGTCCCGATAATGAAGGTAATTTTTATCAATATCACCGAGGTTGACATTGGGGTGGCATGAGAGGTGCTGTAGTGAGCTGACTCAAACGTGGAATGTAACTTGGGCTGCCACAAACTAGCCCACGGTTATATAAAGTATGCTACTTATCAATACTCAACCAGAAATAGACTGAAGTTAAATACATTAGATAGAAATCATGACGCTTCATGTATTATAAAGAAACTTTGCTATGAAAACACAATCTCACACTGAAGAACGGAACGTGAGTCACTAATTGTAGAGGAGGATTTAATTTCAATCTCGCCAGAAATCAAAAGCCAAACAATTTGCTCAAACTGACGTTTCGTATACACTAGTACCAACAATCATACCTGGTTTTCTCTTTCTTCCGCGTAGCGGAAGACGTTCTCTGACCGGTGGTTCTTGATTATTGTCACTATCCTCCTCAGTGTTGTGGTTATCTGCTGGATCATTATGTTGTTCCGGATTTACAGTTTCTGGAAGAATAGCTTTATCTTTATTTTGAACGATTTCAGTGGTCACGTTTGTGAAAATTTGATCTTTTGAAGTGCTGGCGTTCAGTACTACATTCTTAGAGTTGGATCCAGTATTTTCTGTAGAATTTGATGAATCAATTTCATGAGAACGAAAGTTGTAACAACCTAAATCATTGGAACTTTATGAACATTCTACAGCAATATAACTATTTCGAAATAATTGAAGAAAAATACTACAATAATTGCATGAAATAGAAACTAACTTTTTTCCAGGCAACATTCACTTGGTTTGCATTTGGTCTTGGATTTCTGTAAGATGTTAAGTTTTATATTTACAGCTTCATTTTTCGTGATGATTGGCTTATTTGCCTTTATCCTGCATCCTGCATCCTGCGCCCTCATCACCTCTCTCATCATTAACTGCAAATTTACATGAATGAGTATTGCATAATAAAATTAGATCGACCCAGTAACTCATATGCAGAATTGAATAAAATACAATTACGGGGAAATTGAAGTCACAAAGGATCGTCATTGCGAATAATTTGTTAACAGAGAGATAATGTAAGAATATTAGGGATATGCCGAGAGCAAATAAATTTAACACAAATAAATTAGCATCAGAAATCACTTGGAATAAATTTATTACCATGAAATATATAATAAATCTTTGAAAAATGTTGATGTAATGACTCATATAATGTTGTGAGAGAATTCAGCATGTCGTTCATCGTACATGTGATTCATTTTGAGAATTTGATAAAATATATAAGAAGTCACGTAATGAATCATGTAGGCATGAATCATCAGATATAATGTATGAAAAATCGTATGGTCAACCATATAATTTATCATGTAATTTGTTTTATATTATATCTGATGATTCGTGCCTGTATGATTCGTTATGTGATTTCCAAATTCAAAAGATAAATTATATGATGAATGACATGTTGAATTCTAATATGATATTCTATTAGCATTTTGGACTGGACCTACACCGAGCTACACTGGTGTATTATAGCTATCTTCCTCTATCTCTTCCTCCCAGAGTAGAAAGAGGATGAAGATAGCTACACTACACCAGTGTAGCTCGTTGTAGTCCTAGTCGAAAATGCTATTAGATTTATCACATCAACATTTTCAGTAGGGCAGATGTCCAAAGTTTGGGATAATTCATTCCAATTGATCGGTTACGATCGACTGTCAATCTAAGCTTCTTTCCTATGGACTTGGCACTGGTCGATCAGAGGCTGCATGGCCTAGAGTCAGCTAATGTTGGAGCTAAATTTGAGCCACGCAGCCTCTGTTCAACTAGCGTCGAGTACATCAGTGAAACTCTCAGATTGATTATCAATCAACGATTCGTAACCGCTCGATTGAAATGAATTATCCCAAACTTCGAATATTCCATTTATTTCGTCGATGGTAATAAATCTACACGTAATGTTGAAGAAAAAAATAAAAAATCCCAGCATATTCACCTTGATCCACAGGTTTCTGCTGTCGAATGTCTTTTCCACCGAATAGGTCTTTTCTTATTCTCAATTTTCCTTCGGCTCGAGATCTTTCGATTTCCTTTGAATTTTCTTCTTCTCCATCATCATAATCAATGTTGTCGCTTTCTTGATTATCATCTTCATTTTTTGAGTCATCAATCAACTGTTTTCTGGCTGCTAGAAAGGTTCTTGCCTTATGTTTCCTCAGCACTTCCATATTTTTCTTCCTTAGTACATCTTGTATTAACGTATTGTGTTTTTGTCTCTGTAACAAAGCAAAAATTTAATTTTCAAAGTACAAGTGACGACCGTTGATTGATTTGTAATTTCTTTTGTGCGATGATTCAATTACGAATCCTTGAGTAAGCTTACCCGTAATGGTTTAACCGGTTCATCCGATTCTGAAGAGGGAACACCACTTGGAATGATTAATCGACCCCCATTAGAGATTTTTTCTTGGATATGCTCCACACTCTCTGCAATAGGAAAAAAATTATTATCCGCTATGAACACATAGTGTATCTGATTCTGTTGCCCCCGCAGTCTTCTGTATCTTTCTATATTTCATGATTACATAGAGAAGAAACGAGATACAGAAGACCGCGGGGACAACAGAATCAGATACGCTATGTGAACATGGAATGATTGAGGCATGCTTTGATCAATTCGATCAATTCGGATATCTATTATATGCAATAACAATAAATTTTCTAATTCTAATCATGGCATAAGGTAATCTACAAAAAAAACAAAAACGATCGGCCATGGGTTGAAAACGTGGCTGGTATATTATGTATATTGTATGCTATGGCTGTAACTGGCAGCTCGCTTGACTATTCCCTCACGGAAAAAAAACCCGAAAAATTGGGGGTGTACCCTGAAAGTTGGGTGTTTACTGTCAAATTTCAAGGTAAACACTGAAGTTTGAGGGTGAACCCCGTGATTTGAGGATTTTACCCCTTCAAGTTTGAGGTAAACCCTCAGCGATCGAGGGTAACCCCCGTGAGTTGAAGGTTAATCATCAGCGATCGAGGGTTACCCCCAAGAGTTGAAGGTTAACCTTCAGCGATCGAGGGTTACCTCCAAGAGTTGAAGGTTAACCTTCAGCGATCGAGGGTAAACCCCCATGAGTTGAAGGCTAACCTTCAGCGATCGAGGGTAACCCCCATGAGTTAAAGGTTAACCTTCAGCGATCGAGGGTAACCCCCATGAGTTGAAGGTTAACCTTCAGCGATCGAGGGTAACCCCCATGAGTTGAAGGTTAACCATCAGCGATCGAGGGTTTGATAGGAATGTTAGTACATTTATTATCTGAAAAAAGGAAACCTGTTTTTTTTTTTATTGATGCTCGATAAAATTGATCATTTATTATTATTTATTGTTGATTAATAATATTGTTAAATCAACATTTAGTTAAAAATTTACAGATTATTGTTTTTAAGTCGATAATATTGATTATTTGAGTGATATAAGTCAATTTTGCTGCATTTATAAATGAATAACAATATTATTTTAAACAGTCCAGCGATTGAGGCTTGATTACTCCAAAGCGGCTCGCTTTTACGCAAATTTATTATTAATTTATTATTCGAAGGTATAAAGCCTATATGCGGGGGTTAACCCTGAACTTGTAGGTGAACCCTGAAAACGGGGGTTAACCCTGAACTTGGAGGTGAACCCTGAAAATGGGGGTTAACCCTGAACTTGGAGGTAAACCCTCGATCAAGGGGTACGAATTTACCCCATCCCGGTTGGGTGTAATTTTGAGGTTGAATTTGGGGGTAAATTTCGGGGTAAATCTCGGGGTTTTTTCCGTGAGGGTTGCACGGCATGGCTATATTTCTATATATGCGATTGATTTATATGAATCATTTCTTCACTTACCTCCTAAATAAAGTATGAAGGCCGAATAATATCCAGCATGTGCATGGTCTATGTCGCACTCGGAACCGCATTCTGACCATTTCGCGTAGTACCGTCTTCTTTTATCAAAATCACTGTTGTTTTTTGGCTGGATGTGTGTTTCCGAATTTTTGTAACATTTTATATCAGTTATAGAAACCGTATAAAACTTTTTGGTGTCGTCTGTGTAGGTAATATACGCGTGAGTCGGTTGGCCCAGGTTTTATTACAGTCACGCCACGTGCCAAAACAGTATGTAAATGCGAGATTTGGCAAACTGTTGCGAACTTATACTCTAGTTGCGTACCACCGGTAGCGCGCCGCCTATTTTGGATGCCCGTTCATTGGCGAGCTACAACACAGTCTGTTACAATCTTTGACGTGATTGGTGTATTTGAATTTTCAGCTGAAATTTACCGTCACACCGCCGGCGCAACGGTCGTCGTGGCATCGGTGTCTCCTCACTAAGCCTGTTTGTCTGCAGAGTTTGAGAGAAGAGTTTGCATTTTGTACACTACCGCGAAACCGTATCAGCAAGTTTACCTAAAGACAAGTGCTTCAAAAATTATTCAAGTAATGAACGCTGTAAAGAGACGCAAATTGTATTTAAAAGGTATCGAAGATATCAACTACTCTGCAAGGTATAGAGCTAGAAAAAAAATTGAACGTGTCGGAGAAACTATTGACGAAGTAAGTTCTCATTATTTTCCGTATTCCTCTTCTATTATATTCTCGTAAGCCCATAAAGGCGAGGCAAGTCGCAAAGGTCGCACGGAGTAAGTAAGTAAGTTCAATCACAATTGAAAGTTCTTTATTATACCTTTGAGAATAATTCATGAATATTTAAATGTGATGGATATTATTTAATATGTAGCTATTAATTTTTATATACTTTATTCTTTGTTATTTATCTATCAAATATGCATTGATGTTTATTTCATTCATTATTCTAGATTATTATTATTCATTCACTTACAAATTTATTTTCCAATGAAAAGATACCATATATTCGTATATAATCTAGTGCCTAGATGATAGATCCCAAGGTTTTGTGACTATGTTTGTAAAATGTGTCTTCTGGCATTTCATAATTCTGAAGAGGTAGACCACAATCGTATCGAAGTCTGACGTTGCTGTCCAGCGGCAAAGAATGTGTTGTTTATGTCTTTCGTCGCAGTTTCACGCCAATTATTCTTCTTCTTCGTCCGATGACTTAACGTCCGTTGGGACATGTAGTCGCAAGTTTCACTCCAATGGATTGAGGATTTTATTTATCCACCATGAACTGCAACATGAGTCCTCACACTATAAAGTATTGCAGTGAAGTGAGCCAAGAGGCAACGGTATAACCTGGCGTTGTCGTGGAGTTCGAGATCTGTCGTCGCAGAGTCTGCAAAAGAAAAAAAAAATCCTTCGTCTTGTAGTGCGGCGACAAAGTATCCAATGGTATCTTTTACTCCGTAAGAGTGTGACGTTAGTCCCTGCACTCTTCATGACACTTTTTGGCTCGCTCTACTGTGCTACAAGACAAACAATTTTCTTCTCCGGAAGACTGCGAAGATCAATCTCATACTCCACAATAACGCCAGGTCAAATCGTTGCCTTTTGGTTCGCTTCACTGCAATATACTAGTGACCACCGTAAGGGCTCACTTTGCAGCTTAACGGGTAAGAAGAAAGTCCTTCATCCATATGTGTAAAACTGTGGCGGAGGACATGAACAGCCTTTACTTCTGCACTGAACAGCGAACTCAGTCTTCAATGTGTTCGTTGCATGTCAGTGTTTTAGAAATTGGTAGGCGCAACTGCATATTAAAAACATCAGTAAAAAACATTGTAATGGATCATCAGGTCAGTGAATAAACTAATATTCATTATCTACTCACCAAAGAATTAATTTATGAATTGAATGAATAATAATTAATCAAATGTATACTTTATACGTACTTTTCAATGAATTCATTTTCAGGCTGTGGAATGTAAGGATGAGGCACAGGATGGCCACGTTCCGTTTGTAAAGCCAAACGAGGAACCCTGTGCTGTAAGTTCTTAGTTTCAATTATGATCAAGACACGTAGGTCAAATATTTAGGAGATATTTGATGTTGAAATCTCCTTACTTATTTTAAATAATGTCATTTATCTGTTATCACTGATCGAATAACGACAATATTCGATGCGTTTTGTGTGTCTCGCTAACAATGAAATCAAAAAGTACACTGAAATCGCGGCATAAGGCTCATTTATAGATTTTCGTGGATGTTTTCTATCCATTTTTGCTTGTTCGAGAAGCTGAATTGCCGGAGAGCGAAATATATCATGACATAAGGATCAAAAATCGATGGTTGTAGATACCACCTGTCAATAACAAAAATTGTACATGGGCTGCATACTTGACTAACGAAGGTAACAATCAGAAATAACTGTCTAATAATTCGATTTACAGATTTCGACACCTGATGCTGACGCCTCAAGTGAGAATGATATAGGCAGTGGTGATGACGAGTTTGATTCATTCCTGATTCGTCACAGCCAACCAAAAAATCTTCAAGATTTATTACAATCTCCAGGGTTTGCGATACTATAGCAACACCAGTGGAAAGAAGTCCTGCTGAGCTGCTTTTAATGGACATCAAGTTTTCCGTAGCTAACCAATTACCGGTAACGTCAACGTCGAATCTAATAAAGCTAATCAATAGTATATTTGCTATGCCAATAATGCCAGAATCACGCTATTTAATCGACAAATTTTGCAATTTTAATGATAACGCGGAATTTCACGCAACGTGCCCGAACTGTACTATGTATATCGGTATATTGACGGAGGTGAACGAAACGGTAAGATGTACGAATTGTAGCGCAGTCGTTAATGTATCAAATTCATCGTCCACAAATTGTTTTGCGATTGTTGATCCGTCAGATGCAGTAGCTGACTACTTAAATGCATATGAAGACCATTACAGCTATGTAATGCAAGAAAGACGCTATGATAAAGGACACTTCAAAGACGTATATGATGGAAAATGGTATAGAAATTTTGTCAGTAGTTTGCCTGAAACTACAAAACAACAGTATGCTACCATAGTATTCAATACAGATGGAGCACCAGTATTTGAGTCCTCTACCTATTCGATTTGGCCCATATACATTATGATTAATGAATTGCCAGCTAAACGTAGATTCGATCACTTGATAGTATGTGGCCTCTGGTTTGGGAAAAGTAAACCTCAGATAAGTGTATTTTTAGATCCATTTGTTGAGAAGATGAACGAACTTTCAAGTACAAAAATACCTTGCTTTATCAGAGGAGAAGCACTGAATGTGAAATTGTATGCATTAATCTGCTGTGTGGATACCATTGCTCGTTCACCTATGAACGGAACAATGCAATTTAACGCTTTCTTTGGGTGTGATTGGTGTCTGCATCCAGGGGAATGGATTGATGGGAGTATGCGATATCTTATTTTGAATTATGTCGTTGAGAATAGAGACAGTAAAAGTACTATCAACCACATGAAAGAAGCAGTGCAAAAAGAACTTCCTATTTTTGGCGTCAGAAATGCTACTCCGCTACTAAACTTGCACTGTTTTGACTGTATTGAAGGTTTCGTTCCTGATCATATGCATTGTTGGCTTCTTGGCGTTGCAAAGCAGTTAACAGAAAGTTCAATTAAATCTATTTCTGCATCTGAGTTGAAGATTCTGGAGTTACGCTTATCCAAAATCAGAGCGCCTAACCAACTTGGTCGCTTAACTAGGCCTTTGAAAGATAGAGCTCACTGGAAGGCACGTGAGTGGGAGAATTGGCTCCTATATTATAGTATACCGGTATTCGAATCAGTGATGAATGGGGCGAAACTGAAACACTGGAGCCTACTTGTTGAAAGTCTGCACATATTATTAGGAACTGATATCACATCTCAAGAATTAGAAAACGCTGACCGAATGCTCCATGAATTTGTTTGTGGAGTAGGGGACATTTATTCAAACACTGCAATGACGTATAATGTTCACCAGCTATTGCACATAGCGAAAAGTGTCTATAATTGGGGGCCATTATGGGCACACTCCACATTTCCATTTGAGTCTGCAAATCATAAATTGCTCAGTGCAATTCAGTGTGCCAGAGGAGTGAATCATCAAATACTTCGATACCTGGATATGCACCGGTCCATTGATGTTCTTGAAAGATTCCTGTATCCACACTCTTCTAATATTGTTAAACAGTATTGTTCAGGCTTAGCTAAACCACAGACAAAAAATTGCCTCCAGATATGTGGCATCACATTTTTTGGAAGATCTAACGTGGTGAACAAACATTTACTAGACAAGTTCCAACTATCGCCAAGCGCGTCTACCTTCATGAGAATTGTAAAAAACGATTGTCTATATGCTTCTTGCAAAAAGCAAAATTTGCGTTCTTGCAATTCATTTGCACAACTCGCCAACAAAGATTATATACAAATAATCAGCTTCGTTGTTGACCAAGAGAGAAATAAACAATTAGTTTTATGCAATATTGTACAGACCACGTCGAGTGGATTTGCAAAAACATCGAAAAAAGTTACCCGAATACATACTGAGGTAATAGCTGTGAACATAACAGATATTGACAAAGTTTGTGTGATGCTTCATGTGACGGATGTAAAGTATATTTCTTCGGTACCAAATTTACATAAATATTGACTCCAAAAACGTCCTCGACTATCTATATATATTAGGGTGCTTTTTTTGAAACGACTATTTTTTTTCAACTCCCCCTTGAAAATCTTGTTGTACATTAAGATTTCTAAATCAGTCAAATTACCACAGGTACTTTCGAAGAACACTAAACTCTTTGTGAAATATGAGTCTCAGATTAGAACAATCCATAGAAATGTGGCTGTTGTGCGTGGCGAAGGAAAAAGTCGTAATGTTTGCTTGCTTTTAGCATGGGAAAACTCAAAGGAAGAGCGCGAGTATTTAGAATTGGAATAAAGAGTTAGAAATTGGACAGGATTTCTTTTTCAACGTCTACAATAAGATTTTCACGGGGGAGTTAAACAAAATAATAGTCGGTCCAAAAAAAAAAGCACCCTAATATATATACCTATATGTAAGACGGATTACGGCGCTGGTCGGTCAACAAGTGACGTCAGGCTTGACAATGGTCGGTCCAGCCTAGCTGGAGGGAGTAACAATGACTGGAGCAACTCTCCAGAAATCCCCAGTATGAGACGAGTCGCCTTACTGAGCGGAATGAGTCTCGAGGAGACAAAATTTGTCCTCATTTCATTTCATTTAATAAAAAAAACCCTAGTCATACTTGAAGCATGTTTCGCATCTTATTCCCTCTAAGCAAGATCCTTACATATATATATCGATACCCACGTTCTAATATGTCGTAACCCACATTTGGAATATTGTTCAGTAGGGGATGAAAACGGTTCACTATTACCATTGAGAAGATAGGACCTTACGGATTGGAATATTCATTTAAAAATAGTAAATCAATGATTTGACCGCTAAAACTTACACATAAGCTGCGAGACATTATTATCATTCAATTTTTCAAAAAAAGTCAATTTCTCAAATTTTATGGGTTACGACATATTAGAACGTGGGTATCGATATATTAGATATGGATTGTATAATAATTAGTATAGAATAACTCTTTCCTTGTACCTGTCAATGCGACGGAATAGTAATTAAGGCTCTACAGAATTATTGAGTATGATACAAATTGCTTCCTGGAAGTAATTAATAAAAGATAATCAATATCAATTGTGATCTCCGTCACTTAGATCTAACAAGAGAAAATTGATAATGATTTTTAATAAAAATATTTTTCTTTAAAACAACTGTGATTCATCAATTTATCGAATGTTTGTCTTCCTGCCTTGACTCGAAATCATTTGGTTACTCAGTGTGGATTTCAAACTCATCATCAGATCAAAATGAATTGTGAGTTGAATTACGTAATAAAATTCGTAATATTAGAATTGTAACGAATTATAAAACGAATTTTATAAAAAAATACATAATAATTCACCTAATAAAGTTTATGTGGAATCCAATCATAAGTTTATGAAATTTATTATGTAATTCATTACGTCATTTTTCACGTGATATTTTACAAAACCTTTTTCAGTAGGGTTACGATGCGTCACGCCTGCAAATCATAAAAATAAAGTGAAGTTCGAAGTGATTGGTCAACACCCTATCATTTATAGTGTATATGAGTATATATGAGTTGAAAATATTCTATAATTGCTTAGATGGTTGGATACTACAGCTAATTTTCTGAAAACTCGAAAGGTGCTACATAATTTCAAATGATTTCAAAGAATTAATGTCATTCCACCAATAATCTAATGCATAGCATATTTCAAGGTATCAAACGATTTAACCAGATTTTTAAAGATATCAAATGCTTCAACTCATTTCATAGATCTTAATACATTTTCACTCCTCATAAAGTCAAATCTTGTACAATACTCGACAGAAAACTTTTTTCTGATTTTGTGTGATTGCACACTCGCCTTTGGCTCGTGTTGCCAATTCACACTCGTCAGAAAAAAAAATTTCAACTCAGTGTGCGAAACTCGATTCCTCATGCCATATTAGTAATGTGCGAAGTGCCCGATTCACATCCTTCCATATGTGAAAATAATTAAGTTCTCTTCGTTTAAAAATAATAATTTCTAAAATAATTTTTTGCTATTCAACTTTCTCAATTTTGTGTCAAGTTGTGTTGACATACATATGACTGATTGAATAATCGCGTTACCAATATGTCAAATCAAGATTACATCCTATTTATGAATAATAAAATTTATGTGAAAAATAATGTAATTCTATCAAAATCAAATAAGCCTTGCTTTTCTTATATAACTTGGATCTGTAACTTGCGTTTCCATCGATAGACTACGAAAAGGGATATATAGAAGCCTAAAAAATGATTTTTTTTGTCTCTGATTTCCTCATTTCTTCAGTTTCGAAGACAAATGAATTTTTATGCTATTGAAAATCGTTCTTGAAAGTATTTGGTTTTTAATGGGGGTGGGGGCGTTTCCCCTCCAACCTCCCAGCGGGGGCTTCGCCTCCTGCACCCCTACCAGGGGCTTTGCTCCTGGACCCTGTCCACACCCTGCCTCTTGCAATTATATCGCAATATATTGTTATATTAGGTAAAATCACCTTTACATCATTAATTATATACGACTAACATCTAGTAGCCCATATGATAAAACACATCTCCTAAAATATAAGAACTTCGGTTGCTGCGTCAACAAGCATTATTGTAAGGGTGAATATTTGATAAAGTGGTTCGGTAGCGGCACTCCAATTTTTCGGCGGAATTTTCGGGATAATTGGGTTCTCGAACTATCAAATTGCAGATGAGTAACCGTGTTATTGAGAACGTTGTGTTTGGAAATTATAAAATTATTTATTTCTACTAAAAAATTAGCTCAAACATGGAAAATGTCATTCCCCTGGCGTGTCTCTGGCCCCGCTTTCTCAGCTGAAGAACGAGCTAATTAGAAAAATATGCGGATTTACCAAAACGAAACTTACGGTAATATATTTTCAGATACTTGCTTTATACTTGTAGATATGCGAAAATAACAAAAGTTTATTCAATTATGAGTGAATAAGATTTCCCTGCGTGTCTCCGTGTTTTGGAGTAATTCCCCTGCCGGTAAGTATAGATAAATTTTCATGCACAAAGTTTATGCCACCATGACCATATCGAACCCTTAGTGGTAAAACATGCTATCCCAGAATAAGCTGGGAAAACATGCTAGCCGAGAATAAGCTAGCAAAACATGCTACCCGAGAATAAGCTGGCAAAACATGCTACCCGAGAATAAGCTGGCAAAACATGCTACCCCAGAATAAGCTCGTAAAACATGCTACCCGGGAATAAGCTGGCAAAACATGCTACCCGAGAATAAGCTGGCAAAACATGCTAGCCGAAAATGAGTTTCAAGAATATACTATCTCGCGTCAGAAATTTTTTGGAGCAAAATTTGGTTGGTAACACTGCTGCTCGCATAAAGACGAACGAAACGATCTTTATTCTAATTCTTACACAGAAATTCATTTGTCGCAGCAAAAACGTTCACATATAGTTAGTGTAAAAACTATTCGTACAGTCTAAGTAAAAAAAAAATAAAATAAAAAAAAAGAAGAAACGATTTTCGATCGATTAAATTATCTTTGAAATTCTTTAGCGACCTTTCTAAATTGTTCAATCACGCCCCAATTTTGAAAGACTTACTTAAATACTCAAAACTACGAAATTTTGGGGTTAGACCCAAAACTTTGAACTCTAGATCACAACGTTGTCACCCTACTGTATATGCTGTGTGACTATTTTTTCTGTGTAGAAATTGAAATGAAGATCGTTTTGTTCGTCTTTATGCGAGCAGCAGTGTTACCAACCAAATTTTGCTCCAAAAAATTTCTGATGCGGGATAGTATGTTCTTGAAACTCATTTTCGGCTAGCATGTTTTGCCAGCTTATTCTCGGATAGCATGTTTTGCCAGCTTATTCCCGGGTAGCATGTTTTGCGAGCTTATTCTGGGGTAGCATGTTTTGCCAGCTTATTCTCGGGTAGCATGTTTTGCCAGCTTATTCTCGGGTAGCATGTTGTGCCAGCTTATTCTCGGCTAGCATGTTTTCCCAGCTTATTCTGGGATAGCATGTTTTACCACTAAGGGGTCGATATTGTATATAGTTCTACATAATATGATCTGATTTTGAGAACATGTGTAAGTGGTTGGAGATGGTTTGTCTGCATTAGTCGCTGCTTGGTCTTCAACTGGAAAAGTCATGTCCATGCCAGTAAGTATTGTCATTCCACTGTGCTGTGTTTTTTTTTATTCAACGAAAGTGTTCTAAAATATTTTATATGTTATTGAATGTAAAATGAAAGACAAAACAACATCTTATAAGCGTAAAATCTATTTCTGAGCTTTTGACCCATAATTTAAGCATATAAGGGTGAATCCGTAATTCTCCTGGCGACATTCCCCTGCACAATTACGGGCCAGGGGAATTACAAGTACACCAGGGAAATTACAGAAAAACCTGTTTTGTCTTCCATTCAAATTAGAACGTGGCAATGATGCGATTTTTAACAATCGCCTCTATCTAATATCTATGTGTTTTCATTTTCCTAGTAACGACCAAATTCCGAATGGGTGTTTGAACTTTTACAATATGGGGAAAGCAACAAGAGATGAAATTTTAGAGAAAAAAAGGCTAGCCGAGAGAAAACGATACCAAAATATAAAGAATAACCCAGAGCAATGTGCACTACGAAAAGAAAAAGAAAGGCAAAAATATATAAATAAAAAAAACAAAGGAATAGTTAAGGCTGCCAAAGATATGACCCCTAGGGAGAACCGGGCCGCAAGAAAACGGTGGCGGAAGAATGTTGCAGCATTCCGCGATAGACGGGCCGCTTATAAAGATCTGACCAATGCATTTGTGAGAGACAGAACGCCGCCTGATTCTGATGATGGGATTGAGAATGCACCTAATATCAGACAGGATCCGAATGCACAGCAACGAGTGCAAGATGGGAGGGTCGTAAGTGGACGAAATAGATCCGTCAAATTAAGGAAGCTTCGAAATAAATTAATAAAACGGAAAGATGAAGAAATCACAAAACTGAAACGAAAGGTAAATAAATATAAAAAAAGATTAAACCGTGTAAAAGAAAAGCTACCTGTTTCTCCAAGGCGCACAGTGGGGCCGAATCCCAAATTCGCGGACATAACCCGAAAAATCAAGTTTTGTTTTCGGGGTTTTAGAGTGAAGGAGTAAGTAAAGTAATAGTCCAAGGGTCGGATTCTAGACTGGGGAGGGTGAGATCCCCTATACCTGCTCTTTTATTCCAGTTCGAAAGTGACCCTCGCTCGAGTTAGACGCAGCGCGCTCCGAGTGAAATTCACAGTGTTGTGTTAAGAACGTGCTGAAGCTGACAAAAATCACGCCAAAAAATTTCTAAAAAATGGATTCGAAAGGGGAAAGTAAGTATAATATCACCGTGAAATTGAAAATGTATAGTAGTGATGCATGTGGCATCGAAAAAAGAATGATTTATCTGAAAATTACCGTAAAACTGCTACGAAAAATTGTAAACACGTAGAGAAAAGTTGAGTTGCTCCCTGTTGTCCCGCAGTCTTTCTTGTTGGAGGTTGTAGATTGATGTATTGTTTAATGGAAACAACCAAAAAATAGTCCGCATTTTTACGCGCCTGCTGTTGGTGCACATTTTTGTAACGAAAAGTACATTTTTCGCAATTTCGAGCGGTGAAAACACAAAATATCGGGAAATGGTTTATACATAAGTTGTGTGGTTTCGAAATATCTACCCAGGGGTGTACTCACATTGTGGGCCCAGTACCCCAGGTGGGCCCGGTGAGGCCCAAATCAATTTTTTGTTATCATAACGCTCATCTTTTTTATAGCGGATTAATATTTTACGCTTTCGAAAAGAAATATTATGTGTCAAAAGCCCCCCCCCTGATCCACTGACTGCGAATCAAGTGATTCTTCCGATGATGATACCTACTAAGGTTGTACGTAACCAAGTAGATTAACGAATACACATTATAGAATTTTTTATATCACCTAACATTTTCCTATTATATATATATATATAATTAAGGATCTAACGGCTATTCTTTTAGTATGTATACATCATTATGATTTTCATATTTTTGTAATAACCTAATTTTAAGAAAATTATTGTTATTTGTAAATACTAACTTTACATTTACATCATTTTCATTTTCATATTTCTGTAGTCACCTTGTTTAAGCAAATTACTGTCATTTTCGTCTAAATAAAACATTTTTTCCCGTACAAATCAGCCATATTGGATCCGTCATTTTGTTTTTTGGATCTTTGACTTCGGATTCGTAATCAGCGACCCCAAAAACCTCCGAGTACAGATTTGCGACCGAATTCAACGTGTTTTTCAAGAAATTTGCTACCGTTTTGGATCCGCCATTTTGTTTTTGAGATTTTTGTTTTCGGATTCGTAATCAGCGACCCCGAAAACCGCCGAGTACAGATTTGCGACCGAATTCAACGTGTTTTTCAAGAAATTTGTTACCGTTTTGGATCCGCCATTTTGTTTTTGAGATTTTCGTTTTCGGATTCGTAATCAGCGACCCCGAAAACCCCCGAGTACAGATTTTCAACCGAATTCAGAGTTATGTCCGCAAATTTGGGATTCGGCCCCACTGTGAGGCGTGAGGTACAAAAATTATTGAGCGATTCTAGCCTGCATTCGAAAAAAAAAGTAGCAAATCAGTTACTGTTTGGAGAAGTGATGAAAGAACAGCTGAAAGAAAATTACTCCCGTCTCCGAACAACTAAAGAAAAAAATGTTTTTGTCCGTGTTATAAATGGAAGACTAGTGAAAAAATACCGAGTTTATAAAACCCTTGAAAATATTTCACCCCAGAGAATAAGAAGAGCATCAAGAACGCAGTCGTTCGATCAGAGAAGAAAAAAAAGAAAAGACAAGATTCCGGAAATCGTTGTAAAGAGTGTTGTTCACTTTTTCGAAGAAGATAGCAATTCGCGCTTGTGTGCTGGTAAAAAGGATTATATAACGAGAAACAAAGAACGGAAACAAAAACGAGTACTCCTGGATACGTTGAAACATTTGTACAGGAAGTATTTGTCGACTCATGGCAGCTTTACATTAAGTTATGCAGTATTTTCAAAATTTCGACCTTTTTGGGTAGTCCAACCAAAGACTGCCGATCGCGACACGTGCTTATGTGTCACTCACGCTAACCTTGACCTTATTTTACAATCACTGCATAATGCCAATATTGTGTCAACACCGAATTACCAAAAATTACTGCAGCAAATTTGCTGTGATCGTTATAATGTGCAATGTCTTTCGCGAAAGTGTCGCGAGTGCAATAATAAACAAATACAATACGAACAAGCAGATGATTCAAAATTGTTGAATTTAAAACAATGGGTAGTTGCGGTAGAAACTATACTTGATGGCAAAACTAAAAATACTCGCAAAGTGCGAAAATACAAAAAAGAAATTGTGAGGATGTGTCCCAAAGGTATAATCTTGCAGCTAGAAAATGGTCTGGATAAATTCTTAAAGCACCAGATGAATATAGTGCATCAATATCAAAATCTAAAATTGTTGAAAGAACGCATCACGGAGGAAGACAGCATTATTCACATGGATTTCAGTGAAAACTATAACACAAAATATAGTGAAGAAATACAGGCGTTCCACTTTGGTGGATCCAGAACCCAAATAAGTCTCCATACAGTCGTAATTTACACGCGAAAAAATGATCAAGATTCAGTTACCACGACCTGTATCTGTTCCCTGTCAAATAATTTAGCACATTGCCCTGCTGCCATTTGGGCGCACCTTCAGCCGGTTTTCAAGCTTTTACCAGATACAGTTACAAACATCCATTTTTTGAGCGATGGACCAGTCACGCAATACAAGAATAAAACAATGTTTTACATGATGGCCAATCAACTGACCATATTTTATCCAAACGTGCAGCGTTACACCTGGAATTATCACGAGGCGGGTCATGGTAAAGGTGCACCTGATGGGATTGGGGCAGTCTGTAAGTGAACAGCAGACAAATTTGTCTCCGTAGGTACCGATGTTTCATGTTTAGACTCACTTGCTAAGATAATACAAGACAACTGTCCCTCTATAATCACTTGCATTATTACCGAAAACGATATTCAGGCAATGCAGTCCATTGTCACTGAAAATGAGGAAAATATTTTACCATTTGTTGGGACATTGAAAGTTCATCAAGTCTGTGGTAACAGTCTTCTTCCAAATAAACTAACAATGAAATCATTGAGTTGTTTTTGTAACCACGAAGGATGCAATCATTATAAAATGGGCGAACTTAATTTTTCTGATGGAAATAAAACAAAACTATCTGTTGATGATATTTATTTTGATTCTAATAGCGAGGACGAATGTCAACCAGATGCCGGATGTTCGAATCCAAATAGTGTCAGAAAGCTTTATAATCCAGGAGATTATGTTAGAGTCAAACTTCCTAGCAAAAGAATTGATTATAAATATGCGGCAATCTGTTCAGGAGAGATAGATGAAGAGGAAAATGAAATCCAAGTCACTTTTTTGAAATTGTGTAATCGAGAAGGTACTTTGTTCAAAGTTGATAATGAGGATGTTTCGTTAGTATCTATCGACCAAATTGAATCCTCATTACCAGCACCAACTCTGATATTAAAAGGAAATAGAGTTTTCTATAAGTTTGTGGAACCACCCGATGTGTTTGAGCTGTAACGTTCCGGCTAGACCGGGTGGAGTGTGGGGTGCAAGGATACCCGGTGTAGACGGCAAACGGGTCTGGGGGTCTCGTCCCCCTCCGCCGGATGCTTGATCTGCCGGTAGGGTTTGGTATAGAATAGAAGAAAAGAGAAGGCAAGGTTTTGTTTAACAAAATTATAATTCTAGTTTTATTACTTAAGTGGTAATATTTCTGGACGCTGGATCCTTCGGTTCCAGACTAAAAAAAAAATAAAAGAAAAATACAAAAAAAAAGATAATTAAACACAAGAAGGTAGCGTTAGCTAGTACTTAATAACTACGGTGTTTAAGAACTATTAAACTAGTAGTGTCTAGGCGATTTAGGCCAAGAGTAATCTGATACAATTTATTAGAATATAGGACAAGAGTCCACAAGTTTGACTTGATGCGGTATTCCGCGGTATAAGTATCTAAAATAAAGAACGGGAGTCGAATAGTTTGACTCGATGCGGTATTCCGCGGTACAATTGAATAATATAAAGAATGGGAGTCGAATATTTTGACTCGATGCGGTATTCCGCGATATAAGCGCTTTTGTGGCGGTATGAATTATTCCTGGCGTAAATCTGATTGGTTAATTTATAATTACATTCTATTGCTAGGTAAACTAAATCAAAAGTCTTGAAATTTAAAGTATAACGAGGATTCTAGTAAGCTATGAATTCGGTATCTAGTGCGAAACGGTAATAGAGGTGAGGCCTCTATTATATACGCGAACGCGCCTAGCGGTCCGGGGTCTCTTCCCGCGGTCCGTACGTCTGAGAGACGGAGTTCAGTCTGGCTGCCGTACACAGGCGGTTGTCCAGAGAGAACTGGCTAGACGGCGTAGCCGGTAGGTTTATATGTGCGCCGTCGGCGGCTTTGGTCTGCGAGAGAGCAGTGGTCACGTGACCTGCTGGCGGGTTATCGTGGGTAGTCGCCTAGCGGCGCGTTTGAGTACTTGGACGGTGCTGTCTCTAATTGTAGCGAGATGATACCTGCTTGGCGTTTGACTTACTGGAGGTATCATCTCGTTACAGAGCAATAGAGATAATTGGGACGCTTGATCACCAATTGAAGTATAAAATTATTTATATTTCCCGTTTTATAAATCAAAGATTATATTATGTAAGACTTATTTTTAAAAATGCATATTTTATATATTTCCCGTTTCTTAATTCCTAAATATGTAAGACTTATTTTTGTAACACAAATACAAAAAAGTTTGAATTAATACGTTCTGATTTCTTTAACATTCATTTTCTTGCACATGGAAACCTACAATATCATTACCCTGGCTCTGAAACTAATTCCCCTGTAGCTTCGTCATCCCCCTGGTAGATGTATTTCCCCTGGACATGAAAAAATAAAAAAATAAGTCGTTTTTTGTCTGGCCCGTTCTACGGAATACTCTAGTTATATGATGCTTACTAAGGAGTATGTCAGTTTCTACTCTGCACGTTGCTTATTGCTTGGCCATTTACTATACTGATTTGGCCACCTTATCAAATATTTACCCGTAAAACAAATCAGTCTGTTTCTAGCTAGCTACTAGTGCAGACCTGTATTTCAGAATACATAATATTTTGCCCAATTCATATAATTTCTCCAGATTCACTTTATTTCCCTCGGGAACCCACATTAAATAACTTGAAAACATAACGAAATATAAAATCGTTACACTGGTGTCAGAATCGGGATCTTACAGAGATCGATAGAGTGAATTTTTGATTAATCGTGATTGTGAAAAGAATATAAAAAAAGAAAGGAAATGTCTCGTCGCCGAGCTACACCCTCTGACGAACCCCAAACAGCTGGTAACCAGCTTACTCCACCACCTCAAGTCGACCTGATGGAACGACTTTTTCAAACTATGGCCGCATAACAACAAGCTATGTTATTGGCCCAAAGAGAAAAGAGAGAAGAACGTCGAGCCGAACGTGAGGCAAATTCGACGGCTCAACGGGAACGTGAAGAACGCGAAACCCTACGTCTGAGAGAACGCGAAGAACGAGAGACGATTCGCCTTCGAGAGGAACGAGAAGCAAATCTAGCAGCCCAACAGGCTACCCTTTCCCTCCTAATGAGACGCCTGGAACCCCAGCCCGATACTTCCCATACCTCAACCCCTAGACGATCCCCAGTAAGGATAGAAGAAATGATAGAACCCCAAAACATACGGTCTGTCCAAAATTATGGGGAAGAAGAACCTTCCCCTACTATTCGTAGACCTCGTACGGGTGGAGCGGCAATTTTCACGCCGCACACCCGTACTGTAATGCAAAGCGACCGAATTGCAGAAACAATTCGGGACGCACGAAATAATAACCTCAATAGCGGAGACCAAAACTTAGAAAATAACGATATTCCTCTTAATTCATCTCGCGTCGGGAGTAGTCGCGATAAACAGATTAACGACACTACAATAAATATTTGTAAAGAAAGTTGTGTTGAGTCAGCAAAAAATCATTTAAAAGCAAACTTCTTTGACGGGTCAATTCCTTGGGCCGATTATGAGCGCCAATTCGAAATTATAGCCGAAATAAACTCCTGGTCCCCCGTAGTTAAGGCTGGAAATCTTGCTGGCTGTTTAAGAGGTCCTGCCTTAGCTGTTCTTTCTTCACTTTCAAATTCCGATATTAAAAACTATGATAGACTCAGCACAGCCTTACGACTGAGATTCGGTAACCAACTTATATCAAAATTGTCTTTGACTCAATTAGACCTTAAAAGACAGGCGAAGGACGAGGGTCTTTCCTCGCTCGGAGTTGAAATAGAGAGATTAGCTAGAATAGCCTTACCCAATTGTGATGAACCAACTAGAGACATGCTAGCTTGTAATAAATTTATAAACGCCATAACAAATCCAGAGTTGAGACATACTCTTAGCTTGACAGGCCCTGTTAAAAAAGTGGACGGAAAACCGTCGGAAACCCATAGAAATCGATGGTGAAATTTGACGGAATCTAACGGAATCCTATACGTTCTGTCTGCAAAAAATGATCGATGGGTGGATTTCTGTCCGTTTTTGTCGTAGTTCCGTTGGCCCAACCGTATTGTAATCGTTTCTGTGAGCAATTTCGGATTCACGTCTATCCGCATCTATACGCGTCGTCAAGCGTTATCGGATCCCATCCGCTATCACGTGAAATATTCTGACTGTTTCTGTACGCATATCATATTCACCCCAACGTAACCGTTTCTGTTAGCAATTACGAGTAGCTTATCTATCCGCATCTATACGCATCTATCGGCAGTTGTTGAACTTTGTCGAATCGTATCTGCTATTCGGTATACATACATTGAAATATTCGTTCGGTTTTTGTTTTAACCCTGGAACGGTACATCCTGCTGTTTTTTATACCTATTCAGTGGCCTATTCAAAATTCTAATGTAAGCAGTTTGAGGTCAAATTTGTTTAAATAACCAAAGTTGTAGCCTCCATGGATGATTCCAAAAATTCATACATCTGTGATTGCCAACGGAAAGGTGTAAATTATACTCATGTAATCGACTAATCCCATATGAATCCGGTGAAGTTTGCTGTAGGATACTTATATCGAATATTGTATATAAACGGATAAAAATGAATAGTTTCCCAAGAGTAACGGAAAATTTTGAGAATTTTCACTCAGGATCTCTACCGATCAGCTGGTAACGTCTACAAAATCTCTTTGAGAATGATAGATAACACACTATCGCACACAAAACATTGCCCCCCCCCCCCCCCCCCCCCAGCCGCCCGCGCGCGCTTTGGTCGTCGCCTGCATTGCTGCTTGAATGGCGTAAAATGTCTAGTACCAGTTTTATCCGCTGTTCCGCACAGAAACAGATAAAAATATATCGTAAGTATCCAACGAACAGAAACAGATAGGGCCAGATACACAAGTGGATATATAGGAGGAAAGATCATCGTTGGGTATAGGTACGTACAGGATCCTATTTGGATCTGCTCATCATTCCAAATGAACCATGCCGGCGTATAGAACCACGCAGATTTGGATTGCATTTCTATCCGTTGGCCCACGAGAATGCTTATAGAACGATTCTTACACGTTTCTATTTGCAAATGCCGGGACAAATACGCATAGTAAACGGACAGAATCTATTTTCTGTCCGTTCCTAACGAAATTTTTAACAGGGGAACCTTCTTCTGTCCAAGAAGCGGTCATTAAGAGTCTAGAAATTGAGGCGTTGACTAACCACCATTTGAGAATAGGAAAGATAAGACGAGTCGAGACTGAAAAGACCGCGAATACATTAACAAAGACAAACGAAACAAATAGACATACTTCAAATTCGAATAACAACGTCAGAAAAACTACTCCCTGGCAGCAAAATAACCCTAGAACTAATAATTATAATAGAAATAATAACAATAATTATAATAAGGGACAAAATTACGGAAACAGACCCCCGCCCATATGTAAGTTTTGTCACAAGATAGGACATTTCACAGAAAGATGCTTCTCATTAGAGAAAAGAAATAGCGAAAATAATAATAACTTCTCTAACCCTCAAACTTCTTGGAGGAAAGATCATATTTCAGAAAGAGAGATAGAAAAAAGAACTCCGGAAAGTCAACCAGGTTCTTCTAACCAAAAAAACTAATCATCGATGATTTTGAGGGGCAGAAATCATCTAGTGTCAGACCCAAAGAAAGCCCTATTTTAACTCAATTCCTTTTAAGAAACTTAAGACAAACAGGTTTATATGCGCGAGGGACTGTCAACGGAATAAACTGCCTCTGGGTCATAGACACTGGGGCAGAAGTGACAGTGGTCCGCTCGGATCTCCTAAAATCTATTAACCCTTCTCAACCATATACTTCTCTTCGTACTGCTACAGGAGAAATAACTCCAGTTTTAAAAGAAGTTTTAGTACAGATTAATGTGATAGGGTGTATCGAGTCTTCGCATAAAGTTTACGTAGCAGACATTGAGGATGAAGGGATTTTAGGAATTGACTTTCTTTCAGTACATAATTGTGTAATTTCTACAGTAGGGAACTTATTAATATCGGGTCGACACAAGATAGCTCTCTTAACTAATAGGAACAAAACTTTTGAATTTCCTCAGATTCAAGTTATAGACATTTCTAGGGAAGAAATAGACCCTTTGCCTGATCATTTACAGAATTTATTCAAAAAATCTTCTTTGAGTTTAGATTTGATTCAAAAAGATAAAGTTAAAACTTCAATAGAAGAATTTCAAGACGCTTTTGCTAAGAATAGCAACGATAAAGGAAGAAGCAATTTGATAACTCATACCATTGACGTAGGAGATAATCCCCCAATTAAACAAGCGGCTAGGAGATTGCCCTTGAATGGACGAGAAGAAGTAGAGAAAATGGTAAATCAAATGCTCGCCATCAACGTAATAGAACCATCTTCAAGTCCTTGGGCTTCACCTATACCAATCGACACGACATTCCTTCAATTACGATGCAAGGAATATGTGATAGCAAGAAACGGTTTATAGACGTTTTCACGGGAGTTCCTGGAAAAATTCATGATTCGAGGGTGTTAAAGCTATCCGATATAGTTCAAGAATTGCCTGCGAGGCTAGGGAGACAGTACCATTTACTCGGAGATGGCGCATACTCTATAAGAGAGTGGCTGTTGATACCTTTCAGGGATTACGGTGGACTAACAGCTGCAGAGCGGAATTATAATAAGAAATTTTGTGCAACGAGGGTTTTAATTGAGAACACGTTCGGTCTGCTTAAAGGTCGATGGAAACAATTGCTGCAAATTGATATGCACAAGATCGATAAAATCTCAAAATTCATAATCAGCTGCTGCGTGCTACACAACGTGTGTATCGATAACGATGACTTCTACATCTGCGACGAACCATATGAAGGGATCGATGATTTTGAGTTTCAGCAAGTTCAAGAGATGAATGATGAAGAATTGAAAAGATTAGGCGAAGAAAAAAGGAACAGAATCAAGGAAAGCTTTATCGTTGATCGTAATGACTAACATAAATATGCATATTACAATGAATGTATTTTATTAATATTGTACGTATCACATAATAAATTTATTTTATCTATGAGAATAAACTTGTTTGTAATTTTAATCACTAGCCCGAGTTTTAGAGAATTGTACTCCTGCAGGACGTAAATTGTACTTATCAACTATTTATAACACATCAAGGCATTTATCATTAAGCAGTCTTACTTCTTGTTCTTTATATTGTATCACAAATCTTATAAGTAATATAGTAAATGAGTATTGATATAGTAAAAAGCTTTTTGGCCGTGGACGGCATTGGTTAAGAAACTATAGCTAATATTGCAAAGTAGTTATCGTAGTGTGAAGCGTTCTTAGAAAAATGATTTTCTACAAAAATCATGATAGAGCCTTTTACTCTTGTTTTTTTTGCAGAAGACTAGTAATCAAGCTGAGCTTCTCCTGGTGTCTTCTTTCTTTGGCATCTTCTTTCTTGTTGTGTAATTCTTCTGCCAGTTCTTGCATACTCTTTCGCTTCGGGGATGGGTTTTTTTGGGGTGGCTCTTTGAGATATTTTATTCTCTTGGCGCTACACAGTACCTGTGGTTCAATGCTGTCGTCATTTGCAGCGATTTTTGACAGTTCTTCTTCAAAGGGAACCTCTTCTCGCGTATTGCCTGACTTCGCATCATGTTCGACAGCAGTCTTCTTCCTTTTCAGACATGTTTTGTATCTATTTTCCACTTGGACATGATCTCGCGTGACGCTCAATTCTTGAAGTAGGTCTTCCGAAATTTTCTTCCACAATACTTTTTTTGTTTTGAATTTCTTCATTGGGCCGACGTGCGGAACATACGCATCATACTTTTCCAACAGAAACGAGGTCTGCTTATCATTCCATAGTTCTAAAATCAACGATACGAATGAAACTCGAGAAATTATCCTGTTATCAATCACCTCGTACAATATGATTAGCATATGATTTACCCAATTTATGATTGACACCTCCTTTCGCAGAAGCACTGGAATCTATGAAATAGAGGTAGAATAAATTAGTGCACTAATATTAGTGAATCTAATGGAGATTTATTGGAAAAGATATAATATTTGAGGAAAGCAATAAAATTAGATATCTATTAACTATCTGCTTATTTAGCTAAAGCTATAATTATACTCACCGGTCGTTGAAACCTTGTCATCGACATCGCATTTGCTATTTTTTTTTGCCTTGGTTGGTTTAGTATAAACTGCAGGATTTTTGTCAATAATTTCATCTACGATATCCCCAACTACTGGCGTCTCTCTGAAACATCAGTACGATAGCTCCGCGGAATAAACAGCTATCTCAGAAGTTGCTCGAAAAAGCAGCTATCTGAGAAGTTGCTCGCAAAAGCAGCTATCTCAAATTTTGCTTGAAGAAGCGGCTATCTCAAAATTCGCTTGAATAACCAGCTATCTCAAAAGTTGCTCGAAAAAGCAGCTATTTCAAGTTTTACTCGAAAAAGCCGACATTTCACGATCGAAATTTTTTAGCCGCAAATTAAGTTGGTAGCACTGTCGCGCGGATTTCGAATAATATTCTACGTCGTCGGCGCTTGTGAGACTTGGAGCCAACTCAGACATAAAAGTACATTAATTAAATAAAACGACGATGAACAGAGAATAAAATTAGTATTTATTCCGCATATAGAAATGTTGAATTTCATTAGGTTTCCACGGGCCATTTCACAATAGTTTGTCGCACAAATAATATGCTTCTCACAAGGGAAGGTTGCGTACTAGCGGTACTATATACCCAATATGATTTGTTATGTATATAATATTATATAAATTTGTTCTTAAAGATCTAAATATTTCAATAACTTCAACGTAAAGTTCTAAAATTACAATACTTCTTAAAAATGAATCAGTCTTTGATTCGTCTGAACAAATATAAATAAATCGTATTGAAAATATGAATAGTATATAATTACGAATACGGTAATTGTTTAGAATAATACCTTCTCTACGTGGCGAAGGAAATCATTACGCACAGTGAAAAATATGGTTCCCACTTCCCGCATTTTATTATTGTTCTTGCTGATGAGAGGAAGGGTTTTTATCGCCGAGCATGTGATAGTACATTACAATACGAGTCCGCTTAAACTTTTTCTGACGAGTGTGAGGTTGCAGCACGAGCCGAAGGCGAGTGTTGCAATCACACGAGATCAGAAGAAGTTTCTCCGTCGAGTATAGTACAGAATTTTACTTCATAAGGTCTGAAAATGAGGATCTTACCCACGCGAAGCGTGGGAAAAACGTCCATTATCAGACTGCGTGAAGTAAAAATCATTGAAGTCCGGAAAAAACATTACACGGAGAGAATATTATAGGAAGCGCTGTCATACTGGTATAGGTCGATTGACTTATCGCGGACTTTTGAGATCTCGTACTATAAGTATGGTAACCATTGCCTCACTTGTGAGAACGGTTACCATACTTATAGTAGGAGATCTCAAAAGTCCGCGATAAGTCAATCGACCTATACCAGTATGACAGCGCTTCCTATAATATTCTCTCCGTGTACTCTAAACGATTGCCACGAGTACTACTAATTACTATACTAGAATCATTTCATAAAATTCACGACAATTTGGGGGAATAAGTCCTTGGTCTAAAAGTGATTGCAAGTCTTTTTTTTTGTTCGTATCTAATTGTATTTTAACTCTATAGGCTCTTCTGAAATCTTCATTAAGCCACGTTGCATTGCCCATTGACGATGTTTGCGGATCTTCGTCAAACCCATATTTATATTCGATATGTCCGTTTGGGTACACATTCATCCCACGTAATTTTGAAATTTTTATTTTCACCCACTTCTATTTTTCCGAAAAGGTTGTAAAATCAAAAACTTCGTGTTGGTTTATCTCGTGCAGCACGTATGGTGTTTCGTTGACTTTGGCTTGTCTTATTACGTCGCACCATTCATCTTGCGTGTATATGGATCGGTTTTTACACTCTTTCTCGATTCGAGCATGCATTGAGTCTGCAGGATTTTGTGTATGACCCGCTTCCAGATACCTGTAATAATAACAGGCATTGATGAATCAGTGAAAAATTCTAATACTTGATTCTTATTATTTGGCCAATTTATTTTATCTACCTGTGGGTGATTTTGATGTTAAACTCCATACAAGCCCTTATGTACATAGAGTACAGAATCTTATTGCGATTTTGCCCACCACAGTTGTCACTGTAAAATCGAAAATCTTTTCTAAAAAGGCACGCAATTCCGGGGAAGCTGGTGTGTCTAAGTCGGGAGTTCCCTTTGCAGCCAAACACATGCGTGTCGGATGCAACCAGAATTGCCGATTCAAATGCCATTCAAGAATAATTATACATCGCCGTCTCGTCCTCTAGATCACTAAGTAGTACCATTGCACTGCACTGGTTCGCGCCACAGTTTTTAAAGAAGAAAAACCTACTCACGCCATCTCTCGGCGCGCTCTTAGGCTAGTCATTACGTTGCTTTGTGCGGTTCGCGTCACACGTGCGCTCACCAAGTCTCGTTAAAACGGAATTCGTCGAAATGGGAAAACATCGCAACTCATCAAAAAGACCCAGAAGTGTTTCCCAAGACAGAAGTCATCGAAAGAGGAAACGATCGAGCGAGGATTTGTTCGAAAAGGTAAGGTTTTTAGAGAAACAAGTTCGTCGCTTGGGAGGGTCACCGCCAGACCT
Source organism: Tenthredo notha (assembly GCA_914767705.2). Taxonomy (NCBI): domain Eukaryota; kingdom Metazoa; phylum Arthropoda; class Insecta; order Hymenoptera; family Tenthredinidae; genus Tenthredo; species Tenthredo notha. Next base: position 3,078,093 of record OU611908.1, on the reverse strand, counting down.
AGATCGATTCTCCAGGAAGCATAGACGATCAAGGAGCTCATCAATAGCTGAAAAAAGACGGAGGGATGATCGATATCCGAGAGAATCGACTCCCCACGTCCGATCAGATCATAAAAAGCATCAAAAACAAGATACGGATCAGATCCCAAGTTGTAGCAAGGAAAACCAAGACCCTGCAAGCACAAAATGGCCGCCCGATCGATATCCGCGAGAATCGACACATGGGAAAACCGCCATCGATGCACGACATGATCGAGACAGCCGTCCGAAACATAACCTCGATTCGAGGCATAATACCAGACACGCTGATCGTAGTCCGCGAGGCTCGACAGTTGACCAAAACGATGAGAATGACCACGAAGAGGAGTATGTGTCCCTCGATGGCAACGAATCTAACAGGTCAAATAGTTTTTCCGAAACCCTGCCTCAGGACGCTACTGATAAAGAAAACCAACCAGTGGGTGACAAGCCTGACAACGAAAATCAGGACATAGTTGACATCCCAACAGTACTACCGACGGAAGTTCTTGAATTATTGGGAGAAGAATCATCTCAGACCGAGAAGACGTCCTCCAAAATCCTACCGGAACTCGCTGACAGGTGGACCAATATTCTCAAACGTGGCCTCAAAAAAGAGGTTCGTGATGTTCTTATAAAAGAATATCCTCCCATTGAGAATTGTCAGCTTGTCAAAGCTCCTAACCTCAACCCGGAGGTACTCGCTACAATGGAGGAGCCAGCAATCAAAAAAGATTTTTTTCAAGCGAGGTCGCAATCCCAGCTGGGTGCGGCCATATCAGCTATGGGTAATGTATTGAACAAAATTTTGAAATCACAAGATCCAGAAACTAGGACCCACATAAAGGAGCTCAGCGATGCAGGTCGCATACTCTGCGACTTACACCACTCACTATCGTTGACAAGACGATCCTTTATAACACCGACCCTTGATAAGCTGGTCAAAACAATTGCAGAAAATAGCCCGGTGGATACCCTACTGTATGGCGAGGATTTTGGCGAGAAGCTGAGGGCCGCAAAAGCTGCAGAGAAGGTTGGAAAAGACATCAGAGCAGCCCCAGCGGTGTCCAAGTCTGTTCCGACCCGGAAGCCTGGAATCAATGCCCCCTCAGGAACCAGGAACACCAGTTCTTTGAACTGGAGAGGCCCGCCGCGGAAGCAATACCAGAAGCCTCGAGCATGGGGCGGGCACAAGAAAACCCAGAAGACAGAACCAACATCGAGGCATTAAACGTAGGTAAAATAGCTGGTCGTCTTCAATACTTTCTAAGGAATTGGCAAATGATCACCTCTAACCACACCATACTTGGTTGGGTCAAGGGGTACCAAATAACTTTTAACACCAAACCATCACAATTCCAACTGCCCCGCCTCCAAGCACTGTCGAGCACAGATGCCGAGCAGCTTGACTGTGCTATTGCTAAGCTGATAGACAAGGGCGCAGTTGTGAAATGTCAACCCTGTGATGGACAATTTCTGTCGTCATACTTCCTGGTTGATAAGCCAAATGGCAAGAAGAGGTTTATTCTAAATTTAGAAAACCTTAATAAATTCATAACACCACCTCATTTTAAGCTGGATGATGCTCGAACGGTCATGAAATTGATTTTCCAAGACTGTTTCATGGTTTCAATCGATCTGAAGGATGCCTATTTCCTCATCCCGGTAGCATCAAAACACAGAAAATACTTGAGGTTCTCATTCAACTCCGAGATTTACGAATTTACCTGCATGCCTTTTGGGCTTTGTACAGCTCCTTTTGTGTTCACTAAGCTTCTCAAGCCAGTTGCGCAGATATTGAGAACTAAAGGTATTCTCTTAACGATCTACCTGGATGACATTCTGATTTTAGACAAGTCTGCAGAAAGTTGTCACACCAGTCTCAAAACTACCCAAAAGTTGCTAAAGTCTCTCGGTTTTATTCTTAACCTAGAGAAATGCCAGCTAGTTCCTACTCGAGAATGCAAATTCTTAGGTTTCATCTTCAATAGCATAAATATGTGTATCGAATTAACGCAGGAAAAACGCTCAAGGATTCTTAACCTTGTCAGGAAGATGAAAGACTCCCCTGCTTGCAAAATTCGAAAATTTAGTAGTCTTGTAGGGTTATTAATTTCAGCCTGTCCAGCTACTAAATATGGTTTATTGTATACCAAAACCTTTGAGAGAGAGAAGTATCTTAACCTTATGTCATCAAAAGTTAACTATGATGGTAATATGGCTTTACCCCCGCGACTCAATTCAGACTTCAGCTGGTGGCTGAACAACATAGAATCCACGTTTAACCCCATAAGACAATATTCTTTTTCCTTGGAGATTTTCACAGATGCCTCAACCACGGGCTGGGGGGCATTCTGTAACAATACCAGAACCCATGGATGGTGGAGTATTTCGGAGCAGGTCCTTCACATAAACCAACTGGAGTTAATCGCAGCTTTTTATGGGCTGAAATGTTTTGCAAAAGATCAGAAAGACTGTGAAATCCTCCTCAGAATAGATAACACTACTGCAGTGTCATACGTCAACCGCATGGGAGGAATTCAATACCCACATTTACATGCAATCACTAAACAGCTTTGGCAGTGGTGCGAGGATAGAAACATATGGGTGTACGCATCCTACATCACCTCAAAGGAAAACAGTGAGGCTGATAGGGAATCCCGTACGGTCTTTACTGAGACAGAGTGGGAACTTGGAGACAAATATTTCAAGCGAATTTTGGTCAAATGGGGTACCCCTGACATAGATTTATTTGCATCCAACATAAATGCAAAATGCAAAAAATATATTTCATGGCATCAAGATCCTGAATCCATGACAGTGGACGCCTTCACAATCTCATGGCACGGATTCTTCTTCTACGCCTTTCCCCCGTTTAGCATCATCCTCAGAGTGATCCAAAAAATTATCAAAGATAAGACCGAGGGTATTCTTGTTGTACCTTACTGGCCAACACAAGCTTGGTTCCCCTTATTCAACAAGATACTAATAGAGAGTACAATGTGCTTCAACCATCACCTAATTTGCTGAATTCACCTTTCAGAGAGATTCACCCCCTTGCCCGACAACTTACCCTGGTTGCCGGGAGGCTATCAGGGAAGCTTTTCGACTGAAGGGCGTCTCAGAGAAAGGGCTTCCGATAGTAGTAGCATCACTTACGGATGCAACTCTGAAGCAATATGACGCATCCTTGAAATATTGCTGGAATTTCTGTGCAGAACAAGGACTCAACCCTTACCAACCAAACATCTCGGCAGTGCTAGATTTTCTAGCCACCCTACTCGAGAAAGGTGCTTCATATGGCACGTTAAACAGCTATCGGTCAGCAATCTCGCTGATATCTCCTTTCGAGTTGGGCGAAGACTCCAGGGTCAAAAGATTTTTTAGAGGAGTTTCTAAACTTAAACCACCTAAGCCTAAGTACAAATTCACCTGGGATCCTAGCCAGGTGCTTAAATCCTTACATACATGGTACCCTAATGAAAGCTTAGCTTTAGAGAAATTATCTACAGGGTGATTCAGAATTCGTGACGAATCTCTTGAGGAGTTAACCCTTGACAAAATTGGGATCGAAAGTTCCTTTGCCATTTTTGCGAAAAACGATTTTTTTCCTTGGGACCATAACATATTTTTCCAACATCTTGCACCAAATAATAAACTTTCACCGAAAAATCGCTCTAATATTGAAAAGAAAGAACTCATTGGCATCATTTGAGATTCTTTAAAATTGACAAATGATATGAAAACCAAAAAAAAAAAATTGCTGAAAAAAATCGTTTTTCGGAAAAAAAAAATTCCGAGGAAAAAAATCATTTTCTGGAAAAATGGCTGAGGAACTTTCGATCCCAATTTTGAAGAGGATTAACCCCCCGAGAGATTCGTCACGAATTCTGAATCACCCTGTATAAAACTTGCCCTACTATTGGCATTAGTGACCGCACAAAGAGTGCAAACATTAACCAAAATCAACATTACGAATATAAATATAAGTGCGACCGAAATTCAAATCAAGATTCCTGACAACGTTAAAACTTCAGCTCCTAATCGTTTTCAACCGCTGCTATCTATCCCCTTTTTCCCAAACCATCCAGAGGTTTGTGTAGCTTCAGCATTGAAAACCTACCTAGACCGTACTAAACCGCTGAGGAAAGCGAATGAACAGCAACTTTTTATTACACACCGTAAACCTCACCATGCGACTTCCAGCCAAACAATCAGTCGCTGGATTAAAAGTGGGTTAGCTTTAAGTGGAATAGACACCTCTGTTTTTACATCACATAGCACCCGTCACGCATCGACGTCTGCTGCCAGTAGAAAGGGCATAAGCCTAGACTTAATAAGGAAAACTGCTGGCTGGACAGAAAATTCGCAGGTGTTCGCGAAATTTTATAATCGTCCACTTACTTCTGAATCACACTTTTCAGACTGGATTATAAACAGTATAGAGGGTAACGATAAATAATAAAATAAATAAATAAATAAATAAATAAGCGTTAAGATTGTTCGTTGATATAGATATTATATTCGAGAGACAAGCTATAGTTCATCCCATTATGCAGGGATGAACCCTTAAATACTGTACGTACGAGACCAGATAAAAAATGAAGGATTGTAACTCATATCTTAGAACATCTACTTACAAGGGAACCCCGCCAAGTGTCCCCCTCCGATTTCAACGAAACTTTGGGAGATTGTAGAGGGGATGAAAATATTCGACACGTATTTTTTTATATCTGCGGAATTCCACCCCAAGGGGGTGTAGTCAACCCCTGAAAATTGCGGATTTCGCTATTCGATAGCTCGTGAAGAACGAACGGCCGAGGATTTTTGGCTGACAAGGTGCTACCGGGGGTTTTCGGGGCCGCTGATCACGAATCTGGCATCAGATTTTCAAAATTCAAAATGGCGGATCCAATATGGCGAACGTCGAAACGAAAAATGGTACCAATTTTCCCAAAATTCTGTACCCGGGGGTTTTCGGGGTCGCTGATTACGAATCTGGCATCAGATTTTCAAAATTCAAAATGGCGCATCCAATATGGCGAACGTCGAAACGAAAAATGGTACCAATTTTCCCAAAATTCTGTACCCGGGGGTTTTCGGGGTCGCTGATTACGAATCTGGCATCAGATTTTCAAAATTCAAAATGGCGCATCCAATATGGCGAACGTCGAAACGAAAAATGGTACCAATTTTCCCAAAATTCTGTACCCGGGGGTTTTCGGGGTCGCTGATTACGATTCTGGTATCAGATTTTCAAAAATTATAAATAAAAGACCCCACAAACTAATAACAGTTTTATGACTGTAGAAAAAAATACGGTGTGGTAAATACCTCGCTAATTCATGATTAAGCTACCTTTGGCAATCGTTTTATTCACTTTTATAATATAATGGTGTTATAGTATACGAATATAATATACGAATATAGTATACGAATAAAGGTCTTATGTATACGAATATAAATCTTTAGATTGAACCTTACAATATAGCTTACATCATGCGTATTTCGTCACGGGTGATAGTTTTGACAATAGTGATATTCATGAAAAAAGTGTTTTAAACATAGCGACTTTTTACACCACGCACACTTGATAATAGCAACGTCGCCGCATATGTCACACGTTGGAGAACTCTCGGTAAAACAATATTGAACCGGATTTTCGAATTTCGGTGGTCTTGCGTCTATGTATCCACTTTTATACCATGAATATTTAAAAAGATCTGTAAATCTAGGAGACGAAAATTGATTGTGAGTACGACTTTGCAGCTTGACGATATTGTCTCTCAAATGAAGATTCACTTCGTAATCATACAATATCACGATATCAGAGAAATGTTTGATATAATTCTTCCATATGCGAAATCCGTACACGTCCAGTGGCTGTATCATTCCAGTTGTCCCTGGGGGAATGGTTAGAAGTTCTACTTTTTGTCCATTGAAATTCATCGTTTCAAATACGCCCGGACATTGACCACTCCATGAATCCAATAATATAACCGATTTCGGACTGGTGTGCGGAAGGTATACGTCTTGAAACCAATGTTTAAAATGTTCGGTTGTTAATTTCCCAGATTTCGAAGCCATAAGATATACATTCTGTGGTTTAAACATAGTCTCTTGCACTCGAGGACCAAATCCTCCACTAGATTCTTTTAAAACAATTAATAGAGGTGACAATAATTTGCCATCGGCCGAAATCAAAGGCTGTATGGTGTAGCTGTGCGTTGTTGATGACTTTGATTGTATTATTGATTCCACTGTTTTTTGCCCTCGCAACGCTAAGGTTCGCCCCGCATGTAGCTCCAAATTGAAACCGCTCTGATCGGAATTGTAAACGTTTTCGACTCCGATATCGACGATGTGGGTTTTTACTTTCTGAATGAAGATGGCAGCCTGCTCTTTTAAAGATTCCTGTGTTGCTAATGTATTTTTTGTTATATGTTTCGTAATTTTCCGCGACACGATTCCGTGACGTTTCTTAAATTCTAATAGCCAGGTTTTGGATGCCTTAAATTTTGCTCGTGCCATATCAAACAGTTGTCGCGCTCGTATGGCCCAACGCACAGTGGGGCCGAATCCCAAATTCGCGGACATAACCCGAAAAATCAAGTTTTGTTTTCGGGGTTTTAGAGTGAAGGAGTAAGTAAAGTAATAGTCCAAGGGTCGGATTCTAGACTGGGGAGGGTGAGATCCCCTATACCTGCTCTTTTATTCCAGTTCGAAAGTGACCCTCGCTCGAGTTAGACGCAGCGCGCTCCGAGTGAAATTCACAGTGTTGTGTTAAGAACGTGCTGAAGCTGACAAAAATCACGCCAAAAAATTTCTAAAAAATGGATTCGAAAGGGGAAAGTAAGTATAATATCACCGTGAAATTGAAAATGTATAGTAGTGATGCATGTGGCATCGAAAAAAGAATGATTTATCTGAAAATTACCGTAAAACTGCTACGAAAAATTGTAAACACGTAGAGAAAAGTTGAGTTGCTCCCTGTTGTCCCGCAGTCTTTCTTGTTGGAGGTTGTAGATTGATGTATTGTTTAATGGAAACAACCAAAAAATAGTCCGCATTTTTACGCGCCTGCTGTTGGTGCACATTTTTGTAACGAAAAGTACATTTTTCGCAATTTCGAGCGGTGAAAACACAAAATATCGGGAAATGGTTTATACATAAGTTGTGTGGTTTCGAAATATCTACCCAGGGGTGTACTCACATTGTGGGCCCAGTACCCCAGGTGGGCCCGGTGAGGCCCAAATCAATTTTTTGTTATCATAACGCTCATCTTTTTTATAGCGGATTAATATTTTACGCTTTCGAAAAGAAATATTATGTGTCAAAAGCCCCCCCCCTGATCCACTGACTGCGAATCAAGTGATTCTTCCGATGATGATACCTACTAAGGTTGTACGTAACCAAGTAGATTAACGAATACACATTATAGAATTTTTTATATCACCTAACATTTTCCTATTATATATATATATATAATTAAGGATCTAACGGCTATTCTTTTAGTATGTATACATCATTATGATTTTCATATTTTTGTAATAACCTAATTTTAAGAAAATTATTGTTATTTGTAAATACTAACTTTACATTTACATCATTTTCATTTTCATATTTCTGTAGTCACCTTGTTTAAGCAAATTACTGTCATTTTCGTCTAAATAAAACATTTTTTCCCGTACAAATCAGCCATATTGGATCCGTCATTTTGTTTTTTGGATCTTTGACTTCGGATTCGTAATCAGCGACCCCAAAAACCTCCGAGTACAGATTTGCGACCGAATTCAACGTGTTTTTCAAGAAATTTGCTACCGTTTTGGATCCGCCATTTTGTTTTTGAGATTTTTGTTTTCGGATTCGTAATCAGCGACCCCGAAAACCGCCGAGTACAGATTTGCGACCGAATTCAACGTGTTTTTCAAGAAATTTGTTACCGTTTTGGATCCGCCATTTTGTTTTTGAGATTTTCGTTTTCGGATTCGTAATCAGCGACCCCGAAAACCCCCGAGTACAGATTTTCAACCGAATTCAGAGTTATGTCCGCAAATTTGGGATTCGGCCCCACTGTGCAACGTCTAATATCAATATCGTGAATTGGCAATTTCCTATTTAAAGCATCCATTACATTGTTAAGAGTATACTCACAGATCATTTTCAACTTTTCTCTGTATGTCCCACCTTGATTAACTTGATGTGCCCAGCGCCGTAATTGTCGCACAGACTGAACTTTTCTGAATTTTGATTGAACGGACGATACCTTTCTGTTTCCCGTTTTTCCGGACCTCCAAAATTCTGTCGCTTGTTTTTTGTAATCATAATCCAAATCTTCATCATCGATGGTGCAAACTTGGTCCGGTGCATCTATATTGGGATTCAGAAATCTTTGATGATTCCAGTCTTCTGTTCCATCGTTGTCTTCTATAATTTCCGATTCGTGCACTGCATTTGGATGTTCAAAATCCAAACTCCATTCAATTTCAGTTTCCATTGGCTGTATCATTGCATCTTTGATGATGATTTCGAGCTCTTCGCTCAACTGCCTTTCGGATTCCGTGACTGGAGAATCGAGTAATTTAATAGCATTGAATGCTAGAGACAAAAGCTGAATGACGTTCAACGGATTGACGTGCATTTTTCTCCAAGTCTCTTTAGAGGGATGGATGAACTCAACTCCATACGTAAAAATACACTGAACAACAACAGATTAAACCGTCTTATGTAAGTTCGGTTTATAAGATAAAACACGTTTCTTATCACCGTATATTTTTACTGGTGAAATAGAAATCTTACGTAAGAAAAAGAAGTCTTATGTAAGTTCGGTTTATAAGATAAAACGCGTTTCTCATCACCGAATATTTCTACTTCTGGTTATCAGCACAGCATTTCTATCAGAACTATTTATTATCAATCATTCATTACTCATGATATGTCAATAGAAATACATTTACCGTACATATTTATGAACCAATATTTTTACGCAATATTGCATAAATATTTATGGAACATTCAATTTATGAAATTACCAGAATATTGGCAATAATTTTCATGAAAATATTTACACTGTTGTTTAGAAAATACTTGGAAATTACAGTTTTTGAAGATTTGATAGCAATTTCTGGAATTGAAATCATATTTTTACTGAACAAAAAATCATTACGTCATATTCTTGTCATCTCTAACGATACAATGTCCGTCTACTCATCTACTCGTAATTTTCCAATATCAATTTTCCAATTATAACCTCAGATTTGTAATCAGCGACCCCGAAATCCCGGGGATACCGAATCCGAAGCAATCCACACCATTTTGGAAGAAGTCGGTCCGCCATTTTGTGTCAGTCATGTTGAATTTTCCAATTTCGACTACACATTTTCAATCAGCGACCTCGAAAACCCCCGGGTACAGAATTTTGGGAAAATTGGTACCATTTTTCGTTTCGACGTTCGCCATATTGGATGCGCCATTTTGAATTTTGAAAATCTGATGCCAGATTCGTAATCAGCGACCCCGAAAACCCCCGGGTACAGAATTTTGGGAAAATTGGTACCATTTTTCGTTTCGACGTTCGCCATATTGGATGCGCCATTTTGAATTTTGAAAATCTGATGCCAGATTCGTAATCAGCGGCCCCGAAAACCCCCGGTAGCACCTTGTCAGCCAAAAATCCTCGCCCGTTCGTTCTTCACGAGCTATCGAATAGCGAAATCCGCAATTTTCAGGGGTTGATTACACCCCCTTGGGGTGGAATTCCGCAGATATAAAAAAATACGTGTCGAATATTTTCACCCCCTCTACAATCTCCCAAAGTTTCGTTGAAATCGGAGGGGGACACTTGGCGGGGTTCCCTTGTTAGTGATCTAGAGGACGAGACGGCGATGTATAATTGAATGATCAAACAAACTTACCAAGTGAAGTTCGATCATAATTATACCAGCCGTCTCGTCCGAATAGATCAGACCCACCCAACCCTCTGAGATATCAGAATCCCATATCCGAGTTACAATAAGAAAGCTTTAAACTGAATGACTAGCCTAAGAGCGCGCCGAGAGATGGCGTGAGTAGGTTTTTCTTCTTTAAAAACTGTGGCGCGAACCAGTGCAGTGCAATGGTACTACTTAGTGATCTATTCGGACGAGACGGCTGGTATAATTATGATCGAACTTCACTTGGTAAGTTTGTTTGATCATTCAAATATTGCAGAGAGGAAGAAAATTTTCGCTTCTTTTTGGAAACTAGGAGATCATACCCGGCAGTGGGATTATGTTGCTCGGTACATGGAGATACGAAAACCCAAAGCAGTAGAAATTAGGATAGAAAATGGAAAGCCGAAAAACAGAAACCGCACTCATAAATTCGTGCTTAAGACTGCGACGGAGGAAGTAAAAGTTTGCCGGCGAATGTTTATAGACACATTGGGTAAATATATAAATACAGCATCAGTATACGAGGATATGATGGTATCAACTTCCATTTAGACGATTTTCTACTGATTGAAATTCATGCTTTTTCGAGCTAACCCAACTCAGGATTCACAATATTACATTTTTCCATCTCACTATTCATTGACTGATTCTTGTAATTACCTAATGGCGCTGACTTGATAAATGCCAATATATCTTTTTTCAATATTTTCTCTTACGATGGTGAATATAATAAAGCATTCGGATGGTAATCACGACCTGTACCTCCTATGATTCAAATAATACTTCTTATACGCTGTATTTATGAAATCATGTTTTTTTTTCTCCTGAATAGGTATCTCTCGCAGTTGGTTGTCCACTGTGGATGAAAAAAAGACAACCAATGGACAGTTCATAATATCCGATAAGCGTGGATTTCATACAAACAGACCAAAAAGAATACCTGCTGCTACTACACAATCTGTACATAAGCACATCGAAACGTTCAAAAGAGTTGACTCACATTACTCTCGAGCAAGCAGTAGTCGACAGTATTTGAATGGAGACCTCAACGTCGAAGAAATGTACAGACAATATGTCCAGTGGATGGCTGTTAACGAAGATTCGAATGTCGCTTTTCCACATCATTACAGAGATACTTTTGATAAATATAACTTGAGTTTTCACAAGCCGAAAAAAGATCAATGCGCAACTTGCAACCACTTCAAGTTCCTTTCAGCCGAACAAAAAGAATTGGAACAAGGAACTTACGATGAGCATATCGATAACAAAACCAAATCTCGCGAATTAATGTACGAGGATAAAGACTGTAACGCAGTTTTCAATCAGGCGAGGAAACCCGAAGATTCTGCTCACAATTCGGCACCTTTCCGTGTTACTTACTGAATTACCAAAATGTTGGGCGCCAGACGCTGATGCGTCGTTTCCATACCATACCAGAACAAATTACATAAAACCAAAAACTAACGGAAATGCGACGAGCTAAAACTCGACTTGCTCAGATAACAAAGCCTTAGATAGAGGGGCAGGGTACACCATATAAAACAAGCTTACTTCTTTGAGAATGTTTGAGATCACATCAATCAATTATTTATTTACGAAATTAGATAACTTAACGAGATCAGTACAGAATTTATTATTTTACCTAATGGTTTATTACCAACGATATTCTAATTGATCGAACAGAATCTATGCAATTACGATACAGTTGAATCTCAGATGTGTGCCAGAGGTGACTCGATATAAAACAATTTAATTAGACTCCAGACTTGGTATCACAGAGCGATACATCGTACCCGAATGCAAAATATAGTTCGTGACACACACTCAGAACAACGTATGAAGCTCAAGATTTTACTTAGGAAAATCGGTAACAACTATAAAAGATTAGCCGCGCTTGGCCATACGATTCACCATAAATCGAGATCTACTGATAAATAGAGACCACACGGTCATTCGAAAGACGCGAATCACAGGTTCAACGATAACAGACTAAACTATAACCTTATTCGATCTTGAACTAAATTCTGACGATATTATAACGGTAGTCGTGATATTAAATTATCCATGCAAAAACGATATTAAACTTTACTGAACCATACTAGATTTTACATACGGTAATGAATTTTACGAGAGTGACCATATTTTACTCGATTAACAGATTATTAACAAACCTAACGATAACAACTAAACTGTAACGCCAGGCCTAAGCCTTAGCGGCTAACTGCGCTCAGGGTACTCCAGGAAAGGTATTTTCTACAGTATTTCATGCACAAGATAAATATAACATACTAAATCAGAAACAAAGCCATAAGCAATAAATTATAGCCAAAAAGCACTCAAGATCTACGTAACTCAGCCAGACTCGAGGTTGTTCGATAAATTAATAGACTAAAGACCAAAGACGAGCTTCTTAGCTCAATAGACAAAAACGAGCCTCTTGACTCAATAACCAGAATAATTAACAGACTTTTATCCGAACTACCTCGTGCCTTCACAGAAAGAATTAAGACCTTACCTTGAGATGCTTCTAGGTGTAACACAACACTATTTAAATAGAACTCGATATTTCATGACGATAGATGATACGATAGGCGAACGATAGGTGATACGATAGATGAACGATAGTTGGACGATAGTTGAACGATGGATGTGGCGTAGACTGGAGCGAAGAGTAGGCCGAATAGCGCGTGTATCGACCTTATATAGTCGGTATTTTCTTCCCTCAATCCATCCTTCGGGTTTAGCGTAATCACGTGACATATCGGTACGCTAATTGGTTCGTGTAACGACAGTTTCGTCGAACGTAAAATAGGAGAAATCTATCTCACCCCTGCCGCTGCTAATACCGCTCCTATTACCGCCTTCCCTTTGAATCCCCAGGCTAGGAGGCTGCCATGGAACCTCATTCGCCCGGCTACCCGATATTTCTCCTAGGTCCTGACCTCATTCGTCGATCCACAAGGAGCTTGGTGGTAGCTTCGCGTTTCGGCTTACTAGAGCTTCACTCACGAAGAAATTCGCCAGGTTGGAACGCTGATCCGGGAGTCGACTGGACCAACCACGGCCGCGATAACAGATTCGGAGACAGTGTAAATGGTATTTGCACTGACTGCTTGCTCATTAGGTGGGAGGTTTTGGAGGTGCGCCTGCACTTAACCCTATACGCCACCCTCACATCAGCAGTGCACTTTCCTGTAGGCGGTAGCTTCTCCGGATGACGGGAGGATTTCTTCGTGCTTCTCGCACATCCCTGTACGCCGTCGATCCGATAGTTTGGAGGTAGTAGATTTTCCATCTGAGTGGAGGCGCTGACCTTCGAGTCGACTAGACCAACCAGGTTTGCGCGCCGACAGAGTCGTCCTTGACGATAGTGGAAGCTTCTTCACGTTCGATATAGTCGTTTTTCCATCCATAGTTCCCACGACGACAGACGTCTCGTGGAAGATCGAGCTCGAGATTACATAGTTTACAAAAAATAAAATAGTGTTAGTTAATCCTAATCATTTTTCCCTAACTTTTCCTTTTCCTGGAGACCCTGTCTACGCCACGTATCGTTGTATCACCGATAGTATCGCCTTGTGACGAGGAATTGAAAATACCACGTCACAAGACATTGCAGTAGAGGATGAAACTATATGCACGGCTTGCTTTGACCTTCAAAAGGTATATTCAGTTCACACCTGAGTTACATCTGATTCCATTTATTATAGAATATAGTAAAGATAATTCACTTACAGTTACAATTTCAGAAACGAACTATTTTTTTCTCAGTTACTTGACCATTGTGGTATTTGAGGGTAATTGGAGACTTGATTCTTGAGGAATCTTTTGTAGATCCATGTTTAAAAATTCACCAGGTGTGATACAGTTTTGGAGTATTATCAGTATGATCGGATTTCATATAAATTTCACAATTTCCTATTCACACTGTAATTGAATTATACTATACCATATCAACTTCATTTCTGCATGAAAACTGCTGATAGCTATAAGCTAAGGGTTTTCTTTGAGAAAATAAAATTATGACATCGTTGCTTGACATATATTTCGAATTATCTTCACGAATATCTGTCCAATAGGTTCTTGCTACGCCTCGTTCAGAAACATCTGTAATGTATTACAAACGGAAACTTGGCGTATATAATTTTACGGTGTTTGATATGGCAAGAAAGGAGGGTATCTGTTACGTGTGGAATGAGACTATTGCCAAACGAGGAGCTAACGAAATCAGCAGCTGCCTCTGGCAATTTATATCAACAAAAATTGAGTCCGGGACCAAAGATTTTCGATTTTACAGTGACAACTGTGGTGGGCAAAATCGCAATAAGATTCTGTACTCTATGTACATAAGGGCTTGTATGGAGTTTAACATCAAAATCACCCACAGGTAGATAAAATAAATTGGCCAAATAATAAGAATCAAGTATTAGAATTTTTCACTGATTCATCAATGCCTGTTATTATTACAGGTATCTGGAAGCGGGTCATACACAAAATCCTGCAGACTCAATGCATGCTCGAATCGAGAAAGAGTGTAAAAACCGATCCATATACACGCAAGATGAATGGTGCGACGTAATAAGACAAGCCAAAGTCAACGAAACACCATACGTGCTGCACGAGATAAACCAACACGAAGTTTTTGATTTTACAACCTTTTCGGAAAAATAGAAGTGGGTGAAAATAAAAATTTCAAAATTACGTGGGATGAATGTGTACCCAAACGGACATATCGAATATAAATATGGGTTTGACGAAGATCCGCAAACATCGTCAATGGGCAATGCAACGTGGCTTAATGAAGATTTCAGAAGAGCCTATAGAGTTAAAATACAATTAGATACGAACAAAAAAAAAGACTTGCAATCACTTTTAGACCAAGGACTTATTCCCCCAAATTGTCGTGAATTTTATGAAATGATTCTAGTATAGTAATTAGTAGTACTCGTGGCAATCGTTTAGAGTACACGGAGAGAATATTATAGGAAGCGCTGTCATACTGGTATAGGTCGATTGACTTATCGCGGACTTTTGAGATCTCCTACTATAAGTATGGTAACCGTTCTCACAAGTGAGGCAATGGTTACCATACTTATAGTACGAGATCTCAAAAGTCCGCGATAAGTCAATCGACCTATACCAGTATGACAGCGCTTCCTATAATATTCTCTCCGTGTAATGTTTTTTCCGGACTTCAATGATTTTTACTTCACGCAGTCTGATAATGGACGTTTTTCCCACGCTTCGCGTGGGTAAGATCCTCATTTTCAGACCTTATGAAGTAAAATTCTGTACTATACTCGACGGAGAAACTTCTTCTGATCTCGTGTGATTGCAACACTCGCCTTCGGCTCGTGCTGCAACCTCACACTCGTCAGAAAAAGTTTAAGCGGACTCGTATTGTAATGTACTATCACATGCTCGGCGATAAAAACCCTTCCTCTCATCAGCAAGAACAATAATAAAATGCGGGAAGTGGGAACCATATTTTTCACTGTGCGTAATGATTTCCTTCGCCACGTAGAGAAGGTATTATTCTAAACAATTACCGTATTCGTAATTATATACTATTCATATTTTCAATACGATTTATTTATATTTGTTCAGACGAATCAAAGACTGATTCATTTTTAAGAAGTATTGTAATTTTAGAACTTTACGTTGAAGTTATTGAAATATTTAGATCTTTAAGAACAAATTTATATAATATTATATACATAACAAATCATATTGGGTATATAGTACCGCTAGTACGCAACCTTCCCTTGTGAGAAGCATATTATTTGTGCGACAAACTATTGTGAAATGGCCCGTGGAAACCTAATGAAATTCAACATTTCTATATGCGGAATAAATACTAATTTTATTCTCTGTTCATCGTCGTTTTATTTAATTAATGTACTTTTATGTCTGAGTTGGCTCCAAGTCTCACAAGCGCCGACGACGTAGAATATTATTCGAAATCCGCGCGACAGTGCTACCAACTTAATTTGCGGCTAAAAAATTTCGATCGTGAAATGTCGGCTTTTTCGAGTAAAACTTGAAATAGCTGCTTTTTCGAGCAACTTTTGAGATAGCTGGTTATTCAAGCGAATTTTGAGATAGCCGCTTCTTCAAGCAAAATTTGAGATAGCTGCTTTTGCGAGCAACTTCTCAGATAGCTGCTTTTTCGAGCAACTTCTGAGATAGCTGTTTATTCCGCGGAGCTATCGAGTAGCAGTTAGCAATCAAGAAATGAATACCCAGGGTGCTCACGTACAACAATTTGAGTAGTTGTTATTCTTTTTGATTACTTGGGATCGTTGCACAGCTGCGTCTCTTTAGCCAGATCATCAGTGTCAGTTCCAGATTTGAAAGTTTCAGATTGGCTATCAGTCAATACTCGTATGTTTCTGAAATTTAGTAGTAGTCATAAATTAAAAAATGGATGCTAAGAGTGCTCATTTTGAATACTAAACGGAGCGATGTAGCTTATTTTGATGATGAATCTCGATATACTTTCGACGAAATACTCAAAGAATTGAAGAACTTACTTATTTTCGAGGATCCGCTGGACATCAGTCACTGGTCCATCGACCGAAATGACATTCTGTTCGCCAAGCATGTATATATACTGGAAGGGGTACAGATCATCGTCTAAAAATTCAGAACATGTATCATACATACATATGTGTATCATTTGCTGTACTACTGTATGCTTGTATGTCGTATACATATGAACATGTCGATGGCTCCTATCTAAATGAGCGTAACTCAGCAGTGCAGGAAAGAAAAGCGTAACTCGGCGAAACAGTTAAGAAAGGCGTATGTCCCCTCCCGGGAAAAACGAATTAGATCTGGCCATATATAATAAGATCTGCCTTAGCAGATCTGGCTAGATCTTTAAATTGTCTCTATCTGACGAGATCTGGTCAGATATAATCAGATCTGACCAGATATAACACAAAGAAAAAGAGATCAGATCTGATCAGATCTGGCCAGATCTTTAAATTGTCTCTATCTGACAAGATATGGCCAGATATAATCAGATCTGAGCAGATATAACACAAAGAAAAAACAGATCAGATCTGGCCAGATCCGATTAGATCTGGCCAGATAAACTAAATCAAAAAATATAATCAATGTTGACGAATCTGACAAGATATATACTCAGATCTTCAAATTGTTGTGATTCTTTTGTTACCATCATATGCTGGATGAATTGTGAATGTACTTGTATGAAATCCAAATACTATTCTGAAATAAGAAAGATAATTATTGACAATAAGATTTGTTTTTTATTCTTTACCTTACGACCCGGGAAAAACGAATTGGATCTATTTATATCTGCTCTGATATGACATTTTAGACATGCTCGGATCTAGTTATATCTGATCAGATCTGGCCAGATATAACTATATCTGGACTGAAAACTTTCCCAGATCTGATCATATCTTGGAAAGTTTTCAGCCCAGATATAACTAGATCTAATCATATCTGGGAAAGTTTTCAGTCCAGATATAGTTATATCTGGCCAGATCTGATCATATCTTGGAAAGTTTTCAGCCCAGATATAGTTATATCTGATCAGATCTGGCCTGATATAACTAGATCTAATCATATCTGGGTAAGTTTTCAGCCCAGATATAACTAGATCTGATCATATCTTGGAAAGTTTTCAGCCCAGATATAGTTATATCTCATCAGATCTGGCCAGATATAACTAGATCTAATCATATCTGGGAAAGTTTTCAGTCCAGATATAGTTATATCTGGCCAGATCTGATCAGATATAACTAGATCCGAGCATGTCTAAAATGTCATATCAGAGCAGATATAAATGGATCGGACCAGATATAATTAGATCTGACCAGATATAATTATATCTGGTCAGATCTAATTTGTTTTTCCCGGGCTATGACTCTCTATGAAAAACGCCTGTCTTAACTGCTTCGCCGAGTTACGCTTTTCTTTCCTGCACTGCTGAGTTACGCTCATTTCGATAGGAGCCATCGATGTGTATCTATGAAAAACTCTTATCTCTCTGTCTGTCGGTCTCTTTCATTCCATTCTTATGATTTTTTAGAATAAAATTACAATTACGATTGACTTTCTGTTCATGTTTTTTCTCAAGGCTCAATTTACTTAACCTCCAAAAATAGTTGTATGCATCACTTACTTGTCAATTTCTGGCACAAATCTTGATCTGACAAATCAACGCACAACTGAATAACAACGTTATTCACGAGAAACTTGAACTCCTTCAGTTCATTGTCCTGACCCTCCATTATCTTTAACTACGGATTATTCACAGATATTGCGGCGAGAATGAAAAAACCGTTGAATTGCACTGACGCCGACACAGTATGTTCCACTCGGAAGTTTCTGCTCTGACACCGGGGCGATCTGCACTGGACGAGTGCCCCCTGTACACGCTAGTGTGCACTCAGTGCAGCCAGTGGAAAACGCTATTAGGTTATGTTTTTAGTTTACCAACATTAACCCAAGTTTTTCAGCTCCCGAAATTCCGATAGTAGAATTTCCTTAGTAAGCGATGAAGGAACGATATTGCGAGATGAAAAGAAGGAAGCCTAACCCATCCCATCCTGACCTATTAATCCGGTTTCCCAATTCTCTCCAGATAAGATCGTTCCAATTTATATTTATAACAATTATAATAACATAATAATTTGATTTGTCTATAGATTTTATTTAAAAATCATTCATTTAATATTACATTTCAACTTATTATCAGGAGTATATATATGAAAAAAAAAAAAAAAAGGAATCTATAATTTAAAAGAGTTTCAAGAAACTCTTCAATGTGACCTTATTATTTCAAGCGACTAACATTTGTCCTCCTATCTAGGTCGTTATTTGATTTATTCAAAGATGTTTGGAGTTGGACCTCTTTGGGCTTAAAATCAGACTTCACTTTGATGGAATCTTCACGTCCTCTTGTCCTTGGTCCTGTCGTCCCTCCAACCACTTCCTGTTCCAGTACCGAGGACTCTCGACATAGAATTCTTCATCTCATTCCTGTTTCCTGATTCCTGTTTCCTGATTCTTCGACTCAAGATTCGAAGAAAATTTTTATACACCATACAATTCACTTTGATTCAATGAGTTTAGACTATCTTTTCAAGGTTTTCTGCGGTTTCCCTTGGGATTGAGACAAATGTCAGATAGAATTTGGGAAACATTTTAATTTATTGAGCCGCAGCTCCAACGTCCCAAATAACACACATATTTGTTAATGCTTATGATGATTTTACACACTTTTGGTCTTTGTTATACTCACCTCAAGAGTCGGGTCGACTCTTCTACTAAGGGGGGGGGGGGGGGGGGGGGGGGGTAGTGTTATATTAGGTAAAATCACCTTTACATCATTAATTATATACGACTAACATCTAGTAGCCCATATGATAAAACACATCTCCTAAAATATAAGAACTTCGGTTGCTGCGTCAAAAAGCATTATTGTAAAACAAATCAGTCTGTTTCTAGCTAGCTACTAGTGCAGACCTGTATTTCGGAATACATAATATTTTGCCCAATTCATATAATTTCTGCAGATTCACTTTATTTCCCTCGGGAACCCACATTAAATAACTTAAAAACATAACGAAATATAAAATCGTTACAATATATATTTAAAGTTTTAAATTAGATAAATATGTGTTTTTTATTTTTTTTATATATATTAATTGCAACGGGTTTTTCCTGGGCTCGGGTAACCGAGGAAGATAAGCCGAATACAAACCTGGGGCCAACGGGTAGGTAGGGGATGCTGTTGGGCGCCAAACTTCCTTAGAAGTCCTCTCTCTCTCTCTCTGGGACCCTCCGACTAACTACTACGATAGAGGGATTTCGTAGGGGCGAGGAATAAAGACACCAGTTATTGCGATTTGAAATACTTGTTTATTAAAAAAGAAAAAAAAGAAAAGGTGGCGAATTTAGGAACACGCCCGCTACCTGGCGTACTCTACAAAATATAATATTATTACTGAACGTGACTCTACTCTACTGTTATACGTTAATAAATAAATCAGAAAAAGAAAAAGCAAAAATGAAATCGGACTAAAATAATAAAAAAAGAACTATAATCTACTAGGTTGCACTACCGTGCTCTGTAGATAGACGGTAGGGAGGACCAAGTCGACTCGACCTACGATCTACCTCTCTCGCTCTGGCTACGTGACAGCCAGCTGTCACCGTAGCGAGATTGCGTGCCTCGCTCGACGTCTCTCGCTATACTGTCGCTGCGCGCGGTATAGCGGCGGCGGAGAAGTGGAGGGGCAGGCAGCGGTTCAGGAGAAGCGACAGAGCTCTGACACGCCGCAGCTGAGTGCGTAGCGTGACGTCAGCAGGTCTGTGGCTAATATGGCGTCGAACTGAATTCGGTCGCGATCGGCGCAGCGGTGACCAATCTTGGCACGGCTACGCGCAACGAAAACAGGCGTACCGGTGTGCTGTATTTTGAATCCAACGGTTCGCGGGGAACGATTGGGATTCAGACACGCGGTTTTCGAGGCCTAGGGAATAATACGGGGTGCGGGTTTGTACTAGAGGGAGTATTGACTAGAAATCGGATTGATCCTACCTGGTCGTGACGATCTCACTGCCTCGGTTGCGACGGTAATCACGGGGTACGGTCGGAGAGCCGGGTGGATGCAGGGGTCGTCAATAGCCAATACACGGGTCAATGTTCCAAAATCCAAAATCAATAGTCCAAAGCACGCTGGGTCGATATATCCACTCAAAAATCACTTCAACACTTTTCACACACTCCACTCTACTCTCTACACTCTCTCTCTACTCTCTCTCTCTCTCTCTCGACTTCCAATATTACTTTTTACCAAAACGGCGAATTACACGAGGCGTACTCTAAATTCTCCAAAGATGGAAGTGATTTCTCTTCCGTTATTAGTACCAACCGGCATCACCCGGCCTGCGAGCGCTGGCGGCGACTGCGTCGCCATATGCGAGGGTCTGCGGCCAATAGGCTCCGCAGGGAAGTCGGGCGGCCGGACTTCGGCACGACCGTAGTCCGGTTCAGCGGAGGTCTAAACGTTGCCACGTTACATAATATACATGTATATATATGAATATATTATAAATAATATATATCAATATATAATATATTGTAACGTGTCCAGCCGGTAATAGAGGGTTCGGCTGGGCGTGGCCAAGCGAGCTAAGCAAAACTGGACAAATTCGCATTGTCCAGCGTTCCTCGCCTGTGACGTCAGAGGCGAGGAACAAATTGTATATGAACACGCGCAAGCAAGCATAGGCAGCGTATTCCAGGTAGAGCACCGGTGCGACTCACTTCTTATTAACTTCAAGCACTCTTGGTAAAGCACCGGAGTGACTTTTCTTATAACTTATAAAATTTCGATTCACTCTTATATTGCTGTTTAGAATATAGAGATTCGAGTAACACACTTAGGGACATTAGCTAAAACAGCATTGTTGCCGAATTCATTTAATAAAATAAAACAATACACTTGCATAAGGTTAAGAGCCTAAAATATTAATTTAAGTTAGATTTAATTTCTTTTCATTGTACATTTTTGTTACGACGCTCAATTTGGGAGTTTAATAGAAGCTTACTATCACTCACAATTTGCCTGGTATTTTCGTATCTCACCGTTTGACAAGTTCAATACCACAGCAAAGCCGAGTAGTTACAGCTTTGGCGACCAACGGAAGAAGCGAACGACATTGGTGTAAAAACCTGTGTTCGAGGGCCAACCGTTGGAAACCCGAGTCTGATAGGCAGTCTTGGTGTAAAACCCCGGATCTGCAGTTATCATATTAAATTCTCAATAGCAGGCAAGACAGGCTTGGCGTAAAAACCCGGCTCTGTAAGAGTTGGTTCTGAACCTTCTGTTCAGAACGTGAGACGGCTTTGATAATTGAAACCTATCCGAGTCCGTAGTTAGCGCAGGGAGATAAAAATCTGTATGAGGTGGCTTTTGCATGGTAGACCCATCCTTTTCCTCACCTCACAGTTTGAGGAGTCCATAAATATAATTAATTTAGTAAAATCATCTTTCAAATATCTTTAAGAACCCGTAGCTTGCGACTTTCGCTATAACCTAGAGGTTCGCGAAAGCCGCAAACGTTCCAATATATCTATATATAATAATTATATAAATATATATATTCGTATGATTTTAAACCGGGCATGAATATAGAGCTATTTGCTACAATGTATTTTAAACCTACGGCTGAGGAGTAGGGAGCCTAGCGTCCTCAGCCTACCCCCACCACAGTAGCAGCTATGATGCTCTGTCTTTCTTGTTCGTTTGCTGTCTCGCTCGACACAGTTCACGCGGGAAGCGGAGTAGCCCGCGCTTTTCAGCTAGTCAACACCCTTAAAGGATTAATAGAGTACACTATTATCGTTAAATACAATAGAAGGATTGAAATAATCCATTGAACAAAAGTTGTTATTGACCGTATTATTATCAACCGTCGTAGAAGGATTATTATAATCCGCTCAACAAAAGCTGTTGACTACGCCGAAGCCTTACAACCTGTATCGTATTTACTTTTTTTTGGAAATCTTTCAAATCAAATAATATCGACCAACGGCCGTTGAGTTAATCCTCAGCTCGCACTGTTTACAAACTCCCTATGTCGCAACCGTCGTCTGTTGACGCGTGGATATATTTGCTATCAGCTGACGAGTTAAGATTCGAATTATATCGTTTATCTCTATCTACTACCGGAACTCTTCCTACCTTACGTGATCGGTTACTTCGCGCTTGTCAGAATAAACGCGGAGACATGTCGAACCCTCTAACACCCGCTGATCACCTGTTGCACCCAGATGCAGCAGAAGAAAGTCATCAGTCCCCGCATTCACACGGACAGATAGCAGACAATAGGTCAGATACAGCTCAAGATATCGGTCTCGACGAGGCTAACGCAAATCTCGATAATGATAATATGATCGAAACTGATAATGTTCACGAAGACAATCAATTTAGGGATAACGAACCCCTACCCCACGTATCGAATGACCAACCTATCGCTCCTGGTCAACCACCTTTTTCAAATCTTTCACCGGCAGCTCGCCAATTCTCACCGCGAATGAATCAAAATAACTTTCATCCTCAATTTAACGCCACGCGTCAGAATTTTTATTCAAGACCACCTAGTAACCAAGCACCATCCCCCGCAGCTACTTTCGACGTTATGCGAAAGTGGAACCTCAAGTTCGCGGGTGAACGTGACGAAGATCCCGAAGCCTCTCTATCGAACATTAGGGAAGGTCGAATCTTTTTCCAGTTGTGCGATGACGTTATATTGAACAGCCTACCGTTTTTTCTCTCCGGTGTAGCAGCATATTGGTTCAAATCAAAGCGTTATAGCTGGCGAAACTAGCAAGAATTTGAACACGCTTGGCGCGTACGTTTCGGAAACCCTGACCTACAACACGCGCTTAGCGAAGAAATACGTCAACGAACGCAAGGTGAACAGGAATCCGTCGCAGATTATATAACGTATATGCGAGCGTATTTTGATAGACTACATCCACCCTGGAGTGACAACGAGCAAATTGAGTACACGCACCGTAATTTACTACCGCGGTATCAAATTTTAATTAGCCGCGACGAAGTATATGACATAGACGGGTTAGAGGAGGTCGCTCGACGACTCGAACGCGCGTATGGTACGGCAAGCCGTAACCACGCACCCCCAACACCCACTAATTCCTTACTACCGGAATTAGCTTATCGTGGAGTGCGTTCTGCACCCAAACAATCTAGAAATGCTCTCACCGCGTGTAGTTTAAAAGTAGATGATCCAGATTTCGTGAATGCCGCTATCGCCTTCAACAATAAGAACACCAAAAGACCACACGACGCAAGACAGGCGGGTAATGGGAAACAGAACGCTCCAAAAAACGAACCCGTTGCATCCACATCATCTATCGACCCCCTAAACGTCACTAACGTCACCACTTCTATCGATGGAAATTCAGAATCCACTCCTCGTGTAAACAAGTGTTGGAACTGCGGTCAAACCGGACACCGATTCCCTCAGTGTACCGAAACGAGAAAACGATTTTGCTTTAGATGCGGTAAACCGGATGTCACTAAAATAACGTGCCCTCGGTGCTCGGGAAACCAGCCAGGGAACCGTCAATAAGGGCAAGTGCGGAATCCCAAAATCAGCCCGCGAATCAACCCCCGGAAATGTCACTTTTTAGTTTGAACCAAGATTCAAAAAACCTACCGTTACTATTCATAGAATGTACTATACTCGGACATAAAAAGCTCTATTTGACAGCGGATCCTCTCGCACTTTTATCGGTCCAAAATTGAGCCCTTTAATCGAATTTTTAAATCTATCACTAACAGAAGCACAAGCTAGCTACGTTATTACCGCAGCCGGTAAAACAGCTGATGTTGCACACAAAGTCGCGTTGCCGATCGAATTATACGGTCGAACTTTCGAAATTGACGCACATTTAATACCCGGATTGCACTTCGCCTGCATCCTAGGCTTAGATTTTATCCGCACCTGCAAAATAATAGCTGACTTTGAGGAATTATCGTGGTGTTTTAAAGATACTCCCGATGAAATGTTTAACTTTGTTGGCGACTCTCGTTCCAACCTAACTATGTGTAACGGTCTTTTGTTACTATCGGAAGAGCAATCAGTTCAACTAAAAACTTTGTTAGATATCGAAATACCACCAGCTTCTGATCAGATCGGGATTACTACGTTAACATCCCATCGTATTGACGTCGGAGATCATCCCGCGATTCGACAACGATTTTATCGCGTATCTCCCAAAATACAGGAAGCTATCGATGCGGAAGTTGATGAATTATTATCATCCGGAATAATTGAACCGTCCCGTAGCGAATGGGCGAGTCCTATCGTCATGGTTAAAAAACCTAACGGATCCTATCGACTGTGTATCGATTTTAAGCAAGTTAATAGTATTTCAAAAAAGGATGCTTACCCACTACCACGTATGGATAGTATATTAGATAAACTTCGATCAGCACGTTTCATTTCAACTATCGATTTAAGCCAAGCATATTTTCAAATTCCGCTAACTCTCGAAAGTCGCGAAATTACAGCCTTCATAGTACCTGGTAAAGGACTTTTTCATTTTACCCGAATGCCTTCCGGATTAACAGGCGCTCCCGCTACCTTCCAGCGGCTATTAGATCAGCTGATCGGGCCGGAAATGGACCCCTACGCCTTTGCTTATCTCGACGATATTATTATCGCCACAAAAAATTTCGAAGAGCATCTTGAATGGCTGAAACGCGTCTTAAAAACTATCCATGAGGCTGGCTTAACTATTAATCGCGAAAAAAGCGAATTTTGCTGTTCTCAGGTTAAATATCTCGGTTTTATAGTAAATGAAAATGGTCTACAAGTGGATCCTGATAAGATCACACCCGTTATCGAATATCCTGCACCGCGAACGATTAAACAACTACGCCGTTTTTTAGGAATGGCTTCCTGGTATCGTCGGTTCCTTCCGAACTTCGCTAGTATTACCGAACCTCCAACTCGATTATTAAAGAAGACTCAATCTTGGGTATGGGAAAAAGAGCAAATTGAAGCGTTCGAACAAGTAAAGCATCATCTAACGAGCGCACCAACCTTAACTTGTCCCGATTTTAGTCTTCAATTCGTCATTTAGACAGATGCAAGTGCAGTAGGCATTGGCGCTGTCCTTACACAAACAAAAGACGAGGTAGAAAGTGTAATCGCTTACGCTAGTAGAACCCTATCGGAAACCGAACGTCGATATACTGTAACAGAACAGGAATGCCTCGCTGTTGTTTGGGCTATCGCGAAGTTTCGCGCATATATCGAAGGATATCATTTCACGGTTATCACTCACCATAGCACTTTACAATGGCTTCACAAACGTAAAAACCCTACCGGAAGATTAGCCAGATGGGCTCTGGAATTATTAGGTTACGACTATACTATCGTGTATCGGAAAGGAGCTTTAAATTACGTTCCTGACGCTCTCTCTCGAATCCCCGAAACAGCTACCGATTCGGAAATAGCAGTAGCTGCCGCTATAGCTTCCGCTCCTATTTCCGATTCTTGGTATGAGCGAAGAAAACGCGATGTTGTCAGTTTCCCAAAAAGATTTCGTGACTGGAAAATCGAAGATGACAATCTCTACTATCGGCGTACCGACCCTATAACTGATATCGTAATGACCGATTTAAACGCCTGGAAATTAGTGTTACCGGAAGACCAACAAGCAAATGCACTTCAAGAAGCACATGATGCACCACAAGCCGGTCATCTAGGTATCGAAAAAACCTATCGACGACTTGCTATCGATTATTATTGGCCAGGAATGTATTATTATGTCGCGAATTACGTTCGAAGATGCCCCACCTGCCAACGGTGCAAGGTCAAGCAAATCGCTCCCGCCGGTTTAATGGGACACCGAGTAGTTGAACAACCGTGGATTGTCGTCGCCGCCGATATAATGGGTCCTTTTCCTCCTAGCAAAGCTGGATTCGCGTACATTCTAGTGATGCAAGATCTTTTTACTAAATGGGTAGAGTGTTGCGCGCTTAAGAAAGCCACTGGTCAGAAAATTAGTGAAGCTTTCGAAGAGCTCGTTCTCTCTCGATGGGGGGCACCCCAAGTATTACTTGCAGATAATGGTACTGAATTCAATAATCGTGCCATAAAAAAACTCGCAAGTAAATACGGTATTGCTCACACTACTACGCCTCCGTATTATCCCCAAGCTAATCCAGTAGAACGAGTTAATAGAGTTTTAAAAACCATGATTGTATCGTTCTTAGAAAGAGACCATAGAGAATGGGATTTACATTTATCGGATTTTAGATTCGCTTATAATACTGCTTATCACACCTCCGTGGAAACAAGTCCAGCGTTTTTGAATTTCGGTCGCATACCACGACCTACTAATTTTTTGCGTGATCGAACAACTGTTCCTCCCGACTTAGACGTCCAACCCACCGAAGCATGGTCGAAACGAATGCAACAATTGCATCACTTACGTGAGTGGGTGACCACAAGTCTCGAAGAAGCCTTCAATAAACAATCTCGACATTATAATTGACGACGACGTGAGCAACGATTCGTAGTAGGTGACCTTGTATTAAAACGTCACCACGTTTTATCGTCAGCTGCACAACATATCGCCGCGAAACTCGCACCGAAGTTCGCTGGTGCCTATCGTATCTCCCGAATCCTTTCTCCTGTTGTCTATGAATTATCCGAACTAGAAGGTCCTCGTAAAATAGGAAAAATGCATATCAAAGAGCTAAAACTGTATCGTAACTCTGTACCTTGATCCCCAGACACCAGTATCGCTGATCATCTATCGACCACACTAACCTGACTATCAAACAAACCCGGACTAATCACACCGCTCTATCGAATGATGGACTTCTCTGACAACGAGTCAACAGTCATGATTTCATCGGACGAGGAACAAGAAAACGTACGAGGATGGGATCGCCTACGCCGCCACGCGCATCTCTTGGACATCATGTGTGCTGCCAGGCCACGACTCCGGTTAGACCTGCTCGCCGCCTGTGCCGAAGTAACCGAAGACCGGGAACACTATCGCGGGTGTTTTGCTAACCCGGCTTGCGTACACGACCCTCCGGATACAATGGAAGTGGAGAGCCAATGTAACTTACCCGCACCTGGCCTTTCTATCGCTACCCAGACCGAGGCACCCCCTACTGTATACGATAAGTCGACGCAGACCGAGCTGTTGCCGTTCGAACCGCGAGCTTCACGATTCCCAACACCCTCAACAATTCTGTCAGCGACCTCAGCCGTTCACCTTCAGCCGTCGACCACTACGAGCCCTATCGTACCACGACGTGGTCCCTTCACGAGATGCACTGCACCTCCGATCACTTCAACCTCTCAACCGAAACCAATACCTTTTAGGGCACAATCCAAACCACACTCTGCCGTTTAATCCGCCACGCACTACGTGCCACCCACCACCCCCTACCTGCTGGAATTGCGCTACCATCGGCCATCAGTCAACTCAGTGCCCTCATCCATTGGAGAAACATTGTTTCAAGTGCGGGAAACGAGGGGTCACCAAGGCAGATTGTCCCGTCTGCTGTCAAGAATGGGTCAATCTGATTAATCGCCGCCGTGCCAATGGCCTACCAACCCGTCCGACACGCGCCGCACCCGTTTATACCCAGACCCTCAGTCCGAAAAAAACATCGGCCTGAGTGAAACACTGAAAATCTAACGGAGAACCCTATCGTACTTTGTTGTTTCCATTTATTCTCAAGCTTAACCTACGTTAAACCAAAAAACCGGACCTTATAATTTCACTATTAGCGCACTTATCGCCGCCTATCTCTATCGTATCTGAAGACTTTAATTTTTGATTAAACCAGACCTTATAATTTCACTATTAGCGCACTTATCACCGCCTACATCTATCGTATCTGAAGACTTTAAATTTTGATTATTATTTACGTATTACTATTACATTTAAACGATTATTGTTTGCCTATCGGCGCCTCTATCATATTTCATACTTATTACTTTAAAATGAAAAGTAACATATCCTATCTCTGTCTTACATAATTAAATCATCCCATTTACCTGACCTATGAATAATACCAAAAATTATAATAATAACCTACCTAATTTTATCGTTATGAGCCAACATAATCATGGTTAATCAACAGTACTGCAATCCTTTAATCTTCGTTCTATCCAAAAATTCGCGCGCTCTGTCGTCCGCTCGCGGAAAAACTCACGCGCCCTATCGAAAAAATCCTTCTCTTTTGTTTCGCGTGCCTAGCACAACCTTTGTTAGAATAGTATAGTATAGTTTTGGTTAGTTAAGGAATTCTAGTAAAAACTTTAACAACTATAGTCAATCTCTCGTTAAGGATATCTTCAGAAAAACTTTCGTATTCAAAGTCCAGTAAATCTATCGTTCTACGTACTCGCCAGTTACGAGTTTACCTATCGTCTCTAGTAGTTGATATTGAAAAACTCATGCCTCACTTAAAGCTTTACGGCTTTGTCAGCCTTCTCCTGGGAGGGAAGAGTTGTGACGTGGTATTTTAAATTCCCCGCCACAAGGCGATACTATCGGGAGTACGACGATGCGTGGCGTAGACAGGGTCTCCAGGAAAAGGAAAAGTTAGGGAAAATTAATTAGGATTAACTAACACTATCTGATTTCTTGTAAACTATGTTATCTCGAGCTCGATACTCCACGAGACGTCTGTCGTCGTGGGAACTACGGATGGAAAATCGACTACCGAACGTGAAGCCTCCACTATCGTCAAGGACCAATCTGTCGGCGCGCAAACCATGGCTGGTCCTGTCGACCCAAAGGCCAGCGCCTCCACTCAGGTGGAGAATCTACTACCTCCAAACTACCGGATTGACGGCGTACAGGGATGTGCGAGAAGCGCAACGAAATCCTGCCGTCATCCGTAGAAGCTACCGCCTACAGGAAAATGCATTGCTGCTGTGAGGGTGGCGTACAGGGTTAAGTGCAAGCGCACCCTCAAAACCTCCCACCTAATGAACAAGCAGCCAGTGCAAATATTATCAACGCTGTCTCCAAAACTGTTATCGCGGCCGTGGTTGGTCCAGTCGACCCCCGGATCAGCGTTCCAACCTGGCGAATTACTTCGTGGGTGAAGCTCTAGTATGCCGAAACACGAAGCTACCACCAATCTTTTTGTGGATCGACGAATGAGGTCAGGACCTAGAAGAAATACCGGGTAGCCGGGCGAATGAGGCTCCATGGTAGTTTCATAGCCTGGGAATTTCAAAGGAAGGCGGGAATAGGAGCGGTATTAGCTGCGACAGGGGTAAGAAAGATTTCTTCTATTTGATGTTCGGCAAAACTGTCGTTACGCGAACCAATTAGGATACCGATACGTCACGTGATTACGCTCAATCTGAAGGATGAACTGGTAGAAGAAAATACCGACTTTATAAGGAGGACACACGGGCTATTTGGCCTATTCTTCGCTCCAGTCTACGCTACGCATCCCGAGTAACAGCGTGTATCGTTATCGTAACCAATATCGTATCGAGTCTCTTTATACCATCTATCGAATATATCGAGTATTAGTTAAATAGTGTTGTGTTACACCTTGAAGCATCTTAAGGTAAGGTCTTGATTCTTTCTGTGAAGGCACGAGGTAGTTCGAATAAAAGTCTTGTTAAAAAAATCTGTTTATTGAGCTATGAAGCTCGTTTTTGTCTATTGAGCTAAGAGGCTCGTCTTTGGTCTTTGGTCTATTAATTTATCGAACAACCTCGAGTCTGGCTGAGTTACGTAGATCTTGAGTGCTTTTTGGCTATAATTTATTGCTTATGGCTTTGTTTCTGATTTAGTATGTTATATTTATCTTGTGCATGAAATACTGTAGAAAATACCTTTCCTGGAGTACCCTGAGCGCAGTTAGCCGCTAAGGCTTAGGCCTGGCGTTACAGTTTAGTTGTTATCGTTAGGTTTGTTAATAATCTGTTAATCGAGTAAAATATGGTCACTCTCGCAAAATTCATTACCGTATGTAAAATCTAGTATGGTTCAGTAAAGTTTAATATCGTTTTTGCATGGATAATTTAATATCACGACTACCGTTATAATATCGTCAGAATTTAGTTCAAGATCGAATAAGGTTATAGTTTAGTCTGTTATCGTTGAACCTGTGATTCGCGTCTTTCGAATGACCGTGTGGTCTCTATTTATCAGTAGATCTCGATTTATGGTGAATCGTATGGCCAAGCGCGGCTAATCTTTTATAGTTGTTACCGATTTTCCTAAGTAAAATCTTGAGCTTCATACGTTGTTCTGAGTGTGTGTCACGAACTATATTTTGCATTCGGGTACGATGTATCGCTCTGTGATACCAAGTCTGGAGTCTAATTAAATTGTTTTATATCGAGTCACCTCCGACACACATCTGAGATTCAACTGTATCGTAATTGCGTAGATTCTGTTCGATCAATTAGAGAATCTCTGGTAATAAACCGTTAAGTAAAATAATAAATTCTGTACTGATCTCTTTAATTTATCTAATTGCGTAATAAATAATTGATTGATGTGATCTCAAACATTCTCAAAGAAATAACTTGTTTTATATGGTGTATATTGTTTTTGGCTTTATGTAATTTGTTCTGGTATCGTATCGAAACGACGCATCAGCGTCTGGCGCCCAGCATTTTGGTAATTCAGTAAGTTATAACACGGGAAGGTGCCGAATTGTAAGCGGAGTCGTATAGGTTTTCTCGCCTAAACGAAAACTGCGTTACAGTACATACATGTTTAGGATTATCCCATTGGTTTCATGCTCGGCTAGGAGCAAGGCGACCGTCCTGGAAGCTCGTACTATAAATATTTCATTATTATACATGTGAGACAAAAGACAGTTATCAACGGATAGAGGTACTACAAAGTAGTCGTGTCTATCGTAAATATATTCCCGAATTTCCTCGTGTATGCTCCCTCACTTCTGAAATCGTCTTTACATTTCGCTGATTTTGTAGACACGTAGATTAAATTAGATCAAATTAGATTTTCAAAATTCACATTGTTTTTAATAGCCAAGAGTGAAAAGCGGATATTCCGTAATTTTCAACCGTAATTGATTCATTTCGCCCTAACTGCCCGGGTCGAAATATCTAGCCTCGATTGAGTCTTATCGAACTCAAGTAAGCCTCGATTCAGCCTAACCGGTATCAAAAAGCAGCTCGAGCCTATAATAATGCTGAAAAAGACTAAATGAGCCTCAAATAAAACTAATCGAGACTCAACTGAAGTTATATGTTATATTGATCTATAAATCATAAACACGAGTGAAGTTAACTAACTGAAAAAAAAAAAACAATTGATAATAAAATTACAGAAATAATAAATTATTTCATATACGTCATTTGAAATTTTTATACTAATTAGAAATACGTAAATAATTTCAATAATTGGGTGTCATAAGTCGAGGGAGAAAAAAAAATACGCATTGATTTGGTGGCTCGTCTAGTCTCTCTCAGCATCATTATAAGCTCGAGATGTTCTTCGATCCCGGTTAGGCTGAATCGAGGCTTACGTGAGTTCGATAAAGACTCAATCGAGGCTAGATATTTCGACCCGGGTGATCAGAGGTTTTCAAGCTACCAGAGTGATCCGCATTGGGGCAAGATGGACTGCGACTCTTGTTAAAAAAAAAAATCGTGAATATTCTAAAATATTTATTTTGGTTTTTCAATCATCATTATACATCGACAGAAAAAGTTGAGCCATCCGGTGATCATAGTGATTGCGCACAAGGCCGAAGATGGATGTTGAAATAGCATCCCTGACGCTAACTGATATTCGAATCGACCCGTATCAAATATTGTGAAAATAGTTTGGTTATGGCAAAAAAAAAAGCCGCTGATTTCACAAGGAAATTCAAAAGGATTGAACTCGAATTTCGGGATTCCGTCGCGTGGTCCATTTCGCCCCACATTTTTCGAAGAATCGAATATTCATGATTTATCCGAACCAATGATAGGTAGCTTATTCATAAGTTGGAAATTTATTGAATATTATAGTTTGCGTACGCTAAGTGCAATTTGGTATTGTTTTTTCTCACCCTTCCCCACATGTTTAACCAAAATTTATTCCAGGATTTCTTAGCAATTAGTCATTTCCAATGAACAGAACATATTCGCAGCATAGCTCAGCAGCATTACGCCCGCAAAGAGGCGAACTGGCCAATCTCATTTCACAGGTCGAATCGGACCCTTCGTTGGATGAAGGGCCACAAGAAAATACAACATCGGATGCGCACCAAACGAGAACAGCCGACCCTGATTCAGTAAACGGATCGAACCCTCTTTTCGAAGAAGGCTTACAAGAGATGCTGGATTCGCGTCATTCAGAAGATAGCCGAAACGAAAGTTCTGACGAAGAAGAGGTAGCGCTCGAAGGACGGTACATCGTTGACATCGGTTACATGCTGCAGCAGTTGCATGAACAATTCAATGATCATAATCCACTTTTGATTTGCACGTTTCGAAACGTTGTACACACGAAGTCACGTCGCTACGGTTTGCAAACGCAAATCTTGTTCCGGTGCAGGGTATGCCATTTTGAGGATAGTGTTTGGACAGATCGTAAGGACGACGAAATGATGGACATTAATCGAAGTGCTGTCGCAGGGACCTACGCCGCGGGAATCGGGATTTGGCAGTTGGAGGAACTGTTGGCTTCGATGAGTGTGACGTGCATGTCGTCAGCTACCTATACAAAACACGACTTGCAGGTTATCGCAGCATTTGAAACGGCGGCTCTCGCAGAAATGAAACAGGCTGGCGCGATTGCGAAGAAACGGGCGCTGGAAAGAGGGGATTTCATTGAACACAACGGCATCAAAATTCCCTTTATTACCGTTGTAGCCGACTGTGGTTGGATGAAACGGTCCTACAAAACGGGGAAATATGACTCCCTCTCTGGTGTTGCTGCGATTGTAGACCAGCATACCCAGAAAGTCATATTCATCGGCGTCCGCAACAAATATTGTTGTATTTGCGAAATGGCCGCCCGACGCGGAGGAACACCCGTGGATCACGTCCGTGACCAAGCATCCACAGCGATGGAAAGCGACGCGGTAGTGAAAAGATTTGAAAGCAGTATGGAAATGCACGGACTCATCTACAGAACTTTGCTCGCAGACGGGGACAGCAGTGTCTATAAATCCATTTTGGACAACGATCCGTACGCCGAGTACGGCTTTATCGTTGAAAAGAAAGAATGCGTCAACCATCTACACCGAAATTTGGCAAGGAAGATCACCGAGGTAGCCAATACCAAAGGCCGAAACATTTCTCGACTGAAGACGATGGTAGGCGGTACCGTGCTCAAGTTCAGGGAGACTATTGAAATGTCAGTAGTACATCGCCAACGAGACACAGTCGAAGCATCGACGACTTCTCAGAAAGTTGAGCTCCTGAAGGCTGATGTCCAGAACGCACCGTACCACGTCTTCGATGACCACAGAAGATGCAACGAGTTGAAAGGATTTTGCCAGCGAGAAACCACTGCCAAAGGGATCACTGCCGTCGAAGATCTCAAGCAAGCAGGACTTTTCCAGCAGCTGCAAGAGATCTTGGAACATTTGAGCTTACACGCCAACAGCTTACTCTACGACGCTACCAACAACATCGCAGAATCCTTCAATGGCATAGTATGCAAGCTCACGGGTGGTAAAAGAATCAACTGGGCGTGAAGGGATCCTTTCAAGGCAGAGCTTCTGGCGCTGTGTTACAACACCCTTGGTGTCATTTTGAAACTCCACCACAGCGAGGGAAAGATACCGCCCAGTACCGTGATCGCTTTAGAATCTCGGCGCCAACGCAAATTACGCAACAGTGCTACGTGTATGAGATCGCGAACGGAATCGCTTTCCCTCTGCCGTAGTAAGAACCGAAAGCACCGGGGACAGGACAAAAATTACGGTCACAATGCCGAAAAGCCTGACATGCCCGAGTATGTTTACGATGAGATGGTAATGCTGCATCAAGACAGATTACTTGAAAATCGAAACAATCGTACCGAGATTGAAATCAACACACGAGGGCAGGCGGATAATGCACTGTGGCAGACGATGCGAAGAAAGATGCTAACTGCTTCTAACTTTGCCAGAGTCTGCAAATTGCGGAACAGTACGTCGTGTTCTGCTATAGTGCAGACCATACTGTACCCGTCAGTGAAGAGTACACCCTCTATGGTCTGGGGTCGCACAAACGAAGCCAAAGCCATCGATCAGCTGCAGCAGAAATTAGCGAAGGACGAACACTTCGTGACCATTAAACCGTGTGGATTGTTCATCGATCCGGAGCTGGGATTTCTGGGTGCCAGTCCAGATGGTATCATCGACGATGCCACTATCGTTGAAGTGAAATGTCCGCAGTCGACTCAAGATCGCCGTCCAGAAGATGCGATCCAACAACGCGTGACCGAAATCTCCAGGTATTTGGACAAGAATGATTCATCGAAGATGGGCACGACTCATGCTTACTATTATCAGGCGCAGGGGCAAATGCATATAACGCGCGCCGAAGCATGCTACTTCGCTGTGTGGACAAGATCGAGTTTGGAGTACGTCAAAGTGCCTCGTGACGATGCATTCTGGAGGGATCGTATGGAACCATATCTAACCCGGTTTCACAACGAGTGCATACTGCCAGAAATCATAGACAGCCGATACATCCGTAAAATGCCAATCCGTGAACCAGAATATATTCTGAGGGCAAAGCAACTGAAGAGCTAAGCCGACCAAGCATCAAAACCAGGAAGATGTACGAAGGGAAGAAGAGCGACGGCGACGCCTGACTTCGACGCAACACCAGGTAGGGATGGTGACGAGAGATCACCCGGCCAATCGCAAAGCACAGACGACGAGCACGGACTGCAAAGTGGGAAAACTTTCGAAGTCAGGAAAGTTGTAACCACAAGGCTAAGTCGAAAGAACCCCGAAAACCCAGATTCTTGGAGCGTCACATCATCGGACGAGCGTCCTTGTATTTCAAATGACGAACTGAGGATGACGCCTATAAAAATCGTCAAACGTACCTCCCAAGACGGAGTGTATTACGCTGTGTCATCCTCAGATCAAGGATTCGCTCCAGCGAAAAAAACGGCCCGAATTCCGGCTATGAAATTGCGCAGACGTAGCTCTGGGAACGGCACCTATTATGTTGTATCGTGTTCAGACGAACGAGAGCCTGCGTGTGCGAGTCAACCACCATGTGGCACCATCCTTGCTGCACCGATTGAAGCATTGAAGGAACGTCGTAGTGAAAGGCCATGGGTCACTGTATTCAACGATCGTGTTACGGAAAAACCAACCGGAACAGAGATTGACATCCTGCGATCGATCAATCGGGATGTGAGTATTGACGATATCCAGAAAGATGTAATATCCCAAACTTCTTTGCTCAATGATACGTCAATCGATCGGTTTCTATCAGTAATCGACGAAACAACCCAGTTCGACACGACTTCTGCACTCTGGCTAGCGTATACGAACTTCATCGAGCCTTCGAAGATGTCCCACGATATCAGCATTATCGGTGGCAATACGTACAGGCATTGGCGATGCCTTTCGTTCGACGGAACCGAGCTCTGTGTTTACGACAGTATAGGCTGCAACGGCTATCAATCGTTGAAAACCGAAGAGAAAAAGTTCATTTCTTTGCGGTATCCAAGTTTGAGAACTGAAGATGTTGTCTTTCCAGCGGTCCAAAAACAACCTGACAGTTTCAGCTGTGGAGTATATGCAGCTGCTTTTGCTACTACACTTGCCTTAGGAGGAAACCCCTGTCATGCGAAATACTCTATGGACGTACTGAAAATGCGCAATCATCTGTTTCAAATAATACAGAACAAAGCATTGTGCGTCTTTCCAAGTGTTTAGTTTTGAACCGCTACAAAATTGAACAATCCATAAAAAAGGTTGTTCTTCAATAATTACATTCATAAATGAAATTACGCCGAGTCTAGAACGAATAAATAAATATAGATGAGAATCTCTATCATCTGACAAAGAGGGCGTCGAACGATCATTTTTTTCATAGCGAATGAGTATTTTCATTCAATTTGTCGCGATAGCACTAATCTGAATTTGAAGAAAGTTTAAGAGACTTGAAGATACAGACACAGGTTGCATACCAAAATCTAACAAATTTATGTATTGAAATTTGACAGTAAAGTATGAATATGAGGGATTCCATGCCGTTTCGACCTCAGTTTGACCCTTGACCTCTCGGAATTGGCCCGCGATTTTTTAAATGGTTGTTCTCGATTTGAAAAGCACTCAGTTTTCATTTAAAATTTTTTCGACTCGATTTGAATTACCTACAATTTTTGAAAACGATTTCATTGATCAACACAATTTAAAAATCTGAAAAAATTCTGAAAAATCGTGTGTCAGATATCAAAATTTTGAAGCCCAGAGCCGAAGTGGGGAGATTTTTCCTTCTTACTGTTTTCAAGCTTTTTACGAAAAAAAACGTTACAAAAATTAGGAGCGGAAGTCATTTCACTATAGATGGTTGCTGAAACATTTTCATACGTCACATCGGATTTTTGAAAAAAATTCAGATTTTTCGGCACTATTTTACCATTCGCAATTTTTTTCACCTTTTAGCATTTTGAAGATCGTCGTAGAAACAATAGAGATTGAAAGGTATTCATTAGAAAAACAATAAATTATATACTGAACAAAGATGTCGATTCTAAATAATTATTAAGTGTCGATCATAAAAGCGTGCATTTATTTTGAGAGGTTCCAGCGGAATTGAAAATCCCATTTTTTCTCTCATAAGGCCCTTGTAAATAACTTCCACGACAACAATTTTATTTGATATGTTCATACTTTTATTTCGATTTTTTTCACAGAAATTCATACTTGTTCATACTCGCTCGCAGCTGCCCGCCTTCTCCTGACAACACTGTACAGTTGAAAATCTGGTGACGAAGAAAACAATTTTGTTTTCATACCTTCCGGCGTTGGTATGAAACAGTGCTGTCTTTGGGTATTGGGAATTGGCTTTGCCGTTGCAAACCTCTCACCCAATGAGTCTTTGGCAGCTTCATAATCTTCGACCGATGAGAACCTTTTAGTTATTGACGGCAATGTTCCTACCGTACAAGTCCAATCAAACAAGCCGCGCGGGGATAATATCTGGCGATCAGGTGGAAGTTGCAGACTGGCCCTTCGACTCAATCTTTTTAATGTTCCGCCAATACCATCGCACGGACCTTTGCCATGCGAAGTTGCAAAAAAATGCCACTCAGCGGGAACAGAAAAATCGCGATTATGGTACCACAAGTTGATAAAATTTTTAAAGTTTTTAAATTGCTGTGGTGCGCCATCTGACCAGTAGTAGATACGACCGGGTGTCATTATTTCCGCTTTGATAAAGTCCACGATAATTCACGTAAACACGTGAACGGCGACAGAGTCATGGTTCAGGTTGTCTGAGATCACGACAAGACTTCTATGCGCTATTTCTTGATCAGATTTATAATATACGACAACTGGAAAAATTGTAGCCTGGTCGTTATTCCAATGGAAGCTCGGGGCAGCGTCTTGAGCGATGAAGGCATAATTCTCCGCAAAATCGCATATCACAAGACACTCATCCTGCTTCAAATTGTCTTTCAAAGATTTGAAAAAACGTGATTGTTGCTTAGCGATGAAATTATGTGGCAAAAGTTCTTTTGCTTGCTCGAAAAAATCGTCGACAAACTCGTTAGCCGATTTTACGTACGTCTCGAGTGTCGTTCGAGGTTTCGAAACCCACTGCGAATATTTGACTTCTTTAATCGCAGTTTCATCCAGGACTTTCAGCAAAGTATCCTTGAGGTTCTCGTTATCGGGACAATTTTTGTATTTGAGCAAATGACAGGTTTGTTGAGGCACCGGACACAGCAACAATGGAACCAAATCTTCGAAACACGCAATCGAAGTTTCTGATTCTTTGGTTCGAAGCTGTGAATTACATCCTGCAGCAGTCAATAAAAGATAATCTTATTTTTATGAGTAAAAGACGGTCACCGTCATGATAGAAAAAATTGCATTCGAGTTAAATACGAATACCCGTACCTGAAATCAACAATTTCATGTTCTGATGAAAAGGACATACACAGACTGTATGAGTTCCAGCTCCTCCAGCTAATGTGCAATGCTTCGGCCTCAACGTAGCAAACGTAGAAAAGCCAATATGCAAGTTAGGGTTTTCCAGCTTGAAGTGTGCATACAGTTCTTTCAAATTGCACAAAATCAATTTTTTTTGGTGGCGAACCTTTTGACCATTAGCGTCACGCACACAAATGAAATCTTTCATCCCTGGCAATAAAACCGTGACTTGATCATCGTTGTAGAACGCGATCACCGTGGCTTTGACTACTTCGTCCAGAGGTCTTCCTGCGTTATGAATAGTAGGAGAAAAAAAAACAATATACTTACTCCGTCTAATCAGTTATTTGATAAAGTAAAGTTAAGCTAATGTAAGATTATCCAACTTTTTCTCAATACTATGTTTGTAACAGTGCTGTCAGAGCGATGGAAGCTATGCAGGTTGATAGAGGCTATGCAAGTTATGGAAGCTATGCAGGTTATAGAAGCACTACTTAAAACTTGATTTCCACAGTTCAAAAAGCTTGCGTCACATGTAGATATGCAGTAGAGCAGCTTATTAAAATAAAAATGTACTCACCGAGTTTCGCGTTCGGTGTTGCCAGAATCCCTTTTTCTTTGTGCAGTTTTCTCGCTACTTTAACCATGTAAAGTGTTGTATCAAACTCCTCAGAAACTCGAATGTTACTCCAGCTACTCGGTATGAGGGTCAATATTTGGATTCGTTCACTCTTAGTAGTTGACGGGTCCTTGAATTTTTCCTTCAGTTGGCGAATTACTTCTTCAAATCCAGTACTACCTCCACTTGATGTTGGTGAAACTGGTAGTCCCAAAGATCTTTTTATGACACACTTTGTTTCGTCAAGCTTTTTGTCCGTCCAGCTTGCGACTCTCAACTTTTTTTTTGGGATCGGGGACACTTCCAATAACTGCAATGCACTATTAATAGCGGAAGGCTGGATATCAGGACGGAAATTTGAATATTCGCGCTGTAATGGGGAGAGCGAAATTTGACTCAATCCTGATGAGATCGTATCGGGAATCGATGCTGTCGCATTCTGACTAGGCGTTAATATGAATCTATCCAGGCTAGGTTCTGGTAGCATGATACAGCAATCGCTCCGGGATGTTGAAGGCTGTGGCTCCGGCTGTGGCTGTGACTCGCAAGAACGTAGAATTGAAACGAATTCGGATGATTCTCGGTAGCTAGCGTCCGGATTTGATGCACTTTCTTTTATCCCTGCGTTGTCGATTTTCTTGCCGTTTTCGTCCGTCGTCGAACGAACATAATTTTTCAGATTCAATCGGCAATCTCGACAAAAGTACTTTCCGGTGAATTCCGGAAATTTCTCCTGTGTTATACGTGTTACGGGTCGTAACCCTTTCTTCAGATTGTGTCGCTGTAAACGGAAGGGGTTGCAGCACCGACCTCCTCTGGCTTCCATTCTATTTACACCCTCGACTGAAAATGTACAAATCTTTCGTAAAATCCGTGTGGCTGGACACAAAAATGATACATTTTTTGCATTAAAGTTTCAAATTTATTCCGTAAACATTAAATTATTATGGTAAAATTGTAAATTCACGTGTTTAAAATTGAAGCAACGGTTTATGGATAAATAGTTCCGGTAAAAGAGATCAGGGCTAGAGGGAACATGGGGAAAGTCGGAACAGACGCAGTAAAAAACGAGATTACACGCAGGGATGTAATGAAATAACTATTCATTGTAAGGAATAACTTAGCATACTACCATACCATTCGACGCACTCTAATTTCTGATAATCCCATACTCGCTGCAAGGAATCTCTTCTTTTTACTGCTTTTCAAAATTGACCTTAATTCCTAATCCTCGACGAAATTTTTATTGAATATTTGTTAAAAATGAACAACTCCCGAAATCGTGGAATGGAAATCACTAAATATCTGAGCCGTGGCAATTTCAAATCGGCTGAATGAATATAAGACTGGAGATTGGCACGAAATATCTTAGCCGCAGTAATGTAAAATCGTTCGAAGCAACAAAGCAAAACTACAAGTCGTCACAAAATGTCTTACCAAATTTGACGTAAATCTCTAATTTTCTACAAAATTTGACTAAATATCGTGTCAGAGATTGTAACTTTCTATCTCTGGTGAAAAATGAATCAAATTTCCAATAAACGGCACAGGGTTATCCCTAACGTAACAACCACGAGACTCCTACCACGAGCGAAGCGTTGCTAAAATTAGTAAAAAAAAAAAATAATTCTAAGGCGACCATAAAATAACGCCTTGCACTTACCTGAGTTCTTGTAAAACTATCACTTGATTTATAAAAAAACCGCATAAATATTTATTATTATTTAAATTTAACGTAGGATTAACAGGCACCGTCAACACGCAACCCCGCACGCAACGCAATTGTGGCCGTTAGTGAAATCTCTTTGTTGGCTAAAGGCCACGCGTGTCACTCTTAAAAAAGACATGACAATTGTTAGAGTTTGAAGTATTACTTTCCTCTTTTTTTTTTTGACGTGCGCTCTTTTCCACCGTTGAGTTCCTATTGGCGTTGGTGGCATGGAGGGGGAAAGGATGAGAACGAATACACTCGTATCGCGCCTTAAGGGCAATCCCTAGTCGCCCACCTCCGTTTCGTCGAAAAAGGGGGTGGGGACGCACATTTCGATTAATATTCGAGCCCAGGCGTTAAAAACGCAAAAAAAAATGCATAGCGCGAATTCGTATTCAATTTTGAACATATACGTCCAAAAACATGTTCCTTTCGTGCGAGTATAGAGTCTAAAAATGTTTTTTGCATCATTCGAATGTCAATTTCCTCGGTGGCCATGAGTATGAGGTCGTCCGCCGAGTTCAGCCGGCCCGGGAGATAACGTGTTACACGAATATTCTGACGACCTCATAATCATGACCGCCGAGGAAATTGGAATTCGAATATCGTAAAAATCACGTAACTTACCTATTTTTTCACGAAACGAATATGTTTTTGGACGTATGTGTTCAGAATTTAGTATGAATTGGCGCACGGCAGTGTAAGTATGCTCATGTATGCAGCACGCACATTGTTGAAATTTTTTTTTATTATCTCAAATTAGGTTTTTTTTTTTGTTAATTGATCGTAATTGAAAAAACCTTTATTAGCAAAATAAAGAAGAAAAGAAAATCTCATGCGAAAAATCATCGAAATTTTTTTCAAAAATCCGATGTGACGTATGAAAATGTTTCAGCAACCATCTATAGTAAAAAGAATATTTTTGTAACATTTTTTTTTGTTAAAAGCTTGAGAACAGTAAGAAGGAAAAATCTTCCCACTTCGGCTCTGGGCTTCAAAATTTTGATATCTGACACACGATTTTTCAGAATTTTTTCAGATTTTTAAATTGTGTTGATCAATGAAATCGTTTTCAAAAATTGTAGAAAATTCAAATCAAATCGAAAAAATCTAAAATAAAAACCGAGTGCTTTTCGAAGTGAGAACAAGCATATACAAAATTGTGGACCAAATCCGAAAGGTCAAGGGTCAAACTCAGGTCGAAACGGCATGGAATCCCCCATATATAGTTTGTACGATTAATTTACATGTAATCATAGATATTTATACAGACTTTGAAATCGCTCTGAACAAAGAATCTAAGCTGTTTGTAAAACATGGATTGAAAATTATCTCCACCGAAGGTCAAGGCACTACGTTGACGTGGAGTGTAGAATAAAGCCTATCGGAGTCCAACACACAAGTCGACTTACAGTCTCGTTTTGACTAGAGGATATAGATCATAAAACTCGTCGGAATCCTACGTATAACGTCGACTCACAATTTGAGTCTGAGCAGACGGGCCTTCGGAGATGAGCTTAACATAGAGCTTGAAGTGGAATTCGCTGCAA
Organism: Tenthredo notha; assembly: GCA_914767705.2. NCBI lineage: Eukaryota > Metazoa > Arthropoda > Insecta > Hymenoptera > Tenthredinidae > Tenthredo > Tenthredo notha. The sequence continues at coordinate 3,035,599 of OU611908.1, read as the reverse complement.
TCCAACGCTTGAAGTCGGCTTTGTTGGTCTGGCTCCTTGCCGTTCCTTATATTGTGTGTGCCGTGAGCGATTTGCGTTGCCTAGACTCCTGGGGTCAGTCCGCCCAACCGTTTCTCTCTGGCCACGACCTCATTTACATTTCTGTAAAGTACATTGCTCCGTTGCCTGCACCTAGGGCGTTTCTCTACCGGGCTTGGGACAAGGCTGATCTGGAGGCGGCTGCGGAAGTGATCTCGACATTCGATCCGATGCTCATCTCAACTCAGCCTAGTGTTGATTGCAAGTTAGCTGTTTTTAACTGTTTTGTGCGTGACGTGCTGGATCGTGCCGCCCCTCAGCGTGAGGTTGTAGTGAGGCGAAAGCCTGTGCCATGGCTTTCGGTTGATCTGCGGAAACTGAAGCGAGATAGGGACACCTGTTATCGGTCGTCAAAGCGGGCGGGTTCTCAGCGCCTGTTTGCTGAGTACGTGCGTCTTCGGCGCGAATTTAAAAGGAAAATGGATGCAGCTAAGTCAGACTTTTTGCAAGCGAAATTTGATGTGTGGGGAAACTCTCGTCGCTTCTGGAGGGAAGTAGACAACCTCGGGATCACGCGCTCTGTCAGGCATGACTTGCCAGGGCATCTTACCCTGCAAGCATTAAATGCTCAGTTCGCTTCGGTCTCTTCCGGCGACCCGCTCTCGTCTTGGGGACTTTGTCGCGAAAATTTTTGTTGTGTCAGTCTCGGTAGCCCTGCAGGGTGCGACGGGGGGTTTGCGTTTCGGGTGGTTAATGCTGTTGAAGTAGTAGGCGCTCTCGAGCGGGTTGAGACAAGAGCACAGGGCCCCGATTCTCTGCCAATCCAAGCGTATAAAGTAATGCGTGCGGTTATATTGCCGCTTATGGTCGTTTTGTTTAACTCTTCACTTATGGATGGCGTTTTCCCGGCCCTGTGGAAGTTTTCATTCGTGTGCCCAATACCGAAGGTTCGTGCCCCACTCGTATGCTCAGATTACCGTCCGATTTCTCTGCTTTGCGCCCTGTCGAAGGTGCTGGAGCGAGTAGTGTTTGAGCAAGTCATGGCTTACCTTCGGTCGCAGGACTCGCTTGATCCGCGTCAAACTGGCTTTCGGGAGGGGATGTGGACTCAGACAGCTGTCTTGAGGCTCGCTGACGATATTCGGCAAGGTGTTGACGACCGAAAGATCACCGTTGCTGTGTTTTTTGATTTTACCAAAGCTTTTGACTGCATTGATCATCTTTTGCTGTTGCGTAAGCTCCACGGTCTTGGGTTTTCATGTGGGGTGCTTAAGTGGTTCCATTCATACCTGCGTGGCCGGGTGCAGGCGGTCAGTGATGGCAAGGGGGGACTATCGGGGTGGCTCCCGCTCTCGTCTGGTGTCCCTCAGGGTAGCGTGCTGGGTCCCCTTCTCTTCTCATTATTCGTTAATGATCTGCCGCAGTGTTTGCAACATTGCTCCTACTTAATGTATGCGGATGATCTTGTTATTTATCGTAGTTGCCGCCCGACCGAGATACAGCATTGTATCTGCGCGCTCAATGCTGATATTGATGCGATTCGACGGTGGAGTGTTGCGAACATGCTGCAATTGAATGCTATGAAGACCAAGGCAATGATCTTCGGTAGTTCAAGGTATGTCAACGAGGTCCGCTCGGTCGATCTGCCGGAAATATACTTGGGCACCGCCACAATACAGCTCGTAAGCTCCTTGAAGTATCTTGGCGTGATTTTTGACAGTACCTTAGCTTGGACGGAACATATTAACCTTGTACGGAAAAAGGCGGCGGGAGCGCTATATAGGATCCGAATGAATGATAGTAGCCTCAATACTGCCTTGAAGCGCCGACTGGTTGTTGCTTTGGTCTTCCCGATATATGATTATTGCGCGCCAGTATTGACTAACCTGTCCGAAGAATTGGAGCGGTCTCTGCTCGTGTCGTTAAACAACTGTGTACGTTTCCTGTTTCGTCTGCCGCGTGATGCTAGTGTCTCAAGGCATAGGAGACGCTGTGGTTGGCTGCGGCCTTGCATGCGTCGCCTTCAGCTCGTAGGTTGTGCTTTTTATAAAGCGCTCTGTTTAGGCATACCGGGGCTCTTTGGTGACCGACTCCAGCTTCGGACTACTCTTGCGTCGCGTCGCAATCCGGCGCGGACGGATACGCTTCGAGCTCCTTCAGTCCGCACGACAACGATGCAAAAATCTTTTATGGTCACTGGCATTGGTTTCTGGAACTCGCTGCCACCCGATTTGACGTCCTCACCCAGTCTTGCTGAGTTTCGTGCGCGCTGTTTTCAATATCTTTTAGCTTTGGAGGAGCGTGAGGCGAATCCGTCGAGTCTTATGCACTTGCCGCGTTGAAATGCACTGTAAGTGCCTAACTTCGGAGCACTGTGTTCTGTTTTATCTCTAATCTTTCTTTATCTTTATTTTTATCTTATTTTTATTTTATCATACTTCAATTCCTAGTTTTAAATTTTTAATCCTAGCGTATTGTATTATTATTTATTTTACCTTACTTATTCTTTTATTCTATTTTATTTTTATCTCATTTTATTTTTATCTTATTCATTTTTATTTTACCTATTTTCATCTTATTTTATTTTTATTTTTATGGTATTTACTTTTTATTTTTATTTTTAGCTTATATATTCTATCTTATTTTAATTCCTAGTTTTAATCCTAGTGTTTTGTAGTGCGTTATTTTAAATCCCAGTTCGGCTAATTTCGCCACATACGCAGTGGCAGATACTCGGCGGTCGCACCCTGCACGTTGCAACTACTTACTTACTTTACTTTACTTTACTTTACTCTACTTTACTTTACCTCTGTTATTGTTATTCTTATTTTGTTTTTATCTTTACTATATTTTGGCTCTTTATTTTACTCATTACTTTTTTGCTTTTATTAGACTTACTATAACTTCGCTTTATTCTATGTTATACTGGTCTGTATGCAGCCTACGGCCTGAGGGAACATTGTTCCAAGGTCGAATAAAATCCGCTCTATCTATCTATCTATCAAATCATGATATCCTGATATTTTTCGACTTCAATATTTGCTCTTGATTTTCGATCGTCAGACTTCCTTAGGCGGTAACTTGCTAAATAATTAAATCCCCAAAAAACCGTTTTCTCCGATAATTGCGTTCATAAATAACCTCAAAAGCTCAATATCGTAGGATTCAAGATTAACCTATCGAAACATTTTTGTTGGTGACTATCACATTAATGTACTTGGCGTAAGGTTTTCGTACCTGAGGAGCTTTTGGTGGGTATTCACTAGTTTTTGTACCGTCAAATTTTATATTAATCATTGCTCGTACTTTCTTTTATTTCCTTTATTTGGATTTAAAAAGATGAAATGACAACACGCGTCTGCTAGTGTTGCAGACGATTTTTGTCTGCGATACTAGCGCCGCACAGTGGGACAGAATCCCAAAAAGCTGGCCAAAAGTCAAAAACGTATTTAATTTGGATGAAAGTTCATACTCAGAGGTTTTTGGGGTCGCTGATCACGAATCTCAAGTCGAAAATTTGAAAAACAAAATGGCGGATCTAAAACGGCCACAAATTTCTCTAAAAACGCGTTCAATTCGGGTGAAAATTCGTACTCGAGGGTTTTTGGGGTCGCTGATCACGAATCTCAAGTCGAAAATTTGAAAAACAAAATGGCGGATCTAAAACGGCCACAAATTTCTCTAAAAACGCGTTCAATTCGGGTGAAAATTCGTACTCGAGGGTTTTTGGGGTCGCTGATCACGAATCCCAAGTCGAAAATCTGAAAAACAAAATGGCGGATCTAAAACGGCCACAAATTTCTCTAAAAACGCGTTCAATTCGGGTGAAAATTCGTACTCGAGGGTTTTTGGGGTCGCTGATCACGAATCCCAAGTCGAAAATCTGAAAAACAAAATGGCGGATCCAATATGGCGACCAAGTATCTTATAAAATTCCTTTTTTTTTTGGTGAAATTTTGTATCTGAAGATTTTACATTGCGCTAATTACAAATAAGATGTTTGTTTTTGAAGAAACAGAATATTTTAATCGTAGTTCTATCGGCAATGTAGAAGAATCAGAAGGATTCCGGTGGGGAACTAGGTAATAATAAATAAATTGAACATCAAAATTAAACAAAAAAAATGAAATCTTTTTAATTTGTACACTACATCTATACATTGGATTAATCTAGTTACATTCACTATCATCAGATTCGCCATCAGTATGTATAGTGGACACGTCAGTGTCGTCTTCAGTGTCCGTATCATCCGGTACAGTTAAATGTAGAGCTTCTATCGACATTTGTTTTTTCTTCGTTTTCGGTAGTTTTCGTACACTTGAAATGTATGGATCGGAGCAATAGTATTTTTAATTATACGGAATATCTCTTTCCTTGTCAATTGCTTTTGCAGTGCTTCTTTAATGTCTGCAGTTCCTGAGATCAGTGAATAATATAGGATTATATCGCTCAGAGCCGAAACTAGCCCGTGAATAGAATAGACAACGAGCGAAAACGAAAGATCTCACTATACTGTGATACTACTATATTCTGACATATTTTACTATGTTTTATACAATGTAGACAATAATTTATTAAAGAGATATGTTTATTCATCTTCAACAAATAACTAATAATGGAAGAGGTTAAAAAATAAAAGGTAAATCAGCGACCCCGAATACCCCCGTGTACCAAAATACCACGTCGGAATTTGCATGGCTTCAGAAAAAAAATCATATCTCCGTTCGCGCAAAAATGCGCAAGTTCGTCGACTACGCTTTTTTTTCCTTGGAATATAAGCAATTCAATGAAAAATAGATCAAAGAACGAGCGAGGACGAGCGATAAAGTTATGTCTGCCTGAAAGTTTACTTGTCGTTTGCGTTTTCCAAAAAAGACACCCTCAATTCAAAACGAATAACTTTTTTTATAATAACAATTTTGCAATTATGTAAATCGTATTCCATTCTACATACCTTCACGAAGAGAATCCATTTCACACTTTTCCGATCGCACTATTTTCCAAGATTATATTGTAATTTTTCTGTACCGTATAGCGCGCGTCAAATCCGGTAGTTCGATGTGACTCGTATAACGGTCACATTCAAACTAGTCCTGCAGGGACAAGAAATATACCTGCGCCTAGAGAACGGTTGTTTGGGGACCCTCGATACCCCTACTTCACATTCCGCAACAAAAGACACCCGAAATAAAACCTTGGTTTTCGAGGTTTTGGCCAGCTTTTTGGGATTCTGTCCCACTGTGCGTAGATGCGTTCTAGGCAAAATCTATACTGAAATCTTGCGAAGACGGCCCAGTATGCTACCTAAATGTTTTACAGAGCGAAGACACAGACGGTGCGAGTAATTTACGTCGTACGTTAATTCAAATTACAAATATCTGTGCGTACTTTTTTCCCCAGGTAGCACACCAGGAGCAATTCATAAATAAAATTGTAGCTTACGTCAATGAAAATGTTCAATTTTGTTTTTGCGAATGCGAACACACAGGAACTCTCACGAAAGAGATAAGTAACATCTACGTTCGTTACTACTGTGCTAAATATTTAAATTTAATCAAAAAAATCATGAAGGGTGATGGGCTCCCCAGTAACCCTGATCAGCTAATGTTAAAAGTTGACAATTATTGTAAAAAAAGTAATAAGGCGTAGCAAGGTATCCCTTTAAAATATGAAATGGATGATACGGTGCTATTCGGATTCGTATATAGATTTTGTAACTGCATTGTATTTAGACCTCTCTGAGATAGGTTCACATGCAATACACGAAACCAAACAAAAATTCAAATAACTTAATTAGGGATGGGTAAACTAAATCTGCGCCACCCGAATGTATACATGAATCCCAGCCTATTTGATTAAGCAAATAATTTATTTAATAACATGCATGAAGTTATGTAATTGTGTACCGTTCGTTTTTTGTGTGGTTATCAAACTTATAAAATGCAATAAAAACATCCATCATTCAGAAATAAGCCTTTAGTCTTTTTTTTTTTTTTATGTGTACGTTTCATTTGAATCAAAGTTTTTATTCAGCTCTATGAAGAGCAGAAGCAGGTATGTAATAATCTGATTAACTGTTCAAGAATTTCTTGAGAAATTTTTCGTGAATATTATCTTCTATTAATATTTTTGTAACAAATAAAACGAATCTTTCATTATCCTGTTAATTACCCCTTTGTATATTATTATTCTTAGACGAAACTTAATCATTTGATGAGGTACAGCAAAGATGTAATAAGTGACAATTCGAAATGCTCGACGCGTACCAAACGGTAGTGTTGAACATTTAAAGTTGTCACTTATTACATCTTTGCTGTAGCCTCTTCAATTTCTAATTTGAATTCGTGGCGCCATGAGCTATTATTATTATGGAATATTATTATTATTTCTGTAGCTTGGCGTCATGACTAACAGAGGGCACCACCGTCGGTGCATTAACTTTCGACACAGGATTTAACGTTGAAGCTCGTGGGGCCTGATCGTCAGCTCGAGCTCTTCCGAGAACAAGAGGCCATTACTTGGCGCCTCGGTCTAAAACCAATAGACCCGATAGATCAACCCCGGCAGCACCCCCGGCGAGACACCAGGGTTCATCACAACGCAGAGATCACGCCTGGTCTAATCATCGACCATAGTCATACCCCGTATCCTCTTCCTAAAACCTCCCGCATTCCTAGGCCGAGAGTTTAAGCAGTCGCGGAGACGGTGACACCCGGCGTGGAGCGCCGCCGAACGCAGCCAACTCTCATCCAGCCACCGCAGCGACTGCAGCAACTTCTCGGCACTTCACCGAAGAAGAATCCTCCTCCCGCTCCTCCAACCCTTCCACCCACTCGATCCCGTCCTATCTCCCGACTCCCCCTTCCAATACCACGGAAGGCTATCCTAACCTCTCCTACCCGAAAACCCCGCCGCGCCTGATGGCATCCTGACCCCGTCGCATCATCCTTTACCAACTCTCCTGTTCCCCTCCACCTTCCTACTCCTCCAACCCCCCCAAAAAACAACATATCAAAACCACCACCACCTAACTAAGGTGCCAGTCATTGATTGAGGAGACCCTCCGTCTAAGGCCCCTCCCCTAACCTACATCAAACGCCTAAGAGTCTCATGACAAACACTAATCTGCGATTCATTTCAAATCCGTTGTGGATATAAGGCCCTGAATGTATTATTTCATCACTACATGGACACGCGACAACAATTTCCAAACCGAGACCTCTAGAGCCACACTCACTAAAATTTATCTTTTGATTACATACCGAGCACTTCACAATTTCAGACAAAGCAGTAAACACTGTAAAAAATTCAATTATTCTGTACCCGTGCAAAGGATTAATTTTTATGTCTTCACTATCACGACTACCGAGTTTTTTTCCACTGGCACTCTCATTATGGCTTGTACTGGCTCCGAATTTTTCACCTTCTGTATCTGTGAACTGATGACCCTGATAACGTCGTTTTTTAGAGTTATGTCGTGCAACATTGCCTCGTGTACCTTTTATATGATTCGGCATTTTCATGTTTCGAAATCGACTAAACACCGCGAATTCTCCAGCTGAACTATAGTATATTGTGCATCAAGGGAAGCACCTATTCTTCCCTGATGCACACGATATTTTTTATCACACATGCACGAAAACACCGATTTCCCGAGCCGTATTTATGTACTTACGTGTTTATTCCATCCGATGGCGCTTCGTCGAGAGTAAAACGCTATTTTCTTCCCGCTCCCTAGGGAAGAAAATAAATTCTCACGGCATGCGCATGCGCGAGTTCATCTTGTGTACCACGGGAGACAAAATGCCATTTTACTCTCGCATAACAGCGAGGAAAATCGGGTTTTTCGTGCATGTGTGATAAAAACTATATTTCTTGACTAACCTTCATGTATATAGCAATATTACACGTGTATAGGACCGTAAATATATATTGTAACGGATTTTTCTGGGCTCGGGTAACCGAGGAAGTAAGCCGACTACAAACCTGGTCCAACGGGTAGGTAGGGGATGCTGTTGGGCGCCAGACTTCCTTAGAAGTCCTCTCTCTCTCTCTCTGGGACCCTCCGACTAACTACTATTGGGTAGAGGGATTTCGTAGGGGCGAGGAATAAAGACACCAGTGTATACGATTTAAAAATACTTATTTATTTGAAAAAAAGAAAAAAAGAAAAAGGTGGCGAATTTGGGTTTACGCCCGCTACCTGGCGTTGGTACGAAATTAGAAAAATATTAAACGTGACTCTACTCTACTCTACTCTACTATTAAAAGTTATTAAATGAATTATTAAAAGAACAAGAAAAATTAGAACAAGAAATTACGCGAGAATAATAAAGAAGCAGCAAAAAAAACTACAAGCTAATAGGTTGCACTACCGTGCTCTGATCGGCTAGACGGTAGGGAGGACCGAGTCGACTCGACCTACGATCTATGCCAATCGCTTTGGCTACGTGACAGTCAGCTGTCACTGTAGCGAGATCGCGTGCCTCGCTCGACGTCTCCTATAAGACTGTTGCGGCGCGCTGTTAAGCGGCGGCGGAGAAGTGGAGGGGCAGGCGGTGGCTCAGGGGAAGCGACAGAGCTCTGACACGCCGCAGCTGAGTGCGAAGCGTGACGTCAGCAGGTCTGTGGCTAATATGGCGTCGAACTGAATTCGAGTGCGATCGGCGCAGCGGTGACCACTTTGGCACGGCTACGCGCAGCGAAAACAGACTTGACCGGTGCTGTACTTTTGAATCCAACGGTTCGCGGGGAACGATTGCGATCCAGCCACGCGGTTTCGAGGCTCAGGGAACAACTACGGGGTGCGGGTGTTACTAGGCGAGATTACTATTGGATATCGGATTGATCCTACCTGGTTTTGACTCCTTCTGTGCCTCGGGTGCGACGGTACAGTTTATAAGACGGTCGGATGGCCGGAGGTGTGCAGGGTCGTCAACGTGTTAGCCGGGGTCCAATATTCCGAGATCCAAATCAATACTCCAGTAAGCACGCCGGGTCGATATCACAAACTCCCACAACAGAAAAATCATCACCTCAAACTCACACAAACTCTTCCACACTCCTCACTCCACTCTACTCTCTACTCACTCCAAACTCTCTCTCTCTCTCTATATTGTAACTTCCTGTATATGTTTCACCAGCTGAAGGCTGGTGAAATTATACTAGTTCGCGTGTTTTCTTTGTCACGGGTTATTCTGTGAATTATTTGGAGCTCCTCTGGGGAAAGTTGAAAAAACCCTTAATTTACCCTGATACAGACTCGGATAGATTTTTCACTACCAGAGCTGCCTCCCTACAGACTTGGGATATGCTAGATTCAACAGACTAGGATAGCAATTATAGCTCTACCGTAGCTGTCCAGAATCTAGCTCACCGAAGCTGCCTTTTTACAGACTTGGGATATGTGTGTTCTCAGACTAGGGTACCAATTATAGCTATACCGTAGCTGTCCAACACACTCACCGAAGCTGCCTTTTAGCTAAGAATGATTTTAAGTTTTATCTGAAAGAATTGAAATTTGTTAAGATGGAAAATGAAAGAGAAAGATCAGATTCATGATCAATTATATGATCACTCGATCATTTTCGGTTTATTTCTATGTTGTGTTTGTCTCTGTTCTATTTACAAAATTATAAGAAAAATGGTTTGAACAAAAAATATAATCGTGAGTGTTTTTATGAATGCTATGAATGATGTGAATGATGTGAGAATGATTTCCTTAATTTTAACTTAATTCTATTTTCGAGTTTTGGCTCAATAGCCGGACTTTTGGTTTCTTTTTGTTTGATCTAAGTTTGTCTAGATTTTATTTGTTAGTTTGTTTGATTTTATTGAAGTGCCGTTTTGGCGAAAACAATTTGTTTTGAAATTTCTATTATTTTTGTACTGCCGCTTTGGCAAGAACGTTTTTATTTAAGTTAATCAAAGTGCTATTTTAGCTAATTTGAATTTGATCTGAATTTTGAGTTTAAGAATTGAATTTATTTTATTCTGAGTTTGTTGTGAGTCGCACGGCCGCTTTGGCTCGAATACGCTGATCATGCTTGACCAGCTCGCCTTTTATACTTTTCTTGACCACACACAGACGTGTGCCTGCCTTGGTATTGTACCACGTGGTACAATACCAGCGCGTTCATCCATGTTTGGTGTCGACTATAGCTAGTTCGTTTGGCTATAGGCCGCACACGTTACAATATATATACCATGAATTTCTCTAACGATGGAACGATCCGTGCGGTTTCAGGCAGACAATTGAAGATACATCCCATGTTGTTTCAATGCAGTGTTCTTCAATTGCCTACCCCCAGGCGCACGAATCGTTCCATCGTTAGAGAAACTCGCAGTATATATTTCTCGCTTTGAAAACTTTTGTTAAGGTGCCACAGTAGTGGGGGTGTGCTATATATATTTTGTGACGTCAGAATCGTGAAATACGAGGAATTTCGTCGACAAATTGAGCCCAAACAAAGAAACGAATTTCATGGGAATCATTTTTTTATGGAAGCCTGAATTAATCTGTAGTGCGCTTGCTTAGTGATTTTCAGCGTAGATTACCCAGTAATGTGTATTGCGAATAAATAAAAGTGACAGGTCGTTTATACATATCCAACATGGCGGCATCAGAATCCCTGCAATTACCGACATGTCGTATTATGATCGCATCTGGGAAATGAGAACATTTATCACTGAATCCAGGGAGCAAGCGCACTGTAGAAATACACACACTTTTCAGGAAAACTCATTTCAACCGTCTGCGTCCCGTAAATAAGGCTCAATTTGTCGACGAAATTCCTCGTATTTGACGCCTCGGTATGACGTATATCTATCGAAAATCTGTGAATTTACGGCAGTTCTGTGGCACCTTAAGGTGCACGAGGCGAACGTTAACGTTGTCAAAACGGAAGTGAGTTTTTTTTCGTTGTTAGTACCAACCGGCATCACCCGGCCTGCGAGCGCTGGCGGCGACTCCTTCGCCATGAGCGAGGTCGGCGGCCAATAGGCTCCGCAGGGAAGTCGGGCGGCAGAATTTGAGTCGTGCGGCCGGACTTCAAGCACGACCGTAGGCCGGTTCGGCGGAGGTCTCAACGTTGCCACGTTACAATATATATGAGCAAGTCTACCAATTGTAGACGTCGGATCCGGTCTCACCCTCTCGGATCTTTTTGTAAATTTACCAGCTGAAAGTTCACATCACAAAACGAGTCCCGATTTTTTTTCAGAATTTTTCCTCTCTTACTTTCGATGTTATTATATGCGGTATTTTCGGATTTTTTAAATTGTTTTGTTTTTCATCTAGTTTTCCCGCTATTTGACGAGCACAAAACAATATACGAAACACAAGTTTTTCTTGTGAAAAAATCTCACCGTTCCGAAAAAAGATTTGATTTTTCAGTCATCATTATGCAAGTACCTTAAAATCAAGTTTAAATACTGAAAAGCCGTTTTTCTGCCCTTGCCCAAATTTTGAACCAAAAAACAATATTTTTTTCGAAAAGCTGAGAAAATTTCACATCTAATGTGTCATTTTCAGGATGGGTTCTCCGTAAATACTCCAGGAATTAAATTAAAAAGAAATAAAAAATCTCAGAATCTCAGAATTTGGTTCAACAATATCGTATCTTAGAATTTATTTCAAAAACATCGTATCTTAGAATTTGCTCCAAAAACATCGTAACTCGAAATTTTGGTCAAAAAGGTCGTATCTATCGTGAGAAACAAGCGGACATACGATGTTTTTAAAAAAAAATTCGAGATACGATGTTTTTGGAGCAAATTCTGAGATACGATGTTTTTGAAATAAATTCTAAGATACGATGTTGTTCTGCTCAGCCGTCGAATTGAATGTAATATTATAATATGCACCAAATTCAATTTGAATTTACTCGATTTTTTATTTCTTTTTAATTCAATTCCTGGAGTATTTACGGAGAACCCATCCTGAAAATGACACATTAGATGTGAAATTTTCTCAGCTTTTCGAAAAAAATATTGTTTTTTGGTTTAAAATTTGGGCAAGGGCAGAAAAACGGCTTTTCAGTATTTAAACTTGATTTTAAGGTACTTGCATAATGATGACTGAAAAATCAAATCTTTTTTCGGAAAGGTGAGATTTTTTCGCAAGAAAAACTTGTGTTTCGTATATTGTTTTGTGCTCGTAAAATAGCGGGAAAACTGGATGAAAAACAAAACAATTTAAAAAATCCGAAAATACCGCATATAATAACATCGAAAGTAAGGGAGGAAAAATTCTGAAAAAAAATCGGGACTCGTTTTGTGATGTGAACTTTCAGCTGGTAAATTTACAAAAAGATCCGAGAGGGTGAGACCGGATCCGACGTCTACAATTGATAGACTTGCTCATATATATGGGGCATTCCACGTCAAAACGAAAACGGTTCAACCGATGGGTTTCCGATTTTCTTCCAAATTTTTTTTCTTCTCCTCTGTCAGGACCAAAACCTACATACCAAAGCATTTTTCAATTGGAACTCTGGTTTTTTATTGACGAATTTTTGAAAATTTGGTATTTTTTTAAATCTGAAAATTTCAATATTTTTTTATTCAGTGTTAGCTTGATGTGAGAACAAAATATATGCAACATGAAATGTTCGATTTGAACTGTACTTTTCATAAAAATTTGTATCGAATTTTTTGCTTCAACGGACTTGCAGTGATTCAGAAAATGAAGATAAAATTTCGATTTTTGAAACAAGCACGCGTGTGATTTATGATTTTTTTTTTTCAAAAAAACTTTTGCAGCTTAGAAAATTTTGAGGACCAAAACCATAGTGGGCTGACCATTCTACAACTTTATATGAATTTTTCAATTTTTTGCTCACCGAAACTTCTGCTGAGCACCACTAGAGGCGCGTCGAATAATAGTTTTTGTTCGCGCTACTCAGTTCTACATTGATAACTAGCAAAGTTTAATAGACATTGGTTACGCGACGTTTTATCACTATGCCACCTTTTATAAAATTTGATCGTTGCTGTAATCCGTTCAACGAGAAGAATCATTTTAAAAAAACAGGACTTCGTCGCCCTTCGTCGAATATACTGAAAAAAATGCGCAATTTAACGAAAAAGCATTTGATTTGTGCTCCATGTCGAAAAAAACTTGTTGTAGCGAGCCCCCCACCATCAATTTGTGGTAATTATCCTCAGTTAATTTTAATTGATTCTGACCATCAATTCTTTGAATTACCATAATCATTTTTCGATATAATTTATTGAGTAGCAGCATTTTATTGATAAAAAAAAACCGAATAAAATATTGTATTATTCATAGATTCACTTAGTCAAGAAAGCAATATAATCAGTGAAACTACCAGTTGGAATACGCTTGAAACTGAAAACTCTGATCTTAGTATTTGCACGAAATTGCCAGTCATTAATGAAGCGCTGCAACTCTTGGGGAATTCACCTATCCAACCCAGACAGCACAAACGTCTGAAAGATGTCTTCAAGAACTCTTTCTAAAGACGTCTTTTAGAGCTGCACATAAGATCTCTTACAGATATCAATTTATAGAAATCTGAAATAAGAACTCTTCTAGATATCTTGTGTAAGATATCAATTTTCAGATGGCTGTAAGAAGTCTTTTTTCTGTCATCGAAAAGACTTCTCAGTTCAGACCTCAATATGTTGTCTCATTTTTGATGAGTTTTAGATTTATTATACGCATGCGCGTCATGGAAACCATTCACTGCAAACTAACCTACGGTTAAAATCTAATCACAATATGTAATAGTTATCAGCTGTTGTACTAATTGATTAACTAATAATTGATAAATAATAGCTAATTATTCCTATGAAAACTATCACAGCTACGTTCGGTATAATATGAGGTATGATTATAATCTCAATGTTTTCTAAGTTATAGTGTCACTTCAGTGCAGTACGTGTATTCGAAGGCTCATGCCCGGATTCATCAACACGTCCGTTAAACGATTAACCGCCGTAATATTTAACAGCCCGTTAAATTGTTTTGTTTTTATTGTTACCATCGTATGAAATTTTTAACCAGCGTAATGGCTATTAGTCGGAGAGCTGACGACCAAAATGGTGAGGTAATTTTATCGTCAATGAAAGTCAGGATAATACTTACCTGTAAGACCCTTATGCAAGAATCGTCGATTGGCAGGCCGCTGCTGGTGGAATCAGATATTATGGCGTGGGAGGAAAAAAAGGTAAAAGTATCGTCTTCAATTTTTGTGGCAAACAGTTCCGCTATACTCGCAATACACCCAAAAAAAATTTCAAATCGATCGGTCGGTGGAAAGGTTATGATTAATTATGATTACAAAAAAATAATAATTTTGAGATAATCATGATTAAGGCTGCGACACCTTTCCACCAACCGATCGATTTGAAATTTCTTTTGGGTGTATTGGAAGTATAGCGGAACTGTTTGCCACATAAATTAAGGACGATACTTTTATCTTTTTTTTCTCCCCACGCCATAATATCTGAATCCACCAGCAGCAACCTGCCAGATCGACGATTCTCGCATAAGGGTCTTACAGGTAAGTATTATCCTGCCTTTCATTGATGATAAAATTACCTCACCATTTTGGTCGTCAGCTCTTAGACTATATTACGGCTGGTTAAAAATGACTACCGCAGTTGCACAGCAATCGCGCGTCTTGCTTAAAAAAGATAATAATAATAATAATAATAATAATAATCTTTGAAATATTCATCGCATTTTATAGGTGAATTGGGTTTTTATCCAACAAAATGTCCGAAAGGAAAGCATTCAACGACTTGTCGAGGAGTCAAAAGAATAAACGGATCAAAAAACAGATTCACTCGCTATTGGAGATGCCTGGAAGTTCAAGTTGTAACGCTGAAAATACAACTGTGCAGGAAGCGATGCAATTAGAAACTGATAGTGAATATGCGGACAATGTGAAATCAGTAGGTGATTTATGTGAGAATGAAAGTTATTTCGATAGTCATCCGATCAGCTCACCGGAATCAGATATTAACGAAGAAACTTCTACAGAAAATAATGCTTCAACAGATGATGAATCGTATGATTCAGCAAGTGAGGAGACAGGTAATGATTTGAAAGGACAGGTAGCACGATGGATTTGCCATTATAACGTAGCTCATACGGCAGCAGGAGCTTTGCTAAAGATTCTCCGTAATAATGTCCAAACAATTCAACAGTTAAAAGATCTTCCACAAGATCCACGAACCCTGCTCAATACACCTAGAAGTACTATAATTCGTTCAGTTCCACCTGGAGAATACTTCCATTACGGCTTACAAAGAGGAATACTAAAAACAGTTGGCGTCAGTGAAATCTCCCAAAATATCCACATAAATGTACATATTGATGGACTGCCAATAGCAAAGAGTTCAAAAAGTCAGTTATATCCTATACTGGCTGAAATATTCCCTAAAGTTGCAAGACCATTTGTCGTTGGAATATATCATGGATATAGCAAACCTGATAAATGTGATCTATTTCTTCAAGAATTCGTCGAAGAATACAACACTTTACGAAGACAAGGCTTCCAATACTATGATAAAACGTTTCAAATCACAATCAGAGCTATCGTTTGTGATTCTCCGGCTCGATCATTTGTCACATGTACAAAAGGGCATAATGGTTTCTTTGGATGTGGTAAATGTATGCAAGAGGGCGAATATATAGATCATAGAATGTTATTTCTTGAAATGGATGCACCATTACGCACGGATGACAATTTTCTACAACGCTTACATGAAGATCATCATATTGGGAAATCCATTTTTGAAGAAGCAAATGTAGGCATGGTATCTCAATTTCCTGTGGAATATATGCACCTCGTCTGCCTCGGAGTTATGAAGAAAATGTTAAAAGCCTTTATCAAAGGATGGCATGTGAATGCAAAGGAGATTATAAAACTCAATAGCAAAATGATAAATGCGATTTCGGAATATTTAATCTCTGTAAGCAAATGGATACCATCTGAATTTGCCAGAAAAACACGAAGTTTGGAAGAATTGGATCGATGGAAAGCCACTGAACTGCGGTTGTTTCTGTTGTATGTGGGCCCACTTGTTCTAAAAAATCATCTACCGAGTGAATATTTATATCATTTTAACACCTTACATTGCGCCATAAGAATTCTGTGTCATGAGACAGAGTGCATTCGTAATAACGAGTGTGCTAAGAATTTATTGCGCTATTTTGTCAAAGAATCTATTGAATTGTACGGAAGACATTTTGTGATTTTTAATGTTCATAATTTAATCCATTTGGCTGACGATGTTCTCAAATTTGGTCACCTGGATTCATTCAGTGCTTTTGCATTTGAAAGTTATTTAAACAATATTAAAAAACACTTGAAAAAAGGGGAGAAGCCTTTGGAACAATTACATAGAAGAATTGTAGAACAAGCTGGCTGCAATTATCTACAAAAACATACTGATTTAATCAAACTTCGAGTTTCAAATTATAATACTAAAAAATCAAACGAAGCTGCAGGAGTCCCTTCATATGATAAAATTCATTATAAAACGTTTACACTTTCGGTTCGTCAAACTAGTGACAAATTTTGCTATATTCGAAATTACGGTGTGGTTCGAATTGAAAATATTTGTATAAAAACTAACGATATTATATTACAAGGAGAAACTTTAATGAACGCAGTCAAAGTAGAAAACTATCCAATTGATTCTAGATCAATGAATATAGTAGTTGGAAATAAGTGGTCCACTTTAAAAGACTTCGATGCAAATAATGTTACTTCAAAAGCCGTTTGTTTGCCTCGTGACGAGACTTTTTATTTTTTTCCATTGCTCCATTCATCTGCATGAGATTTTTCCACAATTTTACATAGGAGAGATTTATTGTTCAATTCAATAATTTTTCGGAATATTAACATGAATTGGAACCTTTCACAAAGTATTATTATGATTCCTGAAATGTGAGATTATATTATACTTCTGCTTCAATTATAATAATTTTGTTTAGAATAATTCACTAAAGTATTGCGTTTCTTATATATTTACGTGCAAAGAGCTGAAAAAGATTCGTATGGGATAGTTACGTTTGTTACATGAAATCTTAATTGCTTGATAGCTTCGCATAATTATTTAATAATTTTACAACAACTCTCTGATTCAAATTGCGCGCGTTGTTACTTCCGCTGCTGCGTTTAATTCGAAAATACATTTGCCTCTTTGCCGCCGAGTATTTTCGAATCCCTGCAGCGCCCTCTGAACGGCACGCTATAGAACAGACACACATGTGGGCACCAGTGGGCACGTGCTATTGTATGCAGTTTGGTGCCTTTCAAAACAATTAATCGAGGTGAGTGTATTGAATAAATTCTGATTATTAATAATAGAAAATTTAATACACTTCGAATAAAGAAATATGACGCTACGTCATTCGATGTAAAGAACATCAGAATATAGCATCAATATAAACTACAAACATAACCTCACATTGATTCTCGTAAGTACAGAAATTTTTTTCAGATGTATTTCGTTGCATTTTGCCATGATTGGTGCGCGACTGTGCCAGAATGCTGGTTAAATGTTGAGACACAGAAACTACGATGGCCCCCAAAATCATGTAATCCAACAATGGAATCTAAAAGAGCGACCGATCCCAAGGATAATTGGGTAGTCATTAAATACGCGAGAGTGTTAGGACCTTATAGTGAGTTCAATACATAATGTTGATAGATGATCAATTACTATCTAGACTTTTTCCCTGATTATCATCAGATTTTTATAAATAAATTTTCTTCGAGGTAATTACGAAACTGCCAGAGCAGTAGAAATTGCTGCTGTTGATTTATCCACTAACGATGACGAACCGTTACAAGACAACACTAATCAGAGTGATCAACTTCCGCAAAAACGCCTTCGAAAAAAACCGGCTCATCTAGTTTCGTCCGGTGATGATGAAAATGCTGATGATGAATCAGGGCTGAGTAATTATGTGCCAATCTATTATTATCTACATACGCAATTAAATATTTTGGAAATGCACACTATACATTATTTTTATACTGTTCTTCTAGTCGCCGTTAAGACTAAAATTACAAAAGATGTCTGTAATCCTACATTTGAATATAAGGTTGATGACCAAGGACAAAAGAATTTGCTTGAATTAAAAGCAAAAGGTAAAAAATCCTGTTCAATGTTAAAAGGATCATAAAAAGATAATTTCAATTAGTTATTGTATAGGTACTAGGCCTGGCAAAAAAAAAAAATTGTTTTTCGATTCCGTCTCTGGCAACTCTAAACATTAGTCTTGGGTCTAATAATGACTCTGTCAAAATTTGGGCTTCGTCGGATAATTCTAAGAGGTCGCGCGTCGAGTCTTAATAATTGCATTTGATTAACACGTAAAAAATAACTTTTCACCATTCAAAGCTGTTCTAGAAAAATCTGGGTGATCGAGAGAGAGAAAGAGAGAAAAAAGCAAAATTTATTCGACCCTGGAGCGAGGCTCCCTGAGGGCCACAGGCAATACATTTTACATACTTAAAACTAATATAAATTTTAGTGATTATAACATCTAGATCCAATCAGCAATATAGCAATATAAAAAATATAGAACAAACAAAATACAAACAAAAAGAAAAATTAATATTAAAAGGCTAGACTAAAATACAAACAAAAAAAAAGAAAAAATTAATATTAAAAGGCTAGACTAAAATAAAGGCAAACTTGATTATGTTGGATAGATTAAGTTCTAATCAGCTAAACATTCATTCACATGGAATCCACACGCACACCATTCCAGACAGCAAGCCTACTTGACGGAGAGACCAGCTCCACGCTCCTCATCGGCCAGCAGGTACCTGAAACAGCTGGTACGGAATTCGGCAAGAGATGAGGCCGAAGTCGAGGGGGGTGTAGATTGCTGTACGGCTTTATTTATTTATTTTTTCAATTTTTTGGCATTTTTTTTTTTTTTAATTTTTTATTCGACATTTATTTAAAAAATTTGTTAAAAAAAAATGCCAAAAAAAAAATGAAGCCGTACAGCAATCAACACCCCCCTCGATCGCCTACATTTTCCTAGAACAGCTTTCAATAGTGAATAGTTATTTTTTACGTGTTAATCAAATGCAAATATTGAGACCCGATGCGCGACCTCTTAGAATTATCCGACGAAGCCCAAATTTTGACAGAGTCATTATTAGACCCAAGACTGATGTTTATAGAGTTGCCATGAGACGAAATCAAAGAACAATTTTTTTTTTGGCCAGGCCTAATAGGTAAACTTAACGTAATGGATTCTGAGCCGAATGTGTTTTGACAATGCTAGAAACAAACAGCCAATCGGTGCTCTGGATTACAAAAATTCAGAGCGCTGATTGGCTGTTTCTTCGATTGTTAAACACATCCGGCTCGGAATCCATTACGTTTAGTGTACATTATGATACTTGTCTGAATCTATTATTTTATCATTTCAACAATATCATCGTATTGTAATTTAGTTTCACATGTAATTATTCAGGTCCAAAAAATCCCCCCAAAGATCGTACAGAAAAGATTATTGAAGATAAAAATATATCTGTGGAGCCTGACGATAACAATAATCCTATAAATGATGCATCATTACTTGAAGACTCAGAACTCTTTGATTACGAGATGGATATTGAAAATAATCCTGTACAATCTGTTGAAAAGACTCCTGCTCCAAAAAAACTCAAAGCTATTAATACATGTGAGCAAAATCTCAATCCTGGTAAGTTTTCCTACAAAATAAAAATCAGATCGCCGTGTCAATCTATGTGATATATTTTTTCATTTTAATTTTTATATTTTCAAATTCAGTTTGTTCCCAACCACATAAGGATGTTAAACCTGCAATTCGGAGTATTGTTAAAACCAGTAAGTATTATTGTAACATTATTAGGACCGGCTGGCAATATACTAACAAATTCTAATCATAGCTTCAACAGTCTTTGGTTGTTTTTTTCTCTATAAAATAAATATGCCGTTTATGCAGTTATGATCATTTCGTAAATATCGCAATGAATATATTTTTGAATACCGGTATTGTTTCAATAGATATACCAGTGCACGTACTCACAAACCAAGAAAAGCCGCAGTCATCTCACGTTTCTTTAGTTCAGAAGCCAGAAATTATAGTTGCTGCTAATAAAGATCCGTCCTCTACGTCGTGTCATACACACTGTTGTTGTGAGTATAACAGTCCATGTAATTTTTGGCAATTTTCCAGTTGAATTTCAGCAATAATCAGCTTCCTGAACTTTATAAAATTTCGATGATGTGTTTTTGTTTAGGTATCTTAGTCTACAATTTTTTTTTCATGATATACCGTACACTAAGTATACGTATTGCGACGTGGATTTTTATTGACCCTCGGATCTGGACCGGATAGCCAGCCTCCGAGGTCAATCCAGTCGACAATTAGCGAAAACTTGGAAATTGAACAAGATGTTGGGCGCCTGGCGGATAACCGCCTATTTCAAAAATCTAAACCAAATCTAAACAGACTATACTGAAGCGTCGGCTAGCAACAGTACCGCGGAGAGGGGTCAGGATTAAATGAAGGATTAGCTGGGCGTTAATTAACGACTCGAAGTTTTGAATTTAATAATGAAAAATAGAATTTATTCAATAAACGAAATATGAAAAATATAAATAACAAATCGTGTACCCGGGGGGTACTTCCCCGCGGGTATAAAACGGCTACAGGTCGTGTAAAGGCGACCTGGCCGCGATTTGCGAGTTTTACTATACTAAATAAACTACTAGCTTCCACGTAGGAGAGCAATAACAATGAAAAATAAATCGAAAAGGAAGAACTCGACAAATCTGGTCCTCGTGTGACAATAAATTAGCTAAAACACTAATTACTTCCACGAGGAAAATTCATTTACAAATAATTAACAAACTTACAACTAACGGAAGGACAGTCTTTGACTCAAACAATAAATAGAATAACAAACTTCGGGAGGCTCGCGGCCTATCTCAACAATGCAGTAATGAAAAGCGTAGCCTATGACGTCACCAGCCGCTGAAGACGGCTGGTTCGCCTCCGTGAGACGAAACCTCCCGTTTAATAAATTATTATTTACAATTTTTACTACAACTAACTTAATCTAACTCTGCGCCTAACGCCATCAATAATTTAAACAATTACCCGAAAAACAAATATGAAAAGTTAACTCGAACCCGAAATAAATAAAGGCTCTCGGCTAAGCCTCGAGCTTCGTCTCTCCCCGCAGGAGGAAGAGAGAGCGACAGCGACCGACTATCTATCTCTGTCGCACTCAGGTGCGACGAGTATCGAACCGGCTTACTCTAGATCACAAAATAATTTCCAATAATTATTGACCCGAACTCTAACTTAAGTGCAGTGAGACACTGGTGACGGCCTACCCTTCGGAGATCGGCTTAATTCGAATCTCAAAAATACTAAGTGGCCTCGTGGCTGAATTAAGGCAAGATGGCAGACGGCCGTTGCCGAATTCGAATTATTATGAGTAAGAATGGCTAACGCTTACCGTCTTCCAGCCACCTGACGAAGAGGACTTTTTCCCTCCCGTAATTCAGCGCCAGCCTTTCAGTTCTTAGTCGTCCACTCACACACCCACAAGGAAAAAGATGAAAATACGAAAATAAGAAAATACTGTAAATGGCCCACGGTTCTCGAACGCAAAATGCTACGAATTCTTAGAACACAGTAACAGAATTTTGCACTCGTGTGCTCGGGACACTAGTCTAACGCAGAGTGAGTAGACCGCATGGCGCCGGTACTCAGCGCCCTCATTACTCGGTCGAATATTGATTTTTCGTATCGAGCGCAGGATCCTTTAATATGGCGACCTATTGTCGCAACGCGCGAAATTTTGAAATTCGCTACGGTGATTATCATTCGGAGGAACACGGGTTGCAGGCTCTTCTTGGTGGTGGGAATCTCTTCCACCACCGATATCCCGCGTTGTAGAATGCCCTCGGCACTCCCCCGTGCTCTCTCTCTCGTTGGTGTTCGTCAAAAGGATCCAAACGCTCGTTATGCAGTCTCTCGTGTCTGTTGAGTGGCGTATTGGTCTCAGTTTTTGGTCGTCGGCTAGGTCTCGGCTCCCACATGTCAGAGAAAAGTCGTGAAACAAAACAAAAGAATAAATAATATGCTCTATAGTTTTTAGTCGGTCACGGTCGCCTCTCGGAATTATGGTCAGACCTCGGGGTCACTCTACTCATTCACTCTTTAGCATACATTCCGCTAAGGTCGTTCAAGGAGTAAGGAGTCTGCTGCAACATGCAATGTTACAGTATATATTTTTAACTAATTTGAGATCAGACTCATTTTGATTTTTGGCTAAAGCTGCCTTTCTACTTACAGCTGCATGTCGTCGTCATATTGAGACAATATTGCGTGAAGTGCAATCTCTGAGTATGTCTCTTCGGGACGCTAATTGCTTGAACGAAACACCACAGAATGCTACGCATGCCCTACCACAATTTCCAATAAGAACTGTGGGAGGTTTAAAGGAACTTAATAAATTACTAGATGATAATGCAGTGGCACGTTCTCAATATGTAAATTATTTTTTAATTCTATTTACTACTCGAAAATTTGCTTCAGTGCCAGCTATCATGATTTCTCAACATTTCTGGTCGATATATCTAGCTATATCTATTTACGTTCTGTGTAGCTCACAAACACACTGTTCACGTCATTTATTCACGTTAACTTATGATATCACTGAATTTCTTCTCTTGACATCGAACTCAAAATTTTGAAGTAATATATTTCAATTATGATTTACCTATTATTTTATTGATTATTTGTGTGTTACTTGAAAAATATTTTTTCAGAAAAAGATGATACGGGTTATCGGTGGCCAAGATGCGAAGAAACAGGTCCGTCAAATATTAATGACCATATTGAACGACGATTTAGCATGCAAACTGTCGTGGACAGGTAAAAAAAAGTCGATTGGGGTAAAAAATATGAAATTTGTGGATGTTTTCATAGGTAAGTTAACTATTTGAATTGGGCCAGTAATTTGTACGATTTCATCCGATAAAACATACCAGTTCGAACTCATTACTCGTCAAACATTGACTGCCGAAAGGACAAGTCGATTGATAGCCCCGTTTTGGAGATATTCGAGAAAATAGACGAAGTCGGTCAAATTTGAGTAGACCCCCCCCTTAAAGGCCTGTTCAGACCAGCCGGAACTTACCGGGAGGGAAGAAAACGGAACAGAAGTAATCGGAAGCGGGTGGAAGTCCGTGGACTGCTTTTCTATTTTCTTTCCTTTCTTTTTCGCTCCTGACGCACGATTCAAAACTTCTGATTGCTTCCACGGACTTCCACACGCTTCCGATCACTTCTGTTCCGTTCCCCTCCGTTCCAGTAGGTTCCGGCTGGTCTGAGCAGGCTCTAGCCCTTAATTCATTGAATATTTGGGGCCATTTTCTCAATTTATCCATTATAAAATAATGTCAACAGCTGTTATTCCTCACTGATTGGTCAAATCGTTTATTCACTAGTTTATTGATCACCCTATCTTGTTATCATTGAAATATACAGGGTGATTCAGTTTCACCGGGCCATATTGAATGGGCATATTCCTTGTCGTATTCTAAGACTAAAACTCCTTATGCCCCATCTCCACGCGCTGTCTAACTGGGTCTGTTTATCCAATCCCAGCTTGAGCCTAGTCGGAAGGGCCAGTGCGGAGATCCCTTTCGACTAGGCTCGAGCTGGGATTGGATAAACAGACCCAGTTAAACATAGCGTGTAGACGGGGCATTAGCTAAAAATTGTAAAATTGAAAAAAATTAAAAATTTAACCGTTGATATCCGGAATTTTTCGCTACGAAATTTTAGTCTCAAAGTTCGACAAGGAATTATATGCCCATCCAATATGGCCCGGTCAAACTGAATCACACTGTATGTCCAAAAATGTTCAGTGTTCACACAGCTGAATTAACTGTCATTTCAGAAGCCATGATCGCATCGGGAACCTGCACAATACATGAGGTTCAGACCACAATACAAAGTTGGCTTCAACATGCCGGTGATCGTGTTCGATATATTGAAGAAAAGCACGCCGCATAATTCGATTTATGCTATATATACCTATAGTTCTTTATGTTTGTTTTAAGTCAATATAATACTTATATATATATACCGTGGCAATCAGGTGAAACCGAATGGACCGATCCCCCACCCGCCGGATAATTCGTATTTTCATGGGGTTATAGCCACTCGTTGCGCTGAAAAATCCCTTGGGTGATTTGGCTACGAGGTCGATGCAACAAAACACCCTAAGGATTTTCAGTGCAACGAGTGGCTATCCCCATAAAAATACGAATCATTCGCCGGGTGGGGAATCGATCCACTCGGTTTCACCTGATTATCACGGTATATATATATATATATTATCATATTCATATCTATTGGATCCTTCCGGGACAGAGGTTATAGAAATTTATGTATATAATGTATACTTTAGGGACATGAGTATTCTTTGGGGACTGTCCTCAAAGTATCCATATATCTAATGTATCGTTTGAGGACGCTCCCAACAAATACGGCACTGGGGCCACTAATTACTTTGTATACTGATCGCTAACTACGGAGACCATACCACACACCAAAAAATGCTAGCTAACACCCGGTGGTTGTGGCAGGACCGCAACTAGGCTCCCAAAAAGTCGCTGTCCCCAAAATATACACATATCATAGTTATATATATATTGTAACGTGGCAAACGTTTGGACCTCCTCCGTACCAGCCTAAACGAGCGTATGTAACCCCTGAGAGTACCGAGTCAGGATAGCTAATTTAAATATCTGGCGCCTTTGTCCTAGCGCGGCCATCGATCGTAGATCATCGGATTGGTCTATCGATTACGGCCAGCGCTCACAGGACAAACGGCGAGGATAACGAATTAGCATACCGGAAACGAAGAGCCACTCATTGTCTAGCCGTTAACAGCGTGCCATAATTTCAGTGAGCCGGGAGAGAGTTTTGTAGTTTTGTAGAGTTTTTGAGGTGTTAGAGTTTGTTTAGTGTGATCTTGGAGATATATTGTGACCCCCTGCTATTTTCTTGGACTGTGATTTGGATTATTGGACGTGATTTCTATCGATTTTGTGAATATACGACCCTCGCCTGCCCACGGACAACGCGCCGACCACGAGGCCGAGCCATCGTAAGCGATCAGGTAGGATCTATCCAATTAGTTCAGTCTCGTCAATTCTAATTCTTCCCGTAGAGTCCCGGAAAATTCCTAGAGTCTCGAGTCATCAGTAAGGAAAGCTTTTCGTTTCCCAGTGCCGTTCTGATTCCGAGTCTCGCAGAGTACCGCATGGTCGTTGAGAACCGGCTGATTTGAATCGGCTGTTGTTCTCCTCGGCTGCCGAGCCTGCGCAGTCGCGTGCGAATTGAGTCGCCGCGGCGCAGCCGTCGCTCGAGCCGAGTAAGCGGCCATATTGCTCGAGGCCTCTGACGTCACGCGTCGCAGATCGTCTGCTGCGCGTCAGAGCAGCCTCGTGGCAGAGTACCGAGCCACAAAGTACCGATACCCTTCCCCTCCCAGCTGTTGAGCGATCAGCTGTCAGTCGAGATTAGAAGCATCGGCTTCGAAATCACTGACAGCCGAACCTCCAGCTGGTTGCAGCGAGGAAGGTTAACCCTACCGAGTCTGTGATAACTGTCAACTATATTTATTGTTTTTCAGCTTTTATAATTAAGTAATTTAGCGTCGAGTCACTTGCGATATTATATTTAGAGTCCATTTAATTTATTTCTTTTAGTTTAATTTTTCCTTCTTTCATAATTAGCGTAAAAACATAAAATAGCGGTGCAAAAGGGCCGAAGCCAGATAACAGGCTGAACAAATTAATGTTATCTTTTTCTTTTTTTCTTTTTAAATAATAAATAATCTTTCTAAATAACTGTCGTGTTTCAAGTGTTTTTATTTCACCGCCCTCACGAAACATCCCTCTACCGATAGTTAGCCGGAGCGAGAGCGAGAGAGAGAGAGAGAGGACTTCTCTCCGAAGTCTGGCGCCCAACAACATCGTCGCTGCTAGTCGGAGGAGGTGGAAGCGTTGGTACCTTATTTGTTAATAGAACGTAGTTCCCGTGGGTAACTACCCGAGCCTGCGGGAATCGCTGTTACAATATATATCTATATGTTTTATTATCGGAGGAAAAATATAATTTTGTGTTAATTATTTATAAGATATGATAAATATTTTCGTTATAACCTAATTATATAAGTCAATAAAAATCGAATGATTCGAATAAAACTTTTTTTTTAATACATATATAGTGTAACTTTGCGTGGGTATCTCAGGCTCGGAAGCTGTAGAGATACCCGCAGTTAGTGTGAGTTCTTTACCAAAAGAATAATTATAAAAAATTAGGGCTTTTCTTTGAGGTCGAAAGGCAGGGAAAAGGATGGGTACTCCACCAAAAGCCACCTATCTAACCTTGTGAATTTAATCTAACTCGGACTCGGATAGCGTCAACTATCAAAGCCGTTATAATTTCTAATTAGTAGAGCCAGGAAATTAATCCAAGCCTACTTTTCCTAACTCAAAAGCTATCTTTCTCGGATCCGGGAATCGTGAAATTCCAAGACCGTGTCTCAGACTCGGAACCGATTTCCTCGGCCCTCGGACGCAGAGAGATTAATCCCAACGCCGTACGCTCTTGGTTACGATACAAAGCTGGTCCCTGTTGGCTTTTTAGGGAAGGAAATGATTCAGGATAGGAGTCAGAGCTGAAATGTCCGTTAAAGAACTAGCATATGTTTAAATGATATGAAAAAGCATTTAATTCTAGTGTTTACAAATCTGTTCTACTCTATCCTTAATTTCTATAGCTTTCGTTTGTTTAGTATTTGTTTGATCTATGCTTGTTGACTCGATTCGTGAATTTATGTAAATGGGGAATTCCACGCCGAACCGCCCCACTTTTGACCCTCACCCCCTTCGATTCGATTCATTATTTTTTATGTGGTTCCGCCTTTTCGAAAAAACACTCTCTATTTTTCTCAGATTTTTTGGAAACCGTCCGATTGACCTATGATTTTTGACAATGACCACATCGCTAGCCCGAATCGAAAAATCTGAAAAAATTCTGAAAAATCCTGTTTCGTTCATCAAAATTTTTAAGCCTTGACCCAAAGTGAGCAGATGTTCGCTTTTATGATGTTTCGAGTTTTTTCCGAGAACAACGTTGAATAACATGACAAGCAAACGTCTGCCCACTTTGGCTATGGGCCCAAAAATTTTGAAATCTCAAACAAGATTTTTGAGAATTTTTTCAGATTTTTCGATTCGGGCTATCGATGTGGTCATTTTCAAAAATCATAGGTCAATCAGACGGTTTCCAAAAAATCTGAAAAAAATAGAGAGTGTTTTTTCGAAAAGGCGGAACCACATAAAAAATAATGAATCGAATCGAAAGGGGTGAGGGTCAAAAGTGGGGCGGTTCGGCGTGGAATTCCCCAAATATAATTACTAGACGCAATTATATTTCTCAAGTGAATTTATTTCTATTTCTCCCGTTCTATTTCATCGATTATGTTTTATGTCGAAGTGAAGCTTTATCTACTCCGCAAGAATTCTATATTTTAATGAAGTTATTGGAGAGACGACCGGCCTATTGCTCGTGTCGCTCGATAATAATTGTGAGTCGCACGGCCGCTTTGGCTCGAATACGCTGCCGTGCTCGAATTCGGCGCTTCTTATATAGTCGCTATCCCCTCCTTCTCGCGTGACGTCAGCGTATGGTCGAATGTAGAGGATTACTATAATCCTCTGCTCCTTTGTTCCTTATTTCAGCTGATATTCAAGCTGGTATGTTACAATAGGTATACATATATATCAATGGCTCATTCAAATAACGAAGTATCTTGTGAGCGACTTCAAAATCGCTTTGTATTTGTATGGCAAGTCTATATATACTTAGCGATACAAAATGTTTTCAGAATCGTTCGCGAGATACTGCGTTATTCGACTGAGCCATCGAATATATATAATATTTCAATAAAAATATGATTTCTGAAACAGCTATTCTCAAAAAAGAGTTCTGATTGTCGTCTTTTTGAAGAAATCAGAAAGAAGAATTCTTTAAGACGTCTTTCTGGCGAAATCAGAAAAACGAGTTCTTTAAGATGACTTTTTGGAGACGTCCAAAAAAGTAGTCTTCAAGACATCTTTTTGAAGAAGTCTTACTTCCATCTCAGAGTGGCGCGTTAGACGACTTTCAGAAGTCATTAAGACTTCATTCAGAAGTTATATTCAGATGTCTAAGTCTTACGGAAGAACTCTTTAAGAGTTCTTTCCGACGTCATATTGCTGTCTGGGAAGCAAAACACCTTAACCCCGTTGCTTCTACGAGTAAGGACCCAGTCAACACAAGTGTCTATAAGAGCTCTTGTGAGAGCTCTTGCTTGAGACGAAAAAGAGAGTCCGATGAAAGAGTTCTATTAGAAGTCTTTTAGAACTCATTACTCCGAAGTCAAATCATGGAGTTCTAAAAGAGGTCTTATTCTGGAGCTCGCGTAAACGGGTTCGCTGAGAAGTCTGAAAGAAATGCCAACTAAACGTGAACCTAACTTAACCTAAAATGACGTAAGCGAACCTACAATTACAAAGTGCCGGCAGAGGCCAAAGCGTGATCGCCGTAATTTGTTACTTCGCATGAACAATAGAGGTAAGTGTAAAATGCAATCAATAATTTATATCATAGGTATATATCGAGCTGTATTTATGAATATCCATCCTATACAATTATTCGAAAATGTTGTTCATATTATACGATGTCAGATTCACAATGTTGAGACTTACATGAATCTAACCTCACTTTTTTTTTAGCACAAACGACACGTGAACTTGGTACTAGCTTCATGAATTGGCTGCAACATGCGGGCGATTGTTTACGTTATTAACAAAAAACTCACTCGAGAATAACTCGTACTTGAACTAAAATTATATAATATATATTTCATGTATAATTCTATGGAAATAATAAATAAATATCTCTGCGTGTGCAATAAATCGTGATGGTTTTCATCAAATTTATCGAAATTTCTTAAATGCATGTATTTAATATTCGAAATACTCCAAATTCGATTAATTTGTGAATTTGGCACATTTCGAATGGTAAATACATGTATTTGAGAAATTTTGATAAATCTCGTGGAATAGTTATGAACGGGTTCGAAAAAAATTCTTATAACCGACTTCTAAAAGACGTCATATTCTGGAACTCTGAATTCGTGTCCTGAAAGAGCTCTTTCCGAGGCTTTGGAGAGCTTCGTACAGGAGTCAGAAAAGATTGCATAAGAGGTCTCTTGGACTTCTTTTAGAATACTTATCGACGCTTGCCCGAGAGCTCTAGCCAGTTTTCGCGAGCTCCCCTAGAGGTCTTCAGGAGCACATTTGGTTGATTGGGGAGCTTGTTCATAAAACTGAAAAGTTCGTCAGTAAATTGAAGAATGAGCTCGGCGTCAAACATACCGAAAGTGACAGAATTGTACACGATTTTACTGAAATGGTTGCTAGCTTAAAGGAAAAATTTCACCTTCCTTGTACCACTTTCGAAACTAAGGTTGAACTACTAACATTGATGCCAAGTAGTTGGAGTATTTGTAAAACGGCAGAAACAATGAAATGTTCTTACCATTTAGCCAAAGTTGCTAAAAATGTTGTCGCAGAAAAGGGAGTGCTTTCCAAGCCAAACAAAAAGATCGGTAAATACAACAAACTGTAAATCATATAAATGCAGCTTATCATTCTAAATTTTGCCAAACGATCATCGTCAATTGATATCAATTTTTAGGAAAACGTCTTTCAGCAGAGGCTCAACATTTAGTCACACAATTCTATGAAAGTGATGAAATCAGTGTTATGATGCCGGGTAAAAAAGATTTTTTGTCGATAAAAAATGAGCTAGGAAAGAGAGTGCATCGTCAAAAAAAATTCATTCTGGGAAACTTACGAGAGATTTATCACCAATTTAAAGTAATCAATCCTGAGGTTTCAATTGGGTTTTCAACGTTTGCTAATTTGCGTCCTGATCATTGTGTCCTTGCGGGTGCCAGCGGAACTCATACTATTTGTGTTTGCTCCATTCACCAAAATCTTGAACTGTTGATATTAGGTGATTTGATTTTTCAATATTGGCTCCAACTTTTGTGATTCTATTCATGGATAAATATATCAACAAAAAATATTTTTCAGCTATTAAATTGCCGTCGTTGACATCCAATGACGATTTCCCATTGGGAAATTATGAAGACGTGTTGATGCTCCTGATATGTCGAGAATTCACTCCGGACTGTTATCTTGGCAATTGTAAAAATTGTCCTCCAATTGATAATCTTTATCGAAAGCTATCACAAATATTAACGGAAAATGAAATAACAGATATTTCTTATAAAAGCTGGGTTTCTAAACCTCGATGTACGCTAGAAACTGTGGATTGCGGCACTGAAGAGTTCGTAAAAAAATTTTGTGACCAAGCAAAAATTCTTCTGCCACACGCATTCATTACCAAGCAACAATCCAGCTACTTGAGATTCGTGAAAAATAATTTACAAGAGAATGAATGCGTTGTCATCGTTGATTTTGCGGAGAACTAAGGATTTGTGATCCAAAACGCTGCGCCGGGGTTCCACTGGAACAATAATCAAGCGACGGTTTATCCAGTCGTGATATATTACACGGAGAACGGCGTTTTAACAAATGAAAGTCTTTGTGTTATATCGGATTGTTTGAGTCACGACGCGGTTACCGTTTATGCATATTCTCGCATAATCAGTGATTTTGTTAGGACCTTTATGCCTCATCCATCTAAACTCATTTATTTCTCAGACGGCGCTCCTCAGCAATTCAAAAATTATAAAAACTTCGTAAACATTCTTTATCACGAACGAGTCTTCAATATCCTTGCGGAGTGGCATTTTTTCACGACAGCCCACGGAAAGGGACCGTGTGATGGAGTCGGAGGTACCGTCAAACGGTTGGCTGCTAGAGCTAGCCTTCAGCTCTCTCATGAAAAGCAAATATTGACGCCTCATGACTTATTCGAATGGGCTTCAAGACCGGGCAATATTCCTCATATATCAGCGAGATACTGGAATGGACAAAATTATAGCGAACTCCATGAGTTTTTAGCCGAACGCTTCAAAAATACCAAGTCTGTGCCCCAGACTCATCAATTACATTGCATTGTACCAAATGGAGATAAAAATATCCGAAAGAAGCGATACTCATTTGCCACGGAGTCAGAGGATTGCAGAATATTGAAAATATAAATCGAATTAACTGTCTACCTTATTTTATAACATTCAAATATATTATCAATAAATAAATTCACTGCTGAAAATGATAAAACATAAAAAAAGTAACGATTTCATTTATTTATCTATAGCAAAAATTGAAAAATTCATATAAAGTTGTAGAATGGTCAGCCCACTATGGTTTTGGTCCTCAAAATTTTCTAAGCTGCAAAAGTTTTTTTGAAAAAAAAAAAATCATAAATCACAAGCGTGCTTGTTTCAAAAATCGAAATTTTATATTCATTTTCTGAATCACTGCAAGTCCGTTGGAGCAAAAAATTCGATACAAATTTTTATGAAAAGTACAGTTCAAATCGAACATTTCATGTTGCATATATTTTGTTCTTACATCAAGCTAACACTGAATGAAAAAATATTGAAATTTTCAGATTTAAAAAAATACCAAATTTTCAAAAATTCGTCAATAAAAAACCAGAGTTCCAATTGAAAAATGCTTTGGTATGTAGGTTTTGGTCCTGACAGAGGACAAGAAAAAAAATTTGGAAGAAAATCGGAAACCCATCGGTTGAACCGTTTTCGTTTTGACGTGGAATGCCCCATATATATATGAGCAAGTCTACCAATTGTAGACGTCGGATCCGGTCTCACCCTCTCGGATCTTTTTGTAAATTTACCAGCTGAAAGTTCACATCACAAAACGAGTCCCGATTTTTTTTCAGAATTTTTCCTCTCTTACTTTCGATGTTATTATATGCGGTATTTTCGGATTTTTTAAATTGTTTTGTTTTTCATCTAGTTTTCCCGCTATTTGACGAGCACAAAACAATATACGAAACACAAGTTTTTCTTGTGAAAAAATCTCACCGTTCCGAAAAAAGATTTGATTTTTCAGTCATCATTATGCAAGTACCTTAAAATCAAGTTTAAATACTGAAAAGCCGTTTTTCTGCCCTTGCCCAAATTTTGAACCAAAAAACAATATTTTTTTCGAAAAGCTGAGAAAATTTCACATCTAATGTGTCATTTTCAGGATGGGTTCTCCGTAAATACTCCAGGAATTAAATTAAAAAGAAATAAAAAATCTCAGAATCTCAGAATTTGGTTCAACAATATCGTATCTTAGAATTTATTTCAAAAACATCGTATCTTAGAATTTGCTCCAAAAACATCGTAACTCGAAATTTTGGTCAAAAAGGTCGTATCTATCGTGAGAAACAAGCGGACATACGATGTTTTTAAAAAAAAATTCGAGATACGATGTTTTTGGAGCAAATTCTGAGATACGATGTTTTTGAAATAAATTCTAAGATACGATGTTGTTCTGCTCAGCCGTCGAATTGAATGTAATATTATAATATGCACCAAATTCAATTTGAATTTACTCGATTTTTTATTTCTTTTTAATTCAATTCCTGGAGTATTTACGGAGAACCCATCCTGAAAATGACACATTAGATGTGAAATTTTCTCAGCTTTTCGAAAAAAATATTGTTTTTTGGTTTAAAATTTGGGCAAGGGCAGAAAAACGGCTTTTCAGTATTTAAACTTGATTTTAAGGTACTTGCATAATGATGACTGAAAAATCAAATCTTTTTTCGGAAAGGTGAGATTTTTTCGCAAGAAAAACTTGTGTTTCGTATATTGTTTTGTGCTCGTAAAATAGCGGGAAAACTGGATGAAAAACAAAACAATTTAAAAAATCCGAAAATACCGCATATAATAACATCGAAAGTAAGGGAGGAAAAATTCTGAAAAAAAATCGGGACTCGTTTTGTGATGTGAACTTTCAGCTGGTAAATTTACAAAAAGATCCGAGAGGGTGAGACCGGATCCGACGTCTACAATTGATAGACTTGCTCATATATATACTTACATACTTACTATAAAATATATGAGTATTTCCGGTTGAAGGATGAAAGAAATATTTTGCTATTGTAATGGGACACCTTTTCCCAAATGCGCTCCGACTACCTGACAATACGCATGCCGGCCCGCTCCATTATATTAGATATAACTTCGTTAATATTCGAAATTTTTTTTTTTCTCTCGTCAGTACACGCTCAACATACTGTACTTTCAGATTATCGAAAAAAAAAATCGATTTTTTAAAAATTCTATATGGAATTCCCCCCTTAAGGTGAAGTGAAACGTTGGTCAGAACCTCGAAAACGGCGAACAATAGTTCTCCGAAACTATCAAACCGATCGGAATGAAACTTTGAGGGATTACACATAATTGTGACAGAAAGTGGCTAATTATTTCACTTTTCCAAAATTTGACAAAAATTTTAACAGATTGACGTACCGACCACATAAATCGCGAGATTATTCATTGTCGCCGTAGATAATCGCATTTTCCGGATAATTAGCCACTCCGCAATGAAATACCAAACACTTTGAGCCTAATCCCGTGTCATTTGATGAAGAAATGGCTGAGAATCATTGATTTTTCGTTACTTGAAACTAAAACACCAAAATTCAGTTGAGATCACAACCTGTACCGACATTGTAGCCAGTATACGTGTAAACCGAGCGGTACCAAACGCTGGGTATCTCTGTTTTACCGCTGGGGAAGGCACTCGGCCGTGGCCTTGAAACGTTTCACTTCACCTTGAATCACCCGCGAGATTTGTCTCATTATTTGATGACAAAAGAGCAAGGTATGGTGAGTCAGCGCATGTAACATTTCCTCGTTTGAAAGAAATGATATTGCGGACTGAAATCAGATGCCGTGCGCTACATCGGAACATCCTGCATGTCGGATTTGGATTGAATCCTCCACGCCCTCGGAATCGTAAAAATAGCTGCTCCACAGAGTCTTGGTGGCACAGTGCGGTGCACAACTTGAAATCTTGGAATTGATTGCATAGTTCGTAATAAAGATTTAAGATACCACCAACAGTTTGACAGGTTCCGATAAACGATATAGGCCGCTTCCATCGCCCTTTAGCGAGTACTTTCATGTCCGATGCCCAGGACAGAAAATCTATTAAGATCTGCTCGACACCCGGGTTCTCAATGCACAATTGCCGCTTCGCAGGATTCAGGCTATATAAACTTGAACTATCACAAGCATCGATTATTGTGTCCATATTTCGGTAAAATTGAGCTGTGCTGACAATTGTTTCGGAGCGGACACTTCCTGAATGGTATGCCAACTCCAGCGCAAAAGCTAACCGTCTGCTGAAAATCTGAAAAGCCCGAGATACGTGCATGCGGTGAAATCTGTCAGGCCACATGTGAGCCTCGGTGATATGACCAAGAAGATTGGATGTTTCACATCGCTGATCCTCATGAAATGTTGAGGTGAGATCTGAATATTTAACAATTTTACCTGGAACACTGACTGCACCCCACTTTCGTAGCATGCCTAGGACGTTTTTCACTGCATGCGGAAAATCGAAGAGAGCATGGATCTTAACATCCTGATGCATAAAATATGGCTGGCTCTCGCTTACTTTTATTATATTGTATGCTTTTCCGTTTGTTGTACCCTGATCACACACCGTCATTTTCAAGATAGCTCCAGTATCATTGATCTTGTTATTGCATATTTTCAGCAACTTCACAATATCTGCGCCACACACGCTGTTGCACGGCAGAAAATATGCTAGAAGAGTCCGCCACCGGTTCCGCGGATGCAGTTCGCTCAAAGCAAAACACGAATGCATGATTTGCACGCCGAGGAGTCCGGCCGAGAGGTCCAAGATCTTCAAAACCTTCGATGACGTCGGTTTTCATGTCATATTCTTCGCGCTCCATGAGAGACATTTCATCTCATTTCAAAGCACAACACCTCTCATCGGGTGAAATATCTTTCATGGCCTGTTTCAGCGCTGAGGATATATGTTCGCAAAACCCAACGTTCACTGCGGTTTCCGCGACCCATCTTCGAACCGTTCTATCTGCTGGCAACTTGAGCCCCCCCCGCTTCACGCAACTTTTCATAGGCCGATGCCGAATAATAGTGCAATCTCATTGCCAGGTCTCGTTGATCTTCAGGGAACGGCATCGTGGTATTATCATGACGCAACTGCGTTTGAATCATCGTACGACTGACCTCGGACTTTACCTCATTAATATCTATGTAATTAGGCGACTCTTGCTTCTTCAAGTCCACAGATTCACTCTGAACTTTAATTTTCAGATGGCATGGCTTTGAAGCACCGGAGGTAGATTGTTGCATCTGAGATTCCAACTTCGAGATGATACTACGCAATCTGTCATTATCGGATCGCAGCTGCTCAACGCCATCATCATAAGGTTTCGCACATGGCGAGACCGGGTCGTCAGCTTCCAAGTGGCATGACTGGTCATGAGCCGTAAGATTTTCGGGTATTGTAATCTGCGGAGTACCGTTAGTCCGTTTTACCTCAGTCTTATCAAACGACTGCATATCACAGTGGTTTAGGACTGTGTGATAATCCACAGGAATAGCCAACCTTGTCAACTTATCGCGGTCAGGTGTTAAAAAACTATCTGCTGTGAAATGTAGCGAGCACAGTCGGTGTTGCTGCAAGTTCACGTAGTGTGAAGCTTCCCGTTCTCGTGCTTCAGGATTGAAAAAAGAGTCTAATTATACCATAGATATAGAAAACATCAAATAAAAAACTTAATAAACTTCGTTTATTCATTACATAATTTTTTTTTTTTTTTCACAGATGCCTGTACATTCACATACGACCGTGCGGTTCCAGAATGTCACTAGCTGCCCTATTGTACAGGGTGTAAAAAATGAAGTGTCACCGTTTTACCCGATATCGATAAAGAGTAGGGAAAAATTAGAAATCAACATTCCACCGATCCCCACCTGGAGAATCATCTGGTAAAACGGCGACACATAATTTTTTTACACCCTGTACTTGCGTCCTGCTTTTCAAAAAATAAGTCAGCCAGCGATGACATCGCTCGCTTGCGGAAGTCCAAGTCATCGGCAGATAATCCGGAATGAAAAAATGAAACATATTCCTAGTGTTTATATACGTAATTCACCTTAAGTGAACTAGAATCAGAGATGAAAACTCATGCGAAGAAAATTGTGAGCTATCGAAATGAAACTTTGGTCAAACTTTTTTTTTGAAGTGAACCTTTTTTCTGCTTGATTCTAGTTCACTCCATGCGCAACTTCGTATGCACGAAATATATGATTGATTTCTCCATCCCAGATCACCTGCCGGGAACCTAAGACCCCGGCACGGGAGCGATATCATCGCCAGCGCAATCCACTGACGTCTCTCTCTCCACCTCCTTTCCGTACTTTTATTCATACTAAGGGGGTACATACACCTTAAAAACAATTCATCTCAAATCGCTCAAACGCTGTGACGAAATATTACATTGACTCAGTTCTTGTTACAGCAGATTACTAGTGTTTTGAATTATCGTTCTGAATTATTGAAGAATATTTGGGCTTCGCGTTACGTAGTTCTCAGCTACCGATAAAAAAGCGCTGGGCGCAGCATACAGCTTGCATCGTTGATTATATCTTTCCGAAATTTCGAAGATACATTCTACATTGATTTAATTCCAGACCAAACTAACAATATTCAATGAATTTCAATTTTAAGTATGAAAATTATCCAATCCAAGCCGTTTTTATATTCAATTCGACAGAATAATAGTTTGAAATAGAAAATTTTTATACTTAAAATTGAAATTCAATAGATATTGATGGTTTGGTCCGGAATTACATCCATGTAGAATGTTTACAACGAATTTCGAAAAGATTCAATCAACGATGCAAGCTGTATGCTGCGCCCAGCGTTTTTTTATCGGTAGCTGAGAACTACGTAACGCGAAGTCCAAATATTCTTCAATAATTCAGAACGATAGTTCAAAACACTAGTAATCTGCTGTAAAAAAAAAACTGAGTCAATCAATGATTTCATCACAGCGTATGAGCGATTGAAAAAAAAAACATAGTTCCTAAGGTGTATATACCCCTATTGAAGAACATTTTCGTATTAAATAGAGGCCATTCAGAGATCATACCCAATTTCAGAATTCTGTATATAATCAGTTTTTTCGTGAGGGATTCTGAAGTGATTGCTGATTTTCAAACAAACAATAAAGGGATATACCTGCATGTCGTATCCATAATTCATATCTACAGTTTTTAGTCTGTGGAAAACAAAACAAGTTTATCCCCTCACTATTACGGGTTGAAGCGCAATCTTTATAAAAGCACACATCACGGGTGGTCGATGTCATGGCACAGTGTCACTTGAATTTGTTTCGATGTCTCATCATTTACCAGTACAATTTTTACGACTGTTCTAGAGACGATTTTAACAGTGATTGCCGAATTTCGACGCGAAATCGAATGCGATACAAAAGACGCAGCGCCGGAGAACAGCGTACAACAAAGTAGGATTTTATTGTACCACGACAATACGTCTGTTGCATACCGCTATTTTCGATCGTCGCGCTACCTGACGGGCGCAAAACTTGGATGCCTTTATATATTGGTAAGACAATACAACAGTGGTCTGTGACTGTATTGTAGCTGACC
The DNA here is from genome assembly GCA_914767705.2 of Tenthredo notha. Classification (NCBI taxonomy): domain Eukaryota; kingdom Metazoa; phylum Arthropoda; class Insecta; order Hymenoptera; family Tenthredinidae; genus Tenthredo; species Tenthredo notha. Next base: position 2,997,794 of record OU611908.1, on the reverse strand, counting down.
AATGAACCGGCATCCTAAAAAGGCGGCGCCACCGGCGGTACGCAACTAGCGTATAACCATCAATCCGATCGATGATTCGACTGTTGGAGGTTAATAAATTTTGTCGAATTTTTTTTTTCCGATCTTGAAGATTGTAAAAAAACATCTAAAAATCGGGCCCAAAAAAAAAAAATAATGAGTTCATTATAAGAGCTCTAATACAATTTCGGCCATGGTTTTAATGATACAGCTTGCATGTTCAGTCAAAACAGAGGAATTTTTTTTTTTTTTTTTCAGACTGGAACGGCTCCGATTTTTTCGATAGTTATACAGAATATTCGGGAATTGCTGCATGAAAAAATGATAGCAGCGCGACAAGACTTACGATTTAAAAGTCATTCACCACGTTTACGGAATAATTTTTTCCTAAGTCAGCAAAATAAATATGAAGAAAATAGTTTTCACTTTCGAATAGGGGTCAAAATGATCGTCTTCGGACACAAAATTTTTGAGATTTTTTTCAACAGAATCGAAAGTGTCTCTCTGTTCGAAGTTTTGAACATTCGTGAATCAATAACGGTTCGCAAAAAAAAATCTGAAAAAATTCGTGAGTGGGTGTAAGAGTTCGGGTAACCGTATAAAAAATTATGAATCAAATCAAAAATGGTGAAGGAAAATATATGTATTGTAACTGTTTTTGCGTTGTTTGAGATACCGGAGATAGCTCAAACGGTGCGGAGTTATTGTGAGTGTCTTTGCTCGGATAAATTCGGAGACCTCTCTATCTAATTTGTAAGCCTAATTACGGACTTTGTGTGCGGAGCACTCGCAGCCGTCTCCCCGTCGCACGGACCTTGAACGCAAGCGTTCGCAGCCGTATTTTAACCTGCAACCGGACCTTGTACGCAAAGCGCACGCAGCCGTATTCCTGACTCCCCACGGACCTTGTACGCTTCGCGTACGCAGCTGTATCCTAGCTAAATGTTGATAATGATTTCAATAGGACTGGGAATTGGCGGAATCGGGAACCTGTATCAATCGATGCCTGCGTCAATATCTGAATTCATTTATTTTATAACTGTAGACCTAGGTTGCAAGCTCCTTAACCTATATATACAGCGTTGCGTATTTTTAACTCTTAATGGTTCTGATCTAATTTTGTATCGTCGAAATATTAATGCTTCATCTAGTATTTGAATAATAAAGTAAGTGTGAGATGAGTGATTGAAATTGATTATTTGAGTAATTAATAGAATTTGAATTGATCTAACGTAGGCGCTGTGCCTATAGCGTTAGTTTAGCTAAGTGTTGTGATGTGAGTCAATCGAGTTTCATACTGCGAATTGCTGCTGAGAGTTTGTGATGTTAGACAATCGAGTTCTATACTGCGAATTGCTGCTGATTTTAACGAATGGTTTTCTAGTTTGGAAGTTTGAGTTGTGTCGATGGTTGAGCCAACCTGGCGCTTTGCCGAAGATTGCTCCTGAGCTGAGTGTTGTCGCGGCTTATATACCATCCGTGACGTCACTCAGCTCGTCGCTGCCGTCGAACGTTCTCGATCGTTCGAACTGTTCTGTGTTGTTGTGACAGTTTGCAACGGCTGGCTATTTCAAAACGTAACCTCTCAGGCCTGGTTAGCCTGATCCGTTACAGTACATATATCTGATGGGTAAGACTCCAAGGAAAATGGCAAACAAGTGGGAAAATTTTTGAATGTAACTATAATTGTTAATTCATATGATTCGTGATTCATGTAACTCATAATTCATTTCATTGTTAATTCATATGATTTTCAATTTGTTTAATTGTTAATCGTGTAAAAACATGTGTACTGGACACTGAAAGCTCTTAAAACGCCGAGGTTGCTACCACCGAGGGAAAACTATACGCGAAAGGACAGCAGCATTATTCTGAGGCCCTATTGGCTGTCGTATTTTGACCTCTAGAAATACCTTATAGCGTGCACCGGTGGGTCTCCAAACAAGCGCCAAAGTCAGCGCCCCCTCTGGTCGAGAGGATCATCTAGGCTCAACAGCGGGTCGACGACGTACGGGGATGTGTCAATACTCCCCCGGCCACCTTACGAACCTATTGCATTCAATTCTAAATGCCTGAGGGTGCTTACCGAGCAGTGCAAGAGCGCCTTCAGAGTCTCCTATTCTTCAACGTTTCGGGCTGGATCTGAATCAAACTCCGAGCCATTATCGTCTCAACGACCGTTATTGCAGCCGGTTTATTCCAGAAGTCTATCGAGTAGGCGGTCTATTGATGGGAGCCCTATCGTGACCGAGGTCTAGTTGCCTGGTACAACAATCCCAGTGGAGGCTCCGGCGGATTGACAGCAGCCGTCAGGCCGTCACCCTTAAGCCAGACTCTTCCGACGAGCGGAAGCCAGCGTAAATCCAGCGCCAGGTTGCTACCAAAGAACGGCAGAGAAGGTCCGAAAAAGGGGTCGAGCCAGTGATGATATTTCAATACTGCGCTCACTATCAGACGTGCAGTAAATCCTACCGTCGATCAGGCGACAACTAATTATCGGTACGCAGGCATGTCACAGGTGTTTGCATTTTGGTACCTGCTTCGTACTACCTATAACTTACAAACGAAGCGACATCCAACTAAGGACGCAGGAGCAGTGTTTTCAGCCGATCGTATGATCTATTTCGACTAATAAGAATGACCAGGAAACATGCCAAGACTCATCACGCATCACAGGCAGTTTCACAAGTCGAGATTTACACGCAGCTTACTTGATCTATGCTTACCTCCTACATGCGTCGAGGGTATTGTACAGTAATGTTCATCGATGGGATCCCCTGGCTCACTATTTTTCCCAGCCTTTCTACAAATCTAGATTTCCTTCGACAAATATTTCATTTGCCCATGACCTAGGGGACTTGAGGTTATTGAGAATTTGACAGCTACGAGGTGAAGCAGACCTGTTACTGCTTCATTGGTCATGGACATATAAAATATTTGTAAAAGGGAAATTCCATTTGAACAAAGGCTAGGCATAATAGTGGGACACAGGGATCCCATCGATGAACATTACTGTACAATACCCTCGACGCATGTAGGAGGTGAGCGTAGATCAAGTAAGCTGCGTGTAAAGCTCGACTTGTGAAACTGCCTGTGATGCGTGATGAGTCTTGGCATGTATCCTGGTCATCCTTATTAGTCGAAATAGATCATACGATCGGCTGCAAACAGGATAATGCTGCTGTCCTTTCTTGCATAGTTTTCCCTCGGTGGTAGAAACTTCGGAGTTTTCAGAGCTTTCAGTGTCCAGTTCACATGTTTTTTCACGATTAACAATTAAACAAATTGAAAATCATATGAATTGACAATGAAATGAATCATGAGATATATGAATTAGCAATTACATGAATTGCCAATGATATATGAATTAACAATTACATGAATCACGAATCATATGAATTAACAATTATAGTTACATTCAAAAATTTTCCCACTTGTTTGCCATTTTCCTTGGAGTCTTACCCATCACATATATATACATATATTTTCCTTCACCATTTTTGATTTGATTCATAATTTTTTATACGGTTACCCGAACTCTTACACCCACTCATGAATTTTTCCAGATTTTTTTTTGCAAACCGTTATTCATTCACGAATTTCCAAAACTTCCAACAGAGAGACACTTTCGATTCTGTTGAAAAAAATCTCAAAAATTCTGTGTCCGAAGACGATCATTTTGACCCCTATTCGAGAGTGAAAACTATTTTTCTTAAATTCATTTTGCTGACTTAGGAAATAGTACTTTTCGATACTGGTGCGAAAGTGTTGATTCTAGGACGAGTGTGAAGTTTTTCGTCCGAGCATAGCCAGGGTGACAATAACACAAGTCGAGAATCATCTTTCACACGTGTATCGAACTTTATTTTTCAACACAGCGTGCGTCAAGTTTAATTTCATGCACGCGAAGCGTGCGCAAAATCGAACTTCGCGCACGCCGTGTGGAAAAAATTATTCCGTAAACGTGGTGGATGACTTTTGAATCGTAAGTCTTGTCGCGCTGGTATTATTTTTTCATGCAGCAATTCCCAAATATTCTGTATAACTATCGAAAAAATCGAAGCCGTTTCAGTCTGAAAAAAAAAAAAAAAAATCCTCTGTTTTGACTGAACATGCAAGCTGTATTATTTTGCCAAAACCATGGCCAAAATTGTATTAGAGCTCTCATAATGGACTCATTATTTTTTTTTTTTGGACCCGATGTTTAGATATGTTTTTGCACAATCTTCAAGATCGGAAAAAAAAAATTTCGACAAAATTTATCAACCTCCAACGATCGAATCATAGATCAGATTGATGGTTATTGTCGTGGTACAATAACATCCTACTTTGTCGTACGCTGTTCTCCGGCGCTGCGTCTTTTGTATCGCATTCGATTTCGCGTCGAAATTCGGCAGTCACTGCTAGAATCATCTCTAGAACAGTCGTAAAAATTGTACTGGTAAATTATGAGACATCGAAACAAATTCAAGTGACGCTGTGCCATGACATCGGCCACCCGTGATGTGTCCTTTTATAAAGATTGCGCTTCAACCCGTAATAGTGAGGGGATACACTTGTTTTGTTTTTCACAGACTAAAAACTGTAGATATGAATTATGGATACGACATGCAGGTGGGGCATTCCATGCCAACTCGACCAGCCCGTGACCTCGGCGTCTCCGATTTGGTCCGCAATTTTTTATATGGTTAATCTACCTCAATAAGACACTCCAGATTTTTTTCAGATTTTTTCTATTACTAGGTTATTTTTGAATCGACTCAAAAGGTAAAAAAAAAACGCCACTTCCAAAAAATATGAAAAAATTCACAAAATTTCTGAAAAATATAACGAATTTTTTCGAATTTATTTCGAGGTGGAGAAATCGATATGTAGGCTTTTATGGATAGCACTTTCATGGTATTGAAGGAATAATTTTTTTTCGATATTCTTTCTATATGTTTTTTGGCGCGCTGAATTCGAATCCGAAGACGGTTTTCACGTATCATGATTTTACAGCTATACATTGTTGTAACAATCTAACTTCTTATTTTCATGTGAATTATATTCTAAAAAAAAAAAAAGAAAATGTACATTTTTCCAGCCTACCTATCGATTTCTCCATTTTGAAATAAATTTGAAAAAATTCTTTATATTTTTTAGAAATTTTGTGAATTTTTTCATATTTTTTGGAAGTGGCGTTTTTTTTTTTACTCTTTGCGTCGATTCAAAAATGACCTAATAACGGAAAAAATCTGAAAAAAATCTGGAGTGTCTTTCTGAGGTAGATTAACCATATGAAAAATCGTGGACCAAATCGGAGACGTCGAGGTCACGGGCTGGTCGAGTTGGCATGGAATGCCCCAGGTATATCCCTTTATTGTTTGTTCGAAAATCAGCAATTACTTCAGAATCCCTCACGAAAAAACTGATTATATACAGAATTCTGAAATTGGGTATGATCTCTGAATGGCCTCTATTTAATACGAAAATGTTCTTCAATAGGGGTATATACACCTTAGGAACTATGTTTTTTTTTTCAATCGCTCATACGCTGTGATGAAATCATTGATTGACTCAGTTTTTTTTTTACAGCAGATTACTAGTGTTTTGAACTATCGTTCTGAATTACACTGGTCAACACGATTTTTGGGTCTGTCTTCTGCATATGAAATTTTGGTTGCTCCTACGTTAATAAGAAGGGGAAAAATAATTTTTTCGATCAAAGTTTGCTTTTGAAGAAACTAGAGCAATTTTTTGTATTTTTACGAAAAATGATATATATATTGATTTATGATGATTTATATATTTTTTTCCATTATTTTTTTTTAAATTACGATTAAAAAAGTTTTTGCTGAACACTCGAGTCTTCATTATTCAAGATTTGTGATAAATAATAGCAAATAAATATAAAATAACAAAAATTTAAGTTCAAAAATGAAAAAAAAAAAAGCAAACTTTAAAAGCTAAAAATGGAAATTTGAGTGTTTTTTGATGTCTAGAATCAAAATTTAAGCATTAAAACAGAAACCCAGAAAAAAAAAAAAAATTGTTGACCTGTGTTATTGAAGAATATTTGGACTTCGCGTTACGTAGTTCTCAGCTACCGATAAAAAAACGCTGGGCGCAGCATACAGCTTGCATCGTTGATTGAATCTTTTCGAAATTCGTTGTAAACATTCTACATGGATGTAATTCCGGACCAAACCATCAATATCTATTGAATTTTAATTTTAAGTATAAAAATTTTCTATTTCAAACTATTATTCTTTCGAATTGAATATAAAAACGGCTTGGATTGGATAATTTTCATACTTAAAATTAAAATTCATTGAATATTGTTAGTTTGGTCTGAAATTAAATCAATGTAGAATGTTTCTTCGAAATTTCGGAAAGATATAATCAACGATGCAAGCTGTATGCTGCGCCCAGCGCTTTTTCATCGGTAGCTGAGAACTACATAACGCGAAGCCCAAATATTCTTCAATAATTCAGAACGATAATTCAAAACACTAGTAATCTGCTGTAAGAAGAACTGAGTCAATGTAATATTTCGTCACAGCGTATCAGCGATTTGAAATGAATTGTTTTTGAGGTGTATGTACCCCCTTAGTATGAATAAAAGTACGGAAAAGGGGTGGACAGAGAGACGTCAGTGGATTACGCTGGCGATGATATCGCTCGCGTGCCGGAGTCCTAGGTTGTCGGCAGGTGATCTGGGATGGAGAAATCAATCATATATTTCGTGTATACGAAATTGTGCATGAAGTGAACTAGAATCAAGCAGAAAAGGGTTTACTTCAAAAACAAAGTTTGACCAAAGTTTCATTTCGATAGCTCACAATTTTCTTTGCATCAGCTTCTATCCTTGATTCTAGTTCACTTAAGGTGAATTATATATATAAACACGAGGAATATGTTTCATTTTTTCATTCCGGATTATCTGCCGATGACTTGGACTTCCGCAAGCGAGCGATGTCATCGCTGGCTGACTTATTTTTTGAAAAGCAGGACGCAAGTACAGGGTGTAAAAAAATTATGTGTCGCCGTTTTACCAGATGATTCTCCAGGTGGGGATCGGTGGAATGTTGATTTCTAATTTTTCCCTACTCTTTATCGATATCGGGTAAAACGGTGACACTTCATTTTTTACACCCTGTACAATAGGGCAGCTAGTGACATTCTGGAACCGCACGGTCGTATGTAAATGTACAGGCATTTGTGAAAAAAAAAAAAAAATTATGTAATGAATAAACGAAGCTTATTAAGTTTTTTATTTGATGTTTTCTATATCTATGGTATAATTAGACTCTTTTTTCAATCCTGAAGCACGAGAACGGGAAGCTTCACACTACGTGAACTTGCAGCAACACCGACTGTGCTCGCTACATTTCACAGCAGATAGTTTTTTAACACCTGACCGCGATAAGTTGACAAGGTTGGCTATTCCTGTGGATTATCACACAGTCCTAAACCACTGTGATATGCAGTCGTTTGATAAGACTGAGGTAAAACGGACTAACGGTACTCCGCAGATTACAATACCCGAAAATCTTACGGCTCATGATCAGTCATGCCACTTGGAAGCTGACGACCCGGTCTCGCCATGTGCGAAACCTTATGATGATGGCGTTGAGCAGCTGCGATCCGATAATGACAGATTGCGTAGTATCATCTCGAAGTTGGAATCTCAGATGCAACAATCTACCTCCGGTGCTTCAAAGCCATGCCATCTGAAAATTAAAGTTCAGAGTGAATCTGTGGACTTGAAGAAGCAAGAGTCGCCTGATTACATAGATATTAATGAGGTAAAGTCCGAGGTCAGTCGTACGATGATTCAAACGCAGTTGCGTCATGATAATACCACGATGCCGTTCCCTGAAGATCAACGAGACCTGGCAATGAGATTGCACAATTATTCGGCATCGGCCTATGAAAAGTTGCGTGAAGCGGGGCTCAAGTTGCCAGCAGATAGAACGGTTCGAAGATGGGTCGCGGAAACCGCAGTGAACGTTGGGTTTTCCGAACATATATTCTCAGCGCTGAAACAGGCCATGAAAGACATTTCACACGATGAGAGCTGTTGTGCTTCAAAATGGGATGAAATGTCTCTAATGAAGCGCGAAGAATATGACATGAAAACCGACGTCATCGAAGGTTTTGAAGATCTTGGACCTCTCGGCCGGACTCCTCGGCGTGCAAATCATGAATTCGTGTTCTGCTTAAACGGACTGCATCCGCGCAACCAGTGGCGGACTCTCCTAGCATATTTTCTGCCGTGCGACAGCGTGTGTGGCGCAGATATTGTTAAGTTGCTGAAAATATGCACAGAAAAGATCAATGATACTGGAGCTATCTTGAAAATGACGGTGTGTGATCAGGGTACAACAAACGGAAAAGCATACAATATATTAAAAGTAAGCGAGAGCCAGCCATATTTTATGCATCAGGATGTTAAGATCCATGCTCTCTTCGATTTTCCGCATGCGGTGACAAACGTCCTCGGCATGCTAAGAAAGTGGGGTACAATCAGTGTACCAAGTAAAATTGTTAAATATTCCGATTTTATCGCAACATTTCATGAGGATCAGCGATGCGGAACATCCAATCTTCTTGGTCATATCACTGAGGCTCACATGTGGCCTGATAGATTTCAACGAATGAACGTATCTCGGGCTTTTCAGATTTTCAGCAAACGGTTTGCTTCTGCGCTGGAGTTGGCATACCATTCAGGAAGTGTCCGCTCTGAAAAAATTGTCAGCACAGCTCAATTTTACCGAAATATGGACACAATAATCGATGCTTATGATAGTTCAAGTTTATATAGTGTTGAGAATTGTTACTCAACATCCCAGAATATTTCGTAAATAGGCTACTTGTGATAATTACTTGTAATAATTAAGCAAGGCGTGACCTGGAATGCGACAAAGCGCAGCGCATGCAGGTTACGCCAATTTACACGTAAGCATAATAACGTAATAAATTAGGCTAAGGACCGAGCCGCGCTTCAGTCTTGAGCAGATTCCAGAGAAGAAGCGAAGAGTATCATCTTCGAATACTCAGGCTCGAAAGGGGGCAAGTGCTCCAAAACCCATCTCTTGTAACTTATACTTATACTAAATAAAATCTACTTTTCGTTGCTATCTTGCACTTAGAGTGATTCTTTAATCACCTCTGGGAACAACCCGATCAACTCCCAAATCCCTGAGTAACGGAGTTTTAATATTACAACATTGGTGGCAGCGGTCTAGCGGATAAACCAGAGCTTGCAAGATAGTTGACGTTAAAACAGAAGTAGAAAAGTGAAGTAAAATAAAATAAAATAAATAAAGTAAAAAGAGAAAAGTTAAAAGGTGCAACACGCAGTCGTTGTAACCTAGTGGAAAAATACGTCGCAAGGAAAGAGCTACAGCACGCAGCATTCGTGGCCAAGGCAAAGGAACCAACACGAGGTACCTACATCAGCAGCAGCAGCAGGACGCAGCAGTTCAGCAGCACCAAAGGAACCACAGAGGGTCAGCAACAACCCAGCAGAGGCGGAAAAGCGAGATGAAGATAGTCATTTTTGTGTAAGTCAATTTGAAATCCTCGCAGTTTTAGTATTTAAGCCGCAAACATTGTCATTGAGAGCTAACTGCCAGTTAGAAGCGTGCGAGCATTAGTAAATTATCGTATTTAGGAAGTATAAGGAATTTTAGATATTTTTCGTCAAAATAACGAGTCAGTTCAGGCTCATCAAGCTTGGATTAGAATTTCTGATTAGAGTAGATGTCTGCTACTTGGAATAAGATTGAGGAACTTGTCGCGCAAGGTCAAACCGGGTGGATACAGGATCTTCGAAAAGAGGTTCTCCTACAAGTTTGCGAAAGATACGCGCTAGCAGTCAGTGATTCAAACACTGTAGAGGAGATTAGGGCAACCTTACGAGCATTTATTAAAAGCAATAGAAAGGGACAGCCAACTTCTTCTCCAAAGCCTAAACCAGGCACTTCCTTTTTTCCTGACCAACCCCAAGCAACATCCCAGGAAACAAAAACCACTCCAGGATCGGTTCCTGACGAGAAAGAATCAAGGCAACACACAGCAACCAAGATGACGGACTACTTGTCATTGAAGGAGGTACGGCAGATGGTCAATGTTTTCGACGGAAGCGAACCTCGTAAAGTGGACGATTTGTTGCAAACAATCGAGTATGCGAAAGATAAAGTAAATCCGATTCAAAGACCAGACGTGTTAGAACTGGTCCTGAAAACGAAGATACAGGGCGAAGCAGCCATGGAACTTAGATATAAAGATATAGATTCTTTCGAAAAGCTAAAAGCTGAGCTTTTGGCATTGTACGGAGCTAAAAGCTCTACGCCAGCACTGTTGGTAGAATTATTTTCGAGTAGACAGAAAACAGGTGAAAACGCGCATGATTTCGGAAAAAGGGTTACGCGTCTTATGATGGATCTTATTAGAGCATGCGGAGCTAGGACAAATATAGCAGCAGAAAGAAAAGGAATAGAAGACCTACTCAGATATCAAACACTTGCCATTTTTGAAAACGGGTTGCATTATAACTTGAGAATGATCGTGAAATCGTACCATTACTCGGAACTTTCGGCTTCAATAAAAGGCGCGGAAGAGGAAGAAAAATCGCAAAACGGCGTAAATTCTATAAATCGCCGAACGAACCAGGCCGGCGATAGGAATACGTCAGCAGTAAAGTGTCTGAAGTGTAATCAGACAGGACATTTCGCACGGGACTGTACCCAGGTAAAATACAAGTAATCGTTACCTACAGCAGGTCAGAGTAGATCGGTGCATCGTGTAGAGTTAGTATGCAACTTTTGTAAACGCAGAGGTCACCTATACAAAGACTGTAGGGATAGACTACGCCGCGATGAACGACGATTAGGAAATCACGGCAGCGGATCTGGCGACAACCAAAAAACTAGTACGGGTAACTTCCAAAATTCATATAGCAAAAACACAGGGCATGAGGGATCCCAACAATCCACGAGGAATGCAGGATCGTACAAATCAATGAACATTGCCAACACTAATAGAGCAAGTCGGAACAGGATAGAATTAGCGGCGAACGGAACCACTAAGGAAAAGATGACTCTCTTAGTAGATTCTGGTGCCGATGCCAGCATCATCAAAATAGGGATGTTGGAAGATGATTTGCCAGTTTTAGAAGAAACTACGAGTTTATCAGGAATAGGACAAGGCGTTGTCGAGGCACTTTGTAATGTCATATTAACAAATCCATTAAAGGATAGAAGTATTGAGCATCCTTTCTTTGTGGTAAGAGACGATTTTAGTCTAGATGCCGACGGCATCATTGGACTAGATTTCATAGAGGATCACAAAGCCGCGATAGGTAAAAGCGCTCAAGCATTTTTCATACACGGGCAGCGTTTCGAACTCTTACGACCGTTACAAACGAAGAAAATCAGGTTAGCACCGCGAACAATAAGGAAGGTCAGTGCAAAAACAAATAGTAAGTTCATTGGCATTGTAGAGAAGAAGGAACTCGCCGACGGAGTATACCTAGGAAATTGCTTAACTAAACCGGCGAACCAAGAATGCATAGTAGACATTTTAAACCTGAACGATCACGAGGTGATATTGGAGACGCCGACCGTGGAATTGGAGGAGCTATGCGAAGAAAATAGCGAAACAAGCGACGAAGAGGCGGCCTACATACGTTTAATAACCGGCAAATCGGGAAACCAACGAATCAAGCTATTACATGATACGATACGTACAGATCATCTTAACGAGGAAGAGAAAAATACTCTACTTGAGATATGCGAAAATTATAGCGAAATCTTCTATTTACCAGGGGATAAGTTAGGCGTTACTAACGCGACCAGTCATTCTATCACATTGACGGAGGGGGGAAAGCCGATTAATGTTCGTCCATACCGTCTACCTGAGTCGCAGAAACAGGAGATAAACATGCAAATAGAAGCTATGTTAGAGAGTAACATAATACGCCCGAGTCGTAGCCAGTGGAACGCACCGCTTTTAGTAGTACCGAAAAAACCTGACGCATCAGGGAAGCAGAAATTTGGAGTAGTCGTCGACTACAGAAAATTGAACGAGATCACGGTAGGGGATTCGTACCCCTTGCCAAATATTACAGAAATATTGGATCAGTTAGGAAAAGCGAAGTACTTTACTACATTAGACCTCGCCTCGGGATTTCATCAGATTCCGATGGCTGAAGAAGACAAGGAAAAAACTGCTTTCTCAACAGCGCATGGCCATTATGAGTATAATTCAATGCCATTCGGGCTGAAGAATGCGCCAGCGACATTCCAACGGTTGATGAATACCGTTTTAGCAGGACTACAAGCATCTAAATGCTACGTTTATTTAGACGACATTGTAATTCATGGTGCAACACTGAGGGAGCACAACGATAGGCTCATCGAGGTACTAAAGCGATTGCAGGAGAGCAATCTCGTTCTCCAGCCGGACAAATGTCGATTTCTTCGGAAGGAAACTAGTTATTTAGGGCACGTGATAACGTCGGAGGGAATCCTCCCTGATCCCGCGAAAATTGCGGACGTGAAAAAATTTAAGAGCCCGACAAACGTTAAACAAGTACAGTCATTTTTAGGGCTAGCAGGATATTACAGGAGATTCATAGAAGGATTCTCGCGTTTAGCACGACCGTTAACGCAACTAACGCAGAAGGGACGCAAGTTCGAGTGGACAACGGTAGAAGAGAGCGCATTTGAAACGTTAAAATCAAAGCTAGTTACGGCACCCATCCTAAAGTATCCGGATTTCACGAAACCTTTCTTAATAACAACAGATGCATCCGACAAGGCAATCGGAGCAATCCTCTCTCAAGGACCAATCGGGCAAGATTTACCAATAGCATACGCAAGTCGAACGCTTAACAAAGCTGAGAGAAATTACTCGACAACCGAGAGGGAAATGTTAGCAATCGTCTTCGGAACTAGGCAGTTCAGGCCATACGTATATGGCACGCATTTCACTGTGATCACGGATCACCTCCCTCTCAAATGGATCTTCAAAATCGAGGATCCTGGATCAAGGTTACTGAGAATGAGATTAAAACTCGCTGAACACGAGTATGATGTAATGTACAAACCTGGAAAACTTAATACGAACGCGGACGCGCTCAGTAGGATATATAGGATTTACAGCAATAGCCACCCGGGAAAAAATTTTTTCATAAAATTTCATAAATTTTCATAAAATTTCATAAACTTTCATAAAATTTCATGAAATTTCATGCTGATAATGGCCTGATGAAATTTCATAAAATTTTGTAAAATTTCACGAACTTTTATCAAATTATATGAAATTTCATAAGAGCAATACTGTTTGTACTCGATACTAATTTATGAAATTATACGAAATTTCGTAAGTTTTCATAAAATTTTATGAAATTTTGTAAAATTCGATAAAATTTTATAAAATTTCATAAAAGCAATACTTGTTGAGCGCGATTCTAATCTTATGAAATTTCATAAAATATTAGCAAATATCATGAAAATTTATGAAAATTTATAAGAACTTATAAAATTTCATAAAAACTTATAAAATTTCATAAGAGCAATACTGTTTGTACTCGATACTAATTTATGAAATTATACGAAATTTCGTAAGTTTTCATAAAATTTTATGAAATTTTGTAAAATTCGATAAAATTTTATAAAATTTCATAAAAGCAATACTTGTTGAGCGCGATTCTAATCTTATGAAATTTCATAAAATATTAGCAAATATCATGAAAATTTATGAAAATTTATGAGAACTTATAAAATTTCATAAAAACTTATAAAATTTCATAAGAGCAATACTGTTTGTACTCGATACTAATTTATGAAATTATACGAAATTTCGTAAGTTTTCATAAAATTTTATGAAATTTTGTAAAATTCGATAAAATGTTATAAAATTTCATAAAAGCAATACTTGTTGAGCGCGATTCTAATCTTATGAAATTTCATAAAATATCAGCAAATATCATGAAAATTTATGAAAATTTATAAGAACTTATAAAATTTCATAAAATTTTATACAAACTTATCAAATTTTATGAAACTTCATGAAACTTCATGAAAAAATTTTTTCCCGGGCAGGAATTTGAAGAAGAAGAAGAAAAAGAAGGAGAAGAAGAAGAAGAAAAGGAAGAAGAAGAAGAAGAAGAAGGAAAAGAAGAAGAGGATGAATCGGAACCGGAATACACGGAAGACAAGAAGAAGAAGATCTTGTACGAATATCACGACGCACCCATGGGCGGGCACCAAGGCGTATCGCGTACACTAGAACGAATAAGAATGGAACACAGGTGGCCGAAAATGCGCAAAGAAGTAGAAAACTACATAGGTAAATGCGAAAAATGTCAGGAAAATAAAACACAGAGAAAGTTGAAAGCTCCCATGATAATCACCGATACTCCTTCGAAAGCCTTCGAAAAATGCGCATTAGATATCGTAGGGCCGTTGACTGTAACCCATTCAGGCAATAAGTATGTACTCACGTTCCAAGATGCTTTAACCAAATTCAGCAAAGCTATGCCAGTAGCTGACCAGGAAGCTTCCACAGTGGCTAGAGAATTCGTAAAAAATATTATATGCGAATATGGAACTCCCAAGGTAATCCTTACTGATCAGGGAACCAATTTTTTAAGCAATGTATTCAAAAATATGTGTAAGCTGTTGAAAATCGAGAAAATCCAAACAACAGCATACCATCCAGAATCTAACGGAGCACTGGAACGATCACATAGAACACTAGCGGAATATCTAAAGAATTATATCGAAGAGGACCAGAGCAACTGGGACGAGTGGCTGCCGTACGCTATGTTTACGTACAACACAACCCCTCACACTGCAACAGGGTATACCCCGTACGAGCTTGTTTTCGGGCACCCAGCAGAGATACCATCATCAATAAAGCAAGCACCGAGACTTACTTACGCGTATGACGACTACGTTCAGGAACTACGCGAAAGACTCAGGGCGGCTAATCTCAAAGCAAAAGAGAATCTGGAAGCTGCCAAGGGTAAAGCGAAATCATACTACGACAAAAAGACGGTAGAAACCAAATTCCAGCCGGGAGATAAGGTCCTTCTGCTCGATGAGACGGTTCGGCGGGGAAGATCGGCGAAATTAACGCCGAAGTATGTCGGTCCATACGAGATCACGAAAAAACATTCGGATGTCAACTACACCATCCGGAAGGGTCGAAAGGAGACCAAAGTTCACGCCAACCGATTGAAGCTATTCATAGAACATTGACTAGAAGAGAAGCACGTCCCCAACCCCTACCTCACCCCTCACCATATTCCTCAAAAAATTTTACGATTTAAAAAAGGGAGGGGATACATTAGTAGTATAATCTCGAAATTAGACGTAGAACTCACACAATGACCAAAAAGAATTGCTAGGGTTAGTAAGGCTATAGTTTTAGCCTTGCAGAGACCAGGGGCATGGTTATACGTAGCTCCAGAGGCCGAGGCAATCACTGTAGCTTGCGAAGGTTTGCCTGCGGCGCGTGAGACATTAGTAGGCACTGGCACCATAGCTCTCAACGGGAAATGCGCTGTAACTGCGAAGGATTTCCGTATGGAGACACTACGGCAATACCAAAGTAAGCAGGAATTCATTTACCTGCCGCCGTATAACCTAAGTTTACATGAAACGGACTGGGAGGCAATCCCTAAGTCCGACAATAAGGGTGTCAATGTAGTGCTAAAGAGCGTCCTGCGAGACGCAAACGAATTGAACGAATTGGGAACTAGCCTTAAGAATTTACATAAGGAATTAGACGATAAGCAGAATAGTCACAGGCGGCACCTGCCGTATGTGGCGCCATTATATCCCATAAGCGGAATATTATTAATAAGCATGATAGGTTACGTAATATATAAATGTGTATCTTCGGGAAAATTTAGACGTAAAGAAACAACACGGCACACAGCGGCACCGGAGCCTCCGCAGTCGCGGAAACGGGCCCCGATAGCCAGGGAAACTGTAATCAATTTCAAACGTAACTCGTCTATTACGGGTACGACGTAGATAACACTAAGTATTAACCGAGTTAAACTAAGAAAGTAAGAAACATGTACTAAATAGGGATAAGAAATTACGTATAAGTAACCACAGATCGAATTATTGTCAAAATATAATAAAACTGGGATTGGAAAAAAAAATAATAAGATTAGCAAATAAGGTTAAGACTAAGGAAACCTGTATTTAGTAGATAAGGTAAAAATAGTCCGGAGGCCAATTCTCCTAAGGGGGGAGGGATGTTGAGAATTGTTACTCAACATTCCAGAATATTTCGTAAATAGGCTACTTGTAATAATTACTTGTAATAATTAAGCAAGGCGTGACCTGGAATGCGACAAAGCGCAGCGCATGCAGGTTACGCCAATTTACACGTAAGCATAATAACGTAATAAATTAGGCTAAGGACCGAGCCGCGCTTCAGTCTTGAGCAGATTCCAGAGAAGAAGCGAAGAGTATCATCTTCGAATACTCAGGCTCGAAAGGGGGCAAGTGCTCCAAAACCCATCTCTTGTAACTTATACTTATACTAAATAAAATCTACTTTTCGTTGCTATCTTGCACTTAGAGTGATTCTTTGATCACCTCTGGGAACAACCCGATCAACTCCCAAATCCCTGAGTAACGGAGTTTTAATATTACAACAATAGCCTGAATCCTGCGAAGCGGCAATTGTGCATTGAGAACCCGGGTGTCGAGCAGATCTTGATAGATTTTCTGTCCTGGGCATCGGACATGAAAGTACTCGCTAAAGGGCGATGGAAGCGGCCTATATCGTTTATCGGAATCTGTCAAACTGTTCGTGGTATCTTAAATCTTTATTACGAACTATGCAATCAATTCCAGGATTTCAAGTTGTGCACCGCACTGTGCAACCAAGACTCTGTGGAGCAGCTATTTTTACGATTCCGAGGGCGTGGAGGATTCAATCCAAATCCGACATGCAGGATGTTCCGATGTAGCGCACGGCATCTGATTTCAGTCCGCAATATCATTTCTTTCAAACGAGGTAATGTTACATGCGCTGACTCACCATACCTTGCTTTCTTGCCATCGAATAATGAGACAAATCTCGCGGGTGATTTAACAAATCAACATTACGACGCCGCTGTCAGTGCTGTCGAATTTTTCGAGAATGGAGAGTTCGCCCCAGTCGATGTCTCTGAAGCTGACGCTCAAATCGATGACGACTCATATACTGACAGCGACAGCGACAGCGACATCGAGGATCACGATGATATGGATTTGATCACATGTATCCGTTTATTCGAAGCCGCAGCAGCTCCTGTAAATACAGGATCATATAAAGCAAACGCTATTGCATTTTTTGCCGGATATGGGAAAATCTCAGAAACCTCGAATTTTCGTGTCACTCTACATTTTCTATACTAATACATCATTTTTACTCATTTTTCAGTAAAAAATCAGGTTGTATATGTTGTGTAGATCATGTGAATACGAAAAAAAATACTAGCGCACAAATTTTCAAGTCAAAAATGCATATGATATACATATAAAATAGGGGAATTGACACATTCGAAGATGTCACTCCCTCATTTTTATTTTATTTTTATGCTGTAAAATTTGGTGCATTAGTTGACGATGTTTGAATTGGTGATGAATTGAAAGCATTGAGAGAGCAGAATGAAATGTAACATGTAAGAAGTATGTGCTCACAATAGGAAAAAAGTTATGACGAGTCAAAGTGGTGTCACTACTTTTTTGAACTTTTAATATTCATGACTTTTATAGCGCACCGTGGTTGGTGCGTACTTGAAATCGTTATCAGACAACATCGATCGTGCTCCAGGGCACAAAAGAAATAAATCTAGACGTGACAGGATTATGTGCTCGCATGAGGCGGTAGTTAAAATACAACTTATTGAAAAGTAGACAATACGTGCACCGAAGTAAAAACGCATACTTTTTATTGGCACATCGTCTGCTGTTGAAAAATCTAGCTAAAAACATCTGTGCACTACTGTTTAGTACACTATTGAATCAAAATTCACCCGCCCCATCTCCTGAACAATTATTCAAGAAGTTACGGAACGAAAAGTAAATGCGGAAAATCCAAGATTATACAATTACACGCGTTAGGCGAGCGGATCCACGTCACCTCACTAAAAAAAAACCGTCAAGTCACGGAACTTTACGCCATTAAAAATATCGTTAGTACTATGGAAAAAAAAAATACAACTTGGAGGATTTCGAAAAAATTTTAAAAATGGCGGAGTTAGAACTATGTTAATTTTTGTAAACCGCTTTTGCACCGCTATGTTTGAAAATTCATATCTCCGAAAGCAACCATCGGAGCAGATTGATCCTAGAATCATTTTGTTCGTAAAAGAATGTGCTTTCATACAAAAAATCTCATTTCCAATAAAACGTTTTGTTCAATTTTTTTTTTTCCGTCGGTTTTGGAGATGTCTTGAACACTCTCAAGAGTTTTTGAAAAAATTTATCCCAACGTTGATCGATATCGAATCAATACCCTAAGGCTGACTTCATTATTTACAAATTCGTCGATGGACTCAATACTAGCGTCCAGTCTTTGCGCTAAATAAAATAAAAATGATAAATAAGCAAGTAAAATGAATAAATACACAGAAGAGCAACTGCAATTAAAGCGATTAAGCATTAAAAGAAAGCGTGCCGAAGCTGCTTCTAAACACGAAAAAGAGTGTATCAGAAAACGTAAATGGAAAGAAGCCAATGCTCTTTTACAAAAAAACCAAAGCCGGATACAGTATGTTACTTTCAAAATTTTGGTTATAAGCCTTTTTTTTTTTATTGCAATAATTTTTAATAGCATTGAAAATTTATCTACTTAAAATTTGTAAAAGGTCAGATACTTCAGCATCCAATCCAAAGGAATCCTTGTCAACCTACAATCGTAGGGTTACTAGAGTAAGTGATTCAACGCGTACTCAACCGAAATCCGTGTCATCTTGCAACGCAAAAGTAGATATAGAATCACAAGATAAGACCAATCAAAATGAGGAATGCAATTACGATGATAATGACAGGGAAAATATTGTCAGTAAGGCTTCCAAAGTAGCGAAAAAAAAGGATCAGAACATTAAATCAAATTTTTCAGAATATAAGTTACTGGCTAAAAGAAAAGAGCAAAAACTTCGTCGAGTAATACCAAAATTGAATACAGTAATAAAAGAAAAAAAGAAAATAATTATTCGTTGGAAAAGAAAATATTTCAGGCTTCTAGAACGACATTCAAATAACGATAGTTTATTGCAAAATGTTAGGAAAATTGAGAGCAAAGGTAAAAAAGATGTCCGAGAAAGGCTACTATATTGTGAAGCTTTAGAACAACAACTTTTGGAAAACAAACAAGCTATGAAAAGTGAAAAAGAAAAATCGATGTACGCTCAAGTTTTAGCCGGAAAAATTCTCAAAAAATATCACAATCTTACAAAAAAATCGGGTATTGTGAGTAAATATTTTTTAAATAAATATTCCCGAAAAAAATCATTGACTTTTCGTAGAAATGCTACGAAGAATCAAAATAACTTGAAAAATTTAACGGACTCAGTTGTAAATTTCTTAGAAAGAGATGAAAATTCAACTCTTGCACCAGGAGTAAAAGACACTATGGTAAAAGATGGTGTAAAAAAAAGAAAAAGACATTTGGCAGATACTATTCATAACTTGTATGAAAAATATAAAGCAGAGGGTTTAATGAAAATGTCTCGAGCAACATTCTATCGCCTTAAACCGTTTTGGATTATATCAAAACAAGTTTCAGCTCGTGATACTACGATGTGCAAAATGCACACAAATATGAAATATTTGATAGAAAAATGCGCATTTTTAAAAGTAATAAATAACAGTACTACGAAAAGCTTCGTACTTTCACGTACTTGTAATCCAGAAAGCAAAGATTGTTTCTACGGTGAGTGTTTAAGATGTAAAGATAAGC
Organism: Tenthredo notha; assembly: GCA_914767705.2. Taxonomy (NCBI): domain Eukaryota; kingdom Metazoa; phylum Arthropoda; class Insecta; order Hymenoptera; family Tenthredinidae; genus Tenthredo; species Tenthredo notha. The sequence continues at coordinate 2,977,811 of OU611908.1, read as the reverse complement.
TTATACCTGCGTGTAATAATTTCTTCAACACTTGGTATTATAAATGGATTACTCAAGACGTTGAAAGACTAGGAGCGAAAGATCTTATGTATCGAGTAAAAATTATGTAACGGATACAAGGCCCCGACAGGCGATCGTCTGAGTTCGGGCGTCGGGTTCTCCGAGGAAAGCCGAGGACGCCCGAACACGGACGAGAGCGAGCAGTGTATGCCCGACCGCACAGTGGGGCCGAATCCCAAATTTGCGGACATAACTCTGAATTCGGTTGAAAATCTTTACTCGGGGGTTTTCGGGGTCGCTGATTACGAATCCGAAAACGAAAATCTCAAAAACAAAATGGCGGATCCAAAACGGTAACAAATTTCTTGAAAAACACGTTGAATTCGGTCGCAAATCTGTACTCGGGGGTTTACGGGGTCGCTGATTACGAATCCGAAAACAAAAAATCTCAAAAACAAAATGGCGGATCCAAAACGATAACAAATTTCTTGAAGAACACGTTGAATTCGGTCGCACATCTGTATTCGGGGGTTTTCGGGGTCGCTGATTACGAATCCGAAAATAAAAATCTCAAAAACAAAATGGCGGATCCAAAACGGTAGCAAATTTTTTAAAAAACACGTTGAATTCGGTCGCAAATCTGTACTCGGAGGTTTTTGGGGTCGCTGATTACGAATCCGAAGTCAAAGATCCAAAAAACAAAATGACGGATCCAATATGGCTGATTTGTACGGAAAAAATGTTTTATTTAGACGAAAATGACAGTAATTTGCTTAAACTAGGTGACTACAGAAATATAAAAATGAAAATGATGTAAAGTTAGTATTCACAAATAACAATCATTTTCTTAAAATTAGGTCATTACAAAAATATGCAAATCATAATGATGTATACATACTAAAAAAAAAAAAATGTCCTTCCTGGTCAAACCAGGTACCGCATCCTTCCTGGTAGAACCAGGTACCACAGGTGCAGGATCATCGGCAGAAGATTCTGAAAAGTCAAAGTGTACTACGTATAAATAGGCGATTACATTATTTGTTACAAAATATTATTCATAACTTATAATTAATAATTTTTGAATTATTCAGATGGCATGATGCATCGTAAAATTAATGCAACATAAAAACAAGAAAATGGATTGGGGGGGGAGGGGGGGGGGGGGGCTTTTGACACATAATATTTCTTTTCGAAAGCGTAAAATATTAATCCGCTTTAAAAAAGATGAGCGTTATGATAACAAAAAATTGATTTGGGCCTCACCGGGCCCACCTGGGGTACTGGGGCCACAATGTGAGTACACCCCTGGGTAGATATTTCGAAACCACACAACTTATGTACAAACCATTTCCCGATATTTTGTGTTTTCACCGCTCGAAATTGCGAAAAATGTTCTTTTCGCTACAAAAATGTGCACCAACAGCAGGCGCGTAAAAATGCGGACTATTTTTTGGTTGTTTCCATTAAACAATACGTCAATCTACAACCTCCAACAAGAAAGACCGCGGGACAACAGGGAGCAACTCAACTTTTCTCTACGTGTTTACAATTTTTCGTAGCAGTTTTACGGTAATTTTCAGATAAATCATTCTTTTTTCGAGGCCACATGCATCACTACTATACATTTTCAATTTCACGGTAATATTGTACTTACTTTCCCCTTTCAAATCCATTTTTTAGAAATTTTTTGGCGTGATTTTTGTCAGCTTCAGCACGTTCTAAACACAACACTGTGAATTTCACTCGGAGCGCGCTGCGTCTAACTCGAGCGAAGGTCACTTTCGAACTGGAATAAAAGAGCAGGTATAGGGGATCTTACCCTCCCCAGTCTGGAATCCGACCCTTGGACTATTACTTTACTTACTCCTTCACTCTAAAACCCCGAAAACAAAACTTGATTTTTCGGGTTATGTCCGCGAATTTGGGATTCGGCCCCACTGTGGACCGCCTAGCAAGGCAGTCGCACTTCTTCATTGTAAAATACTTTATAACTAACCCCTGCAATAAAGCACTTCAAACTTCAAATCCTACGCTCTTCATTCTGACCCCTTACAGTATCAGAAGTGGGATTACACCAAGTGCCTTATTCGCTAGACGGTCGGAAAAACAAGAACGTGCGAGAACGTGCTCGCATCGTGTCGGCCCCTCGTGGTAAGAAAGCGGCTTTTCAACGATCGGTGTTGTGAGCAATCGGACCGCGTAAGAAAAGACGATTGAACTATTGAACTCATTGTTTCACATATTGTTTGTATCATCACTATTGTCGAGTGAGAGTGAAGCTTTGTGCTAGTGAAAAAACCGTGTCATCGCATAGTACAAGATGGCGCCCAATCTGCAAGAGCTAACAGTGATCGAGTTGAAAGATATATTGCGTGCATTGAACCTCAGTACCTCAGGTAATAAAACTGAACTTATTGCTAGAATTCACGAGAACGATCCAGAAGGTTCGTGGGCCCGCCAACCCCACGGAGAATCAAGCGAAGACGCACAGGTCATAGATAACGAAGAGTTACAAACGGCGAAGAGGGAAGCCGAAACGTTGCTGGCAGAATTGGAAGCTGCAAAACGCGAAATTGAAGACCTGAAAAATGCGGCGAAAAAACGATCTCACCAAGAAACCCTGAGGACATTGAGAGCCGAAAGTGAGGCCACGGCTCGACAGTTACAGGCTGCTAGACAGGAACTAGCAGGATTACAAGAGGGCGCTGCGGGTCGAAGCGACGCAGGCGACGACGGGGCAGCAGCCATATTGCAGCACGAACAGACAGCGCATCGGGCGGAGACCCGCCAAAGCACATCGTCAGTGAGTGGTTTCGGAACACACAAAATAAACATTGCAGCGATTGGTGAGTTACTCAGTGTTTTCGATGGTTCAAGCGGAATCTTTGACAGTTGGGAACGCCAAGTGAGGCTTCTCAAAATGACATACGAGCTCAAAGATGACGTCACTAGAGTGCTAATTTGTTCAAGACTAAAAGGAAAAGCGTTGACGTGGTTCCATTCACGACCAGAACATATCGAAATGTCGACGGACGATTTGCTAGCGGAGATCAAGAAGATGTTCCATCAGCGCCCGAATAAGGTAGCGTTACGAAAATTGTTCGAAGAAAGAGTCTGGAAAAAAGGAGAGCTCTTTAGTGAATATGCTCACGATAAGACGATCCTCGCAAACCGAGTCCCAATCGACGAGTCGGAGAGAGTGGACTATTATATCGATGGGATTACCGAAGCGACATTGCGCAACCAGGCACGCATCCAACGGTTCCAAACGGTGGAAGCATTGCTTTCCGCGTTCGGAAAGGTGACGCTATACTCGAAACAGGCCTCCGCTGCTGGACCCGAAAAAAGCACACAAAAGGAAAATAGACCCAATACGAGGCCAATCACGGGTATGCAAGAGGATCGAGGCAAGATCCGTTGCTTCAACTGCAGCAAATGGGGTCATCGGGCGCCCGAGTGCGATCTGCCGCCGCGCAAAAAGGGAGCGTGTTTTAAATGCGGTTCGGTAGATCACACAATCAAAGATTGCCCCGGGAGAGAAAAACCCACCACGTCGAGCTCCGAGGTGGCGAACATAGAACAACTCCCAGAAGAAGATGAGTTCCTGCGAAGAGTGGACTACGAGCTCCAGTACGATGGTGAATTGTTCAATATGGAATTGATAACACGATTGGACAGCGGAAGTCCAATCAGTTTCATAAAACAAAAATTGGTAACACCGGGAGCGATTCAGGTAACAGATGGACTTGAGCTCGATTACGTCGGGATCAATAATGCGAAGTTGAAAATCATTGGGTTTATAGTCGCTAGCGCTCATATAGGTAACTTGACTCGAGATATAAAACTGTATGTTGTAGACGATAATACAATGAAGGCACCAGTCATTCTCGGTCGAGACTCGTTTAACGCGTTCGGTCTAAAACTCGTCGAAGGTCATGAAAGTTTCGGGGAAGCCACCCGCGAAATCCTAAATATTGAAACTGACGCGATTAATTTTGAAACGTTCGACTCGCTAAAGATTAACCCCGAGATCCCAGCCCCCGAGCGAGACCGACTTAAGGCATTGTTTTTGGAGGAATACGTCAAGCCAGAAAAACCAAAGAAACCGAAGGTCGAGGCGGAGTTAAAATTAGTTCTGAAAGAATCAAAACCGTTTCAGTTTACCCCCAGACGATTATCCTACAGCGAAAAAGAGAACCTGAGAAATATTTTAGATAAATTGATTCAACAAAACCGAATACGACCCAGTGACTCGGAATATGCCTCACCGGTAGTTTTAGTTAAGAAAAAGAACGGCGAAACGCGTATGTGCGTAGATTACCGGTCACTAAACAAATTGTTAAGTAAAGATAATTACCCATTGCCTTTGATCGAGGACCAACTAGACGTCCTAAATGAGAAAAAGTATTTTAGTCGCCTAGATTTAAAAGACGGATTCCATCATATATCGATTGCCGAGGACTCGCGTAAATATACGTCATTTGTGACACCCTTCGGACAATACGAGTATTTGTGCATGCCATTCGGCTTGAAGACGGCACCGTCACGTTTCCAAAAATTCATAAACACAGTATTCAAGGGTTTAATCGCCACGGGCGATGTAGTGGTGTACATGGACGACATATTGGTCGCCACACCAACGATCGAACATCACCTAGCGGTATTGAAATCCGTCTTCAGGCTTATGGTAGAAAATAGGATGGAACTCCGGATAGATAAATGCGAGTTTATGGTCACAAAAACCGAATTTTTGGGTTACGAAATCAGCGAAGCAGGCATTAGCCCATCAGCACGCGGGATTGCGGCCGTGTTAAAGTTTCCGATACCTACGAATGTAAAGGGCGTACAGAGTTTCCTAGGGCTCGCGCAACACTTTCGAAAGTTTATAGAGGGATTCTCCATTATAGCCAAGCCTCTGTACGACTTGTTGCGAAAGGGGGTCGAGTTCAAGTTCGGAGAAAAAGAATTAGAAACGATCGAAATATTGAAAACAAAGCTCACAGAACATCCAATCTTAGCGACGTACGATCCGCGCGACGAAACGGAATTGCACTGTGACGCGAGTTCCCAAGGGTTCGGTGCCATTCTTATGCAGCGAAAAAAGGATTTAAAATTTCACCCGGTATTGTATTTCTCGAAACGCACATCGGAAGTAGAGAGTCGTTATCATAGCTTTGAGTTGGAAATGCTAGCAATTATCTATGCATTACGAAGATTTCGGGTCTATCTACACGGGATTCCTTTTAAAATCGTCACTGATTGCAATTCACTTACTCTAGCATTGAAAAAAAAGGACATCAACCCTAGAATAACCCGGTGGGTCCTAGAACTCCAAAACTTCGATTATACAACCGAACATCGCGAAGGAAGGCGCATGACTCATGTCGATGGGCTGAGCCGTCAAAATTGGATAGGAATAATAGAGGGTAACTCGTTCGAAACAGACCTGATGTTAGCACAAAATAAGGATGAACGTATCTTAGAGATCAGAAAAAAAGTTGAAATAACCGAAGATAAATTGTACGAACAGAGAAATGGCGTAATCTATAGAAAAAGCGAAAAAGGCGACGCGCCCTTATTTTATGTACCAAGCGCAATGGAGAAAAACGTAATATATAAGTACCACGATGAACTAGGTCATCTAGGGATAGCAAAAGTATTCGAAACCATGAGCAAAAACTACTGGTTCCCAGGAATGCGAAAAAAAATCAACGAGCACATAAAGAATTGCTGTAAATGCATTGCCTTTACGCCAACGTCGGGCAAGGTCGAGGGGACGGTGAAAGTCATTCCAAAGGGAGACAAACCTTTTGATAACGTACACGTGGATCACATTGATATTTTTGACACGCGAGTGAAGTCGAAAAAACATATTCTAGTAGTAATCGATGCTTTTACGAAGTTCACAAAACTGTACCCGACCAAATCGACGACGTCGGCTGAAAGCATTGCATGCCTAAAGAAATACTTTGCAGATTATAGCAAGCCTCGTACCATAACTTCAGACCGCGGCACGTCGTTCACATCGCAAGAGTTTCAAGACTTCCTGAACGAATATGACGTAAGACACCAAAAGGTTGCGACAGGATCCCCCCAGGCAAATGGGCAAGTAGAGATTGTCAATAAAAGTCTTGCACCGATGTTAGGTAAACTAAGCGATCATGAAATTGGGAAATCATGGCCAAAGGTCGTGACTGACGTTGAATATGCGTTTAATAATTCAGTTCATGCATCTACTGGAGAAACACCCAGTCAGCTATTGTTTGGCCTAGATCAGCGGGGAAAAGTCAGTGATTACATAAAAGAATTTTTAGATAACGAGGTAAAAAATAGAGACAGGGATTTGGTTGCATTGAGGAAGAAAGCTGACGAAAAATTACAAGTGGCACAGAGTAGATATGCCAACAATGCAAACAAAAAAAGAAAGGATGCCAACGAGTATCAAGTGGGAGATTTTGTTATGATAAGAAATTTTGATTCTACTAAGGGAATATCCCCCAAACTGATCCCTAGATTTAAAGGACCGTATATGGTCTCAAAGGTACTGCGAAACCAAAGATATGTAATAGCGGATATTGAGGGGTTTCAAGTCACTCAACGCCATTACGAAGGAGTATGGGAACCCGCCAATATGCGACCATGGATAACTAACTAGAATTAAGATGATCTGTAAACAAAAAAAAAAATATATATAGATGTATCATGTAAAATGTAGTATTATATAACGACTCCGAGGACGGAGCAGAGTCAGGATTGGCCGAATCTGTAACGGATACAAGGCCCCGACAGGCGATCGTCTGAGTTCGGGCGTCGGGTTCTCCGAGGAAAGCCGAGGACGCCCGAACACGGACGAGAGCGAGCAGTGTATGCCCGACCGCCTAGCAAGGCAGTCGCACTTCTTCATTGTAAAATACTTTATAACTAACCCCTGCAATAAAGCACTTTAAACTTCAAATCCTACGCTCTTCATTCTGACCCCTTACAATTACATCAAAAGAAAAAGTTCATTGTACAGTTAGCCAATTAGTCAATGATGTAAATGAGCAAATACCTAGTTATTTCAAACATATTTATGATACCTCACACCAACATAAAGCAATTGCAAAGATAAAGGATAATTTGAAAGCAAATGAAGTTTTTATTGTTATCGATTTTTCACAAAACTATGTGTGTAAATATAACGAGGAAATACACAGCGCTCATTTTGGAGCTTCTAAAAAGCAAGTGACACTGCATACTGGCACATTTTTCTATCGAGATTCAAAATCAGAAAAAGTTCAATTTGTTTCTTTCTGCACAGTTTCGGAATCTTTAAGGCACGATGCGCCAGCTGTATGGGCTCATATGAAACCTATCCTGCAGTTGATTAAAAGCATTGTACCAGACGTAAAAACTGTTCACTTTCAAAGTGACGGACCAACGACACAGTATAAAAATAAAACGAATTTCTTTTTGTTTCAATACTTTTGTGAAAGCTATAAATTAGATCATGCTACATGGAATTTTACTGCTCCCAGTCATGGTAAAAGTACAGCAGATGGGGTGGGAGGTACTATCAAAAGCTTTTGCGACCGAGTTGTTGCTTGTGGACAAGACATAATGTCTGCTGAACAAATTACCAATGTAGTAAAATCGAAAAAATTAAAAGTAGAAATATTTTTAATTTTGGAAGAAAACATTAAAGAATTTGATGAATTAGTGAATGATAATGTAAAACCATTTCCAAATACAAAAAAAGTTTTTCAATTAACCTGGTCAAAAAACAACAAAAAGGTTTTAAACCTGCATTATTTATCATGTTCATCTTGCATACTGAATAGTTTGTATGATCCTCCATGTAGCCACTTTTTACTGCGACCAAGCAGCTGTTCCGTCGAATGTGATAGTAAAACCAAAAAAGTAAATGCAGTAAAAGCAAATGATAAAATAAAAAAGATTACTCGAAAGGTTGTAAAAAACCAGACAGATGAGAAAACCGTTCGGAAAATAGGGTCGTCCAAAAAAAAAAAAAAAAATCGGATTATTACTGAATATTGAACATTATGCAATTTAAATGTGAATTACCGCTAACGAGGGTATTTTGTAATGTCAATTATTATTAAAAACGAAATTGAAAAGGACGAAATTCGCAGTTGGTAGAAACGCGTTGTGATTGGACGCCATGTGCCGTGACGTCATAAACTAGCAGATTCAAATCCGTAGCTTCAGATTTGTACAGGCTTGTCACGTTTTTTGTTCGTTATTTGTAATTTTGCTCCAAAATGAACATCGGATTCGTTAGAGCACAATCCGATAATCTCCCGAAAGTGACGGTACTAATGGTTACCGATTTTTTCTCGGAGAGTGATTATTTTAATACGGCCGAAACGAGAGGTGTCAAGGCTCGAAGGTAAGTAAAGTTTTCCGAACATTATTTCGCATTTTATGATTACTAATTTAAAGCTCATAACAATACCCAATGGTGCATTTGTAGTACAATCGGATTTTCTGTCCCTTTGCTATCTTAAATATAGTATTGTAATTTTAGTAACGTACCATAACCTATAAAAATCGTTTCATTTCTAGAGCCGAAAGAGAAGATTATGGTGACGCTGCGGTTGGATACGTAGAGCTCCGAAGAGACGGAAATTTTTGTGACGTTCGTGGAAGAGTGTGCCCCGAACATAGGGTAAACAGCAAGGCATATGCTGTTTCAATGATCGTTGATGAAGAAAACGAATCGATAGAAAGAGTCACTTGTGAGGATTGTGCAGCCTCGGCAGGTAACGTATAACATACTGGCTAATCTAGTTAGCTAATAAATTCATAAGAGCTCATAACATAATTATTCTCAGGAGGTTGTAAGCACGTCATCGCTTTTTTGATGTGGGTCCACCGGCGAAGCGAAGAACCTGAACCAACGGCAACCGTATGCTATTGGAAGAAGCCACGTTTAGCTCAAGTGGCATCGAATGTTAGATCCTTAAAAGCAAAAGATATGCGAGCACCCAAAGTGCCGCAAGATTTACCAGATAATACAGCATTTTTTAAAACTGTATTAGATGAAATGCAAAAAAAAAAATACGATTGTCAGATCTCAAGGCATTACATCAACCAAGATTCGTCCAAGGTTTTATCGCTGCACAATATGATGCTAGAATTTTGTAGCTCTTCAGATAATAGTGATGTACAGAGTTTTTTAAGATTTGCAAGTGATACAATGACTGAAGAACGATGCCTTCAAGCTAGGAAAGGAACTAAAAATCAAAGTGAGTCTAAATTATGGAACGAGTTACGGTATGGTCGGATTACAGCATCTCGACTCTACGAAATGGCACATTGCACAACGAAGAGCGGGTCGCTGGTAGAGCAGGTTATAGGAAACTTGAACATCAGAGACACTGAAGCAATGGAGAGAGGAAGACGATTAGAAAAAGATGTCATAAGGTTAATGAAAGAGATATTGAAAACAGACATAGAGGATTGTGGATTACTCTTGGATTCAAGGTTCCCTGTTATCGGTGCGTCACCTGATGGTGTGGGAAATGACTTTGTAGTTGAGATAAAGTGTCCAATGACCCCTAAAGCAGAATCTAGATACATCGCAGCAAACTATCAAGTGGCGAATAAATTTGCAGCTCAAATTCAACTCCAGATGTTTTTGAAAAATGTAAAAAAGGGTTATTTCTGTGTAGCCACACATGATTTTGAAACAAGTCATGCAATCAAACTGATCTGTGTAGAATACGACGAAGATTTTGTACTGGATCTCATAGAAAAGGCCATGGCTTTTTGGCAGGAGAATATTTATCCACTCATTTTTCAAACTGCAAAGAGCTAGACTGGAGGCAATAATTGAACCAAAAATTGAGACGTCATATAACATATTTAATGAGTGTAAGAGGGTAATTTAACACAGATATATCTTTAAACCCCAAAAAGCACCCCTGGTGCAAAAACCTTTCGCCAAGTACATTAATATGGTCACTACCCCCAAAAACATCCACCAACAAAAATTCCTCCCTAACAAAAGTGGTACTACAAAAATGTCTACTTACAAAAGGATTGAAATCAGATACAATTGCCAAGTACATGTCTTCTTTATAAAAAAAGTTTACAACAGAAGAACAGAAAACTGAATAGTCTTGTATTGTTCACTCGCTACGCTCGCTCACTCGATCGGATCTTGATAATTACAGGGCAAAAATCAGGAAAAAAAATTTAGGAAGTGGTACTTGGCGGGCCATTTATGAGTAAGTAAAAGAGTATTTACTCAGGTCTATGTATCATTTGTTCGATACATATTGCTATGAGTAAGTAAAAGAGTATTCACTTAGGTGTATGTATCATTTGTTAGATACATATTGCTATAATGGCCCGCCAAGTACCACTTCCTAAATTTTTTTTCCTGATTTTTGCCCTGTAATTATCAAGATCCGATCGAGTGAGCGAGCGTAGCGAGTGAACAATACAAGACTATTCAGTTTTCTGTTCTTCTGTTGTAAACTTTTTTTATAAAGAAGACATGTACTTGGCAATTGTATCTGATTTCAATCCTTTTGTAAGTAGACATTTTTGTAGTACCACTTTTGTTAGGGAGGAATTTTTGTTGGTGGATGTTTTTGGGGGTAGTGACCATATTAATGTACTTGGCGAAAGGTTTTTGCACCAGGGGTGCTTTTTGGGGTTGATATCACCACTTTTTGTACAATTTTGCTTGACTACCTAATAATTGTGCTCGCTCGCTACGCTCGCTCGATTGGGTTTTCCCATATCCTCGCTTGCGAGGCTTGCTCAGTTGTCAACGTTCTGCCAATTGTTGCTATAAACATCGCAATGCATGTACGGTGATGCATTTTGTATCATCCGAATCCCTCAAGAAGCAGCAATGTTAAATGTGGTAGTATGATTTTGAATGAATGAAAATAATGTTATAATATACACGTATGCTCATACTTTTCTGTGAGCCTTAAATTTTTGCGGACAGACGTTGCATGTGTTATTTTATTAAACTCTACGAATTGTTTTGTTAGAATCCGGTATAATTCTATATGCCTGCAATGTGTAGCCCTCCTCCTGTCTCATCTGGGCTTGGAACCGGCAATAGCGGAGTTACTTGCACGCAGGGTTATAGTTGCTGCTCATGATTAAATATATATAAATATTAGATATATGTGTTGCAATTCTTAGGTATTTTTTTTTTTTTTAATGCAGCTAGGTCCTCTGCAAAAAGAACATGTACGCGTCACATACTCATAACGTCAACTTCAACTTCGGGTCTGAACAGAAGGTATCGAAATATATAGAATCAAGCCTATTGATGCAAGATTAGCGTAGAGCATAAAATGAAAGTTTTCGAAATCAAAAACTTGCATTCTACTCTATTCGTCTGACTCTACCCGTTTCTTGTATCAAATCACATTATCCCGATATCTTGCAACTTCAGCGTTTTCTCTCATTATCCTCTCGTCTCAAACGACGACCGACTCCAAAATTGAACAATCCATGACAAAGGTTTTTATCACATCAGACCACGCAGATCAAGTTCAGTAGCGGTGGCAAGGCGCAGTCAGTTGTGTAGGTCTGTGTCTGTGTTAAAACTTACCGCCGCTGCAGCGATTTACCGATCGGCGAGTTAGCGAGAGTCTATTTGAAATTTGACATCCAATTGTGAATATCGCTACGCACGTTCTAATATGTCGTAAACCACAAAATTTGAGAAATTGACTTTCTTTGAAAAATGGAATGTTAATAATGTTTCGCAGCTTATGTGTAAGTATCAGCGGTCAAATCGTAGATTTACTATTTTTAAATAAGTATTCCGATCCGTAAGGTCTTATCTTTTCAATGGTGATAGTGAACTGTTTTTATCGCCTACTGAACATTTTTCCAAATGTAGGATACGACATATTAGAACGTGGGTATCGATATATAGTTTGTACTATTAATTTACATGTAATCATAGATATTTATACAGACTTTGACTGAGATCGTTCTGAACGGAGGATCTAAGCTGTTTGTAAAACATGGATTAAAAAATTATCTCTACCGAAGGTCAAGGCACTACGTTGACTTGGAGTGTAGAATAGAGCCTATTAGAGTCCAACACACAACGTCGACAGACAGTCTCGTTTCGACTGGATGATACGGAGATAGATTATAAAACTCGTTGGAATCCTACGCCTAACGGACTCACAATTTAGATCTGAGCAGACGAGCCTTCAAAGATGAGCTTAACATAGAGCTTGAAGTGGAATTTGTTGCAATCCAACGCTTGAACTCGGCTTTATTGGTCTGGCTCCTTACCGTTCCTTATATGGAATCATGCTATCCTCAATATTTTTCAACTTCAACATGTTTTCTTGATTTTCTATCGTCAGACTTCCTCAGGCGATAACTTGCTAAATAATTGAACCCAAAAAACCGTTACCTCCGATAATTGCATTCATAAATAACCTCAAAAGCTCAAAATCGTAGGATTTAAACATTTTTGTTGGTGACTATCACATTAATGTCCTTGGCGTAAGGTTTTCGTACCTGAGGAGCTTTTGGTGGATATTCACTAGTTTTTGTACCTTCAAATTTTGTATTAATCATTGCTCGAACTTTTTTTTATTTCCTTTATTTGGATTTGAAAACATGAAATGACAACACGCGTCTGCTAGTGCTGCAGACGATTTTTGTCTGCGATGCTAGCGCCTACTACGTCGTGACTCTCGTACTTACACCAGTCTATACAACTCTTGTGTGGATTTATCCCTTCTATGCCATATTCCCAGATGCGTAAGGACGTATGTTCCGTGTATGAGCATAGGACATACGTCCTGCGTTTAGCGGCGCGATGTGATTTTATGGGAATGGTTTTAATGCGATGAATCTTGGTCTGAATTTTTGTGTGGACTTTCCTTTCTATGTCTGTTCCCAGATGCGTAAGGACGTATGTTCTGTGTATAAGCGTAGAACATACGTCCTGCGTTTAGCGACGAAATGTGATTTTATGGGAATGGTTTGAGTAGGCTGAATCTTGGTCTGAAGAACACTAAAGAGAAAACGAAACATTGTACGTGAAAACGAGGTATCAGAATCTGAAGTTAATTATATCTCAGCACTCCGGACACCGATTTGATCGATCTAGGGCTCAAATGAAAGCTTTTCATGCCCACATCCTAGATAAAATTAGTTTTAATTCGTGCATGTTGTGAGGTGAAAGAAAACGAAGATACTAATTCGCGTTATAGGTTAGGGTAGTTGCCTTTCGGGTATATAGACTCGTTGAGTCTCGCGCGTGAAATTTTTTTTCTTGATGAAATTTTTTTTTTTAATGTACTTGGCGCGAGACTCTACCGAGTCTCTTGATAAGTATAATATACAGTATATATACCGGGAATCTACGTGGAAACGCTTCATAGGGAAGTGAAAACGTCTGCATACAGGCAACTCAGAAGTCACTCAGAACTCAAGCGATTAGGTTTTATTTCGCATATTGCGTGCCTATTGGCTGCGTGGAGACAAAACCTAATCGCTTGACTTCTGAGTGACTTCGGAGTTGCCTCTATGCAGACGTTTTCACTTCCCTATGTAGCGTTTCCACGTAAATTCCCGGTATACACTTTTATAGACGATGTAGAGTAAGACATATTGGATACATAAAATCCGCTACGAAGTAGTAATATGATATGAAATGCATGGCCGAAGAAAAATAAATGGAACTAATATTAAAAACGAACAATTCATAGTGTACAGTATGAACAAGGCATGAACTTCACACAAGCTTCGAAATATGTATTATTGAAACTTAATTAAAGTCGATATACAGTATTATTGGTTAATAATGGGTTTTTGTAAATTTATTAACCCTGCAACAATGATAACAATTTCGTCCATGATGTCTAAGGTTAGATGATGAATTCCAGCATGAGGTTTTAGTATGGCAAATTCTCGAATTCTTCGGATGACTCTTTCGATATGGATTCGAAGGCTGGCGATGCGCTTAGTTTCCATAACTTCAGCTTTAGTTGGTTTCACAGAACTTGCAACACTTGGTGGCCGGATCAAAGTGCATCCATTTTTCTGTAAATGTGGTTCAATATGCTTGAAACCTCGATCAGCCATAACTGCACACTTTGCTGGAAGCTTATCAAGGTATTGGCTTTCTTGTACAATGACAGCATCCGTTGTCCTCCCTCCAAAACCCTGGGATACAAAGTTGATCGTTCCGTCTGGCGTTGAAGACAATAAATATTTCAGAGTATTACATTTCTTGTACTCAGACCATGTTACGCTCTGGTGAATTGCATTGCTGGGTTTTTGGATTTCGATCTCAAAACAATCTATTATGGATTGGACATGACTATATCTGGCCCGGAATGGTAAAGGTAAATTTGACTTTATTGAAGCCACCGAAGGCCAAGCTATCAATGTTTTGAGAAAGTGTGCCAGCAAAGGAATGGTCCGTCTGAATATTATGTTAGCACTGCTACTACTGATGCCAAATTCATCACCAAGTCTCGCAAATGTATCGTTCAGTTTGATTTTGGAAAGTGTCAAACATATGTCCTCCGTTTTTATTTTCGTTGCATTGCGCAGTACTTCTATAATGAAAAAGCAGTCATCTGGAATTCCAAGATACATTTTTGGCTTACTAACAATGATGAGTAGTTTCATTTTTCGGATTTCACGTTTTTGCACAGATTCATTTGACCTCACTGCTTCTTCACTCGTTTCATCGGAAGGCAGGTATTCGATGCAGTTTTCCAATGTATCATCCAGATTACATGCAGTACTACTGGACGTCGTAGACGACTCTTCTTGCTTTTTCTGAAGTTTCACAGGTGTTTTGAATTTAACAGGCGAACAACCTACATCTTTGGTTTTCGGTACGCAGCTCGAAGCCTTACTTCGGTACTTAGGTCTTAAAGACACTTGCACACTGAAATCTTTTTGTGTCGGTGAAGATTTAGCGACCATAGGCGAAGACGGATGAGCGGGGTTCGAGAACACATATGTGAATGCTTTATCTGCATAAATCTTTTCCAGATTCTCTTCAGACAAGGATTCGTGACTGTGACCTCTTGAAATAGAGCCTTCAATAGAGCCTTCACCTGCTCCTGGTAGATCGATATTTTCTTTCTGTGAAAGTACTTCTGCTTCTATTTCTTTGAGAACCTCTCTTTTCTGTCGCTTCAGTACTGCGGGTCTTACAGGTTTAGAGAAAGCTTGATGTCTACCTGGTTGACAATCAAATTTGTGAGGTACTACACCTTTTTTTAATCTCACTGAAGCAGTTTTGTCTTCCAGAACTCTTCTGTAATTCTCCAAACATTCCTGTAACTTCATAATATGAAGGATTAAATATCAGCTACCTCAACACATAATTTTTGAAAGTCTAGTGCATTCATATTATAGAATTACTCTCAAAAACTGCGATAGAAATGGTTATTTAAAAGTACGACAGAACTTACTTACATCAAAGTGGTCTTCACAACAATATAAAGTGGTGTGAAGAGAGGTTAGGTCGTCTCGCCTTGCCAACTGAAACCATTTCTTCCTCGTATCACCTTTCGGTACATGGACAAATATTTTAGAACTCGCTGATATACTGGTATTTTTGCAAAGCGGCACAAAACAACACTTATAAGTGCGGTTTCGTGCGATTTTTTGATTTTCACTCATTTTCACTATAAGTCTCCATGAGGTCGATGCTGTTGTTTACTAGTTTATGACGTCACGCGGTGACTCGCGTAATGGCGCACAATGCAGGACCGTTTGAAACAGTATCAGAATTTTAGTGCTTGGATTAACGTATCAGTTTGATTTTTTGGTGTCATATATTTTTTTCTGGGTGTTTTGATACCCTAACTTTGATTTAAACCAATAAAAAAAAATTCGTGGACGACCCTATTATTCAGGAAATTCCAAAAAAAAAATTAATACGACAAAAAAAGCAACAAAAACGTGAGGAAATTAACGTAAAAAATGTCAAGAAAAATGTTAAAACAAAAACTCGTCCCATACGCAAACGTACTAAGGAAAATTAGAATTAGAGTTTGTCATGTTTATTGATGTTATGTTTTTCGTTATTCTTGAAATATACTTGTTTTTATGATTTGACTCCATTCGTTTATTTATTTATTAATTTACAAATGATTTATTATCTTATTTTCCAAAAATGATTCGAAAATCACAAAAATATGAAAAATCGTTTAAAAAACGTTAATAACGATTGGTGCGATGCTTTAAAACGTTGCACCACGTTAGATTCTGTACTCGAACAGCTGACGGGAGGCATACTCAAAATTTCAGGCATGTGCTCAAGAATTGAAAATAAAAAAAAATTTCTTAAAAAAATTCGAAGTTTCTGAGATTCGCCCATATACCGTGAATAAATTAATGAAAATACACACCCGTGAACGCTATCGCGATATCATGGCCAAAAAAATATCGGATACTGGTAATAAAAATGAAAGGTACCTTGAATGCCGAGAATATATCAGTAATGACGAACATACAGTCACAAATTTACAAAGGCCAACTGATAAATACTATAAAATCGTCGAGGCTCAGCTCCAGTCCTTGCACAGTATTTTTATTCGACGCAAGCATAAGGCTGATATCCTCATGAAGCTTGTCAATCATGCGATCCAAGCAAAAAAAAAGATCGACATGTAGTGGTTCGATGAGTCCGATGGATGTCATGCCCATCGGTTATTCGCTGTATGATTCATGCTAAGAGTCAAACTGCTACGGCATTGCACGTTCGAAAACCGGGCTGCAAAATTAGCCAAAGTTGATAGCCGTGCCGCGAATGTAGCTAAGCGCAAGGCGCGTAAACCATCCAGAAAAATGCGAAACATCCTTCATACGTAGCGGTAAGTTGTATACTGTCCATGACTTCACCTCGCGGTCACCGCGGAATAAATTTGGAAAAAGAAAACGTGAAAATGTGACCAAGATCGTCGCCCTAATTTTCACGTTTTCATTTTCCAAATTTATTCGCGTCCAGAACTTAAGGTGACCGCCGGTAGTCACCGTAAAAAATCTTGAAAAATTACCGATCTCCTAAAAAAAAAAAAATTCGAATCCCCTCAAAAACATAAAAAATACTTAAACGGTCTGTCCATACAGAATTCGAGGATAACATGTCGTCAAAATTATTCAATTGAATCTAAATAAATTGTATTGTGCGCCATGCCCTTCGATGATGATCATAGGTAGTCTCTGTTTCCGCTAGGTGTCACCACGTATTTTTAAAGCTGTACAAGAAGCTTGTTTCTCTCGGTCTAGTACTCTATGCTTTCGGTGGTCATGTTCATTCCTTTCGTTTACGTACGTGTCAACACGAAAAGATTCAGACGCTTCCAGTTATTCTCAAAGAAAAGGGACCCCCAGTGAACAAAAACATGGGAAAACATAAGAGAAGACACCTCTCGTCCTCCGAAGACGAAGGAAATAAAGAAAACGAGCGTCTGAGAAGAAAAATCACAAAATTGAATAAGTAACTACATCGGGTACCAGACCGACCAGAAAGCCGCCATTACGAGCGACGCACCGGAGAGAAAGATTTTGAAGATCATCCTCGCGATCAATTTGGCCCAGAAATCGCACTGGAAGGTAAGTTAAAAAAAAAAAAAAAAAACATCGTACAGTGGGACGAGATACTATGGTCCAATGGCGACACAATATTTCCGTCGAAAGGAGACGATGTGGTACAAAGACGACCAAAAATGCTCATCCAAAGCGATGAGCTAGTCCAAAGGTGACAATCCTTGCCAAAGGCGCAAATAAACAATGAATAAAAACTAGTTCGTTCAATGAAACGAAATGCTGAAAGTAAGGTTATTCCAGGTTCACGAAGTGGGTCACCTGCCAGCCCACAGCTCAACGATGATATATTAAAGATTCTCGGAGGCATCGAGGATCCTAGTAAAGAATATGATCAACCTATACAAAGTGACGTTGCCAACAGATGGATAAACATACTCCAAAAAGGACTCGACACAGAAGTCAGAGACAGCCTCCTCAAAAAACATCCTCCCCCTTCTAATTGTGTCTCAACAAAGGCTCCCAAGTTGAACCCTGAGGCTATTGCCGCCTCTGGAGAATCCACTGTCAAAAGAGACGATAGATTATCAATAAATCAACACCAAATTGGAACTACCTTATCAGCTCTAGGTAGAGCCATCACGATCTTGTTGGCAGAAAACGAAGAGCGGGAAGGTCAGAATTTGGAAGTAATAGAAGCACTTTCTGACGCTTGGAGACTGCTTTGTGATGTTCATCACAACCAATCTCAAACTAGACGAGCACTCATCGCAATCAACCTGAATAAAGAATTCAAAGACCCTCTGGAAAAGTCATCCATCGACACATGGCTCTTTGGTGAAGACCTAAACACGAAATTAGTAGAGGCAAGAGCATTGGAAAAATCCAGCAGGGATTTAAAGAAATCTCATCCCAAACCTAAGCCCAACTTCACTCAAAAGACTCCATTTAATTTAAACTCGAATCGTCCGTCCCGACCCAACAACGGCTTCCAACGTCAGGACGGACAGAAAAATTTCCCTCGGAACAAACCACTTTACCAGAACGACCAATATCAAGCGAAGTATACAACACAGAAGTACAACCAGGCAGCGAGGTACAACCCAGCCTTGAGATTTT
Source organism: Tenthredo notha (assembly GCA_914767705.2). Classification (NCBI taxonomy): domain Eukaryota; kingdom Metazoa; phylum Arthropoda; class Insecta; order Hymenoptera; family Tenthredinidae; genus Tenthredo; species Tenthredo notha. Next base: position 2,959,172 of record OU611908.1, on the reverse strand, counting down.
ACAATAAGAACAAACAACGATAGCTCCTCACGTAAGTCAATATGCTGGTAGACTCCAGTATTTCATTGAATCCTGGAAACAAATAACGACCGATCGAGTAGTTATTTCATGGATACAGGGATATAGAATCCCTTTCATTAGTCAACCCAAACAATCACATGTTCCGAGAGAAATATCCACCTTTCAAACAGAACTAAAAAACACCCAAAAATGTATTAAACATTTAATTGAAATAGGTGCTATTTCACCATGCTCGGCAAGCAAGGGACAATTTGTCTCCCCAATCTTCTTAGCACCCAAGTCAGATGGATCTTATAGGTTAATATTGAACTTGAAAAAATTGAACAAATTCATACAACCTCAACATTTTAAAATGGAGGATAGAAAAGTCGTACTCAGTCTCATATCCCAAAACTGTTTTATGTCTACAATAGACCTGAAAGAGGCTTACTTACTCATTCCCGTCGAGAAATCAGATAGAAAGTTTTTACGTTTCAAATTTGCAAACCAACTTTATGAGTTTTGCTCTCTACCATTTGGACTGTGTACAGCACCTTTGGTATTCACCAAAATTATTGAACCCATAGTTTCAACACTATGAAGTAAAGGACTCCTGTCCGTAGTGTATCTGGACGACTTTCTGTTATGAGGAGACTCCTTTCAATCGTGTGAAGATAATGTTAGGATAACGTGCGAAATATTGACTAGGCTGGGGTTTTTGATAAATTCGGGAAAATCCGAAACTATCCCTAAAACAGAATGCAAATTTCTAGGTTTCGTATATGATTCAGTAGAAATGAAAACCAAACTATCCACAACTAAACGAATAAAGGTAGCAAATCTGCTTACAAAATTCGAAAAATCAAAAACGCTGATTCAGAATCGAGAATAGATAGTAAGGAAACAGAGTGGCAGTTAGCTGATTCCAAATTTGAAAAAATAGTTGAAGAGTTCGGAACTCCAAAAATAGACCTGTTTGCAAGTAGAACAAACACAAAATGTAAAACCTTCATATCATGGTTCAGAGACCCCGAAGCATTTGCAATTGATGCATTCACAGTTTCTTGGAAAAAACTCGAATTTTATGCCTTTCCCCCATTTGCGATCATACCAAAAACACTCAGGAAAATAATAGAAGATGAAGCCGAGGGAGTTCTAGTTGTACCACTCTGGCCTGCACAGCCATGGTTTCCGTTATTCATGTCCCTCGTCATAAAAAAGCCAATATATTTCACACCTAACCAAAACTCATTATATTGTCCTAATAGACATCAACACCCACTATGGAACAAAATTACCCTGGTGACCGCGAAATCATCCGGGAGGCCTACAGACAAAGAGGGCTACCAGAAGATGCTATAGACATATTAATCGGTTCAATAACGGAGAAAACACTGAAGCAACCCTCACGGAAAAAAACCCCGGAAAATTGGGGGTGTACCCTGAAAGTTGGGTGTTTACTGTCAAATTTCAAGGTAAACACTGAAGTTTGAGGGTGAACCCCGTAATTTGAGGATTTACCCCTTCAAGTTTGAGGTACACCCTCAGCGATCGAGGGTAACCCCCCTGAGTTGAAGGTTAATCATCAGCGATCGAGGGTTACCCCCAAGAGTTGAAGGTTAACCTTCAGCGATCGAGGGTAACCCCCATGAGTTAAAGGTTAACCATCAGCGATCGAGGGTTAGCCCCATGAGTTAAAGGTTAACCATCAGCGATCGAGGGTTAGCCCCATGAGTTGAAGGTTAACCATCAGCGATCGAGGGTTTTGATAGGAATGTTAGTACATTCACTATCTGAAAAAAGGAAACCTGTTTTTTTTATTAATGCTCTATAAAATTAATCATTTATTATTATTTATTGTTGATTAATAAAATTGTTAGATCAACATTTAGTTAAAAATTTACAGATTATTGTTTTTAAGTCGATAATATTGATTATTTGAGTGATATAAGTCAATTTTGCTGCATCTATAAATGAATAACATTATTATTTTAAACAGTCCAGCGATTGAGGCTTGATTACTCCAAAGCGGCTCGCTTTTACGCAAATTTATTATTAATTTATTATTCGAAGGTATAAAGCCTATATGCGGGGGTTAACCCTGAACTTGGAGGTGAACCCTGAAAACGGGGGTTAACCCTGAACTTGGAGGTAAACCCTCGATCAAGGGGTACGAATTTACCCCATCCCGGTTGGGGGTAATTTTGAGGTTCAATTTGGGGGTAAATTTCGGGGTAAATCTCGGGGTTTTTTCCGTGAGGGAATACAATGCCGGACTCAAGCTATGGTGGAAGTTTTGTGACTGTGACAAAGAAAATCTGTTGAATAAGTCTATCCTAGATATTCTCAGATTTCTGACGAATATATTCAAAACAGGATCTTCATATGGCACATTGAACACTATCAGATCTTCTATTGCATTACTTATAGGACCCGAGGTTGGCAATGATTTTAGAATTAAGAGATTTTTTAAAGGGGTACAAAACTTACGACCCAATAACCCCAAGTATTTACATACATTGGACCCCAAAACAGTTTTACAATATCTAGAGAAATTGTATCCTAATGAAAGTTTGACGCTACAAGACCTCACACTTAAATTAGTAACCCTTCTAGTATTGGTAACAGTACACAGAGTTCAAACACTATCTCTAATTGAAATTGATAATATCACTGTGGATCAAGATGGAATAGAAATCAAGATACCCGGTAGGATTAAAACAACCGGATTAAACAGAAACCAACCAACTTTGCACTTACCATACTTCAGGCAAAAACCAAGATTACGTGCAGCTCAAACTATAAAAGAATATATAAAAAGAACGAAAAATCTGAGACCTGCCAACGAAATGAAACTTCTCCTCACTTTTAAGAAACCGTATCATGTTGCGTCTACACAGTCGATAAGCAGATGGATCAAGACGGTATTAGGCAGAAGCGGTATAGATACCACAATATTCTCAGCACATAGCACACGACACGCAAGTACCTCTGCAGCGCTAAGGAAGGGCATTAGTGTCGAAACTATTAGAGAAACCGCAGGCTGGTCTCAGCAATCCCAAACATTCGCAAAGTTTTATAATAGGCCACTTTGCAATAAGGCCAACTTTGCCCAAGCAGTAGTAACTTAACTATGAGGGATCAATCAAAAAAAAAAAAAAAAATATATATATAATCATTATCATTTGCTAATATATGTTTCAAACTCGTTGTTCTGATAATACTTGTTCCTCAATTAAACAAGGTGTGATAATCCCTGTCGCAATATACTTTAAACATCTACCTATGATCATCATCGAAGGGCGTGGCGCACAATACAATTAAAAGATCAAACGAACTTACCCTAAGTGAAGTTCGATCTTAATTGTATGAAGCGCCATGCCCGAGATGATAACTCCCACCCATACCCAGTCGAAACGACGTTATCCCGGAATGCGACAGAGGAATGCTTTAAAAATGAATGAACATGACCACCGGAAGCATAGAGTACTAGACCGAGAGAAACAAGCTTCTTGTACAGCTTTAAAAATACGTGGCGACACCTAGCGGAAACAGAGACTACCTATGATCATCATCTTGGGCATGGCGCTTCATACAAATAAGATCGAACTTCACTTAGGGTAAGTTCGTTTGATCTTTTAATTTGATTCCTGTAGGCCTCGAACAATTGCATATTTTCATTTCTCAAGATTGTCGTGGCGATTGATTGTTCCCGAGATCTCACTGCTTCAATGAAAAACGACAAAACTCAAGTATTCCATCCACAAAAATTTGAAAAAAAAAATATAAATCTCGTGAATTTATTCGCATCATACGGGGTGAATTCCCATCGTCCGTACACTCAGAGTAGTGTTGAGGTGGCCGAGAGTTCAACGATACACGCTTTTCTATGCCGATTTTGGACTCCCGGCCACCTCAATTCGACTCGACTCTAAGTGTAGAGACGATAGGAATTTACCCCGTATATAGCCCCCCACACAGCACAATGTTTCAATGAACGTCGCTCAGACGTCCATTAGCTGAGCTCTCTGGAAAGTCAGCAAATTGACGTCTCCGAGAGTACGTGATTGTCGAACGTCCTGTGAAACTCCTACGAACGTCACGCAATATCCTGCAAATTTCCCGTAGATGGCGATAGTAGAAAAATTATATTTAATGGACACTCCAAAGATGGCGCGTCTAAAAGTCATTCATCGTTCTATCTCGTCGCGTGGTCTCCTCGAAAGTGACTCCATAGTGTTGAATTGTGAACAGCAGCAAACAAGCATTGATATATCAACTTTATCGAGTATTGGATTCAACAAAAGGTAACTATGGTACTTTGATAATGATTTTTCGTACATTTATACATCGGATTATCGTGTCAAGTCGTATAACCAAACAATATCACTTCCGGGCCAGAATCAACCTTGCCATGTGCACGTGCACGGGGCCAAACACGGTGATATACATTCATATATGAAGGATTCTTTCTCAAGTGGGCCACTTTGATTTTGATGAAAAAATTTGAGAAAGACTCTCTCATTGCTCAGAGTTTACTGTGAAATTCTCATTATGGGACCGCCATTTTTTTTTGAAAAAATCTGAACAAGGAAAGATGCTACAAGAATCTATTACAAATAAAAAATTTGGTTTCAAAAATCAAGCTGGGCCTAGCACTAGTAGCACCGTTTGATTTGAATAATTAAATGTATGACACCTGCAACTTATTCAATTTCAATGAATAGTACACGGAAAATAAATTGCGACGCTATTTACTCCAAGATTGTGTTAAATTTACTGTCGTTAAAAATACTCTAGAAATAGTAAAAATTATTCCATATGCCGCGAATGTTACTGAATTGATAAGTTGGATTTACTCCAATGATGCTAATTTAACCTCAACTTGGTGTTGTCATTTTATCACTCCATTCTGTAGTTAACTTAACTCCATTTGTTGTTGCAATGACAGCAATTTATTTTCCGTGTACTTATATGAAAAAATATGTTTTATTAAAACGAAAACAATAAATAGTGATGTTTCAAAAATCTCCGGGTCCGCTCTTTGTGAAAGGTGGCAGCCCTAATGACGAGGCGTGTCTGGCATTTCTCGATTTATTCATAAATTTTCAGAGTAACCAAATATTTCGAAATAGATAATATATATACATATTATGACTCACAGTATGGAAAAGCGTAAGAAGTTCGCAGAACTATCAAAAAGACAAAAAAATCGACGTCTCGCAGCAATACGGGCCACTGAAAATGAACAAAATCTTGTAGACGTTGACACTACTAGTAGTGACAACAATAGTCTTGACGAAAACGATTCAACAATCAATGAAGAAGAAATTGAGAATGTTTTGAACTCTTCTAGTGACAACGAAAGTATTGCTGAAAATAATTCAATTGTCAACGAAGAACCAATTGAAAATTTTTTGAACTCCTCCTCAGATGACTCCGAGGGTGAAAATGAGATCTTGGAAGATGATGTTCAATTTGATTATAACTATGTTCCTAATGAAGAAACATTGGCAGCAAAGCTCTGTGCTTGGGCATTGTTATTCGGAGTAAAACACTGTGCTTTAAGTGCGCTGCTTTTAATATTGAGGATTTTTCTTCCAAGGGAACAATTACCACGTGATGCACGCACTCTACTTGGTACTCCTCGAAAGACTACTGTTCGACAAGTAGCGCCTGGCCATTATTTTCATTATGGTTTACGAAGAGCTATAGAAGATGATCTAATGAGTCATTCAGATCATTCTGAAATCGAGGATCCCATACTTATTGATATAGGTATTGACGGTCTACCTCTAGCGAAAAGCTCGAAAAGTCAATTGTGGCCGATACTTGGTAGAATCACAAACCCAACGACTAGCTGGAAACCATTCATTATTGGTGTGTATCATGGCAATAAAAAACCTATTTCAGTAATGGAATACTTACAAGATCTTATCACAGAGTGCAGAGAATTGATAAATCAAGGATTTCAGTTTCGAAATAGACATTTCCGAGTTAAAATAAATGCTGTGATATGCGACACTCCAGCCAGAGTGTATGTGAAATGTATCAAGTCCCACAATGCATATTTTGGTTGTGGCCAATGCATTCAAGAAGGTGATTACATAAATAATCGAATTTTGTTTCTGAATGACGACTCTCTGCCACGGACCGATGAAAATTTTGCGCAGAGACTTTTTGAAGAACACCATTCTGGCGACTCGCCATTTGAAATTCTAGGGCTGGAAATGGTCACACGATTTCCATTAGACTGGATGCATCTGTGTTGCTTGGGCGTCATGAAAAAATTGATTGGACTGTTGTTACGTGGACGTCACGCGGCTAGATTATCAGCGGCTCGAATACAGCAATTATCAGACCTTTTAGTATCTTTGGCGAAATGGGTGCCAATAGAGTTCCAGAGAAAATGTAGATCTTTGGATGAATTCGATCGTTGGAAAGCCACTGAATATCGGCTCTTTTTGCTTTATTTGGGTCCGGTGGTCCTGAAAAGATTTTTACCAGCAGACTATTACATGCATTTTAATTCGTTCAATTGTGCTATGCGAATTCTATGCCATCCTATAGACTGTTTGGAAAATAATCAGTATGCTAAAGATTTGCTTACTTATTTTGTTCGTGAATTCAAAAGGCTTTATGGTCAAGAAAATCTAGTGTACAATGTGCACAACTTGATTCATTTAAATGAATGTGCCAAGACGTATGGGCCACTTGATTCTTTCAGCGCATTTGCATTTGAAAGCTATATGCAGAAACTGAAAAAATTAATCAGAAAATCAGAAGCCCCGTTGGCACAAATTCATAGGAGAACTAGCGAGCAAACAAAGACAATTGTACCGCAAGCAAACAATCTTAATTTCCCGTATATGAGCAAACGTATTCAACAACAAGAGCTTCCATTCGGCTGTAGTAGAGCACACTCTACCTTGCATTTTTCAAATTTCACTCTCAATACTCGTGATAGTGATAACTGTTGCTATCTACATGGTGGACTCGTCGTTGTTATCGACTATTTTGGTTTTAGAAATGAAGAAGCTGTCGTTGTAGGAAGAAGTTACTCGACTCTGACATCGATAACAGATTATCCCTGCAATTCTTGGCATTTAAAATATTTATTTTGTTCAAGACTTAAGTGATTTACAAGTGTGGCCAGTACGAAATATCAGAGAAAAAGCATTTCGAATGCCATTCGGTGATTCTTTCATGGTCATGCCACTGTTACATTGCGCTGGACATACTCAATAGCGTATTCACTAGGGTGGTCCTCATTTAGGGCTCGGACGAATTTTTTATCAGACGCCCCTCAAATCGACTCCAAATAATTCAAAAACAATACCCTAATTTTTTCATATTTTTATCTAGACTCTATCCTCTCCCTATAAGAGGGTGGACTTCCCCATTTGAAATACACATGTTTCGGCCATATTTTCAGGATATATCTTATTCTAAGAGTAATAATTAAAAAAAAATCTAACTATAAGATTTTAGTGTTCATTGGGGCTACTATTTGAGAAAAAATTCACATTATTGACGAATTGCACACCCTTTAATTGAAAAAAATGTCAGATTAAAGAGTGTGCAATTAGTCTAGATTAACCCGTATGATAATGTGAATTTTTTCTCAAATAGTAGCACCAATGAACACTAAAATCTCCCAGTTACAGATTTTTGAAAAAATTATCACTCTCAGAATGAGATATATCCTGAGAATATGGCCGAAACACGTGTATTTCAAATGGGGAAGTCCACCCTCTTATGAGTTGAGGTTATAGAGTCGAGATGAAAATATGAAAAAATTAGGGTATTGTTTTTGAACTATACGGGGTCGATTTGGGAGGCGTCTGATGAAAAATTTGTCCGAGGCCTAAATAAGGACCACCCTAGTATTCACACATTGCTCGGTCATTCGTGCGAATTGCAGTAATACATATCATAAATTAAGTTTGAACCAATTTTTTAATATAATCTGACCTGAAATAAGCTTTCTTTCGTATCGTTGATATTATTTGTTCACACGTAACCTTTTAATTCTCTGCATTAACTGCATTATTGATAAAAAGTCTTTCGTAATAAAGTAAAAGAGCCGAGGAAAAAATAATACCACGCGATCTACACATTCCCCTTGGTAATATATTACATTCCCATAGTATTCTAAATTTTTATTTTTATGTATTGGCATAATGGATTCTGACATTTCTTTGAATGACAATTCCGATTATAGATGTACTCAGTACTATTCATTGAACAAACCTGTTGTGCTGTTCCTATTGCATGGGTTGATAAAGATAAGAAGTTGTGTTGGTGGCCACCAAAATCAATAGCAACAACGAAAGCCATTAAAAATAATATTCCACCAAACACGACTTGGGAGCGCCTACCTTATTACAAATCGTGGGGACCGTATGGTGAGCAATTGTACACCATATTCCGAGCCATATTCACGACGTATACTTTGGTACAATAATATCTACTGGAAAATTGACAGCGTGTATCATTTGTGCATTTTCCACCATCATTTCTATCTTATATATATTTTCGAACAATTCATCACCATCGAGATATTAAAGATCTTGTATACATTTGTATAAAGTTTGCGGAACGATAATTTATTAATATCATATACCTGCACTCAGCCCCATGTACTAAGGTCTGTAGATAAGTAATCATTCTTGTGTTTCCAATATGGTGGCATTGCAATATAGAAACGTACACTATTGCGCGTACAGCTGAGCAGCAGGCCGTTAATTGGTCGACATCGGCCGAAAATGAGGTTGAAACAATTGAGGCACCGAGAGGTGTTGGTAAACGGTTGATAAAAAAAACTACGAAGCTTTGTTTCGATGATAGTAGTGAAGATAATACTCCAGGTATTGTATTATCTTTCAGTTTTCATCATCCAGCGCATATATTACTATACGTGTACTCATTATGAGGTTTTTTCTGCATTCACCGCAGTTCACTATTAGAAGAACGAAAAAAAACCTCGATTTTTCCAGATTCAGCTAGAAAGTTGGGGAATGTTCAGAACAATCCTCCATCCGATTATGTACTCCATAAGAATTCGAAGATGAGAGCAGATTACAAGCCGCCAATTCTTAAAACCTATAACCATTCGAAAAAAGATAGGTGCATCTCAAAGGATCAATATGTCGACAACCAAGAACGTATGTTGCATTCACTCTGGTAGTAATACATGCCTATATTTACACATATAAACATCACTCATTGTATAATCAATGTAAAAGTAAACATAATTTCTATAGAATTCAAGGAACCAGACCTGATATCCAAGACAACTTGTATTTATGATCACCAAAAAACAGGTTTGTACATGGAAAAAGTTCCAACAGAGTATTTCGGCACGTGAGTCGAAAAGTATTACACGTCAGATTAATGCCAGAAACTATGATACCTCAAGTTAACGCCCAAAACTATGACACCTCAAATTGAGAACAGAAACTATGACATGTCGGAATAAAGTTGGAACCATGACATATCGTCGATGTTGAAGAAATATGACAACGCTGCATTCAATCATAATTAAAATAAAAGTTTCTGGCATTAATCTGACGTGTAATACTTTTCAACTCACGTACCGAACTTGTACGTGTGATTTTGTTAGACGGTTCTTCTTTTTTAATGATCTGGCACCTTTTAGTTCGAAACTTAGAATATATCATTTGTATTTGTCACAGGTTCAACTGAACAACAGCAATACTCAAACGGCTCATCAATGATACCAGAAAAATCGTACAACCAGCGAAACCCAGACGAGTCAAACTGTTCAATTGAGAAAGGCAATTTTTTTTCAGAGTCTTAATGTTACTTTTTTTTTTTGATGGACAATCAATTAAACCTTTAATATGCTACTTCGCTTTTGCAGAGTCGAGTGAACATCAAAACTACTTCGAGCATACACCACCAAATCATGGAGATTCTGACGGTCAAAAAATTGCAGGTTCGTAATTTTTATTCATATGACTTCCAAATCTTGATTTTATCTTTATGCAAATGTAATAATAACTTTGTATTTTGTAATTGAAACTGCATGATGAATATAGATTCGAGCAAGGAGAGTAATTCCCTAATGAATCAACGGTCAATGGGTTCTGATCCATTACATTCCTTCAACGAAGTACGCAATATTAAAAAAAAAGGCATGTTATATTTTTCCATTTTCACATACATTGCAAAAGTTGTGAAATTCTTGATAGTATAGCGCAATTAAAATTATAGATAAGTTCGAAATGATACAATATATTATTGCTTACAGATGACAGAAAATCTGTAATGACGTATAATGATAGAATTAGGAGCAATGAAACAAAGAGAAAAGTTGACTCACAAGAAGTCGATTCACACAAAAAGCAATGCAACATAGGCCCAAGAACAAATTTGAGGATCATCGAAGACAGGATAGTTAACAAAGCAGGCGAGGAACATAGCTGTCCATGCTGCAGTAAGAACGACCAGTCTCAAGTAAAATGATTCGAACAATAATTTAAACTATCATATTATTATTCAAGGGAAGATGAGTTCTCTCCTAGAGCCTCTGGTAAAAAAACTAAACCACTTGATTCAAGCAGCTGACCCAGCAGTGGACAGGTCATCAGGAGTACTTGCTCGTAATGCCAGTACTGCAAAAGATTTATTACCGTCGTTTTGTCTAAAAACGAAAGAGTCAGTGGATGATTTCAATCGTCAATTATTGACCAATCATGCTGTTGTTCGTCAATTTGTAAGTGTAGAGAATTTCTACTGTCGAACGCTACTGATAAAAACTATATAATATAGATAGCCAAGTTGACAAGCTGATCATTTCCATGACTTATATGAATAAATTGAAATCATTAAAGTATTTATTTTTATCTTCTCAGAGGCGACTAATCAGCCAGATTGGAGGGAGGACTCCGACAAATTTCGTCGTCAACGTGTTGCGCAGGATTTTCAGCGATGGTTTAGCACGACTGTATTCGTGGACTGGAAGGAAGAAGACTCTCAAGTTTGGAAACACAGAAATTTGTCGCATTATAATCGGTATATTGAATCTATAAACCTATATGTGTACTGCGGTACAGTATCTCTTATTTTTGTTTGCCATTTGAGTTACCCATAAGTTAGAATTGGGCTTCCAAACTGTGTTTCAATTATGCTAGTAAGACATAGACGATGTAGATATCAAAATTTCGCGTTGCTTTAAATTGTACGTTAAAGCTCATGAAGATAGATCGTAAGAAAAGATTTCTAATTGAAATTCCGTAGATACCATCATAAATGACACCGTGACGACTATAGCCCAATTAGAGAAAGCCATTATGGAATGGTTCCATCATGCTGGTGATCGATGGAATAGGAAGAACGTTGCACCTGAGAACTCCTCTTCAAATAACGCCACAAATTCCAAAAAAATCCCAGCCACGAGTACTTCGTCGAAACAAAATAGCGACACTTCGTACGACGAAGATTCGTGGGTTCCCTAGTTTTTCAGATAAACTATTACCAACTACCAATTAGAGTACCGGCGGGGTGTTCCACGCGAAACGGATCAGTTTTTGGCCAGAGGTCATTGAAAAAAAGCAAGCTGAAAATTTTAATCACTTTTTTTTTGTGCCTCTTCGAAGCATTCAAAGTAATTTCAGTAACAATTTTCGGTGGCGATATACCGGGAATCTACGTGGAAACGCTTCATAGGGAAGTGAAAACGTCTGCATACAGGCAACTCAGTAGTCACTCAGAACTCAGGCGATGAGGTTTGATTTCGCATATTGCGTACCTATTGGCTACGTGGAGACAAAACCTAATCGCTTAACTTCTGAGTGACTTCTGAGTTGCCTCTATGCAGACCTTTTCACTTCCCTATGAAGCGTTTCCACGTAGATTCCCAGTATAATATATACATTGTACCAATTATTTTCATGCTCTGTAACTGTTGGAGGCATCTCATATAGTAACAAGGAATCGGAATCTGCAATTGGCATTAAATTCGATGACCTCCGGCCAAAAACCAATCCGGTTCACGTGGAATACCTACACCTATATTTTCTAATATTGTTGCCAAAACTATTCATAGTGTTATCATTATGTTAGAGACAGCCGCATTCACAATATAAAAAAGAAAATATATATATTATATCTTACCTTAATTATATAATACATGGCATATATGAAGCATTCTTTGTGAAACGGGCCACTTTTGTTTTTCAACCCCTCCAATTTTTTTCAAAATCTGACAATTTGAAATATTAGTCAAAAGGAACGTCCGTGATTTTTTTCAGATTTTTTCAGGCATCCGCTCAGGATTTTCAATTTTTCATTACGAACACTGTATCTCAAAGAATATTCATCTACCAAAAAAAAAACATGACACTAAAAACTTTTTTTTTTCCGCGTTATCGAAAAAAATCAAAATCATAATTTTTCTGAATCGGGAAACCTGAAATTCGGCAGAAAAATGAGAATAAATTTTTTTTAAGCCCAATAACACACCTTCGATTTCGGTACAAATTTTACAAGATGTCTGTCATTGGGTGAAGAGTCTGCAAAAAAAATTTCAGAATAGTACCTACAATGGTGACACCATATACGACTTCAATATGAGCCGTTCGCTCAAAGAATAACCTAAGTCGACTTAGGTCGTTTTTTGGATTCACTTGTCAATTCGTAGACATTACCCCTAGAAACATGTATGTAAAATTTCGTAACATTTTATCAACTTTTGACCTTTTCGTAAGTGGTTAAACCTGTGCGCTTTTAGAATATGACTGTTCGCGCTGTCTTCCGTCCGCGCAGTTGCCCGCCCGCGTCGCTCGCTATTAGACTTGACTTTCCGTTAAATAGATTTTTAAGTTGAAATGATATGATTAAGCAAAATATTAACTATCAAGACACGTATTATGTATGGATTTTTCTTGTTTTTTAAAGGTAATAAAACATTTCAACACATTCGTATTGTAGTCGCCGAAAAAACGACCTAAGTCATTTTGCATTAACCTGCGTTTTTAAAAATGTTAAAATATTTTTAATCAAGTTTCTATGCTCTGAAACCATTATTTGATAGTGTGTGTTTCAAATGAATCCAAATAAATATAACTAATTATATTTAACGATTATCAATTCGATGCTGAACTTTCAGATCGCTTTATCTCGGAATGACTAAATTTGAGTTAGGTTATTCTTTGAGCGAACGGCTCATATATTCTCTAATGATGCCCAAAAAATGTTTACCGATAACACGCAGCAACTATTTTCGTTTTTATTTTTTATTCATCCTCACCATTGTAGGTACTATTCTGAATTTTTTTCTGCAGACTGTTCGTCCAATGACAGACATTCTGTAAAATTCGTACCAAAATCGAAGGTGTGTTATTGCTTGAAAAAAGTTTATTCTCATTTTTCTGCCGAACTTCAGGTTTCCCAATGCAGAAAAATTATGATTTTGATTTTTTTCGATAAAGTGTAAAAAAATAAAAGTTTTCAGTCTCATGTTTTTTTTTTGTTGATGAATATTCTTTGAGATACAGTGTTCGTAATGAAAAATTGAAAGTCCTGAACGGATGCCTGAAAAAATCTGAAAAAAATCAGGGACGTTCCTTTTGACTAATATTTCAAACTGTCAGATTTTGAGGAAAATTGGAGGCGTTGAAAAACAAAAGTGGCCCGGTTCACAAAGAATGCTTCATATGTATATATTATAGGTATAATATATATATTTCATTATCTTGAAGATATTCATTACATGTACCCTATTTATTCCTATTGAAATTTTCATTCTGTTATTATACACAAAACCAAAATTCATCTATTGGACATCTTAAAGATGTTTTATACGTCTCGATTTCTGACACCTGAAAGTCAACTTTTAGATGTGAAAAGTCGAACTGGAACTTCTATAAGATGTCTGATAGGAAATATTAGTTTTGTCTGGGCGCTATTCAAGAACAAAAAAAATTTAACGTCCCAAGAAGGTTGCTAAAAGCTCTACTAGAGATCTCGGCGACGTTCTATGGACGTTTGCGTGACGTTCGGGAGAGTCCGAAAATCGGGACATATGCGTTCCCGGCGACGTTCCCGCGAACTTTTCGAGAGGAAACCAACAAACCTCGCTAAATATATATGAGCTCCCCGGGACGTTCAAAGGACGTTTCTTTGCTGTGTGGGCCGCTTCGTTGTTATTTTGTGAGGACTTTTTGTCTTTTTTGTGGCTGAAATAACGTGAAAATTCCCCATATGTGCGATGAAACAAGTGGAAATGGATCAATACGTATCAAACATTGTTTTCAATTGTTCAGCTATCCATAAAAATGGAAATGGACCTGGAACTAATACAATTTTGTGTTCAATAATTAGATGTACACGTGAACTGGCGAATTATACACTGCTGGATCTTTCGCACTACTTGGATGATTTTAATTTTTTTTTTTTTTACATGTGTTATATTCTATATGCCATATCTGTTTTTTATGTTCCTTCACAGTTCCTTTCTTTTGTTTTTATTACCTGAAGGGTGTAACGCCGAAAGCGACTGAGTTCTTTTTTACTTCACTATTATTATTATTTCATACTTTTTTATATACCTATATGTGAGTCAATCCACGTCAAGCGGGACGGATTTGGCCAAAAATATTCGCCGATGTTTCGGATTCTTTTTTAATTTTTTTTACACATTCTCTGGGTGAAATAAACAAATGAAACATTTTTTTTTTTTTTTACTCAAAGGGCTTAGCAGCTGCAAGGGGTTGAATTTTCGAAAAAAACACCAAAATTCGGGATCGCGCTCTTCTTTAAACGTTAATATCTCCGGTTCCCTTTGTCGTACAGACATCGTCAAAAACTCATTTTGAAGCTCTTGAATTGCACTTTCATGTTATGAATTTTTAATTCATGTAATAAACAATTTTCTATTTGTTATTAACAATTATACTTTTCAAACGCGATTTTCGAGATGACTACCACCTTCGAAAATTCTGAAAAAAATACGAGCGTGTTCCTTGATTCATTCTCTACGAAATCTGTCAGTTTGAAAATGGAACTCCGATGGAAACTATATTTCCAAAGCGGTTGATTCATGCGGGACGTCGCGCACGGCCGGGTACACGAGCGTTGGGGCGGCAAGACCCTGTTCGCGCGTCGTTACATACTTGGAATCGAACTCAGGTGAAAAACTAATTCCGCGTAATGCAATAAATAGTCCCCAAAATTTTTTTTCCTGGGCTAAGAATGATCAGAATAAATAAAATATCTACGTCGATTTTTTCACAAATGATGAGTACAAAAAAGAAGCTGTTGCATTACAATCTCGATTTGAAAAAGCGAAGTTAGTCCGTGGAACATTGACATTCCATTGCATGAAGCCTATTTCAAAATAAAAAAAAATTGTTGCTAAAAGATATTCGTATGCACAGAAGTCAGTAGAAGCATTGGTTTCCAAGTAATTGAACCATTAATATATAAATTTAAACTCGCCGTTTACTTTAAGATTTTATTTGAATGTATATAGTATCAGAGTTTAGATTGAATATTTTTCAGTTTGTTAATTTAGTACGTAATTAATTAAATAACACTGTGATGTATTCTATTTGATGGACTCAAAAAGTACGTTATATTTACCACTTATTTTCGATGACTAGGAGCTTCAGTTTCGAATTTGTGATATGTTTTAAGATTTTAGTTAAGCGTTTTATTTCTATATTTGTATTTTTGTTGTTTTAATTCGAATATTCAGTATGAAATAAAATAAATAGTTAATAATTTCGTGAATTAATGGACTGATGAATTTGAACGTATAACAGCCCCCCCTGTATTCCTTGCATGCAAAGCGAACAAGCCTCGGTCTCGGCGCACTCGCGTACCCGGCCGTGCGCGACGTCCCGCATGAATCGATCGCTTTCTAAATATAGTTTCCATCGGAGTTCCAATTTAAAACTTACAGATTTTGTAGAGAATGAGTCAAGGAACACGCTCGTATTTTTTTCAGAATTTTCAAAGGTGGTAGTCACCTCGAAAATCGCGTTTGAAAAGTATAATTGTTAATAACAAATAGAAAATTGTTTATTACATGAATCGAAAATTCATAACATGAAAGTGCAATTCAAGAGCTTTAAAATGAGTTTTCTACGAGGTCTGTACGACAAAGGGAACCGGAGATATTAACATTTAAAGAAGAGCGCGATTCCGATTTTTGGTGTTTTTTTCGAAAATTCAACCCCTTGTATCTTCTAAGCCCTTCGAGTTAAAAAAAAAATGTTTCATGCATTCATTTTACCCAGAGAATATGTAAAAAAAAATGACGACGATTTTCAAGACCATGAGGTCAAAAAGGTGTCCCGCTTGACGTGGACTGACTCATGTATGGGAAATACCTACATATATTTATACGGTATTCTCAGTCTTCTTCGACTTCTTTTTCTTCTTCTCCTTTCTTCGCTTTAATTTTAGTTGATTAATATTATAGAATATGTGTACAGTAAGCATTTAAGGAAAAGCTGAGGAAATATCCTCTTACTATACTGGCTTTAGATTAACAAGGGGAGGACCAGACATGGTAAGAATGGATTTTGATGAAACTCAGGTATGTTGTAGAGGTATGTGCCCTAAGTACCAGGCTAACGGGAATTGATGCACTACGGCTTGGTTTCCGAGAAAATTCACGGCGAAGTTTTCACGCGCGGTATGTATACCAGTAACTTTGCCATGTTGTCAAGCAAGCGAGCGCAGCGCAGTAGGCAAGGTCTGCGATTTCCACCCTGCTGGCCCGTGTTCAATTCCCGTCGACGCTCGACTTTTTTTTTTTTTTTTGATTTTTTTTTCAATACTTTTTTTTTCTCGTCAACGTATCTCATCTTATTTATTATTAATAACAGACATTACATTACAAAGTTGCGGGGAAAAAAATTGCGACACAACGTACGGTAGTAATTTAATTTATTTTTTATTATATACATTAGGGTGGTTCTTAAATACAAAATTGACGAGTGAAGTATGGCAACCTTCAGACAAAAAATAAAAAAAAATTGTCCCCAAATATTAGATTTTTTCGAAAATTCTAACAGGTGCCTAAAGAGTCCTGAAGTTTTCTCGTTTCTTCTTTGTTTTTTCAATTTCCCTGCATTCCTCGTGAAATTTTACTTCGGAAACGTCCTTCAGAATATTAAAAAAAATCCCATCGTAAGGGTGCTAATCGAAAATTCTAATATTTTCGCGTAAAATTGTGGAAAAAAATCAGGCTCAGGGGCTAACATCATAGACAGATTGACCGAAAAAATTTCCTTGATTTTTTTCTATATAGTGGAATTTTTTGGAGCAAAATTGACCCAAAATCGAATGGAAAGGAAAAAAAATCATAAGATCCAATGTTATTTAAACGAGAAACTTTGAACCTCTTTAGGCACCTATTGGAATTTTTTGAAAAATCTAATATTTAGGGACAATTTTTTTGGATTTTTTGTCTGAAAGTTGCCATGCTTCACTCCTCGAGTTGGTATTTAAGGACCACCCTAATATACATATACATTCACATGTTCCAATTATTCGCTATCACTGTGTACATTAAATCAACAATCGCTTGGGTGGTATTTATCATGAAAACACGCAAAGCATAACACGGTGTCACACCATGCACATTTGATGAAGCCTACTGCTTTGCAGAAGCATGGTTGTTTCAAAAGTTTTATCGAGAAGCAGAGCTCGTTCAAATTTGAAAATATCGTTCTTTCGTCTATTAATTTCGATGCGAACCACGCGTATTGAATCATTGGCCGAAATGCAGGTGCGCTCAATTGATGCAAAGTAGGGAATGAATTTTAATTGAATCCTCTCTGGACGCGATTCCCCGATTTGCCTCTAACAGTTCAGGAGCGTGTTGCAACTTTTTTATGAAAATTTTCACCTGGCGGTAAAAATAGACATCGCACGTTGACGTGAAAATGAAAGTATTGAAAAAAAATTACAAAAAAAAAAAAAGTCCACCGTCGATGGGAATTGAACACGGGCCAGCAGGGTGGCAATCGCAGACCTTTCCTACTGCGCTGCGCTCGCTTGCTTGACAACACGGCAAAGTTACTGGTATACATACCGCGCGTGAAAACTTTACCGTGAACTTTCTCGGAAACCAAGCCGTAGTGCATCAATTCCCGTTAGCCTGGTACCTAGGGCACATACCTCTACAACATACCTGAGTTTCATCAAAATCCATTCTTACCATGTCTGGTCCTCCCCAAGTTGTGTAACGGGTGTTATAACATGAGCGCAAAACAAAAACAAACAAAAAATAAAAGACAAAAAGGGAATTGAACTATGAAAACTGTACAGGATTTTTGTTCGTATAATGTTCGCATAATATTCGTGTCATGCTTTTATACATTATTATAATCAACGCTACCGTGCTAGGGGTGCCCACGTACTTGACATATGTCTCTCTTGTTTTTTTGCAATGTAACTGTGCGAACACGTACAGTGAAGTTTCGTATTTCACTTACAATTTTCCACTTACCTTTGGCAACGATAATATCATCGTAGTATTTCTGCAAGTTCGTTTTGAAGAGCTGTAAGCCCTGGATATAATCAGGACACAGATATATTATCTGTGGTAGATATCATGGTTATATTCACTCACACGCTATGTTCCGTCCTGCTTCAGAACAATTGGCTGCACTTCACAGTTGACACAAAAAACGGATCGCAATCAGACGTTCGATACCGGGATTGCTACCGATGGAGCAGTGCCATGCGAATACTTTAAAATAGGGCCAGGTGTTGATTTTTGCTGGTAAGAAATTTGTAGCATTTTACCATTTTACCAGCAAAAGATTTGACTGATTTTCGCACACCCATAAATTTGTTTACTATATCGATAGACGTTCTATTTTACCATCAAATGTAGATAGCAGCATTTGTTGTCGCTATTATTTAGTGACATACTGCCATATGACTCCGAATTTTCGCAACTTGTGCAATCTACTAACCTTATGTCTATGGTCTCGCCTATCGTTCTCATCTATCGTAATCATCTATCGTCACAACTATCGTTATCGAGTATAATTGTATCATCGAATCTCTACAAATATCGTGTTATCGAGTATTATTTGAATAGTGTTGTGTTACACATTGAAGCAACTTAAGGTAAAGTCTTGATCCTTTCTGTGAAGGCACGAGGTAGTTCGGATGAAAGTCTGTTTAATCTGCTTATTGAGCTAAGGAGCTCGTTTTTTCTATTGAGCTAGGAGGCTCGTCTTTTGTCTATGGTCTGTATTAATTTATCGAACAACCTCGAGTCTGGCTGAGTTACGTAGATCTTTACTGCTTTCTGGCTATAGTTCATTGCTTGTCGCTTCTCGTATGGCTTTGTTCTGATTTAGTATGTTATATTTATCTTGTGCGTGAAATACCGTAGAAAATACCTTTCCTGGAGTACCCTGAGCGAAGATAGCCGCGAAGGCATAAGCCTCGCGTTACAGTTCAGTTTGTTATCGTTAAGTTTGTTAATAATTCGTTGATCGAGTAAAGTATGGTTACTTCCGTATAATTCATTACTGTATGTAACATCGAGTATGGTTCAGTAAAATCTGGTATCGTTTTTGGATAATTTAGTATCGCGACTATCGTTATCGTATCGTCAGAATTCAGTTAAAGATCAATTAATGTTATAGTTTAGTCGGTTATCGTTGAACCTGTGATTCGCGTCTTTCGAACGACCGTGTGGTCTCTATTTACCACGAAAAACATCCAAAGATGTAAAAAAAGCCGCCAAGTACTCACACGAAAATCACAATTGCTTTATAAGCAAAACGGTTCGCCAGTCTCTGTCGTGAAATCAAGAAAAAAGCCAAGCACCGAACGTACAACTGCGATCTCTCATGCGATCTCTCTGGTTATAAACATGTCATGAACTTTGCATCGACTGACGAATGTTAGATTCGCAGATAACATTGGTTCTATAGGTATAAATTTATTTAAAATGCATCTTCCGATCTTGTCGGACGACCATGTCGTGGCAGTTGAAGAATGCCACGATTGTGTAGTTGCAAATGATTATTCCCCACAAATGAATGAGCAACAATATAGTACATTATGCTACTAGGGAGGAAAGTGTGTGGTTTTTGCTGAGTGCGATGTTCAGCACGAGCACGAGGTGAAAGCTCGCTCCACCCGTGTGGCATATATCACTTTTTACCCGACTAGATAAAATGTCCATATTGCATCCACTAATCAAACACAGCAATTCAATCAATCAAACTTAGAATCGGTCAAATTTAGAGTTTTTTTCTGCCCTTCAAATTTACTTTTTCGACCGCAAAATTCACTTCTTCTTCGGGATGAAGTATAGTAATTTTATCGTAGTCGGGTAAAAAATATTTTTGCACTCAAGTGAGGCCGAACTGTTACGAAGATGGGTTTCAGGTATTGAAATTGATCCTCCCCACTACGTGTATACGCTCGTGCACTTGCATATACGCATGCATCGTGAGCAAGATTGTATGACATAGTATAGGTACACCAATTAAGCAATCATCAACTGAATTTTATATTTATCATTATATCAAACTGTCATACTCTATGCTACTTATAGCATATACGTATATCCGTAGCTGTATGTTTTAGGTTGCATGCCGCAATAGCAGAGTAGAGTTTTCTTGATTCGATCGTTTTGCAAGTGAATAAGTTTATTCTTCCATAATTAATACTACCTAGTGAGGTATGTGATTCCAGAGTTCCGAGTCTGATTTGATAATTCAATGACAGTGGGAACGGCCAGGATTTTTATTGATTATACAAGTATTTATGTCTGGCAAGTCGTACACATAGTTAAAGACACGTAGAAGTATTGTCTGAAACGATTATTGGTTTTAATAACTAGTTTTTCATTGTATTTAATTGCTGTCGCATTAAAAACTCAATTTTCGCGTAAAACGAAGCGGGTTGTCCGTATAGCTCTAAGGAACCGAATGTGCCCGCCAAGTACGTAGCTCTTGGAATGATGCTTCGATATCGTCACACGAAACTCCGACTTCACGACGTAGGCTTGAGTTTGAGTTTGAGTTTTTTTATTTTTTTTTAACAAATTGCTGAGAGATCGCAGTTGTACGTTCGGTGCTTGGCTTTTTTCTTGATTTCACGACAGAGACTGGCGAACCGTTTTGCTTATAAAGCAATTGTGATTTTCGTGTGAGTACTTGGCGGCTTTTTTTACATCTTTGGATGTTTTTCGTGGGATTTCACTTCTTTTTGCAAGCACCAGAATTGAGAAGGATTGCTCATTTAATTTCAGCAGGGTTATACGTTATTATAGTTTAATCACCACAAGAAATACATTCGGAATTTGGACAAGGGAAGAAACATTCAGCGAAAGACAAACACATTTACTTCAATTGTCAACTGTGACAAACATAAATAATTTATTAGGTAGAACTTAATTTTGTCTTACACAGTATCAGGTTGAAGTTCGTAACGTTATTTCAACAAAATATTCGCCGAAAAATTCTCAAATTCAAGGCTCGAATTTCAAATGGATCGAGAACGGTGTATAATTCCTCAAATTGTGTGAGACGTGTTTATCTAGCATATTTTACAATTCTAACAACATTTGAATCATGAAATATTGCATTTCTTTAACGAATATTCTGTTACGTTAACGTTACGAACTTCAACCTTAATATACAGTTTTAACTTAAATTTAGCCCTTAATCAGTAATTTTTCAGCCATAGCTTTGAAGACTGTGTTGCCTGACGCAGTAACAGGCTCATATGTGTTCTGCAACGTTGATTGTTCGGAGCTTGCATGCTTGTCGACTGCAATTTAATTCAGATCACTGTGCGAATCATACAAATCAATAAACGATCAATTATCTAAATGTTAAAGTAATAACTAAAACATATCCCATGTTACTGTGGTGAAGGTGAGCTGGGAATTATCGACTCGTATAACATACCTTCCAATATGTGATATCCAGATTGATTCTTTCGCTCACTCTGTGGTGTAAGATTTCAAATAATTGTGGAGACTGTACAGCCTTGAGGTAACAGTAGGCTGATGTTTGGTTTCGGAACACTAGCCATTTTGAACTTGCGTGCTTGTTTGTGGTCATGTAATAATTCCAGTGAAGGATAATTGACTAAAGGAGCTGAATATGCCGGAGAGCGACGTATCGTTCTCTAGATCAATGGAGATTGTGATCTTTGCAGGCTCATCTGTAATCCTGAAATATTGACTCTCATGATCTTATGACACGTTACGCCTGTAAATCATAAAAATATACGAAATTAATACTTTGATGCTGCAGTAGTGTTTTTCTGGGTTTCTGTTCTATTGATCAAGGTGACTTGAGAGAAATTTCATATCATACCTTTTGATATAAAATCTTTCAATGTATTCATCCAAGCATGTTGAATAGTAGCTGCGCAAGTTCGGATGATTATCACAATAGCTGTGTTCTCATGAAATGTTTGGCCAGGTGGAAAATGAAGCGAGCGACCAGAGATGTTGAGTATAGATAGGGTGATCTATGGATCTATGGAGACTTCAGGTTGTAGCGGTGGGAAGCTGATCGTCAGTCTTGAAATGGTAGCTCTTTCGAGTTTGTGTAGCTGTACCAGTTTCTTATATCGATTCTGATTCCTGTAAAAAACAGTCGAAACATTGATATGTGATAACTATTAGTCAGTTGGTAGAAGCTCACCAGTTCTCAATTCTACATTTTGTCAATGCAGCGATTCATAAAGTATCGATTTTGTAGCATACCGTCTAATGTGTGTTACTGAGATCCATTCTTGTAGTTGCTGTTTTATTAGTGAGCGAAGCAAGTTTCCATTTAATCAACGGTGCATTGTGATCTTATAATGCATACCGTAGCTATTTTTTATCTGTTTGTACAGACCACGGTAGATCATGGTTGGACTTAGATTAGAATCTAGCAAGCCAAGTTTTATCTGTCATGATTTTCAACGTGGCTGTATTAAATTTATGTGCTTGAAGTATTTCTTTGTTCTTCAAAAAATTTCTTTGATCACGGAGAAGAAAAGTTAAGAAATACAACAAATCTCTACTGGTATATCTAGCTTCTGATCGCCGTATACATACTTATCCTATGAGATTGTACAAACTTCACAAAATAATGAAATTATTTTGGGATCATAGTCCTTGTAAAACAAATTTCTACAATCGAAAGACACAGAGGTATATAACATTATAGTGTCAATTATATCGGGCATAGCTGTTAATTAAGTATGAATAGATTATAAGACTAGATGATATGTGTGTGTCGCATGATTCATGAAGCAATAGCCGTGATAGTGATGAATGATCATGTATAATAACAATAACAGTTGGAGTTGTATATGGACTGCAACTTGTATGTGATGGTAACATTCTCATAGTGAACTCAATATTCTGGATTCTGAAAGTGATAAAAAATGCAACATCGATAATTATATACAATACTAGGGGCTCCGCCCCTGCGCGCTTCGCGCGCCAACCCCGCCTCGTCGCTCGCTTCGCTCGCTTCCGAGGCCTCGGCGCTACGCGCCTCGGGCGCTCGGCGCTACGCGCCTCGCTGTTCGGCGCTTCGCGCCTCACTCTGTCAGACGTTAGGAATTCACCCTTAGTCCAGTAGATATGGCCCTAAGTAAGACAATTTCGTCAAAATGCCCAAAAGACACATATAATACGTTTTTGGACCTTCTAAATCGATCTACGCATGAATTTTAACTATTAACCCCTGGCGTCAGGGTGTAATCAATTATTTAAGGGTTGAAACGCGCATATCACGCGAACGAATGAGAAATCGAGAAAAAGTTTCAAACAAATGTTGAAGTTCGCAAAATTTCACGTAAAAAACATTTGAACTTTTTTTTTCTATCATTCATAGATACTGCGCTAGATAAGTCCAAAGTTTCGCTACCTCTAAAAATGACAAAAACGCGCAGAGCACCACTGGAGCGCCGAGAGAGATAGCAGCTATGCTATCTTACTTCCACTCACAGCGGCGTTTCCATGGCTCTGCGCATGCTCCATCGACGGCAGTCAGTGAGTGCAAGTGAGAGCGAGCCTAGCAAACATCGATTTTCTCTCTCTGCGCTCAGCTGCCAGTGTTAGATTCGGAATTCGGGATTTGGAACGTTACAGCGTCAAAGTTTTCAAGTTTGTTATTCTTGGTTTTTCAGTGCATTTATAGTGGTTCAAAGTTCGAATTGTATTTATTAATGTGCAAGACTCGATTTTCGGAATGATTGTTCATTTCAATTGGAGCTATATTCATGTATAGGTAAGTGTTTGATGCTTTGTTTGGCGATTGCAATACATAAATTTGAAATACGTCATCGTTGTATTAGTATATGGAGCATTCCACGCAAAATTGACCGACAATTTTCCCTCACCATTTTGATTCGATTCTTGATTCGTTATACGATTCTCCTAACTCTAAATAGAGCTTCCGAATTATTTTAAATTTTTATATCCAACTTTTTTTTCCGTTATACATCCTCAAAGTCAAAACAGAACGACATTTTTGAAAATTTTTAATAGATTCTCAAAAATTCCTAGATCAAAGACAATCATTTTAAGCCAAATCCGAAAGTGGTGATTTTTTAAAATAATTATTTGACTGATTAAAAAAAAATGAATCCTGATTTTCCTGAATTTTATATTTGTATTGGTAATTATTCTCATGTACATCACATGCTTTTAATTAATGTTTATTGCGAGGGGTTACGCACTCGGAAATCATGATTTTCTCGTTAAAATACGTTAGAATAAGCTGAACTTTTGTGGCGAAAGACCGCTTAACGCACTATAGTGTAATACGATAGCGGCAAATAACGAAAAATAACGAAAAATCACAGTACAATGTAGTATAGGGCAAAACGTGTTACGTTGTCTCTATGATTTCCGAGTGCGTAGCCCCTCGGTTTATTGTAATGTATCCTTTTTTTTAAATTTATTATTTCAAATATAATTTGTAATCCTTTTTTTTGTGCTAGATATGGATCCACTTAAATCGCATCAATCGTGTGCTTTCTGCAATACTCCCCAGGTAGAAAATTGTCTTGGTAAAAGCTAGCTGCTAGCTAGTTGTACTAGTTATTTATCTTGGCGCAAGATAATGTCATTATATTGGTGCAAGCTTGGTATGTAACGCTCATTCGAGCTAGCAGCAAGCCTGATGACTTATCTTGGGCCAACCTTCACAACGTAGCTAATGCCAATATAACCGAATCAGTTTGGCGCTCGCTTAGGGGTTCAGTCCGAATATACGTGAAATGAAAATCAATTTAGTGTTTAATCATTACTGGTACACTGCAAAAAAAAAAAAACCAATCAACTTACGTACGTGTGAATATTCGATATCACATTTTATAATTACTTAAGTAGCTCAACAAGCATTACCAGTTCGCTAAGAAAAATGCCATCTGATTTGTTCGACCTAACCGGGATTTGAACCCGAGTCCGCTCGTATCGCTAAATTACTAGTCGCACGCTCTACCTACTACGCCAAACTATCCTATGCTACTACATTTCAGATTTTCCTATTTGATGAAACTTATGATCACGGTGTCGAATTAACAACTAATAGACATTTCAATCTCACCGATCAGTATCATGATTGATCAGTGTCAAACCGAGACCACGCCTGAAAAATGTTGTTAAAAATATGAGCGTTACGTGTACAGATTTATGCGATATCGCAAATTAGGTTATTTCATATGGAACATGCAATAATAAAACTTCGTGACGTAAATTTTATTCATATTAGGTGATTCATAAGTAACAGAACAAAGGTATCTCTTAGTCGCCGTTCCGACATTTTTTTTCTCATAATTCATTTCCAAAATACAATCAACACTTCGGCAGCGCCGGCCTAACCTCACTTTCTGCACAACAGCGTGTCTCACGCATAGAGAGACTAGCTACAAGTAACCTCAAAAATCAATCTAAAGTATAACGAATCTTGAAAATACGTGTGAAGTTTAGCTAGCAGCAGTATATGCTGAATTTAAAGCAGCGACTCTTGCACGTGGATGGGTCGCGGCTAGATACAATACGAAGAGAGTAACGAATCTCGAAAATGCATGTCAAGTATAGCTAACTGCGATCTAATTTTATTTAGCCAAAATATATCTTATAACTCGAAACTACGAATATAGCTAGCGCCAGTCTATAGCCAACATCGCGGTAACGTGTCTCGCAAGCCAACATGAAATGTAGCTAGCGGCTAGGCTGAAACTTTCTTAGCCTAGACAATTTTCTACCTGGGTCCTGTCAATAACAAAAAGGATAAAGTAATCGTCCAAAGAAAAGGTTTAGCTACGCTAATTCAAAAAAGTCAATCGAAGAGTGATGACAAATGGAGACAGTGGGCTGACTGAGTTGAATTGGTCTGTCATATTTCTTGTCGATTGCGGTATTTGACCTCATCTGTAGCTAAACCAAAAATCCCTATACAGATGACTACACAACATCCTCTCCGGGGACATCTCACACACCTGACGTTTCAACGGCTTCTTCAACTGCAACACAAATTCCAGCATCAGTGCTGGAGTCCTCTAGCTTGCATGACGATATAAATCTTTCAACTAAGCCACCAGTTACACTTGAAGATGCCAGTGATTTTGATTTCGTCAAATTATGTTTTTTTTGTGGTGACGAATGTAGTACAAAACGAGGTCGAAACAAATGGAGCACAGTCAATCAAACTTTTATCCTGGATAAAGTATTAGATGCAGCTAATATTCGAGAGGATAATTTGGCGGCAACAGTCGTACGCAGGCTCGATGGAATTCCCTCCTTAGTTGATGTGAAAGCAAGATATCACAAAAAATGTTACGGGAGTTTTGTTACGATCCAAACCGCACGTACTCCATCACCTGCGTCTGCTTTAAACGAAAAATCATTTCAAAGTATTTGTACTTATATTGAAAAAAGCGGTAAATTTGAATTTACCCTGACAGAATTACAAAGCGTAATGAAATCAAACTGCCTTGACAGAAGGACTCTCTATACAAAGTTAGACAAGAAATATGGAAAATCTATTTATATTCGTCAAGAAAGAGGAAAACCTACAATTATTTATTATAAATATTTCAACATAGGGAGTATGTGTAATAAATTCCAATAAAATGTTGTCTCAGCCGCGATATTATTGTGACTCGGACAAGATTTTATTGGACGAACCACGAGAAAAGTATAATAGGTCTCTTCATACTCCGTTCTGTCTTCAAACTGCAATAATTGTATGGTAGTTTCTACGAGAAATTTCTCTCCATGCAGACAAATTGAAATGACATATTTTAAGATCTAACACTTTCATTATCTTCATGAACTTTTATTTAATCATTATATATATCATTGTTTAATGAAATAATTGTGAAAAATGAAGCTATGTAAAAATCATGCATATATTATTCATGGCGAGAAAATAGTGAGAATCTTGTATGTAAACATTTTTTATCGTTTATTCACTTTTTGATGAATAAATAATGATTTTCAATTATTTTTCTACGATAAACCGCTTTCAGTAATTAATAGAAACGCTAATATAACTTACAAATAACTTACAAGGATTAATACATTTTTTCATGATTGGAACCGTGTATTAATCAAGAAACGCTGTTTGTATAATAAATAACTAAATGACTTGTTGCTTTAAAATTTGTTTGGATGAATTACTTATAATCCGTAGTCTTTTCCCGACAGAACTAAAAAAATTTATTTGGACAAAAATACTGTATTAAGAGTCGAAAAGACAAATACTTCCTCAAACGTCGAGGCGAACGAAATATAACA
Source organism: Tenthredo notha (assembly GCA_914767705.2). Lineage (NCBI taxonomy): Eukaryota > Metazoa > Arthropoda > Insecta > Hymenoptera > Tenthredinidae > Tenthredo > Tenthredo notha. The sequence continues at coordinate 2,931,397 of OU611908.1, read as the reverse complement.
TGCTCGCTCTCACTTGCACTCACTGACTGCCGTCGATGGAGCATGCGCAGAGCCATGGAAACGCCGCTGTGAGTGGAAGTAAGATAGCATAGCTGCTATCTCTCTCGGCGCTCCAGTGGTGCTCTGCGCGTTTTTGTCATTTTTAGAGGTAGCGAAACTTTGGACTTATCTAGCGCAGTATCTATGAATGATAGAAAAAAAAAGTTCAAATGTTTTTTACGTGAAATTTTGCGAACTTCAACATTTGTTTGAAACTTTTTCTCGATTTCTCATTCGTTCGCGTGATATGCGCGTTTCAACCCTTAAATAATTGATTACACCCTGACGCCAGGGGTTAATAGTTAAAATTCATGCGTAGATCGATTTAGAAGGTCCAAAAACGTATTATATGTGTCTTTTGGGCATTTTGACGAAATTGTCTTACTTAGGGCCATATCTACTGGACTACCTGTATATCCCGTTCACCGAGAGAACGACCCCCGTCGCTATCGCACTCGTTGCCAGCGTATCGTTCTCTAGGTGAACGTAGTATGCATAAGAATATAGGCTGCAATTTCATGTATTTGATGCTTTTTTTTTTCATTAAATTCATTTCTAATTGGTTCTTCTAGAAATGTATTTTCATTTTTTTTCCTGAAAATTCTGTTACTATAGCGATAAATAAAGACCAGTGATATCAATTGCTCGATCAACGCATAACCGCGGGCATCAATATATTTTGAATAACTGTAAGTATTCATATTACTATAATATATAGATCATATTGTCTGAATTCGTTTTACGGATTACTTCAAATTGATGATTCGTTATTACATCTTTATCAACTGCATTCCTTTCCAGATGTCTGAATCAAACTCGACAGAGGCGAAAGAAGTCAGCCCAACGAATACCCTTATGGAAGAGGTGGAGGAGCAGACCGACAAACAAGCTGAGAAACATGAAAAAAAGCAGGAATCGAAAGGTAATTTCTATTTCGATCCCTCTCATTGAATTTTATTGTCTCGGTAGTCAGTATTAATTATCTAATTCCCATCGTTTCTTCATCTTCCAGCATACAGGCCCAGAGGCACGAGAGCTGGACGATGGGTGCAGCAGCGGCGCGCCGAAGAGCTGCGGCGTCGTGCCTGGCACGAGCAACAGGCGCGCGCTGCTGAGGACCGGCGAAATTTAGTCGCTCTATTGCGGGAAATGTCCCGCTCCAAGTAGCTGTTTTTTTTTTTCGTTCAAAATATCTGTTTTTCGTTGAAATAAAATAATTGTTTTCGTTGAAATTCATTTCCTTTGTAATTAATATTATTATTAGTTAGTTGAATAAATATATTTTAAATTATTTTCTTGTATTATTCTACTAAAAAGAATAACCTATATCATATGAAGTTAGTCCCACATTCGTCTACTGTTGAAGTAAATTTGTTGATTCAACTATTAAAGTAATCATACATCCATATTAAAAAACACATATGTATAATTTATGTTTTATTTTATTTTCTACAAATAAAAATGCATATATAGGTATCACGCAGAATTTAAAATTTTATTATTGACCAAAAAATACATCGCCGCAGCCGTCCGTTCTTCGCCCGCCTGCTTTGCTACTGTGAAATAAAATTGATCTAATTTAATCCCTGTTTACTATAGAATTGAGGTAATACTTGTACCATACATAAGAAAAACCGAAGACAGTTTCTGATCGATGGTGCATTTTAAATCTTCAATTAGCACCTTAACTAACGCATATTCTACATTTTCTTACCGAATCAACCCTCGCTCTCAAGCCGCCTTTTCCTTGCTGCACTCCATCTCCATTCTCTCCACCTCGGCGGCAGCTGCAGCTAGCTGCTCATCTAAGCCATCATCTGTAAAATTAAATCATAATATTAAAATTAATTCTATATTTTCTAAGAATGCATTTATTCAACGACGTGCAAACATTGCTTACCTTCCATAAACCAGCCGGGTGTCTTCTCAGCACCCACCCTCTCCATTTGGGGTGATTCCCCTGCCGCTTTTTTTTGGCCGCCTGCTTCCATTTTTGTAATTGTTAATAATCCTGATATTAAAAAAAATGGGTTTGAATTAAGTTATGTTAATATTATTCATGTTCATAAGTAATTGAAGTGAGTGTATCCAGTATTTTATTTTATTTTTGATTATTCGGTGTGAATACTCACGTCTTCTCGTTGAAATTTTCTGATGATTGTTTACAGTTGTTTTATCGTTGTCAGGGCATTGATTTCTTCTTTCATCTGAAAAACTGCAATGTATCGATTATGGAGTCTATATTATGCAGTATCGATACATCACGGTATGCGTCATATTTTTGTTTTGAATTATACTCTATTCACTGCCGGCCTCAGTATAAATTGGGCCCTGGGATGTTTTGTTATTTATTTTTATTTTTTCTCCAATTGAAATATGACTTTGCACCTACCCGTTCGAACGACACGAAGGAATTTTCTGCGGAAGAAGTCGACTACTCCTTCGCGGCTGTCTCTCAGAGCCTCTCATGAGCGGCTGATGTTGCTGATTTTGTTGCTAATCTAGCAGCTAGGGGTTTCTAGCTGCGACTTCTCGGCAGTGGCTGTTCTGGTTGCGGTTTACGAGCATTCAGCTTGTAGTTTCGGGATGTTGACGATCTTTCGCTGCGAAATGTTGATGATGCGCTGCCTGTGATTCTCCCGTTTCTGCTCCTGCTACTCAATCTGTCGCCCAGCACGGCCACTTATCCTGATCCCAATCCTTATTCTTATTCCTACCCTTATCATTATTCCTACTCCTAACATTATCTAATACTTTGGCTCACAATAAATAAGAATCAACGTGTGCAAATGTAAAAATATCTTTATACGTGTATCTATACGTTTGTTATACTTTCATTTACCGAACATTTCTTTCATTTTCACACGTTTTTCAAATAATATATTAATTCTATTCCATTCTTTTCTATTTTCTACACACTTAGTGAGTCCTACGATCATTTCGCTTATTCCGTCTATTATTCCTGGCCTTTGCCTAATTCTTTCACACAGTTCATATCCTTATTCCTATTCCTACCCTCATCATCATTCTTACTCCTAACATTATCTATCACTTTTTAATGAATATGAATCAACGTGTGCAAATGTAAAAATGTCTTTATACGTGTATCTATACGTTTGTTATGCTTTCATTTACCGAACATTTCTTTCATTTTCACACGTTTTTCAAATAATATAATTCTATTCCATTCTATTCTATTTTCTACAAACTTAGTGAGTCCTACGATCATTTCGCTTATTCCGTCTATTATTCCTGGCCTTTGCCTAATTCTTTAACACAGTTCATATCCTTATTCCTATTCCTACCGTTATCATTATTCCTACTCTTGATATCATCTATTACTTTTGCTAAAAATGAATAAGAATTAACGTGTGCAAATGTAAAAATGTATTTATACATGTATAAGTATGTTTGTTATATTTTTTCATTTTTTCATTTACCGGACATTTTTTCATTTTCACACGTTTTTTCTGTCCGAGTGATTTATACTATTATGGCGCACGACGCATAGTAGCCTGATGTTTTTATTTATTTTAGCGCTTATTATGCAGCCTCTTCCGAATATTTCATATCGATTGAGCGCATGATGCAGCGTCATATTAACCAGTTCATTCACGGTGGCGCTTATTGTGCAGCCTTTTCCGAATATTCCATATAGATTGAGCGCATGATGCAGCGTCATATTAACCAGTTCATTCACGGTGGCGCTTATTATGCAGCCTTTTCCGAATATTCCATATCGATTGAGCGCATGATGCAGCGTCATATTAACCAGTTCATTCACGGTGGCGCTTATTATGCAGCCTTTCCCGAATATTCCATATCGATTGAGCGCATGATGCAGCGTCATATTAACCAGTTCATTCACGGTGGCGCTTATTATGCAGCCTTTCCCGAATATTCCATATCGATTGAGCGCATGATGCAGCGTCATATTAACCAGTTCATTCACGGTGGCGCTTATTATGCAGCCTTTCCCGAATATTCCATATCGATTGAGCGCATGATGCAGCGTCATATTAACCAGTTCATTCACGGTGGCGCTTATTATGCAGCCTTTTCCGAATATTCCATATAGATTGAGCGCATGATGCAGCTCAATGATGTGTGGCGCTAGGCGCAACCTTGATTTTTGTCATCCATACTTGTTGATTGTATCATCTTGTTTCAACACCGTTTAGAAATTACAACAACCATGGTCGCGTATTTTTACGTTCGTCAGATTGTGGTGATATTTTTTCTTTCTTCGTCAACTTTTTCAAGTCAATCGTTGATCATTTCTTTGTATACGATGTTGTTTATATAATTCATTTTATTCTTTATTTCTATTTTGATGCCATCCTTTGACCGACATCGTGAGAGTGCTACGTAGAGTTGTCCGTGTCCAAAAATCGGTCGATCGATGTACAGTCCAACCTGATCAAAGCTCTGACCCTGCGACTTATTGATTGTCATAGCAAAGGCTAGACGGACAGGAAATTGCCGTCTGTGCAAGATGAATGGCATTTCCGTGTCACCACTTGTATTTAATTTTATACGTGGAATTTCGACAACTCTTCCTTGCATCTCACCTGTTAAAAGAGATGCGATAAGGATCCGCGAATGAATCGCCTGTACAATCATTCGTGTGCCATTGCAAAGCCCATCTGATACAGATAAATTACGCAACAACATTATAATTGATCCAATTTTTAATTGCAAATTGTGAGGTGGTAGACCCGAGGGCGTTAAGCTATTCAAATATTCGATTGGATAACGTAGTGTTGCCTCTTCATCTAAGGCTTCATCTGCAGCATCAACACCTTGTAATGTCGCGTGGTCGATACTACGCGACTCAATGATATCTCCTTGCATGCGTCTCTGAACTTCCGCGTTGATCTTATCAACTTCTGCATTTTGTGGAGCGAGAATTGCTCGATTTATTATCTCATTATTTGATAAATTTACCGGATATAAATCGTCAACGAGATTGGTACTTGTCATTTCGTTATCAGGAACAAATGATTCGATAGATCCATTTCCGATGTCAAGTAACCATTTCGAAAATGCTTCCGCGTCTTTCTTGGCTCGCATATTTCGCTGTAAGCGCAACGGCACAAATATGTTCCATAGCGGTGAACTTTTCAATGTTTCTGCCATAATTTGCTGTTTACCAGCGCGTTTTACGACTGGTAACACTTGTCTGAAGTCACCGCCTAATATAATGGTTTTTCCGCCAAACGGTGATGATATGCGGGTAATATCTCTGAGTGTTCGGTCGATTAATTCTAATGCGCGTCTCGGTATCATTGAACACTCATCCCAGATGAAGACGTCCGTATTTGAAAGTTGTTCTTTCATTCCAGTTTTGGTAAAAATAGTTCCTTCATTTGGCAATTCGAATGGTAGTCCAAACGTTTTATGCGCTGTTCTCCCGCCTGGCAAAAGAATTGCAGCTATACCCGTCCACGCTACACATGATACAAATTTACCTATAGATCGTAGCATGTAATAAAAAGCGTTATAGAGAAACGTCTTGCCAGTTCCTCCCGGGCCGTCAATAAAGAAGCATTTTTTTGATTCAAGTTCATCATGGCTCAGCGTGATTGAATTCCAAATTTCATTGTAAATATTCATTTGTTCATCATTAAGTAGCTCGACTAATGCACTTCCTTTACTCGCGAAACTCTGACTTTGTTCCTCCGTGTTTACGTCAAGTTCATCTGGTAACAACACTTCCGGCGTTGCAAGACAATAATCAGCACACGATCTACCTTCCAACTGCAACAGGTGTTCAATTGCGCATAGCGCTCGATACTCGTGTTGGTCTTTGAAATCTTCTGAGAAAGCGCCTTTATACTTCTCCCATAACTCAATTGCATCGGATGGTGTTTCACCGATCAAAAACCAGACGAAAAAGTGACGCAGACGTTCTGGCATTAACAGTGAAACAGCTTCGTCGAATATCTTGAATACTTCGTCATTTGTCGTTGTCAAATCCATTGCCACTGCGGCTTCTCTGAATGTGTCATACATTTCACCGTTCACAATGCGCAAATCACTAAAACATTTACAATTTTTCGCACGTCCAAGTATTAGTTTTAAATGGAATCGTTCAGAATCTCGTGGCGAAACGTTTGTTAGCCTACCTATAATTTTACATGCGATTTTCCGTCTGTTCCATGTTTTCGTTGCAACGTTAAAACTGAAAAAATCCGGAGCGTTCGCGTATGTTAGAGTTCTTGCTAATTCATCTATTTTATTCAGTTCGAACCACGCCGTGAGTGCAGTCTTCCACTTTGTATCGTTGCACACTGCCTCGTCTTCCCTGCCCTCTTCAAATGTCGCGTATTGCTGACCCGGCAAATGAATGGGTAAGCGCATCACGGCATGACTGCGCCCGTGCATCGGTAGTTCCACAATATGCCAAGCCGCTTCCATTGGACTTACGTAACGCGAATCTACAAAATCTTGTATTTCATCTTTGTGCAATTCGAATACACGTTCTTCATGTTCATTTGATACCTGAATGCGTGCACGGTCATGCCCTTTGTATATATACTTGTGAATATATTTTATGCTCATTATCGAAGCACAGTACTCTACGTTGATGTGGCAGTCGTATTTCACCAGTAAATATGGGTTGTAAGGCACAACCATGGTGTTGTCAACTTTTATTAATTTTCCGTCGAGTCTAGTGCGATAATAATGCACTTCGCGTGAATTTTTACGTCTTCGATACTTCGGATATCCGCCGGTGGTCATGTCAGTTTGTTCTTGGAAAGCTTTTGGAAATTTTTTCGAGCAGGATTGTGTTTCGACGTTCCAGCATAAAACTTTGGACGTATGCGGACCGTGTAGCATATGGGATATCACTGTTTGGTGTAATTTCTCATGCTTCGATTTGTCAGGCAATTCAGCGCATACAAAACGATCTACAGCTTCACCGGTGAGCAGCTTATCCTGATTATTGAGAATAAGTAACATATGAGCGTGTGGCAACCCTCGCTTCTGGAATTCAACTGTGTAAACATATCCTTCGATCTTACCAAATACTGATCCACTCTCGATTTCTTTGAGTAGTCGCTGAAGTCGTATATTAAATACACGGCAAACTATAAGTGGAATATCGTTTGCTGTTGTACCGGATGGTAAATCCTCCAGTGCCCTGCGTATTTCAGGCCACTTAGGATTGCATGTTACAGTGATGAATAAATCAGGTCTTCCAACTTTTCTGGCCATTGCCATGGCGTCTTGATATTGCTGCTGCATTTACCGCATACCGCCAGCAAAAGTTGATGGCAATACCATCATATTTCCAAGTCGTACTTGATCTGATGTATTCGCTGCACTGTTCACAATATGATCCGTCATACCTTGATAACATTCTACTCTAAGTTGTTTTTGATTATTCCGTAGAAAGAACAATCGCTGAGATTCAATCGTCAAATAGGCGTGGATAATGTAGTGTTGGCTTAGCCTTCCGCTGCGTATCAATCTGTTTTTGATTTCGCTAGGACGTAAAGCCAGCCGATGACCATAATATTGTAAAGGTGATACGGTTTTGTTGGTGCCAGATTTTTTCAAATTGTAACTCCACCCTAGGTCACCGTCGGGGAACAACAGTGGAAATGTCATCGGATCTACATGATGTGATGATTTTGGTACAAAACCTACCGCATTTTCTTGCTTTGGATATACTTTCACATCAATTTTTTCGGAAATTTCCCCATCTCGTGACACTATAATCGCTGCTATTTCTCCACATGTCGGCTCGTTGTATCTCCGCCTATCGTCTGTGTTTAAAGAGATAAAATTGAGCACCACTTGGCTTTCTCCCTCGTTGTAACGGTCGTGTAAGGTTTTGAAATTTGAGGCATAGGGATTCCGTTCATTGATTATGCGGCTGATCATTTCTAAAAGGTGGGATCTTCTAATATTATTTTTTCGCAATTCGAGTTGTGCCTGTGCATCGTATATATAAATTTGCCCATAGCGCGCACGTTTATTGTCTGAATTCTCTAGACTCGTAGATACCATATAGCTTACGTCCCCGATAATTTTCATGACGTAAGGACCCCGGTTGGATACCTCGGACAGCGTGCAATTAAATGATGCGAATGCAAACGCATCATTGTAAGACCTTATGTTTTGTCTGAAATGTCGCGATGTTTCATCATTTCCTTCGATTAAACTTTCTATTTCCTTTGGATATTCCGTTACTGGCGGCAGAATTACCTTTCCTCCGTGGCAACAATTATGTGAGGCTCGCCCTGGCTCATTCACAAATGAGACTGCATTGCAGTATCGGCAAACTACTGTCATATTCCCAATGTCTAGAGGCTCTACTTTTGCGTACATTTCGGTTGATATGTCGCCGGTGTATAACTTTTCCCTGTTCAAACTTCTTCTCGGTCGCTTTTGTTGCTGACGATACTGTTGTTCTTCGTTCATTGAAGCTAAATTTCGCTTCCTCTGCACGTCAACATTTTCCTTGTTTGTTGCAAATGCTGATTCTTCGCTGACTTCAGCCACGCACCCCTCTTGATCGACATCATTCACTGCGTCTTCACCTCCCGCAGCAACTTGCTTACACTTCACACTAACACATTGATAACTGGGGTTCCGTACGCGTGTCTTTACTGGTTCATTATCAAACCCACCGGTGTTAGAATTATCAAGCTTTATCGAATTTTCAGAAGCCTTTTTGCGCGCACGATATTCGCGTTGCTTTATGGTGTTTGCTAATCTTTTTTCTGCTGCTGTAAGCCTAGAAATCGGCCGTCCCATTTCTAACTGTTCTAGCTGTTTAACTTCTTTGCCCGCCCGATATTCGCGCTTCTTTATGGTATTTGCTAACGTTTTTTCCGCTGCTGTGAGCCCAGAAATTGGCTGTCCCATTTTCAACTGTTCTACCTGTTTCTCGCCTTTGCGCGCACGATATTCGCGCTGCTTTACGGTGTTTGCTAATCTTTTTTCTGCTGCTGTAAGCCCAGAAATTGGTCGTCCCATTTTTAAACGTTCTACCTGTTTATCTCCTTTGCGCGCACGATATTCGCGCTGCTTTACGGTTTTTGATAATCTTTTTTCTGTTGCTGTAAGCACATCAGAAATTGGCTGTCCTACTTGCAACTGGTCTACCGTTTCTAAAACGTTATAATGACCGCGGTCTCCGTTTCCGGTGAAAATCAGTATGAATTTATTGCTATTTTCCGAACCAAAATCATTGAGTACTGCATATTGCGGACAGTACACGGACAAACATATTTTATATATTTGAGCAGCCGCGCGTAATTCGACTGAACCACCGTAAATTCCATTTGTTAACATATGTGATGTATAATCATCTTCTCCAAAAATTGGCAAACCGTAAGACTCGTCCCCGAGTATATAATTTTCAAATTCGTTCCAATTACGTTTCACATAATGAACGATATTATATCTGACCTGATCGTGCTTCTCCTGGCTCTTGAATAGACAATACGAAATCGCCCGAAAAAGACAGTTTCCGTCCGGGGTCATCTTTACAATTTTTGTCTCCATTTTCTCTTCTCGCTCGTCGTATTTACCACTAATCAAAATTAAACGGTTTGAAACGTCAAAGTGATTGAACGGATTCAAACGTCAAAGGGATCGAAGAAAATGTGAACGTGAATCGAGCACAATTCGCGGTTGCCGTGCAATTGAAGTATTGTTGAAGAACTTTTCGTCTTCAGGACAGACTTTTCGTCTTCACAAGATTTTTTTATATATATAGAGAGATAGAAACAAAAGTTGGAGTTGTATACGGACTGCAACGTATACTGTGAGTTTTTGTGGAAATGCAACATGGAACAATCAAACGAACTTTTGTTACTTGCGTGGCCAATAGGCTTGCGATATCTGTAATAGAAGCAGTGTTGTTTCAGAGCATATCCAGAAAAACTCATAGTATGTGACTATAACATTCTGATAGTAAACTTATAATTTCACATAACGTTATATTCATTGGTAATAAACCACATTTAACTGGAGTAAAAACGCTGATTCCGAGTAATATACATAGACATACATCAAACCTTTAGTAGATTTCCAATCTCGATGCATGTAATTGTCATGTTGTTATCAACACTATTGAATTCGAATAAATTAATATCATGCTGCATGATGTCAAACAGTTGCTAGCTCAAAGAATAGACATTGAATTCGAGTTCCCGACACATTGAGATTGAAAAGCTACTGTAACAACGCTTATAAAATCAAAGAAATCTGTCATGTTCTATCAACAGATACAGACATTATCGATAGTTAATCTCCGTATGCAATTATACGCACGATTGTTCCATCCAGTGTTGGGACGGATTTAACGACTAATTCTTAAACACTATAATATATTTTGATAGTCTCTCTATAGCTATACTATGTTTGATGTGAATACACATACTAGTTGTTATATGTGGATGTAGTGTGTAGTGTATATTAGTATAGGCTTGAAGAATCGAAGTAGATAATAAGGTCCATGATAATAGTTCAATCATTTTGAATAATACTGTATAATAAAAATTCATAATGATGGAATAGTCATATTTGAACCAAACAAGTTATTGCATTAAGAATGATTGAGTCGTGAAGCGAATAGAAAATAAAGTCGATTCTTCATGCCATTATTAAGATCAAGTGTCTTTGTTTGAAAAGCACTAACTACTTATTCATTTATATTTGTTCGTGCACCCTCGGTCTAAGACCAATCCTATCACACTATTATATTAAAACGTACAATTGCGTTAGGAATCTCAAACTCCTACTATGCGAACTATATACTATGCGACGTTCCAACACTGGATGGTAGTAGTGAAGTAGCGCGGCTGCTAGACCACGCGGATGCTAGACCACTTTGCATATTCATCTGCGACCGCGCCTTTACTTTCTCCTTTTTTCTCGAGAGTTCTAACCCGCGCCTTTACGTTTATCGATGTATACCAATTAATTATACATTTTTTTTATTCGTCACACTGTTGCGGAGATGAATCTTACGACTATGTCGTTTAATTATACGTTTATCGATGTATACCAATAGATTGCTATAATTATACATTTTTTTATTCGTGACACTGTTGCGGAGATGAATCTTACGACTATGTCGTTACAGATTTTTATGTTATATATCATACATTTATCGATCTGTTGCGGAGATGAATCTTACGACTACGTCGTTTAATTATACGTTTATCGATGTATACCAATAGATTGCTATAATTATACATTTTTTTATTCGTGACACTGTTGCGGAGATGAATCTTACGACTATGTCGTTACAGATTTTTATGTTATATATCATACATTTATCGATGAAGGTCGGTGGTAAGTGCTACAATTATACATTTATCGATGAATACCAATAGATTTTATTCGTCACACTGTTGCGGAGATGAATCTTACAGATTTTTATGTTATATATTATACATTTATCGATAAAGGTCAACGACTATCTCGTTACAGATTTATCGATGAAGGTCGGTGGTAAGTGCTACAATTATACATTTATCGATGAATACCAATAGATTTTATTCGTCACACTGTTGCGGAGATGAATCTTACAGATTTTTATGTTATATATTATACATTTATCGATAAAGGTCAACGACTATCTCGTTACAGATTTTTATGTTATATTATACATTTATCGATGAGTACCAACGACTATCTCGTTACAGATTTTTTGTAATTATACATTCATCGATCTGCCACTTTTCTATCATGCCGTACCCCGATATTTATCGATAAACGCCACTGAAGATTTTTACAATTACCCCCTCTTCACCGGATAGTCTGATTTTGCAACAGATTATTATAATTGGCGACTCGTTACTATCCGCAACACTGTTGCGAAGATGCGTTTACGGATTTTTTATATTGACACCCCGGTTTCGCTAGATTAATCGACAGATTTTTATCACTACCCGATAGTCTGATTTTTTTAAAAATTCCCCGATTGCACAGCATATTATATGCAATCATACGGATATCATACCCCCGTTGGTTCTTCTTTTGTAGCTTTGAGAAATCGTAACGAGAGGACGAGCTAGGTGTTCTACATGCTTGAATCCTTGGTTATCATCAGGGGGCTTCGCCCTGATGTCGAGAGGATGTGCATGTAGGACTCAGGGTTCGATTCCCTGGATCGTCCGTTTTTTTTAAATTAAATCATACTAATATCCAGTGCGATAAGCAATCTGAGCGTTGACAGAAAATTTCCAACAGGCCCCCGTTTTACAAAACAGACCTTCAACACTGACAGTTCCAACAGTTGATGAGGCATCATATGACCTGAACCGAATTAAAAACTATCCTACAGACTAGATTTAATAAATATTCTAAAGGTGGGTGGAGTCATATGAAATTATAGAATAATGCATTTTATACTGATCATTTATTTAACAATCTATACGTTGAAGTCATGGTATAGAGGGTAAGCCAATCATTACATATAGTTGAATTCAATTCGATTGTACAGCCCTCCAAGGTATTGCATGTGGAGCCGGTTTTCGTCAGCAGCCAGTATCATTTTTTGGAAGATGTCATCATCCTCCGCCAACGCCTTCGTCATACGAGCCGGTATAAACGCGGAAAACGCGTTGTCGATGTCGACGGTGATTCTCGGGCCAAATCTCGTCTGGACTTTTCGCAAACTGGTGATTGGATACTGTTTGTGTATCTCGAGATCCGCCAATTTCTTCGTCGGGAGGTATTCGTCGCATCGACCCACCTTGTTGATTTTACTTAAGTCCATGACGTTGCTATTCGACAAAAAAATCACCCCCAAGTGTTTCTAGATACTCGAGTGAAGATTATTCGAGTGAAGATTGGAGACTGACGATCTGAACGTTGATCCGAGTCTTTTATACTCTTGAAATTTTTACATCCAACCCCCCCACCACCCAATATAATTTACCTGTCCATCTCTGCGCATCGACCAGTTTGTGCTATTAAAATATCTGTTTTTTATAATTCTTACAATTTAATATCAGTTCATAAAATCAAATTACGGCTATTCCCCCCACCACATTTACCGAGGTGAATATATAAGGCCTCGATACTTCAACCATCAGCATCAATTCTACCAGTTCCAATCACCCAGCTGATAATATCACATCTTCACAGCTTCAATGACATCTTCGTCAAACAACTTTACAACGCATGCTTCAGAGTACCATACTGAAGTGTGCGACGATAACGGACATTGGGTATTCTGCGCGTCACCGGAGATGTTTGAAAAAACGCAGACGTTAATTTCTTGCAATCCTACCTGTAAGCGGACTCAACCTTTGCAGAGGACGGAATCATCCATCTTCAAGAAACAACGTACGTTCCAAGAATCAAACGTTGTACCACCAGACAGTGCAGGGGAGCTACTCGTGACTTCGGAGGATTTCGATGAAGATTCGATCATTGATTGCGAATTAATTGGTGCAGGATTACAAACAGTGATAAAATCAGTTTCAAGTGAATAATGAAACTGACATTGAACTGATATATTACGGAAATAAAAATAACTAGGAATACAATGATGTTGAAGATATATTTGAAATCAAACCATTGATTATCATATTACATCATATTACCCCATGATTATAATAAATATTGTTAGGAGTATAAGATAAAAAAAAAACCCCTATGATATATTAGATATTGTTATAAGTATCTAAGAAAATACCAACTAATAATAATCAAAACTCCAAACAATATGACCCATATATAATAAATCCCATCAATTCCCAGAATCTGTAACAAATTAAATAAACAAAATTATGGTAAACAAAAATTGTTTTCAAACATACTTATATGGAATTGGGTGAAAGGCTCGCATATAATTGATTATTTTTTTCAAACATACTTTTACCGAATGAGGTGAACATGTTAGGGCGCGTAACTAACTATGGAGTAAGTGTAAGATGCCTTTAACTTGAAGTGGTAACTGTTACCTTCACTTTCGGACTCGAAGTCCGCATCGGCGTCTCGAAAAACTGAATAATCGGGGGTTACGGGCGCTGCGACGTATATCAAACACAAAAAAAATTACGATCGGAACATAAACTGGTAAAAAAATTTTTTCGATTGTTTCTTCCCATCCAAAAATTTCAGCCAATAGAATTGCTTCATTCGTAATTATTCTTTGCATAGCCTACACGATATTTAACTGATAATTTCACTTGTGTCTTCACCGCGGTAATTTTTTCATATAGACATGTATAAAACAGAAGATTCTCCAATCCAGTTAACCCTCCATCGAATCTGACAGATTGAATTATAATTCTGTGACTTTCAAAATTTAAATTCTTAACTGCGGATTTTGTCTCATGATGCAATTCTATCGGCCGAAAATTTTGGATGAAAAAATTATCTATCGAATACCACTCGAGCTTCAAGATTAATCCGGGTATTTTTCCCGCAAGGTTTCCCCGCAATCGAACGAATTTTCAGAAAAAAATCACTCGCGCTGGAAATACCCCGATAATTTCTTGAAGCTCTTGTGGTATGTCATGTAAAAGTGATTTACTTACATACAGTTGGTCGAGGGGTGCCTCCCTCTGACAATACGTTGCCCGGATGGTAAACGTTCATGACGTTCCGATAGTTGTTTACCGTGGACGCTTTATCAGTAATTGGTGTGGAGACGTTTTGGTCCAATGCATCTTCGTCATCGTTATATCCTGAATACTGCAGTGTTTGATTCAAACCGCGTCTGTTCTGTGTGTCCACCCGTATATGATGCATCAACCGCTTCGACAATACCGAGCCGGACTCGGCCGTTGTATTCGACAACAAAACCACGAACATTACAACGATTTGAAAAACGACTTGGAAGTTCATTTTGAGGTTTTTTTTGAGTGAATTGAGTAGTGAAAACGTAAATTGTAACTGTACTGTTGTTTCGACTGCAACTTGTCATCAATATATACTAGATTAATTAGGTGAAAAAATGTACCTACGTCAATGTCGATTCAGCAAGAAGACTCCCCACTGTTGGATCATCTGTACCGAAAAAATAACGCGTACCGAATGTTCGATTGCGTGATCACATTAGATGGATGATATTAAATAAACATCGTTCGATTTCAGGCTGTTGCAAAAATATTATACACGTGTGCATCGGATGATTGATATCACTGAAGATTCTCATTAAAACAATGCTGATTCGGCAAACTATGAGACTTTGTTCGAACGCGTGAGCGCATTAGATTGTCAATATTAATTACATAACGTTCGTTGGCAAGCTGTTGCAAAATATTTGACACACGCATCAGATGATTGATATCACTGAAAAATTAAACAATGCTGATTCAGCAGGCTGTGAGACTTTGTTCGATCGCGTGATCGCATCACATGAATAATATTATCGACCCATTTTAAGGTAAAAATTATCCACCTACGTCAATGCCGATTCAGCAAAAACTACAAATCGTTCGTTCGCGATCTGCGCTAGATCAGTTCATCAGTACGATCTGTTAACCTGAAAGGAGCATAACTGCCGTGCGCTAGTACAAAGAGTACGCGTATATTCATCTCACGTAATCACATTTTGAAGTCTCCTTACCACGAACGAGTTTTCATTTAAAAAAAACTATAACTCGTTGCAGACTCTGCACCAAACAGGTTTAATAATAAAAATTAGTATCGTCGGTATAAAGGGAGTGACGATTAACCAGTCGCGGAATAAATCCAGTCAGTTAGTTCACGCGTATCTTCCTCAGCGAACATTTGACAATGGATCCAGTGAAGTTTGCGACTACATCGAGCGGAAAAGACAACAACACCGGCGTTACGGGTATCCGCAATGATGTGGATAATGACACACACGTATGTATCATTCCAAAATTTTGTTCTTCCATATTTTTTCATCTGAGATATGATTTTTGAGAGAGAGACCAGATTGATGTTAGCCCCTGAATCCCATCACCCACTGATTTTCAATATTCAAGTAAATCATGAAAGTTATTCTATTTCAGGTTGAAAAAAGTTCAACTCAAGTGCCGCCAGCAGTTCAGTGTATTCCAGCAGTTCAGTGTATTCCAGCTGGCGCCGAAAGCGACGAGGAGGACGACGACGAAATGTTTCAGACTTACGAGGAGTATCTAGCGATTTTACGTGAGATTGATTACGAAAACAGCCGGATAGCGAAGTTTGCGACGACATCGAGCGGAAAAGACAACACCACCGGCGTTACGGGTATCCGCAGTGATGTGGATAATGACACACACGTATGTATCATTCCAAAATTTTGTTCTTCCATATTTTTTCATCTGAGATATGATTTTTGAGAGAGAGACCAGATTGATGTTAGCCCCTGAATCCCATCACCCACTGATTTTCAATATTCAAGTAAATCATGAAAGTTATTCTATTTCAGGTTGAAAAAAGTTCAACTCAAGTGCCGCCAGCAGTTCAGTGTATTCCAGCAGTTCAGTGTATTCCAGCAGTTCGGTGTATTCCAGCTGGCGCCGAAAGCGACGACGAGGACGACGACGAAATGTTTCAGACTCACGAGGAGTATCTAGCGGTTTTACGTGAGATTGATTACGAAAACAGCCGGATACCTATGTTTCAGTGGGATTTGGGGCTGAGTTGAATGAAAAAAATTAGAAGTTTGTAGTTTTTTATATATATTTTTTATTGAAGAATAAAGAACGTTGGATAAATCGTGTACAACAATTAACATTGTTTTATTACCCTACCCAACATCTGTTACACATAGAAAATACATTTTCAACAGCACAGATTCCCAAGTGATACGCACATCTTGGTTGCTGCTTACTCAAACATATTTCATCAGCTAAGTATGCGGCATCAATATTGAATAGTCGTTTTAATATTTTTCCGACAGATTTGTTCATTACAAGAAACGATGAGCAATTTTGTAAATGTGGTCGTATCTGGAATAGTAGTTCCGAGTAGGGTACATATCCATCGTCCCAGCTGAATCCGTGATAAACTTTACGCTCAAGTGCTTCGCGACGATTAACTTCAGGTAAAACTGACCAGAGATATGGGGGTTTGAATATGAAATGTTGAAATTTATAATTATCTTTGAGAATTGCCAGTTATTTTACGATGAATGTATCGTTGGGTCCCGTAAACCCCTGAAGGTCGATAAATGTGGGACTCATGACTGTGTATAATTTTCTGGATTTAATCTAGCTCGCGCTGCATATTTATAGATTAAAATTCCCCTCCCCACTTCATACAATTCCAGTTTCAACATTCAAGTTTTTTTGTTTCAAATCATTTTTCGAACCACATTTGTCAGCGGGCTATATTCAATAATTTTATCATGGAAAATTAGACAGTATGCGGTAGTATTTGCAGGCACATTAACATTACACTGAAACTCAAGACGTATATCTACCGAGGCACTTTTCAACGATTCATTCTGACGTGAACAATCTATTACGGCGATTAGAGCATGCGATTTGAATGTATCCAAATCGAGCATTGGTTGGGGGGCCCCACTCTCACCGTAATATGATGCTTTAAATTTCACGTACATATCATAGAGCAGAGCGTATCTTTTCCGGGTAAAATCCAAATCTAAATTATCATACGGGTACGATTCGGAATTGAGGTACAAGCGCACGTTTGTCAATTCACAATGATCGAATACACTGGGATCATGGGTCAGCTTATTTCTTCGCCCAGTCTGCAACGCGAGAATTACGTAGCGGGGTTTCTCAAGTTGTACTGCAGTCTTCACGGACCAGGTGTGATGCGTAGTTTCCTGAAGCACTGGATACTCATATAAATCCCATGACCGAAAACTCATTTGAATCGATCTACCGCTTTCGAGAAGATGTAACAGCTCCAATTTTTGCAAATCTTCAACACTTACATGAGGCATACCGAGGGTACTCTGACGTAACCTCGTAACTCGATTTTTGAAAGTTAACACGTATTTCAGAAATTTACCGAAAAACTAAACTTGAAATATTTCTTATAGTATAATTATCATTTACATCTATAAAAAAATGATAAAGCTTTTAAATTGGCAACAAATAATTAGAAGTTTTTGATCTGGTTTATTCCAATAACAATTTTTGTGTCTCTTCTGTAAACCAATGATTTTGGAGATACGAGGTTACGTCAGAGTACCCTCGATACGCCACTGCAATTTATTTAGCTTCAGACTTACGCTTGTACCTTGAGTTTGAAATATTGCATTTGAATCCGTTCTTGAACGAATTAGGATCAGCTCATGACGCGTGTTGGCAATAATTCTCTTATAGTCTTCGCAGAAGCCTAGCAGAATGCGTAAGGGTATGCAGAAATTGAAATATCCTTTATCGAGTTCAACCAAATTACTGGTTATCGACCAACCGGCAATCTCTAGTGCTTTACTCGAATTGGTACACAATGATAAATAGTTTTTGATTGTAGTGCTAATTCCAACATTTTTGCACCGATCAATTTCAACACCATTCAATTCATATCGGATTTCATCGAAGAGAAAGGCCATCGCGTTATTGACAAGTTTTGCAGTTTTAACAGGCTGATAGACACCGCCGGCATCTGGCACTGAATTCAATAGCGTGCCCTCAATGTATAAAAAACTGTTGCAGGGTAATGTATACAAATCCTGTTGTTGAATCGGAATGCGTATCTCATCGTTGTTTTGATAAGACGTACTGGCGTAGGGGGCATGAGCATGAACCTCGACTCGAGTTATACTGTTATCAAATACTGGTCGAGCATTAATATTCAACAGACTCGCCATATCTAGTTTTCACAATAAATCCCAACGATTTCAGAAAGTTTACGTTATCAGGAGTCAGCGATTGACGTACAGCGTACGGTGTTGTTCGTTTCACCAAACTTCTAACACTGAGAGGGCTGGCCGTGTTAGCACGATATTTGTGGACATCTTCGTAAATCAGCATGATGAAAATCAATTGTTCTGCTCTTTTACGTGTAAGCGAATTGTTATCTCTTCTCCTCGAAAGTTAACTAGATTACCGTCCTGGTCTACGATCCGAACTGTTATGTTGTCTATTACACGCGGGCTCACAGGCAAGTAAATGACGTGGTAAGGTGACTCGGAGATTTTATAGCCCGGTGGCACGCTTGCTGAAAATTCATGAATCGTGTGCACCGGTTGAGCATTACTGTAGGCTCCGGCGGTAATGTTACACTCAACTCGTATAATATTAACTTTGAGAATGTTGACGGGTAAATCTGATTCGTGCCATACGTTAGCTTCAAGCTTTCGCTTCGTAAATCCTACCAATGACCCGAGGTTATTTTGCTGGGTAAAGTCAATGTCATACTTGCATTTTATTTCACATTTAAGCGTGTTGTTGTTCGGCTGCAGTATAATTGGTGGTGACTCTGCAGAACCCCCACCCACTTCATCTTCAATTATTCTTCTAACCAAGTATCTATTCAAATCATCAATTTCATAGGATCCTTCGGGAATGATAATTTTTTTGCCATCGCCATAGTAAAATGTATTATTTGTCACATCGACGTTGGGTACGGAGTTGAATGTTTCGAAATCTACTAATCCTAATACATATTGACCATTCCCACCTAAAACAATCGGGGGAAAATAATTTGCACTAAGAATCGATGTTGACCCCGAGAGCGTAAGCGTCAGAGACATAGCGCAGTCACATGCATACTGAACTTCAAATATCAATACATCCTATGTATTGTCATGTAAAAAAATTAAACATAATTGTCCACATATTGCAGAATTGTAGGTTTGATATTGTTCGTAATTGTAGTCTATTTGCACGTCGTCCCCAAAATATTGAATAAATTCCCTAGGTGGTGGTAGATTCCCATAGCTATCATAATACTTAACGTGATGACCCCGTTTGACGTATGCAACCCAATGTGTACCAGGCCCATTTATATTATCCAAGTTAATAATTCCGCACTCATTCCGTCGAATAGAATTTTTAAGTAGTTCAGATCGCATGAACACACCTTTAAAATATGGGATGCGCATACGTTTGGCATACACGAGTAGCTCAATGTTGGTTGTGGGTCCAGCGGGTAGAATTATCTCATTTTTGATGTTTTTTTTTTTTTCCCTCGAGATTTTCTCATACTTCCACCTTTCTTGTATGGATTCAAATACAACCCCCGACCGTGTGGCTCCATAGCACGATTATGTCGTTCGGTTTCAGAAAGAAGTTTGCGTGCGTTTGACGCCTCATTCACAGATTTAGCAATACCAGCAGCGCCCCCCGCCAAACTTCCTACCGCTGATAATCCAGCCAATAATGGGACTAAAAAGGGTAAAAATCCTCCTCGTTTAGCTAGGGGCAACATTCTTGGCTTACCACCTCTCCCTGTACTCTTCGGAGAATGTTGAGGATTTTTTTTTTTTTTCATTTTCAACCTCTTTTTAACGTTAAGTCTGCCCCCAATACTCCTCTTCAAACCCGCGCCCATTTTCAATTTTAGCTTCATAGCACGTGATACCGTCCATGCAGCTGCTCGTTCGAGCAAAGATGCGTCTCGAGCCGTCACACGATGTGATGCCTGTTCCACAAGTTTTCGGTCAGCGTGATGACGTGTTTCAAGGTCTTTACTTTGCGAATAGGTGATATCGTGCTCACGACAAAACTTGTCCAACGGGTTAATACCAGGATCACCTCGGGCTAAACGTTTAGCTAGATGCGTGCCCGGACCGCAGTACTGATAGCCTGGTATATGTAGTTCAAACGGTAATGAATTAATGACCCTATTCAATACACCTTGTCCAACCGAAGTTGGTTTTGACATCGGTTCTTTGCGACAAATTGAACTGACGATGAATCAATGTCCATGCACTTTTGAAAACTGAGGAAAAAAAGTTAATTGCTAGTCTATAAATACTCATCGCTCCCTCACAACTTCAATCAAAAGCAAATATGCATTTCATAAAGCAACCGTACTCCATTCAGGTGGTCAATCTCGACAGTAAAACGGAGGTAGATATTCCGAAGCGGCATGGTCCTTTGTTACCTAATACAATTAGGTCCATAATTTGCGGTCCATCTAATTGTGGAAAAACGAATGTTGTTGTGAGTTTGCTGGAGAGTTGTAATGGAGTACGCTTTGAAAACGTCTACATCTATTCGAAATCGTTGGAACAACCCAAGTATCAATATTTGGAAAAACTGTTGTCAAATATCGAAGAAATTGGATTTTTCCCATTCTCGAACAACTGTGATGTAATTCCCCCGAGTGAATCGTTACCCAACTCAGTGTTTGTATTTGACGATGTTGCCTGTGACAAGCAAGATGTAGTCCGAGAATATTTTTCCATGGGTAGACATGCACAAGTCGATTGTTTCTACTTATGTCAAACGTATGCAAGAATTCCCAAACACTTGATTCGTGACAACGCAAACGTTTTGATCCTATTCAAACAAGATAATATGAATCTACGCCATGTATATGATGATCACGTCAACAATGACATGGTGTATGAAAAATTTCAGAAACTTTGCAGCATCTGTTGGCAAAAAAAATATGGCTTTCTTGTGATTGTCAAGGACAACCCACTGAAAGCAGGTCGGTATCGGAGGGGGTTCAATGAATACGTCGTCTGGTAATTCATAGCTTTCAGTTAGACTCCACCTTTCGAAGTACAATGACGTCTGATTTGATGAATGAGTCCGCGGCGCTTGATGCTGGCACGAAAAAGGTGAGCAGAAATAATTCTGCAAAAGTTGGTGTTGAAAAAATTAAAAAAGCGATCGCGCGATCCAGCAAGACGATTCGTGCAAAATATATGGCACTGAAAGTTGGTCAATCGGAAGTTGAGGATGCTCTAGAAAAAAACCTGGCACCAATCGTAGCACCGCTGAAGATGTTAGCTGAGCGTGGTAACATTGATGATTCGTCGGAACGAAAGTCAATGATACAGGTGAAGCGAAAACTTGAGCTAGACGATGAGGATGATGATGTGGAGCAGAATCGAAATATTCGTTTTAAACCATCGAGCACCCCGCTTGCAAAAGATGTTCGAAAGAAACGACTGCAAAGTGCGCCTGCTTCAATGGAAATCGGCTCGCCATCGACTAATGATAGCGTTTTCCTGAACTCGGAAACCATAGCCCAGTCTCATTCCGATGAAGCCACTATGCGCGAAATCTTGGAATCCCCTACCGGTCGGGCTAATGCTAAACAATACATTGACCAGAATTTTGGTGAATTGACTAAAATATATTTCAAAGGATTGATTTTTGATTCAGCCAATATATTTGACACAACGTATGGCATTCGGTTTGTCGATGGATCATGGATGATTGGTGATTCTCCCGTCGAAATCGATAGAAATGATAATATTATAGTTAAAAATGTAACGTACAAATGTACGCGAGGATTATTGGAACTGATTTTCAAAAGAATTCCCGATCCAGAAATATTTACCGAAACTGATCTGGCAAAATACAAAAGTATATTACTTGCAACTAATGCCCACAAGCGTGGGTACACTGCGAGTGGTCAATTAAATGGAAATAAAAGTTACAAATGGAGGTCCATAATTGCAAATTTGTTCCATACCGCGGCACGCAGCCACTCTTCTGGAAGAGGTCTGATTCCAGGTAAAATGGTTGTCACAAATAATCCCACAGATTACGTGTACTGGGACAACCCGAATGAACTTGTGGAAAGATTGCAGCTTTTGATTGCCTCCAAGACTGCTGGTCACACGGGTCATGACAATGAAATAATGTCCATCGTAGAGGAAATTCGTGAGGCAGGCTTCATTGAATAAATAGGCAAACTTATTTGATTGTTCATCAGTGTAGAAATGTCAGTTGATAAATTCGGAAGACATCTCGATTCTAGACGTCTCCCTATATTGCACACATCCAGCAATAACGGTGGTGGTAATATTTTCAAAATAACTGGTGACGTCAACTTTCACGGTAAAAGGTTAATGAATGCAGCCCTCCCAATCGAGTCAACCGATGTTGTGACCAAGGCGTACATCGATGGGAATTTCTTGACCTCTGAAAATGGTGGACATTTCAATTTAAAAAACAGGCGATTGGAACAAGTTCATGCACCGCTGGCTGAAAACGATGCCGTGAATAAACAATACGTTGATGCTATGAAAACTGATACGCTCCAGCTTTCGCACTACGACGAACTAACATCTAAACAGTTTGATGCGCAAAATCATCGGATAATCCGTATTGGTACGCCGCTAGCTGACGATGATGCCGTTACCAAGAGATATATTGATGCACTTCACACAAATGTGTTACAACCTGAAGCCGATGGAAGTTGGAATTTCAAGAAAAAATGTTTGAGAAACGTTTCAAATCCGATAAATCAACTCGATGCAGCAAATAAAGTATACGTCGATCAGAAAAACGTGACGGTGGATGGGCATTATACCTTTACTGGCAAAAGACTAACTATTGTTGATGACCCCATCCACAGTTCTGACGCGGCAACGAAATCATACGTTGATCGGGTGAGCGCTCAAACAAGGCATTATATTGATACAAAACCTACTGTGAAACGAGTGGGTCTTATGGATGACTTTGATTTTGAGAACAGGGCGCTACATAACGTGCGGAAGCCTACTCAACCGTCCGACGGGGTAAACAAAGAGTACGTCGACTCTCTACATAATGAAGTGAAAAATGAACTTCGAATACTTGTCGATCGTGTGAGGAGTCACCATTGAAATGAGTAAAGAAAAGCTGCGTTTGGTAAAAGAATTGCATGCACCAGCGCGTCGTAATTACCAACGCAGAAGGGTGATTACTCGCGGTTATGATGATTTGTGGCAGGCAGATCTCGTTGATATGCAGCCATATGCGAGAATTAATAATGGATTTAAATATATATTTACAATAATTGATGTTCTGTCTAAATATGCATGGGCCGTTCCGCTCAGGAGTAAAAGCGCTAAAGATGTGTGTGAAGCATTTACCGCAATCATATCTGGACCTCGCAAACCTGAAAATCTTCAGACCGACAACGGCAAAGAATTTTACAATGCATCGTTCAAGACTCTTCTATCGAAATACGGAATCAATCATTATTCAACCTACAGCGTTATGAAGGCATCTGTCGTTGAACGTTGGAATAGAACTCTCAAAAATTCAATGTGGATGACCTTCACTGCTCAGGGGTCATATAAATGGATTGATATTCTTCAACGATTGGTTACCGACTATAACAATCGCGTACACAGAACTATTGGAATGTCACCGCAAAAAGTTACACCATTGATTGCAAAAAAACTTCTGACAACTGTGTACAGCAACATCAAAGTAGCGGGTACAAGAAAATTTAAAATCGGTGACTCTGTACGGATCAGCAAATACAAGACTGTATTTTCTCGCGGATTTACACCCAATTGGTCTACCGAAGTATTTAAAATCATTAAAGTGCAAGTCACAAATCCCGCAACATACTTACTGGAAGATTCTCGCGGGCAACCAATCTTGGGGGGCTTTTATGAACATGAATTAAAAATAGCTAAATATCCAGACGTACATCTAGTGGAAAGAATATTTCGTAGAAAGGGAAATAAAGTATATGTTAGGTGGTTGGGATTTGATTCGTCGCACAATTCTTGGATAAATAAGAAAAATGTTTTATAATTTTTTTATTGTAATCGAGTGTATTGATACATGAATAAATACAAAATATGTAAAAAATGAATGAAACTACCTAACCCCTCCGTTTTCCCGAATATTTCATGACTGATGTGCTATTGGAATATTGTAATGACCCCATGGCAATGTATCAGTAGAATTAGGAATGACATAGCGTTTTGTATCGTTTGAGCTCAGAGCTACCTTCTTCTCGCATATTGAATACACTGTATGCAACTTCGAACGTATGGTCTGCTGCTGTTTATCTAATTCACAGTTTGTGTTTAAGCATTCAAGATAATCTGCAAATGTTATTCCTCTTTGCACGACGCAATTTTTCACACCCTTTGCTTTTTTGACTTCAGCTTTTTTATTAATTTTGATAGAATACATTTGAGATCTTAAACCTACAAACTCAGTCATCACATCGCCATTATTTTCATCTTTCATTAATCCTGGAATTTTTTTATTCTTGAGGGGGATCTTATACAAATTATTTGGATCATAGTCACTTGTATCAAATTTTTCAATATCACGTTTCATTATTTCATAAATGTCATCACAATTTATTTCATATACATCAGTGTCTGTATAGAGTAGTTTGCATTCAGCTTGGAATTGAGGTTTCATATATTCATAATGGAAGGCGTATATGCATGTTTTAGATAAATCTAATATACACATTCCAACGTAAATTGGTTTGAAGAACTTCACCTTCAACTTTCGCAATTCTATAGCAACAAAATTTTCTGAAAATATCGTTCTTCGATGGAAGTTCGGTTTTGCAATCAAAGATTTTGCGCCGTATCGTCCATGCCATTTACTGATTAATTTTATATCGACATGATTACGCACATTTTCCATTGTTTTACCGAACACGGCATTATTCATCAATTTGAACAAGTTCTTTTCGAAATTATTCTTTGCTCGTGTGCGCATACTAGTATTCAAATCAATATATGAACCCAACCATGCTGACTGTTCGAATTGTAAAATTCGATATATTTTACATAATTTCAACCCATGACCAAGGCACTGCTTGAGATTTCTATAATGGATAATGTACCGGTGTTTAGTGTACAAAGTTGCCAGCAGTTTCACATCCTTCGTATTTGGAGCCTTAGTATGGGTAGGGCAAAAGGGTAAATCTTTATGATGATCGTGCAGTTCCTCAGGATATTCTAGATCAACTTCCAGAATATATCCTATGGGAGCGTCATCGGAAATGAGTGTTACATCAAAGTTCGATACATCCGCAAGCCATTCAAATTTTCCAGTAGGTAAGAATTGAGACATCGCCCAACCGTATAAATTATTCACATCAAAGTACATTAAATATTTCTTAGGAGCATTCACATCGTAACTGTCTATGTAGCTATTATTGGCTCGACTATACCTGTTGGAACACTGACTCAAACCGCCTCGTATACCTCGTTCTACATATAATAACATATCTACATCAGTTAACAACTCCAAGCGAATTCTCGTATATTTGAGCATTGCATCCCACGTCAGCCCCGGGAGTGTATAATAATATGCTGGATCCAAATCATACGTCCTCATGCAACTTTCTCTGAAATTTTCATATACATCTGCCAACAGTAAAACATCCGTCTTCAAATATAAATCACTATATTCACCCAGTGTTTGTATGTTAAAGGATTTCCAAACATTTGTAGCATGTGAATAATCCTCCTCTAGAATACCCTTATCAGTCAATTTATTGTAGAATTCTTCTATTGGGGGGAGCACAGTATCATTCAACTTATCCAATGAGCTCAAGTAATCATAAGGGAATACTCCTTTTCGCGTCAGGAGTTGGAACTTTGCGGAATTGACGTCACTGAATGTATTCCTCATTATTTTCAACTCATTGACCCCCAAATATGAACTGAGTTTATCCAAACTGGAATTCATGAATTTAAATGAATCAATAAACCTCAGCTTAAAAGTACTACTCCCATAGACTGTCTTCGTAAATGAGATATACGTTTCTTTATTCAAAGCTAACACCGATACTTGCCCTTCAAATGCCGTCATCAATTCGGTTATCACAAAATGTGCATCGTAACCGGTCATATTGTGAAATACGATCGGAATCACTCTATCGTCTTGGTAATTCAAATTACAACCTACATGCGCTGCACCTCTATAACGACCAGTAAAATGACAATGATCGTGAACGCGTGGATGTGTATCGGTAAATACACACCCGCATATGTGACAGCTTAGTGCATTCTTATAATCTGCTTTTTCATGCTGAGTTAAGTTATTCATTTTCACGGGATTGCCATACGTTGTTTGCAAGTTGTCCGCTAATATTTTTAGTTCCAGAACAAACCATCGTGCTGGATGGGGTCCCCTATATGACGCATATCGCGATCGGGACTGATCGTATGAACAATGTACATAATACCCAACACTGTACGCTTCATACTTTTGGTATGCATAAGATTTTTTATTCAGCAATTCATCAGTTCCCAATTCGGTTAATAAACATTCAAAGTCGGCGTACACTATAAATGGAACGAACTCTTTCCGGTTGAAATTTTTGAACTGAAGCCATTTAGTTTCTTCAGTGGGAAGCTCTACGGCACAATCATTTACTTTCTTGCAGTCAGTAGTGTGGTTACTCAAACGTATTTCACTATGAAACACATGTAAACACCTGTCGCAGATGAATTTTCTCCTCTTTGAGTCTGATAGCTGGTTTGAAATCAATTTCGAAAGATTTTTAATCCAACAAAAGTGATTTTCGCCATCACTGTTTTGCACCATTAACAAATTAATGTGTTTCATCTTTTTATCATTAGTTAGATACAATGGCTCGATTTCAATACCCTTCTTTTTACGTTTCTTGCCGAGGATGAAAACATTGATAGACAGAGTATTCATTTTCTCAAACTTTGGTATTTGTTTGAGTGTCATGGGAAACGAAATGCTTGTCAAATTCAATATGGTTGAGAAGTGGGGATAAGAACTTGGTCGATCGGAATGCTGTGTTGCAGGATATAAAGCTGAAACAACCGCCCAAGCAAAACATGCACCGTCTCGCACACGTATATTAATTACAGCTTTTCTGGCTTTGATGTTAGCGGGTAATTCTATAAAACTGGCCCCGTTTAGTGGTTGACATCGATTCACATTGACCTAAAAATTGATGAGTCTAGTCAAAACCCATCCGCTATCCCTCTCCTGGAATTCTTCCATCTGAGTTATTATGGGTGTGACAACGTAGTGTGCATACCAATCCTGCAAATTTGTTGTTAAAAGTAGTTGCTCGTTTGCAGTATTGAAACATTTTATATCACTTTTGTCCTTTAACATAAATTCACCATTCAGAGCTGTATTCACTTTAACGCACTTGTGTTTCGTTAGCGCATTTTTGATGCGAATGATGACCAGATATTTAGCATCTTCCAAGAATTGTTTCGGGTCAATATGCTGTATGTTGATCACTAATCCAGTCCGAATTCTTCCTTTGAATGCTGATTCAAAGTCCTGCCAGCATACACGACTGCTTCGCTGTGTGACATTTCCAATTCCTTGACCGGTCTTAATCTGTTGCTGGATCAAAACTCTGAGACTCTTCAATCTACCGATTCTTGACTCCAAACTGTGTTTAGTTCCACATGACACATTCAATTTTTTCAACGCTTTACTCAATAAGCGTATGGTAACATCGCAATTTCTGATCCATCTTGCGATATTTTCAACACTTCTTGAATATTTTATTAATCGGAACATATCAATCAATTTTTTTTCCATGAAAATTGATAAATCCAATGCTGAGGGCATTTTTTTTAACAATGAGTATTACAGTACCCCGACACGGCAAATCGCTCACTACTCAGAATTTCTGCCGAATGTCGCTGTACCTTTGAGAATTGTCGTATTTATGTCACCCCAGAGCACTGAAAGTGGTTATAAAGATCTGAGGAATCAAAGTGGTTATAAAAATCTGTCGATTAATCTAGCGAAACCGGGGTGTCAATATAAAAAATCCGTAAACGCATCTCCGCAACAGTGTTGCGGATAGTAACGAGTCGCCAATTATAATAATCTGTTGCAAAATCAGACTATCCGGTGAAGAGGGGGTAATTGTAAAAATCTTCAGTGGCGTTTATCGATAAATATCGGGGGTACGGCATGATAGAAAAGTGGCAGATCGATGAATGTATAATCATAGCAATTATAATCACAAAAAAATTTGTAACGAGATAGTCGTTGGTACTCATCGATAAATGTATAATATATAACATAAAAATTTGTAACGTAAGATTCATCTCCGCAACAGTGTGACGAATAAAATCTATTGGTATTCATCGATAAATGTATAATTGTACCACTTACCACCGACCTTCATCGATAAATGTATAATATATAACAGAAAAATCTGTAAGATTCATCTCCGCAACAGTGTGACGAATAAAAAAATGTATAGCAATCTATTGGTATACATCGATAAACGTATAATTAAACGACATAGTCGTAAGATTCATCTCCGCAACAGTGTGACAAATAAAAAAAATCGACCCTATGCTGCGGTAAAGGCGCGGGTTAGAACTCTCGAGAAAAAAGGAGAAAGTAAAGGCGCGGTCGCAGATGAATATGCAAAGTGGTCTAGCATCCGCGTGGTCTAGCAGCCGCGCTACTTCACTACTGATGGTACCATAAAAATGGTTTTGGTCGTAATAATCCTGTAATAAAATAAGAGATTAGTAGCACTATATCTTCCTATATGCATTCAGGTTGACGTGTGAATCCGCATGACTTGTATGCGCATGGCTGTGTGGGACTCTAATTGAGTTACGTGATGTATGGTGAAAATATGAATTTTTTCATCCATCGTCAGCTGCTGAATGAAACGTTGGTAATTCTGACCGATCTAGCAGTAACTCTGTAGTGTTCCAGCCAATATTCGATATCAATGTTTTTTAATCCAAGTAGGTTCAATAACTATTTTACCAAACGAAATTGTGTATTACAATTTTGTCATACCTGAATGCATAAAAAGGTAGAGATATCAGTACATAATACATGTTATCGTGTTGATTGATTATTCCATAATCATTTTCGCCGATAATCACCAATGAATTGTGGCAACATGTTTCTTGTTTCAAACTTTTTTTTTTGCATAACCAGGTATTGTTTTTTCAGTGTTCGACTTAGGTCCAGTTCCACAATCGAAGGTTCAAATTTTTACTAGGTTTAAACTGCTAAAAATTGCCTGTCGTTGGCTGAATCCATCGCTAAGCCAAGTTTAAACTGTAAACCTCCTTTTACATATAGTAAAAAGAGGAGTCTGTTTTGATTTTGTACATGGGACATATTTATTTTTTGCCTGTAATCAGCTCTACTGGGTAATTTTACTAGCTGAACTTCAATTATGCCAGCAGACATATTCATGCGACTGTTGTTCTTTCAATTCACGGCTAGATTGACTATAGTTGGATGAGGACTCTCTTTCGTTATCGTTTTCTTCACTATACGATACGACGGACGACTTGTGCACAGGCATATTATAATACGATATATTTTTGTAGCTGTCAGCTAAGATCGTTTCAAATGAAATTTTTCACCTGTGATGCAAGTCAGTCCGTTGTACTGCATACACTGATACCAATGAAACAGATGTTACACTGATTCAAATTCGTCCAGCATCCGTCAAGATAACATGTATCGAGTTATAATTCACCGAAGCGTAAGCAATATGCAATTGATATTTTGTAAGTTAGGGATATCAGTTATTGTACATGTCTCTATAAACTCATGGTACATGTTATATGATAGATGCTGGAGCCAAATTTGGTATAAGTCCACAGCTGTTTCTTGGTAAAGTGTATATGTTGCGTCTATTATACGTTATCAGTATGACAGTTTATTCTGTAATACAACTATTCACCGAAACGATGTACTATGATCTCTCACTGACTGGTTATGCGTATATTATGATTACGTACATATTTTCTGCGTTATGCATTCCGAACCAATAATTGACTGTGATTTAATATTGATATCGAAGAAATCAGTCTGACTTTTTTCAGTAATTCATAAAATCGTAGAGTTCGTTAATTGTCAACTCTTTGTCCACATGTATTATGAAGTACCAGCTAATTTATCGATTGCATGCCTGTGCATGTAGGCTGTGGTTATAATATTTGAGACCAATGTATTTACACTGTTTTTTCAATTGCAGAGTTGATATTTCCAAGTTATTTTGTTTTTTTTTTTCACATTTTCAGGTAGAATTATTTACAAATAATTAGAGACAAATAGAAACAATCTCCAATATAAATGTTTAATTTTTGATATATTATACATGTAGTTTGACTTATGAAAGAATTATCTTCGGTTTTTTTTTTTTTTTTTACGGTGGGCAACTTTTGTTCAGTACTTACTTACTGACCTATTCGGATAATCGATCGAATATTCATATTGTACCATAAAATATATTTATATTTGTAACTGTGAATAGGGCTGGTAAGCCTGTGATGGTATACATGGTATATATATTATCAAACAAACATGTAATTGGCAAAGCATTCATGGCAATATAAATCGGAAATTTTATGATATCGCTTCTAATACCATCATGTAAATGTCCTTGGCTCCCCGTGGCCAGATCTGTTTATGTATTTGCGTATCGTTTACACCCAGCCAATTATTTGCTTTATCTTTTAGCATTGCAGTATAGTGACCACTATCTATACTTTCACCGTGATGAAATATCGCGCTATTTATCTTGAATTTCTTATTGTCGAGGGTAATTTTTGTAGTTGGTACTGCGTTCAATTTGAAATTTGTTATTTTAGATGCCTGTCCATCTTGATACGTAAATATCATGAACTGCACGACAATGATATGTTTTACCGAAGCAATTACAGTTTTTTGTAGCTTATTGCTTTTCTGACAATTCTCGCACGTACTGTCAAGTTTTGTCCATCGTGACAAAGTGTTATTAAACAAATCTTGTAGGTTCTTGGGGTTCTTGATACTTGGTGTAAACGATACGGGTATGGCTAAAATGTAATTTGGCTGTGCGATCTCAGAGCTGAGTCCGCAATCGTTACATCTGATCGTCGTGATCAACTGATGTTCAATCGCTTTTTGAGTTAAATCAGATTTCTCGCAAATAGCTGTAAGGAATTCAGCCGCGTCTTGTTGTAAATTTTCTGTGAAATTTTTGCCTGCTAATTCTCGAACCGCAAAGGAATTTATTGCTGCACTACTTGTGACGTAAGAATAGGCTAATTTTTCTAATGGGTCGTTATTATTCAGCTTAATCAATTCTTGTATTATATTCGAGCAGTGGAATATACACTGCAGAGTGGCATTTGCGTAACATGAAACTCTGTCCTTATTTTCCATGCCAACAATGGTGCGCAACGGATTTGGCAATGTGTTATCATATACTTCGATTTGTATATTTTGCGTGCATGAGGGAACCGACCATACGGTGTCTTTGACCGTTAATTTAGCTGCACGTGTAATATTAATTTCAGCCAATTCGGGTTTGTATTGTACCCTGAGTCGATTGTACTCGCAGCTTCCTGAACTTTTATTGCCTGTGGATTGAAATTTATCAAATGTAATCCGTCGAGAGACTTGACTCTTGACAATGCAACGTATGCTTGTCCAGCAGTGAACACAGTCTGGCCTATGTCTATAACTATGCTGTTCAAAGTTAAGCCCTGGCTTTTATGTATCGTGATTCCGTAACTAAGAGACAGGGGAAATTGATTTCTGAATATAAAGGCACCATTCATTATTTCGAATTTTGTGGATACCCTTTCGATGGTATACTCTATCCCCGATGCTAGGGCAATCGTTAATGATTGTACCTCGCGTGTGTCGATATCTCGATTTACGGAAATCACATGACCTATGGTACCGTTTATAATACCTGTAGATACGTCGATGTTTCGTCTAATCATGATTTTTGCCCCAATCTTAACCGTTATTGTTTTTGCGAGTCCAGCCGTGCGAGTGCTGTCCTCGTGTTCCTGATTCAGGAGTTTTGTTATTTTTTTTTTCAAATACGGTATGCAATCAATGCTGTCTTTGGCATTGAGTTCAATTTCGTCGCCTGGAATTTTGGTTAACATGGCTGTGTTCAAAATATCACATTGGTTCCGAGTCGGAAAAAGACAGACTGTATCTAGCGACAATTGGTTGATATAATTGCATAATTCGTCGAGTCTGGCTCCGACCGACGTACCGGTAAGGTTTATTTTCCTAGAATCTAGAATCTGTTGGTCGGCAGTGGTCAAAATTCCGAATCTAACCCGAGTTAATATCTCTTGGTAAGTTGTATCATTCTGTTGGCGTACGTTTGTCAACAGCTCGTCGTACGAAAATAGATCGGTCCATAGATTGACCGCACCTACTGAGCCAATATATTTTTGTATTTTGTCTTTCGACAGGTTCAGGTATGCTGAATCCGCATTTACTGGCGGGAGTTGTAGTAAATCACCCATAAGTAGAATATGTTTTCCACCGAACCAGCCATCATTAGTATTTTTTGTATCAAATATTTCAGTTAGTCTTAAGTGTATATACATTAACGTGACGTTTGATATCATTGAAACCTCATCTATAATGAACAATACTACATCTTTTAATTCGTTTCGTAAGATTTTCAACACTTCGTCGGACAATTCTTTGTATTTGGGTGTGCCGCCGTGCTCAACTGGTAGCTGGAACAGTCTGTGCACTGTCAGTCCATCGACGTTAAAGGCCGCCAAACCTGTTGGTGCCGTGACAGCAGTCGTTGCACCGAGTATTTGTTTTGTCCAGCACCTAATAGTTTTTATGAGAAAACTCTTACCCGTACCACCAGCTCCACTTACGAACATTCGTAATGGTTCAATACGTGTTGAGATTAAAGAGGTTCTGACAGTATCAAATATTATTTTCTGTTCGTCATTGAGTTGTGATATCATGTCAACTACGTCAAGGTCTTTGAGTTGCCCTTCCGCGTTATTCAAGTCCTGCATAGCCAAGTTGGCTTCTACTGGCTGATAATGTAACGGATTATCTCTGTTGTCATTTGAATCTTGGCTCAGATTGCTCATCATATTCGTAAGATCATCCAGCTTTTGTTCGATCAGTTCTTTCACCTGATCGAAACCTTTTTGAATATCGGACAATCGCTCGTGGTAACTCATTAATTCTAATAAGTCTGCCTTGCTTTTCTCGAACGCCTCGGCGTACGAATTACAATTATTTTTCAACTCATCAGTATCACGCCACGGTTTGAAAAGTAGCAACAACGCATGGAAGTACTTTTCAGGCTCTACATTCGGATTATATTTGTAATGATTTATCAAATAACCGCGCTGTCTTTTTTTCAAATACAAACCACCGCCTAAATCGTATATCTCTGCTTTGCTATTTTTTGGTATTATTTTAGTTATTTCGTACCATTTGGCGTAGTCGTATAAATGTACCGACGCTAATTCCTCCGGTCTATTCGGGTAGTAATCGTCAATGAGGGACGGATAAAAAATATCTGTTGAACCCGGAAATAGTTTTTCTACAGTTTTGTACGGTTTAACTCTTTTATTTCTGAGCTGATTTACGTCTAACCATTTTATGGTTGTATCAGGATCAGTTCCGTACAACGGAATACCTAAGAGTGTATCAGCAGCTTCCAGAGCTCCGCATTCTCTGTTATTCAAGCTGCGCATTGCCACACTCCACAGCCGGCTGCTCAACGACTTGGTGGAATTGATATCATGAAACATATCGGTTGTATGAGTAGTTTCAGGTTTAGTACTATACTTAGTACAATACCAATTGAGTATTGTCGATTTTTCGCCTATGAACTGCATGTCCATGTTTCCTTCCCATGCACTAAGGACAACCGGATTATAGTCATTTATGAAGGCTTCTTCTTCATTTCGCGGTAAGTCGACGAGTCTGCTTTTTGATTTTAGCTGTTTTCTACCCGCAATCGACATGGCCACGTCTTTTATTATCAGCGTGTCTGTAATTGGTCTTGGAAATCCGAATCTGCATATTTTCATGAATCCTTTTTTAGTTTTCTTATTTCGCATACAATAATCGTTATGCTTGTGTCTCTGATGCGTGTCTACTCGACGATACAACGTCGGCGATACATGTTTATTGGGCAGTCTGCAAGTAATATGCTTGGAAATGAAGTTGGCGACTTCTTCCGTAGATGACTCTCCGATCGTGGGAGCATCCTTAATCCAGACTAACAAATGGAAGTGCTGTGTTCCTCTGCCTTGGTATTCTCGTCTCCAAAAGTAATGGCTGACTTCTCCAATTGGATTGTCATTGGAACAGATGAATTTCAGCATCGCTCGAAATTTGTTATCTAGATATCTCGAGGCTGAAACTGGGTCTCTCGCTACTAGTTCACTTGTAGACATACCAGCCATTTTTGGTCCGTTAACGTTTTTAATATATTCAGCTAAATCATCCCACATCCACTCGCTGGGACTTAGCGTGAGAAACCACGTTGCCGGACCATAATTTTGTACCATGCATCCCAACTCATTTCTCGGCTTGCGCCAATACTGGTCTGTATTCCGTAATTTCGCGAAAATAGTGGTCAGATTTCCTTCAAGCTGTTCTTTTGACATCAATTCCAAATACTGACCGGCATTCATTTTTTCCTTTGGATTAATGACATTTAGTTTATGAAATATACCACCCTTCAACTGTCGTATGTTATGAGGTTGAAGTTCGTAACGTTAACGTAACAGAATATTCGTTGAATAAATGCAATATTTCGTGATTCAAATGTTGTTAGAATTGTAAAATACGCGAAATAAACATGTTTCACACAATTTGAGGAATTATGCACCGTTTTTGATCCATTTGAAACGTTCGAGCCTTAAATTTAATAACTTTTTGGTGAATATTTTGTTGCATTAACGTTACGAACTTCAACCTCATCGTATGTTCGAGTCGTGTAACAGGTAGAACAAATACTGTTGATTCAACCTGAAGACGGAAAAACTGGACATAAGCCTACATTTTATATAGTCGAATTCTCGCAGAGGGATCGTGCGGTCGTGATGCTGGCCATTGTTACCATAAGGGTACAAATCTGGGAAGCACATGACGTCTAGATATTTATCCCATTGACTTAAGGGTGCTTCTTCTACCTTGAGCATTTGATATAGAGCCGTTGCATTCTTATTTTCTCTATCGGCACTGATCGGATAGATCGTATACTGCTCGTAGTAATCTTGGCTATCCATTATTTGTGTTAATATTGCCCGACGCTTAGTACTCATCTCGTCATTACGGTCCATGACCGAATCCGCATGTTCTTCCAAACCAGGCTTTTCTGTCTCTACCTGAATTTCCACGTCTTGCGCGAGTAAATCTAACAACGAGTCTGGCTCAGCGGGTAATTCAATCTCGGCATAAAAAGGATTATTTTCCCTGAGCCAAACGAGTGTCTCGTAGATCTTTTTCACGTCCACCAAGCTACTCCACACGACTTTTGACTTATTCGGTAGTCCATAGACCATCACGAATAGTTCTTGATTCAGATTTAGCGCGTCAGTTGGTGCAGGTAATTTTTTTAGTGTTTCCTCCAACGGCAACGGTAAATGGAACGTTCGACCTTTTACTTTTTGCACTCGCAACTTATTTGGAAGATTTTTTTTCGCTACTGTACCCATTCTTAGTACCGTTTGAAAAGCCTTTGCCCTTTGTATGAGGATTTTTTCATAATCATTAAGAGTGAAGAGAACGGGTGGCACGTCGCCTATCGCTAGCTGATTCAATAAACACGTTGGTGGCATTTCATTATCACGGAACTTTTCTAAACAGTATTTACAGATATAATCAGACGCATTGTCGGACGCATCAATGTGAGTTTTCATCTGTGACCAATAGTGCCCTGTGATAGGTTTTCTGAGTTTTTTCATATCTCGCGTGTCTCTACGGTAACAAAGTTTTTCGCACGATACGCAAGCCAATCGTGGTGTATCCATCGATTGTTGGACTAGCTCATGGAATGCATGTCTATATTTGTTTGCAATTTCATCTTCGTTCAAATTTATTATTTCAGAACACAGTTGATACATAGCAGCTTTCTCAGCTGTTTCGCTGGAGAGTTCTTTCAAAAGAAGTAGATCTCCTCGTACTAAGGCACTGTCTATGCAATTGATTTTCTCCACTAGTCTCATAAGTTCGTAAATGTATCTCGTGAAATACCGAATCTGTGGGAAGTGCGGATGCAATAACTGAAGCGGTAAGAATTTCGAATTGCAACTCACAGGATTGGTATAGCAAATTTGTGCGTGTCCTAATTTGTGCTGTGACGTATTGACACTACATTGGTTCCAGTGTTTCAATGTATTACGAATATTTGCTATTTTCCATGAACGTATAGCCTGAAACACATATTCCAGCCTACTAATGGTATGTGAATTTGGTTTGATACACAGCTCTGAGCAAGCCCATGATTTTCGTACATGTGTGCTTGCAGTTACCGGTAAAACGTTAGCTATCTTTCCCGTTGATGTACTGATGAGCGGGTCCATTACAATCTGAAGCTCATCATAAGCTGTATCGGTATAATAAGGGTCGGACGAGCCTGTATGTTTTGATTCCCCGCAAAAGGCTGAAATTTTCGATTCTGTATCAGACGATTCTGCCGCTCGTACCGAACAAATCTCGATCTTATTCTTCAGATTATTCAGCGTACGTCTCACGCTTAGTACGATACGTTTTCTCGCTTGAATGCACCATTTTATAATTTTTTCTGCCTCAATTCGTTTTTGTGGCTTTGATTTACAATTAATTTTTGCGGATAAGATGGTAATATATTTTTCTTCCGATCCTAACAGTGTTATTGTACTGCTCCGCCTACCTAAGTGCCTATATTTCTTCAGAATATTTTTAGTTCGGATAAATTTCTGTTGCCCTCTTAGTTCTTTACGAGCGTGTCTGACTTTATCGAGTATTGCTTTGTTTACATCGCGATTAATGGCATACTTGTTTCGTTCATATTCTTTTCTTATTTCCGAATTAAGAGCATATTTATTAAATTCGTACTTTTTTTTGTTTTCGGGGTGTGCAGAATATTCAACCCTTTGTTTTCTGGCCTTCATCTCAGGATTGGTTGCATATCTTGTTTTTTCACGTGTCTTTTTGATATCAGGATTTGCTGTGTATTTTGTCCTTTCACGTGTTTTTTTTATATCAGGATTGGCAGCATATTTTTGTCTGTCACGTGTCTGTTGAATCTTAGCATTAGCTGTATATTTTTCTCTTCGACGAGTACGTTGTAGTTCACGAGTCACAGCAGTTGTTTTCTTCTCGTACAATGTTTTTTGTTCTGAATCTTCAGAATATCTCGCTTTTTTTTGCAATTTTATTGCTTCCGCATTAGCAACATAATTTGCTCGTTTTATTCCAGATGTCGCACTCTGGCTTATATTCCGTTGTGGCTTATCAGCGCTGCAATTTGCTTTGCATTCTTTGTCACTCTGTGCTTGCCCTATGAACGAACGAGTAGCATCTCCGATTGAGTTCGTGCTATTACTACTGCTTCTCTTTTGAGCTGAATAGTTTTCGCGTCTTTTTCTGTTCATTTGGTCCTTGTGAGTGGCCCACCATCTGTTTTTGCGATTTGTCTGTATTGGGAGAGTTATGTTTGTTTTATCGCTATTGCATTCTTGTTTGCTTTTTTTGCCACTATCGTCCGTCGTACTTTGTGAGGCAAGTGAAATGACATGCCGTGGTACTGTTCGACAGACCGATGCATACGTTTTCGCAGGCGATTCTTGTATTTTCGACCGGTCTGTATTTTGGTCTTGTACGATTGTAGTACTTCCTATTGCAGGAAACGCACTTATTGTATTTTCGTTGAGTATGCGTAGTAAATGCCGTCTCATCGTTACTGTCGTTCTTCTACGCCCATCGTTATCTACGTAATAGCGCTCGGTCACAGGGTCCTTACCCAGTGCAAGCGATGTTGCGATTGCACACGCAAACACTCCGCATGATTTTGAATCCGGTTGTATTTGTACATTTTCGTACATGATCGAATATTTTTCATACAGACGATTCAATATTTCATGTTGGAGGGGCGATAATCGGTGTTTCAACGTATCGTACACGTGTACTACTGACCCATCGTAGTATATGCAGGTCCAGTGACCGATCTCGTCTGGACCAATGTTTCCGCTGTAGAGGATCTGAATATCCCGATCGCTGGTAACACGTTGATACCAATGTAACCCTTGATAGAATATCGGATCTTGTGGTTGGAAAGTCGTCGTGTCAGTTAAAACGTTCAGAAATGCATTTATACAATTGTCATGTAGCTCCTCTGCAATGTTCATAATGCAGGCTGCGATCTGTGCCCTATTTGCACGTACTATTGCATTAACGTCTATTTGTTCGTCAGTGTCGTCTGTAATGTCTATTATAAGTGGCAAATTTACATCAGCTGTTTTATTGTGTTTTGGCGTGTCAGTTTTACCTATTCTGGCGGATCGCTTCGCCTCTTTTTGTTGTTGCTGCATTTTGCTGTAGCTACGTTTCCTATTTTTCGGCATTTTTATTTATTGGACTACCTGTATTAAATACTACTCAACTTATACTTAGGATTTGTCTATTTATCGTTGTATATTCTGACTTTCTTGTATTTATGAATGAATAATTGTTATTGGCTGTACTCACATATAGATTTTTTCCGGTCTTCTGATTTAACTGTTGCGTGAATTCTATTTTATACACAATTATACAATAAAATTTTTCATGCACGTATTTAGAAAATCAAAGAAATCCACTATGTTTATTCTCGTAATCGTACGTCGATTTTACAATCTTTAATATCGTTTGAGGAACGATATGTGAAAATTAATTTTTGCCGGCACTGCAGTACGCTGACACGAATAACCTCGAACTTGTCGATTAAGAACAATATATTGCGTACTGACAATGAGATAGAATTATTGATATTGTTACAGTAAAGAAAATGAATAAATTCGCGTGTTTGTGTGAATTCGAACGATGTTCAAATGCACCGAAATAACACTCACTTGTCGAATAATTGCAAGATTTATCTTTCGATATGCGCTTTGCAATACCTCCAAGTGGAATGGAAGTTCTACTTTCTATTCGCTGATTTTTCAAAATGACGTTCCTAAAGTCATCTATTTGAGTTGATCTCATCTCTATTGTGCTTATTATTTCCGAAATTTGTCAATAGAGTGCAGTCCTATTGACGCGTATTTTATGTGGACAATTTATTCATCACATGTTTCAATTTAATTACTCGTTGTTCTATTTTTCCGAAGATTGCTTCTTAATTAATTTACTTAGTTGTCTTCTGAATATAATTCTGTTGTTATAATAATTGCAATACGTAAATAGATGGATAATTTTGGTTGAACTGAATTTGTCCAGTCAATGCTAACAGGACATCGCCATCTGGACAAAATTTTATGCAGTTGGACAATTTATTTCAAATTGTTTGGTTGTGTGTGTGAGTATGTGATCTTGTCAATGTATATGCTACTAGATCAACGGTTTCAACCCTTCATTCTGCATTCGAATCTCGAAGCGTCAAGATGTGTAAGTATACATACACGTTTTCATACATTGTGTTACGGTCTGTTTTGTTGTAATTGTGTATTCCATAATATTTTTCAAATAAATGAAGTATTCTGATTCAGCTATTATTCGAATATTGTATACACATGCGAATAATGGATCAAGTAATAGAAAGATGCGTGTCCTAATTTTTTACGGCCAGTTACTCCCTTTTGTATTATGACGTGTTTGGTTGATTGTTTCAAGCTGACATAGTCTAATTTTATCAATTGAGCCCCCGGATCATAAAAGGGATCGCGCGGACAAAATCACATAGAAGTATTGTCACTTCTGAACATATGCC
This sequence comes from Tenthredo notha, assembly GCA_914767705.2. Lineage (NCBI taxonomy): Eukaryota > Metazoa > Arthropoda > Insecta > Hymenoptera > Tenthredinidae > Tenthredo > Tenthredo notha. The sequence continues at coordinate 2,890,891 of OU611908.1, read as the reverse complement.
GATCGGAAAAAAAAAAAAAAAAAAAGTTCATGAATTAAAAAATAGTCACTACTTTTTAATTGACTTTTTTTTTTTCTTTTTTCCCGATCGGCATATGTTCAAAAGTGACAATACTTCTATGTGATTTCGTCCGCGCGATCCCTTTTATGATCCGGGGGCTCAATTGTCTTTAATGGGTGGTATTGCTTATACGTCATCTTCATATTTCATTTATTTTGAAAAAAATTATCGCATCTAAAGTAGGGCTGTATTCTAAGCTAACTGTTGAGAGTCCACTTACTGACACCATTTTGTACTACTATTTTATTGAATTCAATCAAATCCAGAATTAAGAATGTAGGCTGATTCAATTTTGAAATTCTATGTTTCTGATAAGTTTGATTCTTTGCATAGCCAATATGTTTGTTTGATTTTGTTGTTTTGGAGTCTTGGAGTTTTGGAGTTTTGGAGGAAGCCCTAGATTTGTAATGCGTTCATAATTGTTCAATTGAATAATTATCCTATCAAATTGTTCTGTTTTCAATATTAATGGTGGGTATGATACCAATAATTTTGTTTGATTTTGTTGTTTTGGAGTTTTGGAGCAAGCCTTAGATATTTGTAATGCGTTCATAATTATTCAATTGAATAATTATCCTATCAAATTGTTCTTTCTTTAATGTTAATGGTGCATATAATATGGTGTATTTACTAAAAATATGATTTATTTGGTTTATAGCAGATAGTGAGAACTCCAATTTGGTAATGGACGGTGATGAGGGTGGTAGCGGAGAGCCACCAGCATTGGCTTCGTCCCAAGCGGAGGCAATGGTATGTATAGTATTAAACATAACAATGGTATGTATAGTATTAAACATAACAATGGTATGTATAGTATTAAACATAATCATGGCTTGCGTTGAATGAAAAGGAAGATATGAAGTAGACGGATCGTGAAAAACCAGACTATTTAGATGGGCCATTTAGAACGAATGTATTTCGTTGGACAGTTTAGAACAGGCATATTCTAATAGACTCATAGGCCGTGTATTGATGACGGTATATATTTGTTTTAATATTTTTTGTGAGTTTGGTTTATTTTAGATCGCTTGGCAAAATATACTTGTTCTAGGTGGACCACCATTTAAATATGTCTGTTTCTTCAGGTCCCGGTGAAGTACTTCTTAGATTAAACAAGAATTTGTCCATAAAGTTTTTTTTTCAATTTTTCTAATTGAGCTTGCAATCAATTATGTGCAATTTTTTTTTTTTTTTAATTTTTGTCTCTTATTAAGAAATTAACATTTTATGATCTATTTGTCAAAGTATTTATTGAATCATTAAAATCTTGTTGCATACAATACTAATAGTTAACGCTTTAATTGACAGATCAGACAGTTAAGAGAGTTTATGGAGCGTTACATTAGGCAATCGCCCAATGGACGAGCCCCAGATGATGGGGGTAGAGGCCGTGAGAGAGGACGCGGTGGAGGAATAATAGGAAGAGGAAGTGAGAGAGGAAGCGGTGGAGGAACAGTAGGAAGAGGAAGTGAAAGAGGACGCGGTGGAGGAACAGTAGGAAGAGGAAGTGAAAGAGATGGGCAAAGAGGAGGAGGACAGCGAGAAAGAACAAGGGAAAGATACGGAGAGTCTGATAGGAGCTTGGAAAGAGGAAGAGGAAGAGAAAGAGAAAGAGAGAGAGGACGCGGTGGAGGAGCGGTAGGAAGCAGAAATAGATCAGGAATAGGGGCAAGAGGGGGCTGGGATTGGAACGTTGTACGAGGAGGGGGTAGAGGGGGATGGGATTGGCGTGTTGGACGAGGAAGAGGGGGAAGAGGGGGATGGAATTGGAATGCTGGACGAGGAAGAGGGGGAAGAGGGGGATGGGATTGGGGTGCTGGACAAGGAAGAGGGGGAAGAAGGGGATGGGATTGGGGTGCTGGCCGAGGAAGAGGGAACAGAGGCGGAAGAGGCAGAAGGCGGGGTGGACGCGGGGGCTCTGTCCAAATTTATTTGTAAATTTTTTAAATAAAAGCAAATTTTCATAGTTTAATGTGTACGATTCATTCTTACCTTATCTATCATCAATTGGGTGCTGGTGTATTCAACAATAACTTCATTATCTTTTCATTCAGATTCCTTTTTTACTTTTGTTTATGCTTGTTTTTTCGTGATTGCAATCACGTATATGGACTGAAGTTTTATCCTCACTTGACTTACAAGGAATACGAATATGCTGATGAACTATGTTTTGTACATCGTAATGTTTATTCTGAAGCTTGTTCTACAGTTTATTTCTTAATTTTTTTCCATTACCAATGTTTTTCTTCATTTATAAATCATGATCTAGTAAATGACTCCCTGACCTATATGCATAGTTAAATGCAGGTGATTATTATGCATATCGTGGGTAATTCTATCGGGTCAAGTTTTGTATCTTTTTTGTGTGAAATTCTTCTTTTATTATTTGACATTTTCATCTCCAGATATTCATTATATGATTGAGTTAGAACTCAGTTTATAATGTCACATGGTCAATTATTACAATAAAATTTAAATTAAACTTTATTCTACTTTGATTCTGAATTTTCTAAAATCGCTATTTTTGAGTTTTTGCACTATGCATGTTTATGATTTGTTGCGTTGAATAGTTGTTACAAAATCCACGACTAGGATCAAACTAATAAGGAATTCATACATAGCTTTGTTGGTGAATGTATGCATAAATATAATAGTTATTAATAATTCATCATACATGTAATATATAGTTTTAGTTCAAAAAGCATTAATATCAGCATTTACAGGTTGACTTGGATAATCACAGTTAGTTAGCATCTTACACCAACAAGAAATGACATGTAGTATGGAATAGGTCAATTGAGTCAGTGATCGGATTTACAGCGGAGGTTGTTTCATACAGATACAGGCCAGTGTGTACGACTTGAAGTTATTGGTCAACAACTTATTATGTATAGTGTATATATGAGTTTAAAATATCTCATAATTGTCTAGATGGCTAAAATACCATAGTTACTTCTCCGAAAACTCGAAAGGTGCTACCTAATTTCAAATGATTTCATCAAAGAATTCCTGTCATTTCACTAATAATCTAATAATGGATAGCATATTTCAAGGTATCAAACGATTTGACTAGATTTGTAAAGATATTGGAAGTTTCAACTCATTTCATAGACCACGCGAAATGTGGATAGAACCCACGTTTTCACTATTTATCAAGTAAAACTGTGTATAATACCCAGCGGAAAAACTTATTTTAATTTTGTGTGATTGCACATTCGCCTCTGGCTTGTGTTGCCAACTCACACTAGTCAGAAAAAGTTTTATCGCACTCACATCATAATGTACCATTACTTCACTCAGTATGATAATGGATGTTTTACGCACGCTCCGCGTGTGTGAGAATTTCACACATCATAAAGTAAAATTTTGTATAATACTCGATGGAAAAACTTTTCCTGACCTTGTGTGATTGCAACACTTGCCTTCGGCTCGTGCTGCAATTTCACACTCGTCAGAAAAAGTTTCACCACTCTCGTATCATACTGTACTATTTTCAACTCAGTGTGTGATATTCAATTTCTTATGCCTGTTGGTAATATGTGAAGTGCCCGATTCACACATTTCCATATGTAAAAATAATTAATTTCTCTCCGTTTGAAAATAATGATTTGTGAAATATTTTTCTTCCATTCAACTTTCTCAATTTTGTGTCAAATTGTGTTGACACATACATACCTACTGATTAAATAATAGCGTTACCAATATATGAAATTAACATTACATGTTATTCAGAAATAAAATAAAATTCACGTGAAACATAATATAATTCTATCAAAATCAAATGAGCCTTGCTTTTCTGATCAAGATAACTTGTATCTCCAATTTGCGTTTCTATTGATAGATTACGAAAAGGGATATATAGAAGTGGAAGAAAAAGAGTTTTTTTCGTCTTTGATTTCCTCGTTTCTTTAGTTTCGAAGACTAATAAAATTTTATGCTATTGAAAATCATATTTAGAAGTATTTCGTTTTTAGCAGCGGCTTCGCCCCTTGCATTCCCAGCGGAAGCTTCGGCCTCTGCACCCTGACCAGGCGCTCTGTCCTTGGACCCTGTCCCCACCCGACCGCTCTCACTTATTTTCCAATATATACTATACTTCCCTATTTTTTAGAGTTTTTTACAGGTAAAGAATTTCGCACACTGAGTTAAACAAAATAGTATATGACACGAGTGTGCTACTTGTATCGTACTGCACTATTATAACACTTTGAATGATCAGTAATTTCAAATATATTAGTCTGTTTGATAATTAGTTTGTGGTGCTGATGTATAGGTAGGTGAAGTGGGTGGTTGGTAGGCTGGTCGAAGTTGGTTCATTTGAAGGAGATACGTAGAGTGTTATAACTTTGGAGCAGCTGTGAACTACTTCTGTTATGGGACATCGTCTTGCCGAAATGTTATGCTCTTCTGTTCCGATGGATTAATAATAAGATAGGAATGGTCCAGATGACTGTAAAAGATATAAAATAACAAAAGATTGAAGGAAAGATTTTAGTATATTAGTATTAATTTTCCTAGCATTGTTCATTTCGGAACCATGAACTGTGGGCTACCTTTGTCTTGGAATGCTGTTTTGCCGAAGTGTTATGTTCGTCTATCTCAACGGATTGATAATTGGAACCTTCGTTTGGGACGTCGTTTTGTCAAAGCATTATCTTCGACTATTGCAATGGATCAATGATAGGATAGGAAAAGGTCAAGTGACTGTGAAACATAGAAAATGACAAAGGATTAAATGAGAGGTTTCGTATCGCTACTAATTTTCCTAATATTGCTATTACGTTGAAGCTATGAGTTGTAGGCTACCTTCGTTTTGGGAGGATGTTTTGCCGACATGTTATCTTCCTCTATTTCAACCGATTGGTAATCGCAACCTTTATTTTGGGACGTCGTTTTGTTAAAGCATTATCTCCGACTATTCCATTGGATCGATGATAGGATAGGAAAAGGCCAAGTGACTGTGAAACATAGAAAATGACAAAGGATTAAATGAGAGGTTTCGTATCGCTACTAATTTTCCTAACATTGTTATTACATTGGAGCTATGAGCTGTCGGCTACCTTTGTTTTGGGACGATGTTTCGCCGAAATGTTATCTTCGTCTATTCCAACGGATTGGTAATTGCAGCCGTTGTTTTTGGGACGTCGTTTTGTCGGAGTGTTATATTCGTCTATTCCAATGGATTGATAATAGGATAGGAATGGTCCAGATGACTGTGGAAATTTAGTGGAAACAAAGAAGTTGAGGTTGGTCTATTCATCTAGTATTATTATATGTAAAATCTAGTGAAAATCAATGTCCGTACATACCGTTTAATGTAAGTCATCGTAACCTTATTTTCACTTGTTCCGGATCGAAGTGAAATAATATTTTGCCAGGATCGTTGATTTATTCTTCATCTAAATATTTGAATCCAGCTTAGAGGATCTGTTCCGTGCACTTACAACAGGCCATCATGCAGATTTATTAAATAATAACGGTCATCGGCGTGAAACCACGGTCAACGTACTTTTCACTCTGATCATTGTTCACTGATTCACTGTTTCACTGATTTACTGAAATAAAACCATTAGCTTGACCGATAACATCTTATATAATATGAATATATAACTATATAATATGATTATATATAAATTATGAATATTTTAACTGTCAATACCGCGATCCGTCAGCCATCCGACAGCCATTTTGATTTCGTCGTCCCTCTGTGGCTCACTTAGTAACTTCATCATCACATATCGACCAAGTGCGGATTCAGATTCATGCCAAAATCAATAGGGGGCGAGATTTCAATGGCTTGTACCCACGTTTCAAAGTTCAAGTCGATCCGTTTCACCGTTCGTTCAGAAACGTGAGGACAAGCAAGCGTCTAGCGAAAATTTCATGACCGGGAAGAAGAAGAAGAAGATGCTTTTTTAACAACTTTCGTGACTGATATGTCCGAAACCAGTGTACCGATTTCGATCAAATTTATACAGCGAAGTCGTGTGGTGGGGGAATATCTGTTCTGTGAATTTGATCGAAAAATATTCACGCGTTCCGAAGTTATGACCTCGTGTTTACAGGTATAAAGAGTTCCCCCGAGAAAATAGTCTCGCGTAGCTCTCGCCTGCCTAGGGGTACTTGGCGGCGATTCGCTGCCGCGAATCTTGATCAGTAGATCTCGAATTATCGTAAATCGTAAGGCCAAGCGTGGCTAATCTGGTATAGTTTGTTACCGATTTTTATAGTTTAATATCTCGAGCTCAATACGTTCATATTATAATTTGTAAAAACATTTTTTTTAAATCATAAGGGTGGTACACAAGGTTTTGAACAATATGATATCAATCTTGCCAGAAATTGTTCGTCTGCCATCGGTGGACAGGTTGCCAGACATTGGTTCGCAGTTTTCAAGACGAGCAAACAGCGCGGTCTTTCGACAATGCGTGGGACCCATTGACGGATGCCATATCCGAATCTGTATATAATTATTATTATAATAATTATCATCATAATTATTGGAAAAATATTCCACGCTTAATAAAAATGAAATTATAATTTGAGAAGGAGCTCAATCAATCAAGTCGAGTCAAATGGTTTACGTGTCAGCCTGACGTTTCGGCAGTGGTATGCTGCCCTCATCAAAGGCTATTTATTGAAATAAATAATCACAAGAAAATTAATCAAATGCTCAGAACATGAAAAAGACTAAACACAATTAATAAGTGTCAAAAGTTGAAAATTAAAATTACAACCATAGTCAAAACTAAATTGTATAAAAAACAAAAAATGAAAGTGAAGTCAAAACAAATACAATGGTAGTCAAGAATGATAACAGGGAAGACATAAAAATCAACTAAATCTGATATACCCAAAGGAACTTAGATTACCTTAATATGATTAATGTCACGTGAAAAAACTGGTGTCTATGAACACCATCACCTCACTGCAAGATGAACCAAGTGTCATCTTGCGCAGGTAGAAATGTTTAATAAAGCAAAGAGGTGCGACAACGCACTTTATATACGTTGTCAGCTGAGGCAAAACAAATGAAAACAATCAACCAGTGACGTCAATGCATGGCGTCAATCGCTGACGTCAATGATTGACGTCAATGGTCAGTTACGATAGATGTTTATGTTGAGCTAGCGTTCAAGACACGATTTTTTCACGTAAACACAAGGTAAGAGTTAAAATAAAATAAAATAAAACTAAGAACAACTTTTAGATCTTAACCTATGTAATAAGTGAGAATAAGGTTGGTGTAATTTTTTAGTGTCTTCTATTTTATTAAGACCATTGGACTGTAAATTAATTCGTAACATCTGAGAGGTGATACGTTTAGACCAAACAGATTCCCTCTCAAGCACAACTGCATTATCCCAATCAAAAGTATGATTAAATTTCGTTTGGTGTAAGGAAACGACGGAATGTGCTTCTGGGTTTTTCTTCAAGTTATCTTTATGCTCTTTCAGTCTGGTCCTAAGCTGACGTTTAGTTTCACCCACATAAGACGCTGACACTAAGAGCAAAATCACTTTCTCTTCAGCGCAACGACGGTTTCTCCTAAAATGCAGATTTGACGACACAAGAACGAAGCACATCCAGTAGTTGGGAGACAGATTGGATTCTATCACCTGCCACAGCAAAACGGGATCTCGCCTGTTACGTAAGAGCATCTCCCAATTTACAACTAGTCTACTTAATGTAGAGATAGAAGACTTACACATCCATTTGTGTTTTTTGGAGAAAAAGCTAGATAGACTTTCAATTCTGTTACGCGACTCGTTACCGCAGGATGTATTTGATGACTCAATTACTTTTCACAACGATAATCAAGTCCGCTCAACTGATAAACTGAATACGAGTTTCACACGAAAATTCAATGTTTTGACACACAGTCCTGTTGTTAAACACGTACACACACAAGGCCGATCTCCAGCCTTAACTGAGTCTAGGGAACGGTGGTTCGTAAACCTAACACAAACATTGATTCCTGAGGACGTGATTGAAACTGTATCTTTAGGCCCAAAGTTCTCTCCACAAACTAATTTAGACCAAGAGACCGTAATTAAAGTCATCAAAAATGTTGAACATGCGATTAACGTTCCGTCTTTCTCTGACGACCATAAAAAAGAACTTAGGAGTAAAATTATTGAGAACATTGAACATTTTTCACGTAAGAATAGACACATCAGCATTGAGGACCGATTGGTCGCACACAAAATCAACATCACTCGCCAATTTCTAAAAAATAACAAAGACATTTTCTTCACGAATGCCGATAAAGGTAATGTCACAGTAGCGCTAGACAAAGACAGTTACATCCTCAAATTAAAGACTCTTTTCGCTGATACCATCACCTACAGAGTAGTAAATAGGAAACCACTAGTCACATTACGGAAGACTTCACAGAGAATTCTCGACAGATGGAATTCTAATTGTTTCTTGCCTAAACAGTACCATAGGAATGAATTAACACAGACTAACACATGTCTAGCCAAAGGTTACGGTCTACCAAAAGTACATAAAAAAGACACACCATTAAGACCTATCATTTCTGCGATTGGGAGCCCTACGTATGGGATTTCTAAGTTTTTGAGTAATTTACTGATTAGTAGCATTCCCAAAGTTAATTCTTATATTAAACATAGCTGGGATTTGATCGAAAAACTCAGTAATATACATGTACCAGACGATCATATTTTGGTCTCTCTGGATGTTACCTCGTTGTTTACGAATGTACCGGCTGATTTAGTTAAGACAGCGATAGTAAACAGGTACTCATTCATTGCGCAGCATACCACCATGCCTCTGAGTGAACTATTAGCAGGCGTAACGTTTTTGTTGGAGAATGTTTATTTTCAATTTGATAAGCAAATTTTTGGTTCTCCTATGGGTTCCCCTATTTCACCGAATCTAGCTGACTTAGTCATGGTGGATCTAGAACGCGATTGTTTGTCGTCAAACTAGAGGATTGAAAGATAGGAGCTCTACCAGGACGCACTGAGTACAGATTTCATAGTAGTTCAGTCGCTGACTGGTTGGAAGCTAGGAAATATGGATTCAGTGCGTCTTGGTAGAGCTCCTATCCTTCAATCCTCTAGTTTGTCTATGGTTTTGGCTATCTTGGGAATCCCAAGGAATCGTATCGTCATTGCAACCATGTCTTCGAACGGATCAAGTACGTCGTCGCCTACAAATAGCGTAAGTTGATATTATTAGCACAGGATATTAATGTTAATTCTGCTAGAATTCGCTAAATTTCATGCATGTATTTTATCTTCGTTGAACAGTTGATCGACTTCGACATCAGTTTGATGAGTCTCAACGAAGATGATTTCCCGCCCGTAAATCGCCTCGCGGCAGGCATGGAAATGGGCGGTTTGCCCACGAATCCCGTCCGTAAGTGTGAAAAATTCTACTATGCACGTTGTGACTGGCTTCTGTGCTGTCGCTTTGCCCGGTGATTCTTCGCGTTTAACGAAAATCGCCCCCAAACGTGGTCCCGTAAATTACAGTTCAAAATTTTCCTCGTTTGAAAACATCCTACTCATAAAGGGCAACAAAAGTCTAAAAGGGTCCATAGTTCGCAGATCAATCCCATTTTCTATATTTTTTTCAACCTTTTTATTTATTTTTTCATGCTGATGGCTTCATTTTCAACCCGTGGTGACTTTTTGACTTTTTTTTTCCTTCTTTGGTCCCTCTGCCTGAGTGAAATTTTTTGAGGAGTAAAAAATTTGACCCTAGTTTCGAACAAGGTTCTGATAAATTCTGGGAAGGAATCTTCGCCGATCTCGATCCGGAGAATCATCTGTCGAAACGGCTAAGCAACATTCACATTCACCCTATACACAAATCTGTCATATCACTGTGATAAAATTTCGTGCTCTGATTGATAGATCGACCATATCAGGGGATCATAGAGGTCGATCCTCTTGGACCGGCGGCGGGGATCCCCCCAATCCCCCCAAATCAGCCAGTTGGGGCTGGTACAGAATAAATTCTCATATGGTCCCATACCCTTATCAATAATTCGACTTAAATCATTAATTAATTATATACTCAAAGTGAAAGGTTCGATAGCGTCCTCGATGCATGTATACATCAATATCTGACAGATGAAAATATGCATAAATGATGGCAACTTATATTTGAACAAACTGGTTACCATTTGTTTGAGATTTCTACAAATTGAACAACGAATTTCATATTTTCATGATATATTTTATTAGTCGAACCATCCCATGCTTTGAATTATGAACAATTGGAAAGCTTGCCCGATGCTGGAGTATATACAGTTCGTCAATATGGTTGTATGCTTTCATTTATAGAAGACGTAGAGCTTGTAGGGGCCCAACAAGCCCCAAATGGGGCAGCCGGGGCGGCAGCAGCCGGAGTGGCGGGGGCCGGAGCGGCGGGGGCTGGAGTGGCGGGGGCCGGAGCGCCAGGGGCCGGAGCGGCTGGAGGTATAATTGACAACGTTATGTATTTTCATTAAATGGTGTGAATCATATCTTTTCCACCTTCATTCCTTATTTCATTATGCACAGTTACGACGGTTTTATCTTCATGTCTAATTGTATGATGATATATAACTCATCTCAAATTATTTTACCGAAGCACTTTTATATCCATATTATCAATTTGACAATTATTGTTACATCGCTAAATTTTCTGATATCATTGAGTCATGTAAGTTGGGACGAGCTTGGAGTTCTACAGTTGACTTGAGGTATGCGAGCAACTGCTACGAGTCAGTCATCATTATCTCTGATGTGATGTATACAGTATAAATTTTAATAATTGAAGAAATATCGTAGTTTTCATAATGAAGTCTGATCGAACTACTATAACGATCATTGTTCTCAACTATGATTCATTCAGGCTAATTAAGCTCCGGTAGTTGCTTCACCTGATATGTCTACAAAACTCCATAATGATGATGTGATCTTCATTTTTTCAGACGAAAATGTTGCCCGCCGTGGGCAGAGGGGACCCACGCAGTGGCAAATCCGACGCCAGAGGCGCCGGAACCTTATTGACATGCTGTACGAAATGGCAAACCCCTACCGTGGTGGCGGTAAGGGTAAAGGAAAAAAAAAGGATAAAGATCCTAAGTAGCTATACAATTTTATATTACAACTTTCACTTACCCTTATCGCCATCACGGTGGGGGTTATTGCTAAATAAATAAAATAAATATAATAAAGATTATGAGATAGATCATCATTTTTATTTTTATCCCACATTTTTCACATTTTATTTATCGAATTATATCACAAAAGACTCGTTACAATCTCGCTTTGTAATAAACGTCGCTCCAGTAACTGTGAAATAAATTGAGAAAGTAGAGTAGAATGAATTAGTAATTCGTTCGGTTCTGGGATAGGACTCTGTTGTCAAGTTAGTCAGAAAAATACAAGAATTATAGCCCGTCTGAGGGACTCGAGATATTTGAGTATATCGGTGCTTTCTCCTCATAGTTTCTGTTCGTTATTTATAATTATTTATATTTTACTTATTATTTTTAAGCGAATTATGCATGCCTTCACTCACAATAGTCCAGTAGATATGGCCCTAAGTAAGACAATTTCGTCAAAATGCCCAAAAGACACATATAATACGTTTTTGGACCTTCTAAATCGATCTACGCATGAATTTTAACTATTAACCCCTGGCGTCAGGGTGTAATCAATTATTTAAGGGTTGAAACGCGCATATCACGCGAACGAATGAGAAATCGAGAAAAAGTTTCAAACAAATGTTGAAGTTCGCAAAATTTCACGTAAAAAACATTTGAACTTTTTTTTTCTATCATTCATAGATACTGCGCTAGATAAGTCCAAAGTTTCGCTACCTCTAAAAATGACAAAAACGCGCAGAGCACCACTGGAGCGCCGAGAGAGATAGCAGCTATGCTATCTTACTTCCACTCACAGCGGCGTTTCCATGGCTCTGCGCATGCTCCATCGACGGCAGTCAGTGAGTGCAAGTGAGAGCGAGCCTAGCAAACATCGATTTTCTCTCTCTGCGCTCAGCTGCCAGTGTTAGATTCGGAATTCGGGATTTGGAACGTTACAGCGTCAAAGTTTTCAAGTTTGTTATTCTTGGTTTTTCAGTGCATTTATAGTGGTTCAAAGTTCGAATTGTATTTATTAATGTGCAAGACTCGATTTTCGGAATGATTGTTCATTTCAATTGGAGCTATATTCATGTATAGGTAAGTGTTTGATGCTTTGTTTGGCGATTGCAATACATAAATTTGAAATACGTCATCGTTGTATTAGTATATGGAGCATTCCACGCAAAATTGACCGACAATTTTCCCTCACCATTTTGATTCGATTCTTGATTCGTTATACGATTCTCCTAACTCTAAATAGAGCTTCCGAATTATTTTAAATTTTTATATCCAACTTTTTTTTCCGTTATACATCCTCAAAGTCAAAACAGAACGACATTTTTGAAAATTTTTAATAGATTCTCAAAAATTCCTAGATCAAAGACAATCATTTTAAGCCAAATCCGAAAGTGGTGATTTTTTAAAATAATTATTTGACTGATTAAAAAAAAATGAATCCTGATTTTCCTGAATTTTATATTTGTATTGGTAATTATTCTCATGTACATCACATGCTTTTAATTAATGTTTATTGCGAGGGGTTACGCACTCGGAAATCATGATTTTCTCGTTAAAATACGTTAGAATAAGCTGAACTTTTGTGGCGAAAGACCGCTTAACGCACTATAGTGTAATACGATAGCGGCAAATAACGAAAAATAACGAAAAATCACAGTACAATGTAGTATAGGGCAAAACGTGTTACGTTGTCTCTATGATTTCCGAGTGCGTAGCCCCTCGGTTTATTGTAATGTATCCTTTTTTTTAAATTTATTATTTCAAATATAATTTGTAATCCTTTTTTTTGTGCTAGATATGGATCCACTTAAATCGCATCAATCGTGTGCTTTCTGCAATACTCCCCAGGTAGAAAATTGTCTTGGTAAAAGCTAGCTGCTAGCTAGTTGTACTAGTTATTTATCTTGGCGCAAGATAATGTCATTATATTGGTGCAAGCTTGGTATGTAACGCTCATTCGAGCTAGCAGCAAGCCTGATGACTTATCTTGGGCCAACCTTCACAACGTAGCTAATGCCAATATAACCGAATCAGTTTGGCGCTCGCTTAGGGGTTCAGTCCGAATATACGTGAAATGAAAATCAATTTAGTGTTTAATCATTACTGGTACACTGCAAAAAAAAAAAAACCAATCAACTTACGTACGTGTGAATATTCGATATCACATTTTATAATTACTTAAGTAGCTCAACAAGCATTACCAGTTCGCTAAGAAAAATGCCATCTGATTTGTTCGACCTAACCGGGATTTGAACCCGAGTCCGCTCGTATCGCTAAATTACTAGTCGCACGCTCTACCTACTACGCCAAACTATCCTATGCTACTACATTTCAGATTTTCCTATTTGATGAAACTTATGATCACGGTGTCGAATTAACAACTAATAGACATTTCAATCTCACCGATCAGTATCATGATTGATCAGTGTCAAACCGAGACCACGCCTGAAAAATGTTGTTAAAAATATGAGCGTTACGTGTACAGATTTATGCGATATCGCAAATTAGGTTATTTCATATGGAACATGCAATAATAAAACTTCGTGACGTAAATTTTATTCATATTAGGTGATTCATAAGTAACAGAACAAAGGTATCTCTTAGTCGCCGTTCCGACATTTTTTTTCTCATAATTCATTTCCAAAATACAATCAACACTTCGGCAGCGCCGGCCTAACCTCACTTTCTGCACAACAGCGTGTCTCACGCATAGAGAGACTAGCTACAAGTAACCTCAAAAATCAATCTAAAGTATAACGAATCTTGAAAATACGTGTGAAGTTTAGCTAGCAGCAGTATATGCTGAATTTAAAGCAGCGACTCTTGCACGTGGATGGGTCGCGGCTAGATACAATACGAAGAGAGTAACGAATCTCGAAAATGCATGTCAAGTATAGCTAACTGCGATCTAATTTTATTTAGCCAAAATATATCTTATAACTCGAAACTACGAATATAGCTAGCGCCAGTCTATAGCCAACATCGCGGTAACGTGTCTCGCAAGCCAACATGAAATGTAGCTAGCGGCTAGGCTGAAACTTTCTTAGCCTAGACAATTTTCTACCTGGGTCCTGTCAATAACAAAAAGGATAAAGTAATCGTCCAAAGAAAAGGTTTAGCTACGCTAATTCAAAAAAGTCAATCGAAGAGTGATGACAAATGGAGACAGTGGGCTGACTGAGTTGAATTGGTCTGTCATATTTCTTGTGGATTGCGGTATTTGACCTCATCTGTAGCTAAACCAAAAATCCCTATACAGATGACTACACAACATCCTCTCCGGGGACATCTCACACACCTGACGTTTCAACGGCTTCTTCAACTGCAACACAAATTCCAGCATCAGTGCTGGAGTCCTCTAGCTTGCATGACGATATAAATCTTTCAACTAAGCCACCAGTTACACTTGAAGATGCCAGTGATTTTGATTTCGTCAAATTATGTTTTTTTTGTGGTGACGAATGTAGTACAAAACGAGGTCGAAACAAATGGAGCACAGTCAATCAAACTTTTATCCTGGATAAAGTATTAGATGCAGCTAATATTCGAGAGGATAATTTGGCGGCAACAGTCGTACGCAGGCTCGATGGAATTCCCTCCTTAGTTGATGTGAAAGCAAGATATCACAAAAAATGTTACGGGAGTTTTGTTACGATCCAAACCGCACGTACTCCATCACCTGCGTCTGCTTTAAACGAAAAATCATTTCAAAGTATTTGTACTTATATTGAAAAAAGCGGTAAATTTGAATTTACCCTGACAGAATTACAAAGCGTAATGAAATCAAACTGCCTTGACAGAAGGACTCTCTATACAAAGTTAGACAAGAAATATGGAAAATCTATTTATATTCGTCAAGAAAGAGGAAAACCTACAATTATTTATTATAAATATTTCAACATAGGGAGTATGTGTAATAAATTCCAATAAAATGTTGTCTCAGCCGCGATATTATTGTGACTCGGACAAGATTTTATTGGACGAACCACGAGAAAAGTATAATAGGTCTCTTCATACTCCGTTCTGTCTTCAAACTGCAATAATTGTATGGTAGTTTCTACGAGAAATTTCTCTCCATGCAGACAAATTGAAATGACATATTTTAAGATCTAACACTTTCATTATCTTCATGAACTTTTATTTAATCATTATATATATCATTGTTTAATGAAATAATTGTGAAAAATGAAGCTATGTAAAAATCATGCATATATTATTCATGGCGAGAAAATAGTGAGAATCTTGTATGTAAACATTTTTTATCGTTTATTCACTTTTTGATGAATAAATAATGATTTTCAATTATTTTTCTACGATAAACCGCTTTCAGTAATTAATAGAAACGCTAATATAACTTACAAATAACTTACAAGGATTAATACATTTTTTCATGATTGGAACCGTGTATTAATCAAGAAACGCTGTTTGTATAATAAATAACTAAATGACTTGTTGCTTTAAAATTTGTTTGGATGAATTACTTATAATCCGTAGTCTTTTCCCGACAGAACTAAAAAAATTTATTTGGACAAAAATACTGTATTAAGAGTCGAAAAGACAAATACTTCCTCAAACGTCGAGGCGAACGAAATATAACATGCTCGCTCTCACTTGCACTCACTGACTGCCGTCGATGGAGCATGCGCAGAGCCATGGAAACGCCGCTGTGAGTGGAAGTAAGATAGCATAGCTGCTATCTCTCTCGGCGCTCCAGTGGTGCTCTGCGCGTTTTTGTCATTTTTAGAGGTAGCGAAACTTTGGACTTATCTAGCGCAGTATCTATGAATGATAGAAAAAAAAAGTTCAAATGTTTTTTACGTGAAATTTTGCGAACTTCAACATTTGTTTGAAACTTTTTCTCGATTTCTCATTCGTTCGCGTGATATGCGCGTTTCAACCCTTAAATACTTGATTACACCCTGACGCCAGGGGTTAATAGTTAAAATTCATGCGTAGATCGATTTAGAAGGTCCAAAAACGTATTATATGTGTCTTTTGGGCATTTTGACGAAATTGTCTTACTTAGGGCCATATCTACTGGACTACAAGAGAAGAACATTGCTATATGCAGTGTAACGTGGCAAACGTTTGGACCTCCTCCGTACCAGCCTAAACGAGCGTATGTATTCCCTGAGAGTACCGAGTCAGGATAGCTAATTTAAATATCTGGCGCCTTTGTCCTAGCGCGGCCATCGATCGTAGATCATCGGATTGGTCTATCGATTACGGCCAGCGCTCACAGGACAAACGGCGAGGATAACGAATTAGCATACCGGAAACGAAGAGCCACTCATTGTCTAGCCGTTGAGAAAAATCGCGTGCCATTATTACAGTGTGTCGAGAGTTTTGTTTTCATAGAGTTTTTGTAGAGTTTTGAGGTGTTAAGAGTGCTGTTTGTTTATTGTGACCCCTGCTGATTGATTTGGACTATTGAATTGGATTACTGGATTGGATAACTTATCGATTTAGACTTATACGACCCCTGCCTAACCCCGGACTACGCGCCGACCACGAGGCAGAGCACCGTAGCCAGATCAGAGAGACGAGAGAGAGGAAGAGCCGTCAAGCGACGAGAGCTTCGACGATGCGGAGGAGCCGCAGCCAGGGCCCACCCAGGCGCCTCATCGGCAGCTGGACCGACCCCGAGGACTGGAGGGCGAACTTAGTCCCGCCAGACCTGACCGATTGCCACCAAGGGCTCGAGTGCCTCCGCCACGAGCCGTTCAGCCGAGGATCGACCCTCTCCATGGAGATGGAGAGGACCAACCGGGTCCTCCAGGAGACCCTCCCGGCGCCGATGGAGGAGGACGAGGCCTCCAGGCCTCCAGTAGGGCCCGAGGAAGGCCTCCCAGAGCCCGTGGCACCCGTGGTCGCCCCGACCGCGGAGACCGCCACCCCCCAGGTACCGCAGGAGAACCCCGGCCTTCAGCCAGAGGCGGGCTCCACCCCCCCGAACCCGTTCCGTCCACGAGTGCCGGTGCGCGCCCCGACGCCCACCCCCGTCCCTACTACCTCCGGCCCAGAGCGCCGTAGCCGCCGCCGGCGCCGCCGAAACCGGCCGCGCAATCGTCGCCGCCGCACTACACGGCCGATATCGCCGTCAGTGGCAAGCAGGGCCAGCTCATCGGAGACGCCACCGGGACCTAGCAACCGGCAACTCACCGACGCGCGGGAATTCGCTCCCGAAGATTTCATCCGGCCGGACCTGTCCCCGATCCGATACGCTCCTGGCCCATCGAGACCCCAAGCCAGAATGACGGGGCTAATGGATCGTCCATATCCATCCCCGGCTTCGTTTGTGGCCCCACTGGTGGTACCCGGAGGTCCGCAGCATTCTATTCTGCCACCGCACCCGGCCTCCTACCAGGGACCACCGCCACCGGATAGCCGAAGATGTTGGGCCTGCGACGAGGAGGGACACCGGTACACGAGGTGCCCGAGACCCCGACACGCGCACTGCTTTATTTGCGGGTGGCGTGGATATACGGCCAGAACGTGCCCAACCCATAGGCGTACGTGGGAATTGGCCTACGCGGCACACCGCCTTTCTATGCCGACCCCACCACCAAGAAGAGGGGTACACGAGAGGCTTGCACCCCGCGGACAAGCCTCCACTTCGGCCACCGAAACCGGAGCAGCACCAACGGCCGGAGGTAGGGCTCCCAGGAGCCCCGTGAGAGCACCGGCGTTGAGAGACCCTGACCCCGAGCTGATAGCGGCGGTCATTGCGGTCCTCCGCCGTCTGCAATAGACCCCAATTCCTCCCCCATTTTGCTAAACAGTACCGAAAAAGAGTCCCGATTATAGTCCCGAAATAGAGTTCCGATATAAAACCCCTAGAGTCTCGAGCCATAGTAAGGAAAAGCTTTTCGTTTCCCCTGTGCCGTTCTGTTCCGAGTTTGATAGAGTACCGCATGGCCGTCGAGAACCGGCACGTTTGAACTTGTTGTTGTTCTCCTCGGCTGCCGAGCCTGCGCAGTCGCGTGCGAGTTGAGTCGTCGCGGCGCAGCCTTCGCTCGAGCCGAGTAAGCGGCCATATTGCTCGAGGCCTCTGACGTCACGCGTCGCAGATCGTCTGCTGCGTGTCAGAGCAGCCTCGTGGCAGAGTACCGACTTAAGAAAGTACCGATACCCTTCCCCTCCCAGCTGTTGAGCGATCAGCTGTCAGTAGAGATTAGAAGCGTCGGCTTCGGAATCGCCTGACAGCCGAACCTCCAGCTGGTAGCAGCGAGGAAGGCTAGTCCCTACCGAGCCTGTGATAACTGTCAATTGTACCTTTGATTTATTTTCAGATTTCATAGAATTAATTTAGAGTAGAGTCATTTAAAATATTGTATTTCGAGTCATTTAATTTATTTCTTTCAGTTTAATTTTTCCTTTTTTCATAATTAGCCATAAAACATAAAATAGCGGTGATATATAAGGCCGAAGCCAGATAGCAGGCTGCACAAAATAGTGCTATCTTTTTCTTTTTTTCTTTTTAATTAATAAATACTTTTTCCAATATATATTTCGTGTTTCAAGTGGTTTTATTTCATCGCCCTCACGAACTATCCCTCTACCACTAGCTAGTCGGAGCGAGAGCGAGAGAGAGAGAGGACTTCTCTCCGAAGTCTGGCGCCCAACAACATTGTCGCTGCTAGTCGGAGGAGGTGAAAGCGTTGGTACCTTATTTGTTAATAGAACGTAGTTCCCGTGGGTAACTACCCGAGCCTGCGGGAATCGCTGTTACAGCAGATATAGGTAGGAATAGTAAGAATGAAAAATAAATATCCGTAATTATGGGCACTTCGGGGAACGAAAAATGATATCATTCTATGAATGAGAATCTATATCATTCGAGAAAGAGGGAGTCGATCAATCATTTCTCGACCAGTGAAGAAGTAATTTTGTTGACGTAATGGATTCTGAGCCGGATGTGTTTGATAACTCTGAGAACAGCCAATCGGCGCTCTGGATTACAAAAATGCAGAACGCCGATTGACTGTTTCTTCAATTGTCGAACACATCCGGCTCAGAATCCATTTTATTAGGTTTACACTAGTGTCAGTTCTAATTTCTGGCCATTATCATTCTAACCATTCATCATTATAGCTCAAAATCTAAATTTGAAAACGGATTCAAGTACTTATTGCTAGAAAATCAATTTATACGCATTACTCATCTTACGTATGATTGAAAATATAATAACGGATGATCTAAACATTGCGCAATATTATTTAAAAAGGAATTAAGAATGAAAAAAGACCGTAAGCTGAGTGCATAGCCATAGATATCCCTGGTAAAAATTCCGAGGTAGGACCTTGAAGGTCTTGCATGGAATATGTAGGTCCTGTGTGGGTACCTGTAGGAACCTATGATGATATCATAGGGCGTTCGAATGACCTGCAAGGGAAGGTATAGGTCCTACAAATATACCGCAAAAATCCGCGTGGGTGCTTTACAGGACTAGACAGGACCTCTATAGGCATCCTACGTTGGCATACAGGACCCGTAAGGTCCGATATGTCTTCGCAATAACCTATGTAGGTGTTTTGTAGGCCCCAGTAGGACTCATATGGGTATTTTACGCTGATATACAGGACCCATGAGATTCGATATGCTTCCGCAATAACCTATGTAGGTGTTTTTCAGGACCCAATAGAAACCACATAGGTATTCGTAGTTGGCGTACAAGACCCATGAGGTTTGATATGCTTCCGCAATAACCCATCTAGGTATTTTTTAGGACCCAATAGGACCCACTGAGGTGTTCGTAGTTGGCGTACAGGACCCATGAGGTTCGATATGCTTCCGCAATAACCCATCTACATGTTTTTCAGAACCCAATAGGACCAAACAGAACAGCCATATGGTTTCTATCGTAATATGGGACTGGTTCCTGTGGAAGTCATATGGGGATACGGATGTGTGAATATATAACCATCCGGAAACCCTACATAATATACCCAAGTCAAAATATACCCATACAGGTCCCAATCCCATATGGCTATCGTAATTTGGGACAGATCTGTGTGATAATAGGAATATACCATATAGGTGAAGGACCTATGTAGGACCCATACCTATATAGGCGTGCCTACATACAGGTCCTATATAGGTTTTCCTCCTATATATACACACCCATATGGGTCTCAATCCTATATATACATATACCTGGATAGGTCCCGCTGCGCTATACCGACGTAGGTCCTATGTACTCCTTTAAGTTGTACTCCTATAGGAACCTGTCCCAAATTACGATACGTATGGTACCTATGTAGGTCCTGTGTAAGTTCCTATGTGGGAATTTTTACCAGGGATATCATATAGTTATAAGATCTGCAGTAAAGGCCCGGGCACGTTCAAACTGGATCGTGGTCGCAAACGCAAAGCAGTGATCCGACGCTTCTGATTGGTTGTTGAGAAAATTTATCCGTCAGATCACTGCATTTGCGACTGTGATCCGATTTGAGCGCGCCCGGGCCTTAAGAGCGAAGTGATGCGCTATGGCTTATGCTTTCTGCTTATGGCTTATGGACTTCTGTGTGCTTCCACTTTTAGCCCAACAACAGCAGAATCAGGCGCTGTTTACTCCTGCCCGCCACCCTACCCAATTTTGTCCGAACTGACAGGACTAATGTTCGACAACTTGATGAAAGCAAAATCTCTAGTGCTGATAATTTTAATAATTTAATACCTGGTTTACGCAGCGCCGTAACTTGACTTAATTTAAGAATCGACTAATCAGGAGAATCGATCAACCTCGTGGCGTAGCACAGTGGGGCCGAATCCCAAATTTGCGGACATAACTCTGAATTCGGTTGAAAATCTTTACTCGGGGGTTTTCGGGGTCGCTGATTACGAATCCGAAAACGAAAATCTCAAAAACAAAATGGCGGATCCAAAACGGTAACAAATTTCTTGAAAAACACGTTGAATTCGGTCGCAAATCTGTACTCGGGGGTTTACGGGGTCGCTGATTACGAATCCGAAAACAAAAAATCTCAAAAACAAAATGGCGGATCCAAAACGATAACAAATTTCTTGAAGAACACGTTGAATTCGGTCGCACATCTGTATTCGGGGGTTTTCGGGGTCGCTGATTACGAATCCGAAAATAAAAATCTCAAAAACAAAATGGCGGATCCAAAACGGTAGCAAATTTTTTAAAAAACACGTTGAATTCGGTCGCAAATCTGTACTCGGAGGTTTTTGGGGTCGCTGATTACGAATCCGAAGTCAAAGATCCAAAAAACAAAATGACGGATCCAATATGGCTGATTTGTACGGAAAAAATGTTTTATTTAGACGAAAATGACAGTAATTTGCTTAAACTAGGTGACTACAGAAATATAAAAATGAAAATGATGTAAAGTTAGTATTCACAAATAACAATCATTTTCTTAAAATTAGGTCATTACAAAAATATGCAAATCATAATGATGTATACATACTAAAAAAAAAAAAATGTCCTTCCTGGTCAAACCAGGTACCGCATCCTTCCTGGTAGAACCAGGTACCACAGGTGCAGGATCATCGGCAGAAGATTCTGAAAAGTCAAAGTGTACTACGTATAAATAGGCGATTACATTATTTGTTACAAAATATTATTCATAACTTATAATTAATAATTTTTGAATTATTCAGATGGCATGATGCATCGTAAAATTAATGCAACATAAAAACAAGAAAATGGATTGGGGGGGGAGGGGGGGGGGGGGGCTTTTGACACATAATATTTCTTTTCGAAAGCGTAAAATATTAATCCGCTTTAAAAAAGATGAGCGTTATGATAACAAAAAATTGATTTGGGCCTCACCGGGCCCACCTGGGGTACTGGGGCCACAATGTGAGTACACCCCTGGGTAGATATTTCGAAACCACACAACTTATGTACAAACCATTTCCCGATATTTTGTGTTTTCACCGCTCGAAATTGCGAAAAATGTTCTTTTCGCTACAAAAATGTGCACCAACAGCAGGCGCGTAAAAATGCGGACTATTTTTTGGTTGTTTCCATTAAACAATACGTCAATCTACAACCTCCAACAAGAAAGACCGCGGGACAACAGGGAGCAACTCAACTTTTCTCTACGTGTTTACAATTTTTCGTAGCAGTTTTACGGTAATTTTCAGATAAATCATTCTTTTTTCGAGGCCACATGCATCACTACTATACATTTTCAATTTCACGGTAATATTGTACTTACTTTCCCCTTTCAAATCCATTTTTTAGAAATTTTTTGGCGTGATTTTTGTCAGCTTCAGCACGTTCTAAACACAACACTGTGAATTTCACTCGGAGCGCGCTGCGTCTAACTCGAGCGAAGGTCACTTTCGAACTGGAATAAAAGAGCAGGTATAGGGGATCTTACCCTCCCCAGTCTGGAATCCGACCCTTGGACTATTACTTTACTTACTCCTTCACTCTAAAACCCCGAAAACAAAACTTGATTTTTCGGGTTATGTCCGCGAATTTGGGATTCGGCCCCACTGTGCGTCTCCAAATAATTTATTTACTAGAAAAACATTACATTACGAAAAATGTAAAAACCATCTGAAGACTCTATTTTCGCATGAAACGAACATTTTTTTGTACGTATGTGTTCGGGATTGAATTTGAATTCGCGTAGCTTTGGCCTTTTTGCGTTTTTTACGCCTGGGCTCGGATAAGAATCGAAATTTGTCACATTGTATCAAATGGAGGTGGGCGACTAGGGATGGGTCTTAAATATCAACAAACAAACTTTAGATATAGTTGTATGAGGAATAAATTTCCATTACTTAATTTTCTCAAAATTTAACTCCTTCAACTTCCCGCTATGAAAATCATATACAGCGATTAATTGTACAATTTATAATTTCTTTCTATATAATCAATCAATTCATTATTAAAAAAAAAAAAATCCCCATGAAACGCTTCCACTAATAAATTGAAATAATCATTTAAGGTAGTTGTTCACGTACAGTCCCACCAAACGTGGGTTTCAGACAAGATTTTGAATACTTCTCGATGGGGAAAAAATCTGAAAAAAATCGAGCATGTAGGAGATCCTCCGGAGAATGATTTTGCATAATAATAATTCATAAAAGTTAATAACAAATTGATGGAAAAAAAAACTGTTCAAGAAATTAGCCGGTGACCCAACTTTTTTTTCAGGTGAAAATGATTTGTCAATTTTACTGAATACGTATGAATTTTTTGAGAATTTTGGTAATCTTTTTGAAAATTGAGATTTGTCAGGTATGAAAAACCTCAATTTTCAAAAATATTACCAAAATTCTCAAAAAATTCATACGTATTCAGTTAAATTGACAAATCATTTTCACCTGAAAAAAAAGTTGGGTCACCGGCTAATTTCTTGAACAGTTTTTTTTTTCCATCAATTTGTTATTAACTTTTTTGAATTATTATTATGCAAAATCATTCTCCCGAGGATCTCCTACATGCTCGATTTTTTTCAGATTTTTTCCCCATCGAGAAGTATTCAAAATCTTGTCTGAAACCCACGTTTGGTGGGACTGTACGTGAACAACTACCTTAAAATTTGGACTAAGGAGTAAGCTAATTTTCAATTGATATAAACGCATACTTTATAAGAAAAAAAAAAATTATTCTACAAATAAATAAACATCATTACTTTGGTACTTTCAATATATTTTTGATTTTGACAAAAAAAATTTTTGGCAATTCGATAAATCATTTTAAAAATGAATATTACATTAAATGCATGGAAAATTGAATTATTCCAAACATTATTATTCACTGCAGCAGATTTTCTTCTAAGAAAATACTGATAATATATTGCATGAAAATATACGGAATTGAATTATTATAGGTATATATTTGTTAAACTATACATCTCAATTTTTTTTTTATCGTTTTAATTTAAGGGAATCATTTTGATATCACCAACATTCAATTTAGATCGATCATTTAATATCATGAAGAAAATCAATTTTATGTAATTTTTCTTTTAAATGTGTTGAAGATAATGTGAATTAAAATTATAATGTAAAAAGTTGCAAGTTATAAAAAAATTTCCAACACACGTGTGCTAAAATTTGCGAGTCCAATAAAAATTCATTGCTCGACGGTGAATGACTATGAGATGATTAACAATTGAATAATGCAACACAAAGATGGATTTTCTTATTAACTAATCCATTCAAAATAATTATTAGGACTCACCGGCAATGCAAAATAACTTTCTGGAATAGATGGACCACCTCCACATGGAAACGCATCCAAAAATGCCCTCAATTTTCTTTTATTTCTCCTATAAACTGCAGTTCGACTATTACTCAGCTTTTTCTCCATTGCTAGAAAACTATATTAAATATTAAAATAAATAAAAAACATTCAAAGAAAGACAAACGGATTATTGATAAAATGCCCATTGAAAATATTTGAAGTTATACTTACTTTTGATTGATTTTAGTATATTCATTCCAAAAAAAATAGTGTTCACATAAGTACCAATAAAAAGGCTATAATACAATTTTAATGGTTACTCATTAAAATAAAATCGATTTTTAATTATCATATATTATATCACGAAATTTATATTTGCAACGCAATTTCTTTTTTGATTTTTATATTGTGAGTGTAAACAAGTGTATATAGTTGAAGTTGAACAACAAACTAAGGTACGTACTCTTATATACATATATGGATAGATAGATAGATATATGTTTATTTATGTCTATAACAATACTAGACAATGCGACACGGAGCATTACAAAAAGGAATTGCTCCGTGACAGAGGAGAGAACAAGTTGCAAACTACAAAGAGTACTCACTGGCTAAAGTTAGAAGATTACTTAGGTTATATAAAAGTAAACATTAAGCATTAAACATAAAGCGCTGGTCCTAACACGAGTGAGAGAGGAGCGAGGCTCAACGACGGGCATCCTCAGTGCCGAAGAGATGCACAAAAAGCCCGTGCTTAAACGATAGGAGCGTGGGCGCCGCTCGAAGCGCGGACGGAAGCGAGTCCCAGTGACGGATAGCAGCAACAGCAAACGAGTTAAAAAGCGCGTCCGTGCGACAACGCGGGGCCACAAAATCGCTGCACGGGGCCCTCGAAGGGCGAGTAGTAGCAGGATCGCGAAGCACGAAGAGCTCACGCAGGTAAGCCGGGCGCCCGGAGCGTATGACCACGAAAAGCTGAGAGAGTTGGAAGTACAGCCTTCTATCCTTCACCCGAAGCCAGCCCAGCTCTCTCCGGTATGGCGTAATGTGAGCGTCACGAGGCACACCACAGACGAAGCGGACGCAGGTATTCAAGAGCCGCTGCAGTTTCGCGTCAAGACCTGCCGGCAGGTCCGCAAAGACCACGCAACAGTAGTCGAATAATGGGAATACCAAGGAAATCACCATTAGTCTGCGCAAGTTCTTGGATAGCAGTCGACGAGACGCAGCGAGCTGCCTGAGGGTACCGTGGACGCGACTAGAGATAGCATCAACTTGAGCCACCCACGACAGCTTGGGGTCAATAATGACCCCTAGATTACGAACTGTGTCGAGGTACGGGATAGCACAGCCGTCGAGACGAACCGCGGGAAGAAGGTCAAGCTGAAGCCTGGAAACGTAGGGTCCACTACCGAGAATCATCGCGTGTGTTTTTGCAATGTTCAAACGGAGAGACGCAGACCTAGACCAATCCCTGATTGCCTGAACATCCTTATTAACACATGCGATCGCGCGCTCAAAGTCCTTTACCGGAAAGCGATAATAGATCTGCAGGTCGTCTGCGTAAACTAGGTGCCCTCACGGAAAAAACCCCGAGATTTACCCCCAAATTCACCCCCAAATTCAACCTCAAAATTACACCCAACCGGGATGGGGTAAATTCGTACCCCTTGATCGAGGGTTTACCTCCAATTTCAGGGTTAACCCCCGTTTTCAGAATTCACCTCCAAGTTCAGGGTTAACCCCCGTTTTTAGGGTTCGCCTCCAAGTTCAGGGTTAACCCCCGTTTTCAGGGTTCACCTCCAAGTTCAGGGTTAACCCCCGCATATAGGCTTTATACCTTCGAATAATAAATTAATAATAAATTTGCGTGAAAGCGAGCCGGTTTGGAGTAATCAAGCCTCAATCGCTGGACTGTTTAAAATAATAATGTTATTCATTTATAAATGCAGCAAAATTGACTTATATCACTCAAATAATCAATATTATCGACTTAAGAACAATAATCTGTAAATTTTTAGCTAAATGTTGATTTAACAATATTATTAATCAACAATAAATGATAATAAATGATTAATTTTATCGAGCATCAATAAAAAAAAACAAGTTTCCTTTTTTCAGATAATGAATGTACTAACATTCCTATCAAACCACTGATCTCTATATTACACTGGATAGGGTATTCTAATGGGCAGACTTGTGCCTACTTGGCCGCCATGTTGCTTGTAGTACATTTGTCAATTTCAATATGGCGGCGCCCGTAATCGACTTGTTCGCGCGTAATTATTAGATTATGTAGACTGTAGTATGTTTACGTGCCGGATTAAGAACAAAAAAAAGTGTCAGTGGTGTTATTGCAGACAAGTAAAATAAAAAACTGCCGGTGCTGGTGTGCAAATATTGTGGCAAAAAAGGTGGAGTGTGAGGAAGAACATTACACAAATCAGCACATATATACAATCGCGAGGTTATGTTTACTTGTTTAGATCTAATTCTGAATGAATGAAATACTCGCATGCCGTATACATCATTTTATAGATTTCTTCTGAAAGATCCAGAGACCCTCCAAGTGTGGTTGGAGGAGATTAATTGAGGACCCACTTCTTTCTAGCCTATGCATACTTTATTATGTCATTCCTAGTGACTGTAACACGAATTTACCTATCGCATATATATGATATTTGCAATATTTCTGCATTTGTCATAAATATATTTTATACATTAGGAAAAACTTTTGTTCTTTAGTGAGGCTATTTTCGTTGCTTCAACGAATCCTCAATATGAATAAGTTTTGGTCATAAATTGCTAGTATCCACTTTTTGTATTTCATATATTCTAAATAAATCTTTGATAAAAATGCAATTTCAACTTTATTTCAATCTCAAGATGGAAATATTTTTATAATAATATCCTATTATTAACAAATCTGCACCGTTTTCTGCACATCTGTCTGTATCATCATTCGAATTTCCCGCTAAATTTGACAAATGTACTACAAGCAACATGGCCGCCTCACCGCTTCAACTCGGCACAAAAGTTTCACACGGGATACCCTATCCAGTGTAATATAGAGATCAGTGTATCAAACCCTCGATCGCTGATGGTTAACCTTCAACTCATGGGGGTTACCCTCGATCGCTGAAGGTTAACCTTCAACTCATGGGGGTTACCCTCGATCGCTGAAGGTTAACCTTCAACTCATGGGGGTTTACCCTCGATCGCTGAAGGTTAACCTTCAACTCTTGGGGGTAACCCTCGATCGCTGAAGGTTAACCTTCAACTCTTGGGGGTAACCCCCGATCGCTGATGATTAACCTTCAACTCTTGGGGGTTACCCTCGATCGCTGAGGGTTTACCTCAAACTTGAAGGGTTAAAATCCTCAAATTACGGGGTTCACCCTCAAACTTCAGTGTTTACCTTGAAATTTGACAGTAAACACCCAATTTTCAGGGTACACCCCCAATTTTTCGGGGTTTTTTTCTGTGAGGGTGGCTACAGTGCTTCAGGACTTTACAGATGTCATTGACGAACAGGGAGAATAACAGCGGTCCCAGAACCGAGCCCTGCGGGACGCCAAGACTCAAATTTTCCCAAGAGGACAGGAGGGCCTCAGAGGAGACCACTGCTTGCGTCCTACCCTGAAGGTAAGAGGCGATCCACCGGATAACGTGCTGAGAGAAGTTGAGGCCGAGAAGTTTGTTGAGCAGGTCCACATGCGGAATCGTGTCAAAGGCCTTAGAGAAATCGAAAAGGACCAGGACGGTTAAACTGCGCTTATCAATGCCCACCCGTATATCTCCCGCGAGACGGAGAAGAGCCGTCTGTGTGCTGAAGCCGATGCGAAAGCCCGACTGCCTAGAGTCAAGTAGGTGATGACTTTCGAGGTATGAAGAGATTTGCTCATGGACAACGCGCTCGAGCACCTTGGATAAAAAGCAGAGGATGGAAATAGGCCGAACCTGATCAAGAGTGGACGGCGATTTGACTTTCCCTAGTGGCAGCACACGCGCCCGCTTCCAAGCTTCAGGAAAAACAGCAGAGGAGAGAGAGTGGTTAAAGAGTGCAAGGAGGAAGATGACCGGCAGTGCTAGCTGAATGTCCCGAGGTGATAGGTCGTCGAAACCCCGCGATTGTGACCGGAAGTGACTAATAGCGCGTAGAAGTGAGGAAGGAGAGATATCCTGGAAGTAGAAGAGAGAGTCACTATAAGCGGGAGGCGGGATGGTGGCGAAGAATTCAGCAACCTCCGCTGCAGAAGAAGGACGCTGCGACACAGCCGCAAAGTGCCGATTAAGATCGTCGACCGCGAAATCACCATAGCCACTGGTACGAGCCGGCGCAATACCAAGATTACGGAGCTCCCGCCAGAGAGTCCGCGGTGGCTGGATCGAAGAAAGCCGACTAGCGAAAAATTCAGCGCGCGCGGTGGAGATGCGCCTATGGAGATCATCGCGAGCATCCCGATAGCGGAAAAGTGCGACCTGCAGCCGGGAGCGTTTGTACGCACGATAAAGGCAATCCCTGACCCGCGACAGCTTATGAAGCTCCGGAGAAATCCACGGCGGCCTGCTAGGCTTAAGATCGCGAGAGACGTAAGGGGCATGCACGTCAAGAGCGGCCGTGATATTGTTTTGCAGACAGGAGAGCCAGTCGTCAACGGAGGCCCGAGCCTCGAATAGCGACCAGTCGCGATCCGCAAGATCCTGTCTAAAAGAGTCAATCGAGAAGTTAACGAAAGAACGAGCTCTGATTGTCTTACGAGGTGGCGGAGGCGCCAAGACCGAGATGCTAACTGAGATGAGGTCATGGCCTGCAATAAATGGCGCGGAGGACTGCCCGAATGACTGGACTAGGTTCTGGTCGCTTACCAAGCAGAGGTCCAGAAGCGTGTCAGAGGTGTGGGTATGGCACGTGGCCGAAAATGGCACCATATAGAGGGCGCGAGAGGAACAAAACTCGCGGACATTATCAGCATCGTACGACTGGCCCAATTGATTTGCATTAAAGTCCCCGAGAACAACAGAAAACTGATAGCCAACGCTAAGGCGGTCAAAGTCGGCTTCAAAAGCAGCTAGATTGGACGCCTTCGGCGGACGATAGACAACGGCTACAAGTAACGGCAGCGAGTTTCGAGTGCAGGAGCGGATCTCCGCAAATAGGTATTCCGGACTACAGCTGTAAGGACCCGGGGAGACGGAAAGCAGTTTGGCTCTGAGGGACTCAGCCACGTAGAGCGCGACACCACCCCCGACTTTGCCTATCCGATCATTACGAAGGATGACGTACCCGGGAAGCGCGACCGAGGCATCCGTTACCTGCCCATGCAGCCACGACTCGCTAATCGCGATGAGGTGAACCGAGCGAGACGAGAAATGAAAACGCAATAGATCAATGTGGCCACGGATGGAGTTGGCATTTAGGTGACAGAGGCTGAGACAGGAAGAGGCTGCAGAACGGGGGGCCTTGCACGTTCCAGGGAGATGCGAGAGATGAGCAGGGGGTGGCTGCGGAGGATGGCGTCAAGCCGAGGCGAGACGAGACAGATCCGCAGGTGACGAAACGCGCCTCACAGCGGCACCCTGAGCTTTGCGTACGAAGACGACCCCGCTGCTCTGCCAAACGTACCGAATGCCAGCAGACTTCGCAGCTGCTTTGGTGGCGAGCAAAAGTTTGTAGACGTCCGGAGGCAAAGCCTCATTCAGATTGATGGTGGTAGCCGAGCCCGTGGGGCAGGGAACGAGAGCAGACGACAGCAGACGACCCTTCGCCTTTTTGGCCGCAATGAGACGCTCAAGAGCAGCACGACAGCGCAATCTGACGACGATAGGTAGCGGTGTGTTCTTCCGAGCTTTATCGCGAGTGACGAGGAAACGGCAGCTCAGAATGTCCTCTTCAGCGAGGCTGCAGCCTAAAGAAGCGACTACTTGAGAGACGGTGTCAGACATGGCCTCAGGCGATGGGCAGTGTGCTCCGGAGATAATTAGTTCCGCGGCGGAATGGCTGGGCTCACGGAAACCGGCACGCTGATCGAGCTGCTTCAAGGCATCGAGATCGGAGGAAAGCACCCGATTGCGGTCTTCAAGTTCCGAGACGCGGGCCACAAGTGCATTAGGCACAGCTAGTTCAGCCTGTTGAGCTTGGCGCAGCGCAGCGTTAACCTCAGTAAGTACGCGATTTTCGTTCTCCAGAACAACAATGCGAGCTTCGGCCGCAACAATACGCGCCTCCAGGCTATCCAGAAGGCCGAGACGCCCACAGAGCACATCGAAACGCTCATCTACGCGGGCAGATAGGCTAGCTAGCGTTAACACGGGGTCAAGTGAGCCACCAGGCTGAGGCGCAGGATCTTGAGCAGCCGGCGCGGCGGAGGAAGCAGCATTGTCAGGAGGCTGAGAGCAAAGCGGTGCGGCCACAGTGGCAAAAAACTCCTCAAATAATGCCCCGCGGCAGCAACTCTTGATCTTATCGCGACGTAATTTAGTGTCCGAGCAGCCAGGATGGAAGGTGCGCAGGCAAGACGTACAGCGCCTAACTTTCGTGGCAATAGATTTACGGCAATACACACATTTGAAATCACCTGACATGATAACAGCAAAAGCCGTATGACCGACAGCAGAAGGAGCACAGCCACGGCACAGCAGGTGGGCGGAGACGCTCGGGAGCACGTAGGCGGGATCATAAGCAGGCGACGATCGAGTATCGATGATCGATGTTACCGTCAAAGGCAGGCATGCGCAGCAGAGCAGTTCCAAGAAAAGAGGTTAGGAATCCACTGAATTAGCCGGACAGAGAACCAGGAAACTCCAAAAGCAGGAAGGAGGCAGGCAGTAGATAATAGAGTCCGTGGTAGATTGCATTAGAGCGCATGCAAGGAGATCTAGAAGTAGAGGCCCGAAGGCAGAAAGCAGCAGTACCAGAGCGAAATGTTAGGAGCGAAGATAGAGAGTGTGTGTAGTACTCACATGTAAGATAGATAGATAGATAGATAGATAGGCTCTATTTATCCATAGCAATATTGGATAAGAATACCGCGCATTTACAATAGGCCATGCGCGGTAAACAGAAGGAGAACAGAAAAAAAAAAGAGTACAGAGTAAGCATATACATAAATATAAAGTAAAGTAAAAGAAAAAGATAAGAGGAGAGAGTATGTGATAGTATAAGAGGTTAGAGGTAAGTAGGGATCGCAGACAACAGTAATATAGTGTGCGTAATAAAGAAGCAGCACTACTAGCAAAGTTGGCACTATCTAGTAACGTGATTGGTTGAAATTATATATATAACCAGCTCAGCGCGCGCGCTTCGCGCGCGTCTTTCACTACTTTTCTGTATTTATCACATAGCCTGCTCGTGTCTAGCGCATTGGTCGCCAGTGTCTTAGACAAGGACGGAAAAACATCGGGAATCCGTGTGCCGTCATTGAGAGCCAATGTCTAAAACACGGCCCAGCAGTGCGCTACGCACTGTATGCCCGTTCTCGCACTCGCCTCGTACGTAAACCACACGATGAATTCAAAACAACAATAGTGTAGTCAGTAAGGAAAGAAAAGTACCCAATGTTTACAACTTTGGTTGGTATCGATGGATTTTTGAATTTTTTTTTTTTTCTAATTTTCCTAAAAATATATTAAGAAGAGTTAAGGAAAATCGAGGTTAAGATTATTATTTGAAAAAAGAAGTTAGTTGTAAAATGGAATATCTCGAAAACTATTGAGAAGTTACCGAAACAAAATGATATCATTGTGTTTGGGATTTAATAACAACAGAAGTCCGAAAAAAATGAGTTAATTAACAATTGTATAGCTTTTAGAAAAATGAAGTTACAAATTTTTTCTCTGCGGGGCTAGATTCTTTAGAGTGTTCTGATGATAGCATAATTTTTTTAAATTTTTAAATTAATATTTAATAGTAAAAAATAATAATTTCCATCGCACTCTCTGTTCAGCGGCGACGCGTCAGGGCTGAAACGGCCGCGCGGAACCCTATTTTCAGCGTCAAATTAAAATTATAAATAATGGAGATGGAGTTCCGGGAGTCGAGACTTTTTTATTGAAAATTTCCTCCTCTTTAAGATGCTTTTTTCCAATTTTCGTTATCTCTTAAAGTTTTTTAGTTATAGTCAAAAACCGGAGACGTCTTTTTTTTTTGTTTGTTTTTTGTTAATAACAATTACAAGTTTTGTTTCCGGGGAAAAAAAAAAACATCTTTTTCAGGATCGCATTCCGAATCGAATGAGCTATCGCTTATATTTTTAAAAGAATTAGAACTATTTTTCTCAGGAAACTCACTTCTTGACTAGACTATAGGCATTGCCTAACAATGTCTTGCACGTTGGCCACCAGTGTTGACTTCTCTCCGTGTACAAGTTATAGGGGCATTTAGTCAGTGGCTGTGTCCCAATTTGTAAGTATAAATACTTACACTTCGCACTTACACTTAGCGCCAACTTCACATCGCTCACGCCTACGCTACTGCAAGCGCTATCGACATCTGGCGGATAATAAGGTAACCACGATGGCGCGCAGATGCGCGCCGCGCCTTGGCGCCAACTTCGATTTTAATTGTTTGAATACCGGCATTTGTCTTTCAATTTTCTGCAAATCCGCGTCTTTTACGATAATTGACAAACATTTGTGAATAAGTTACACGTTTTATGAAAAAATGGAGTCCCTGGGGCCTAAACTTACTTGTAAGTATATTTTACGATTTTACTCTACCTATCTACATATAACTGTACACACAGCGAGAAAGAATTAAACAATTTCACCACTTTTTCGTTTTGTGCATACGGATTTTAGTAGTTCACAAAATTTGTAAGCAATTTTCACGAAGACATTGTTATTGCATAACGTAGTATTCTATAAATTTTCAGAATACTGCACAGAAATCTTCAAAATTTAATGGCACCCAGATAAAATAAATTAAAAATTTGAATTTATTGTTCGTCTGCTATCTTACTGGAGTATCTGCGCTATCTAGAGTCGACCTGTTTTGAACTTTTTTTGTGTGCTGTCCAATAAGAAAGCATTCGAATAATCTAATTTCAGCGCATTTGCTTCCAATGGAAAGTACGCGTTGGCTTTTATTATGCTGCAATAAAATTTTTTTACGTAGTTGTCGGTAGTTATCAAGTACGTTTGTAAATTTTGACTGTTCAAACTTTTTTATTCAATTTTTTTTTATTATGTTCGGTATCTGCTATCCTCACAACAAATTCTAATTATTCTCAAATATTAATTCCAGGGAGCGTAGCTGATACAAAGAGTTTGATAGAGACAAGGACAGCGTTAAACGAAATGTTTATAAGAAAGAGAGGAATGACGATGCAGGGATGGGAGATGGTGGCAGTCAATTTAAGATGTGGCGCAAGTGCTCTTCAATGCAAAAAGAAATTCGAAAATTTGCAGTTGAAATATAAAAATATTATTCTACCGCCCACTGGCAAAGGGCTCGAAGAGGAGCAGCATCCAGCTGATACTTGGCCATATTATGATGCGATGCAGAAATTTATGTCGGGTCGCCATACTATTACACCATTACTGTGTATTCAGTCAGCCACTGCAGGAGCAACATCAAATATTAGTCCGGGGACATCACACAACTCACCACACGAAGACTGCCTAAAAAATATAAATGGCAAGAAGGATCCACATTCGGCGAGTACATCCGCATCATTGTTACCCGATACCTGTCTTGAAGAGAACCAGCCACCGGCGAAAAAGAGACGTGTTGCGGCTCCTCCGCCAAACAAAGACTCAATTTCGGAGCTGGTTTCATTCATGCGTGAGGACATGATGAAGCAAGCCGAAGACCGGGCAGCTGCTAGACAAGCAGATGAAGACTTGTTGGGTGTTCTCAGGGAATTTTTACTCAAAAAATAGAAGCTTGTTCTCCTACCTTCAGCCTTATTATTCCGTCACTTATCTTATCTCTTCTTCTTTTACTTCCGCCATTGTCTCTCGCCACTTCCTGTAAGAACGTTTGCCAATTTTAATTTCATCGTTATAAAAGAAAGTTGTACTTTATTTCTAAAAAAAAAAAATTTCTGATAACGTTATTATTTTCCGTCGTTTATTATAGCAATAAGAAATTTATATACTTTATTATTATAATCGCTTTTGAATTTTATCTTATGTTACCCATTGAAATATTAAATACCACAAAATAGTGAAAATCTATAAACAAAGGTTTCATTCAATAACAGTATAGTTTTGTTTGAATATGCGTTTATTATGTTTGGACCATTTGTCAATTCTCTAGGATAGTCCTACTTACAAGTGCAATAACCAATGCGTTTGACCTTTTTTTTCGCAATATTCGCAAGTTTTAATACACGTGGTAACGCAATGTAGCCACATGGTAGAAGCCATTTATGTATGTACATAACCTCGGTCATGTCACTTTCCTCCTTATACCGTACAGGATGGACTGAATTAGTTCTGCCGAGTAAGAGCTACTTCCCTAGTGGACTATTGTGTCCTTGTCAGACGAACGATCCGGTATCGTGCGTTCACGTCTGTCCTTTTCTCATTACCCAGCAGCAAGCTTACAATGCTTTAGCATAGGACCCTAATGTTAGAAATTTGTCGAATCGTTTCGCGGGTCGTATACGCCGTTTGGACCAATCGGAACAGCGTTAAACGAAAAGTCGGCCGATACGCCTATGTGACACAGTCGGATAGGTTTCTAGAATACCCGTATTCTATAAACTATATGATCTTTAAGCTTTCCTTTGTGCACTCCCGTTACACCAAAGGTAAACACCTAGAGAATAAAAATTAACGGAAAGTGAAAGTTATCTGTTTGGGATCGATCAATTCAAAATCAAAATCAATAACCTATACAGTATGCGTCCACGTGGGAACCGGTTTTTTCACCTACATGAGGGATAATTAAAATACGATTTACTTACTCGGTTTGAGGTAGGGGACTGACCTGTGATTTTCTGTAATAACACTTACAGGATTCTAAACACGTGATGCAGAGAACCGAAGGGCTCTGGAACGGTTAATAACACCGTCGCGTATTTTCAATTACCTGCTTAAGTGATTACATGAGGTAGATAAACGATAAGATTATGTATATTTATCAAATAATTAATTGAATTATTCATTCAGCTATTTCACATTGTAACAATTTTATTTAATTTCCGTTAGCATGCGCAAGTTTTTTGTGTATGCACACACTGCAACTAATTATTTATATGTTCCAGCGTATATAGTCGCAGAAATAGATTACGCAAATCCAATCCTTCACGTTCAGGCCGTGGAACACGACGCGGAGGTAGTGGCTGATTACGTACATTAATTCGTAATACGTCGCCTTGGCTTATACATATATTATGCAGCACTGTGCATGCTGCAATTACTTTGATAGCGGTCCGGATCCTTACTTCTAATGATTTGGTGAAGATTGATCTCCATCGTACCTCCATTATCCCAAACGCCCGTTCTACAACCATTCGTGTTTGGCTAAGTGCGTGGTTGAAAGCGCGTTGTTCTTCAGTAAGCGGTTCAGTAAAAGGAGTTATTATGCTTACAGGATGCCGTCTGCATGGATATGCGCTGTCGCCAACAATAAAGTATCCTTCTGGGGGATATAAACTTTGCTGAAATAGAGCACTGTTTCGGAACACGCGAGCATCATGAACAGACCCGGGAAACCCACTGACGATATCGATAAATGAACCCGACGCATCAACCAAACCCTGGAGATTTATTGAGTAGAACTCTTTCCTATTATAGTACTGATCATGAAGACCTACAGGACACATGACTCTGATGGGGCACCCATCAACGGCCCCCACGCATTGCCGAAATACCGCGCTATTCGCTTTTCTTGAAAATGCCAAGCCAATTTCCGGCAGTCTATCTGCTGATGGTAGTCGAACAACTTCCGGCAAGATGATAAGGATTTCGTTCAATACTCTGTGGACTACTCGGCATACAGTTGAACGCGGGATATCAAAAGACGAAGCTACTACTCTGTATGCAACGCCAGTAGCCAACCAGAACAGGAATAGCACTACCTGAAAAGTACGTATTTGGTATTGCAATACATCTTCAGTGTAAAAAGCCCAGATAGTGTATTTTTTAGTACGGTACATGTAGAAGAAGTTATTTTGAAGGAATCTGGAGGTTTTAAACTAACTTCAACTTCGACGCACCAGCCCCATCGTTTCCTATTACGTCTAACAAAAGTTACGATACTTTGGAAACTTTCAGGGTTTACTCGTAGATGACGTTTCATTGAGGTACGATCGCCTCTGATGAAAGTCCCGAGCAATCGTTGGTTGTAAGCCGGAGGTGTGATGCAATACGGACCCCTCTGCACATACGACAGAAATGTTCACGTTATTATTATTATTATTACATCATATTATATATTATATTTCATTTGTGTGTTGATCGGTTTTCCTTTTTTTAATTATTATCCTTCTTTGAATGTATTATATTTTTGTTTTAATTATTATTATTATATTTCATATAATATATTTTCAAGCTTTTATCATCCCTATTATTTCTCTGAAACATATTTTAGCATTTTCAAAACAAGTTATTTTCTCACCTGATTATTTCCCTGTTGGTAATAAAAAAAAATCGCCTATTCGTGTAATATAATAAGATAAATATAAGTATAAGTTGTGAGATGATGTGAAAAGAATGTTTTGGTGTACGGAGTAAAAAGTCTTAACGCAAAGGGGATGCAATAACGGATATAACATCCGTATATACATGTAATAGGTAGAAGAGAGCAATAAATTATACTCACAAGTACGTTTGTTGCTGTTGATTGTTGCGAGAAATCTCTACACAATATTAAACTAATTAAACAATAACAATATTATTTAACTAATTCACAAATGTTTGTCAATTATCGTAAAAGACGCGGATGTGCAGAAAATTGAAAGACAAATGTCGGTATTTAAACAATTAAAATCGAAGTTGGCGCCAAGGCGCGGCGCGCATCTGCGCGCCATCGTGGTTACCTTATTATCCGCCAGATGTCGATACCGCTTGCAGTAGCGTAGGCGTGAGCGATGTGAAGTTGGCGCTAAGTGTAAGTGCGAAGTGTAAGTATTTATACTTACAAATTGGGACACAGCCAGTATCGTCAGTATAGAGAGAATGGCTACAGGCGACAGCCGAAAGTGATTTTTAACCTATACAAGTGAAACGAATAAACAAGTAAGTATGACATTTTTCTATAGCCTATGAGAGGTCATAAAAATTATTATTTTAATTGATGTTCACAATAAGGCCTCGATGCTAAGAGGTCCTGAGCGCTCGGCTCGACTTTTTGCAATAGAAAATTGACATCAATGTGACCAATTTTTAAAAGTCACCGGAATGATTTTTCAAAAATACCATCGTGTAGAGGATAAAAAGGCACCTTTTTTGTATCCACAATTTTTTTTCTAGATTCGTTATTTTTTGAGAAAAATAATAAAAACTGAAAAATCGCGAAGCTTGTTTAACGGACCTTCATGATTTTTGGCATGACATCGTGAGATACCCTACCGCTGCCGATAATGTCATAAACAGTTGACAATTATATAATTTTCATTCGTAAGTTAGTTGTAAACAAGCGAACAACTTTTTATAGGGTTATGTATGTTCGACGAGAAAAAGTGTGCTACAAAGTTGAAGCGTGTAAAAACTTTCAGCGCGACATTTGTTCATTACCATTGAAAGAAGTTTTTCAGAAAGTTTCAGATTGATTGAATGAAAATTAGCTGAGATACAGCGATTTTCCTGAAAGCAATCGATCCGCGTGGTCGAGCGCGTGGTCTTAACGCTTGAAGGTCTGCACGATGGTTGCATTACACAGGGTGCTATACACGTTTTGCTGTTGTTTGCTTTGTAGAGTTATTAAATGTTGACTGGATCAAGAAAATTTGAAGTGAAATGTTTTTTAAGAGAGGTTTTCACTTCCGTGAAATTGATTTACTATTTAAGTGATTATCTTCGATATACTGAAATCAATTTCACGGAAGTGAAAACTTCTTTTAAAAAACATTTCACTTGAAAAATTTTTGATCCAGTCAACATTCAATAACTTCACAAAGCGAACAGCAGCGAAACGTGTGTAGCACCGTGCGTAATGTAACCATCGTGAGACCTTCAAGCGTTAAGACCACGCGCTCGACCACGCGGATCAACTGCTTTTAGGAAAATCGCTGTATCTCAGCCAATTTTCATTCAATCAATCTGAAACTTTCTGAAAAACTTCTTTCAATGGTAATGAACAAATGTCGCGCTGAAAGTTTTTACACGCTTCAACTTTGTAGCACACTTTTTCTCGTCGAACATACATAACCCTATAAAAAGTTGTTCGCTTGTTTACAACTAACTTATGAATCAAAAATATATAATTAATAACTTTTCATGACTTTATCGGCAGCGGTAGGGAGTTTCACGATGTCATGCCGAAAATCAAGAAGATCCGTTGATATTTGTCGAAGTTAGAGCGAGTTAAGATTAAAAAACGTGG